>CAKXYN010000145.1:0-1211413 GCA_935064755.1 Tragelaphus eurycerus
TTTTTGGTTTTGTTTGTTCGATGATGGTAAAATAAACACCGAAATAAAATTACAGTCCTCAGCATTTTTCAGTACATGGTTCAGTGGCATTCAGTACATTCACGCTGCTGTGCAACTGTCACCACCATCCATCTCCAGTGGGCTTTCCGGGCAGCAGAAGCTCCCTGTCCCCACTCACTCGCGATAATCACTAATCATTCTACTTTCTGCCTGCATTTCTCTAGTCTAGGTACCTCACGGAAGTGGAATCCTATTTGTCCTTCCATGACTGAGTTAGTTCACTTAGCATAAAGTCCTGAAGGTTCATCCATGTTGTAGCATGAAACAGGATTTCATTCCTTTTTAAGGCTGAAGAATAGTCCATTGGGCTTCCCAGATGGTGCAAATGGTAGAGAGCCTACCTGCCAATGCAGGAGATATAAGAGACACAGGTTTGATCCCTGGGTCGGGAAGATCCCCTGGAGGAGGGCATGAATCCCATGGACAGAGGAGCCTGGCAGGCTATAGCCTTGTGACCAGGGGTTGCAAAGAGTCGGACATGACTGAAGTGACTTAGCATGCATGCATGAAATATTCCACTATGTGCACCCCCCATTTTGTATCTATTCTTGCATGGGCTGTTTGGCTGTCATAAATAATTCTCCTGTGAACTTGGATGCACAAATGTCTTTGAGTCCCAGTTTTCAATTCTATTAAGTATATACATACCATGAAGTTGAACTGTTGGGTCGTATAGTAATTCTATTTGTAACTTTTTTTTTTTTTTTTGAGGAACTACCGCACTGTTTTCATAGTAGCTGCATCATTTCTTCTATAGTTTTTAAGATGTTCCTGGGCGTCTGTGATGGGAATGAGAAGGTGGAAAACCACTGGTAGGCCCCTCAGAACCACCTCCATCCCACTATATCAATGAATGGTGACTGCTACTGAAAGCTGTCTTGATTTTACACAGTAAAAAAAAAAAAAACAAAAAAACAGTTGTTTTTCTCGATCAGTTCTGGTTATTCTGATAAATGGTAAGGTGCCGTGATGCTCTGAAAACAGCCCAAATCAGCACTTACAGTTTAATACAGGCCTCCTGAAGATAATACTTCAACAAAAAGGAATGAAAAGTGTAAACCACGATTAAGAGAATTTTAAAATAAACTTTTACTTTTGAGTCACACTTCAAAAACGTTGCAGCCACACAAGATCTAAATCTTAATTGTTCACATTGGACTGAGGAGAAAGCAATCAGCAGCAAGCATACAATTTATATCTGTGATTAGCCATTCTAGGTCTGATCTACAGATTTGGGGTAGATGGGTACCAATTTATTTTTCCTCTTTGGAGAGCCACGCATGAAGTGTAATTACAAATTTCTTTGTGTTTTCTGTGGTGGGGAATTAAAATCATAACCTTCTTGGAGAACTGGAATGGGATGCTTTTTTATCCTTTAGTTTTTCCTCAAAATAAAAATAGATGCCAAACTGAGTCTCATCTTATATGCAAAATAACCCCAACGGTTCCAGCCATATGACTCTTGGCATCACTGCTTTTACCTGATGAAACCACCAGTGTCAAGATGATAGTAATTTCAAAAAAATCAAGAACTTTATTTCTATGCTTAATTATGTCACCTTTCCATTGTGTCACATTGTTTTTTCATCATTATGGGTTTTAGTTAATGCACAGAAAAACTTCCCTGAATGAACACTTCACAAAGCTAGATACCTGAATTTTCTTATGGGCAAATTAATTTCAACAAATGCCAAGAGATTTTAAGCGCTTTGGCAAAGCCTGGTGGCTTTAATGCAGTCTTGAGAAAACTATGGCTCTGATTCAAAGCAGAGCCCCACACCATCCATTCAGGCCTCTTTGCTGGGGTCTAGTCCAAGTGCAGTGTTAAGGCTCAAGCCGGTGTGTTCCTCCCAGCTCAACTCACCTGTACAATTCTCTTATCCTCCCCGGGGCCTGCTCCACCCCATCACCTTCCACCTCCAGAGTGTCTTCAGCTTCTAACAGCAACTTCCTTGTTTGGACGTCTGCAAATCTGCTTCACCTCCCTAATTCTACTGAACATTTCATGAAGAAAAGCAAACCTGGAAATAGTTTTTTTGGTTACGTCCTTATTTTACTATCTCCTCTGACCTGTTCCTGTCCACGTCCTCCTACCTCCAAAACACACTCTCTCCCATACTCACGCACACACCTCAAGGCTGAAACTGGACAGAAGAGGAAAAAAATAAAAAATAAGATCAGGTGTGCTGAGTAACAAGAGAGCTAGAAAGCATTTTTTTTCATGGTTGTAAATATATCTTTTTTCATTATACAATGAAGACACAGACATTTTAAAAAAAGTTGGAAAACAGAGAAAGGGTGAGCATGTTACTATAGCTCCACCATCCTAACTCCCTTGACTATGTAGAAAGCAGAGAATATTTCCTCCTGCCTTCTGTCCTGGGCCTGAGCTTGTTTCTTAGCTGGGATCATATTTTCCCTGCTCTGTGCAGAGCGTGCATCAGCTCTTTCCTGTGTCTCCAGTCTCCACCAGACTTGCCCCCCAAAAGCTCCTCTGCCGCTGCCTCTTCCTCACAGGTGTTCTCTGCGGCTCATCTCTATTCTTGGTCTGAGCTCATCTCATCCCCCGTGGTTCCTGTACACCAGTACACACAGTTCCCAAAGTGAGCACACGGCTGCCCTGACATCACAGCTCGTGCACAGATGTGCTGAGGCATGCGTTACATTTCCGAGGGAAATACAGCCATATTTGACACCTGCTGGACGCCATACAAAATTCCAGCTTGAGGTAGCTTCCTGTTTCAACATGAAATCACCTACAGTCCTTTGGATGATATCATCTTTGCGAAGCAGGGTTCTGAGAAGTGGTGATAAAAAGCAAGTTCAAGGTGGAACAGGAAACGTCCCATCTGTTTCTAAGGCATGAGAGGCTATGTGGTGCCCAAGGAAGCATGTGATCCCCGTGGTTAGCGTTCTCCAGAGAAACAGAACCAGCAGGATATGTGTGTGTCCACAGAGAGTGACTGATTTAGGAATGGCTCACGCCACTGTGGGGGCTGGCAAGTCCCAAATCTGCAAGGCAGGCCAGTAGGCTGGGGACTTAGGGAATAGCTGGCAATACAGCTGAGTCTGAGGACAGTCTGGAGGCAGGGTTCCTTCCTCCCTGAGAGCCCTAGGATATCTCTTAAGGTCTCAGGAAGATTGCGTGAGGCCCATCCACATTATGGAAAGTAATCTGCTTCTCTCAAGGTCTACTGATCCAGGTGTTAATCTCATCTAAAAAATACCTTCAGGCAACATCCAGACAAAATTCCAAAAAGCAACATACAAAATTCCAGTGGAGCTATTCCAAATCCTGAAAGAGGATGCTGTGAAAGTGCTGCACTCAATATGCCAGCAAATTTGGAAAACTCAGCAGTGGCCACAAGATTGGAAAAGGTCAGTTTTCATCCCAATCCCAAAGAAAGGCAATGCCAAAGAGTGCTCAAACTATCGCACAATTGCACTCATCTCACACGCTAGTAAAGTAATGCTCAAAATTCTCCAAGCCAGGCTTCAGCAATATGTGAACCGTGAACTTCCTGATGTTCAAGCTGGATTTAGAAAAGGCAGAGGAACCAGAGATCAAATTGCCAACATCCGCTGGATCATGGAAAAAGCAAGAGAGTTCCAGAAAACATCTATTTTCTGCTTTATTGACTATGCCAAAGCCTTTGACTGTGTAGATCACAATAAACTGTGGAAAATTCTTCAAGAGATGGGAATACCAGACCACCTGATCTGCCTCTTGAGAAATCTGTATGCAGGTCAGGAAGCAACAGTTAGAACTGGACATGGAACAACAGACTGGTTCCAAATAGGACAAGGAGTACGTCAAGGCTGTATATTGTCACCATGTTTATTTAACTTCTATGCAGAGTACATCATGAGAAATGCTGGACTGGAAGAAACACAAGTTGGAATCAAGATTGCTGGGAGAAATATCAATAACCTCAGATATGCAGATGATATCACCCTTATGGCAGAAAGTGAAGAGGAACTAAAAAGCCTCTTGATGAAAGTGCAAGTGGAGAGTGAAAAGGTTGGCTTAAAGCTCAACATTCAGAAAACGAAGATCACGGCATCTGGTCCCATCACTACATGGGAAATAGATGGAGAAACAGTGGAAACAGTGTCAGACTTTATTTTTCTGGGCTCCAAAATCACTGCAGATGGTGACTGCAGCCATGAAATTAAAAGACGCTTACTCCTTGGAAGGAAAGTTATGACCAACCTAGATAGCATATTCAAAAGCAGAGACATCACTTTGCCAACAAAGGATCGCCTAGTCAAGGCTATGGTCTTTCCTGTGGTCATGTATGGATGTGAGAGCTGGACTGTGAAGAAGGCTGAGCGCCGAAGAATTGATGCTTTTGAACTGTGGTGTTGGAGAAGACTCTTGAGAGTCCCTTGGACTGCAAGGAGATCCAACCAGTCCATTCTGAAGGAGATCAGCCCTGGGATTTCTTTGGAGGGAATGATGCTAAAGCTGAAACTCCAGTATTTTGGCCACCTCATGTGAAGAGTTGACTCATTGGAGAAGACTCTGATGCTGGGAGGGATTGGGGGCAGGACGAGAAGGGGACGACAGAGGATGAGATGGCTGGATGGCATCACTGACTCGATGAATGTGAGTCTTAGTGACCTCCGAGAGCTGGTGATGGACAGGGAGGCCTGGCGTGCTGCAGTTCATGGGGTCGCAAAGAGTCGGACACGACTGAGCAACTGATCTGATCTGATCTGAACATCCAGACTGGTGTATGACCAAACACACGGGCTTCCCAGGTGGCGCAGCAGTAAAGAATCTGCCTGCCAATGTAAGAGACACAAGATCCCTGGGTCGGGAAGAGTCCCTGAAGTAGGAAATGGAAACTCACTCCAGTATTCTTGCCTGGGAAATCACATGGACAGAAGAGCCTGGTGAGCTACAGTCTATGGGGTCTCAAAGAGTCAGACACGACTCAGTGGCCGAGCACACAGCACACGCACGGATACTACACCACGTCAAGTGAGCACATAGAATTAACCATCGCTTAAGAGTGAAAAAGACAGGGACTTCCCTGGTGGTCCAGTGTTTAAGAACCCATGCTCCCAATGCAGGGGACATGGGTGCGATCCCTGGTCACATACCATGGAGCAATTAAGCTCACACCCCACAACTACTGAAGCCCATGCACCTTAGAGCCCGTGCTCCAAAACAAGAGAAGCCACGGCAAAGAGAAGCCTGCTCACCGAAATGAAGAGCAGCCTCCATTCGCCCCAACTAGAGAAAGTCTGCACATAGCAACAAAGACCCAGCACAGCCATAAGTAAACTTTTTTTAAAAAGAAAAAGATACATATATATTTCAACGTGTACAATTATATTTTCAATCAGCCACTAAATTGTTAGGACATAAATTCTCATTAGGTTGTATGAACTTTATTGCTGAAATGAACAGAAACTGTCAGGTGTTTCTTTTGGCCTGTGGGCACTGAGGGTGCTGTGTGGAAAAAAGCTTAAGAATACACCTACACATGGCTGCAGCCCAGTATTCCTCAAATCCAGAGAGACATATTCTAAATGCTCACCAATATAGGTATGTTCTAAATACATTTCAATACATGTAGGTTCTAAATGCACATCAACATACGTGCCTCTTCCAAAGCGAAGAATTCCCACAGTTACCTCACTTCGAATGTTTCAAAACTCAATTTCTTATTCCCTCCACCGCGTCTACTATCAGTCTGACTTCCAGAGATGGATTTTTTAATCCTCACCACTCCTCCTCCATTAACCATCCCAGTCCACCCACGGCATGGTATGTTCTTGAAGCATAATACGATGATTTTCACCTAGGTCACATTTTATTATAAAAATAAAATTAAATATGGATTAAAGCCCTTATCACAAATTATGGGTTTATAACTTCTACGGGTAGAATGTTTATTTTTCATTTCTTTCATGTCTTCATATTTAGAAAAAGCAGTCAAGATGGCTTAGAAAAAGTACCTAGCCTGGTGATAAGGAAGGATTTATTTTTAAGGGAAATTCTCCTTGGTTTATATAATGACAACACTTTGCCTCTAGTGAAACATTTCGGAGGCAGAGATTTCATTAAAGTGAGTCTTGATATGATGTTGATGCTGTTCAGTCGCTCAGTCGTGTCCGACTCCTTGCAACCCATGGACTGCAGCACAGCAGGTTTCCCTGTCCTTCACCGTCTCCCAGCACTGGCTCAAACTCACGTCCTTTGAGCCTGTGATGCCATCCAGGCATCTCATCCTCTGTCGTCCCCTTCTCCTCCTGTCCTCAATCTTTTTTCCACCATCAGGGTCTTAAAAGCCATCTCATAATAATAAACTTGAGCCCCCTCACCAAACCCCACTTCTGTTCTAGTGTAGAGTCCAGACTCACCCAAATAGCTGATGTGTGGGTGGCTTAAAGGACAAGTATAACATTTGACCTTATAAAGCAAAAACCAAAGGGAGAAAATGTTCAGAAAACCAAAATCAAACATTCAATTTATCTATTTTTCCCCTGAGAGCATAAGTATCGCTGAGTGAAAGATAGTCAACTATCACTGTAGAAAAAACTTTGAAAACATTTTCACTTATTTCTCATAATTAGAGCTGGAAACTACTAGAAGTTATTTCCTCTATTATTTCATTTTTGTTGGCAATATTTGCTCTATTGAATAAAGATGTGTTCCATCATGCATAATAATAGTTATGGAACTGCACTCCTGAGATACCAAGGCAATGTGATTTTTCTCTTTTAAGAAGGGGGACTTCTTGTTCATTGAAGGCAGTAGCTTTGCCATTTAAAAGAAGCCAACCCATTCAAATGGGGCTTCTACTATCACCAGCCCTCAACATACGTAAAGACGCACACAGCACTATAAAAAAATTCAGTACTCTAGTGGAAACAAACATTAAAAGGTTAAAAATAAACAATAACCTGGGGAAAGTCCATAAAATATTTGGTGAATGCTAAAAACTAGGAAGTATTACCATTTGAAGGTATTTATCTAATAGAAAAACAAGTCCACACTATGAGATTTACAATGAAGGCAGCAAAAAACAAGTGAACTCAAAATTGGGGCTTTGGGGATAAGCAAGAAATCTGATATAGAAACATACTTGACAAAAGAACAGCACAGGGAAATGTATTTATATTTCTCTGTGAAAGTATGTTCTCAGTTTACTCTCCTTGGCCAATGTATACATTTTTGGGCAATGAACTAGGGAAGAATCTATAGGCTGACTTATACACTGCAGTATTTTTGGTATACGAATTTCTCCACCCGGCCGACGTTTATAATAATTTATAATCGCAGCATTTTCTAGACTACACAATCTCACCAGCCCCCCCAGACTCTCAGAATAAACATAACCTGATTTTTCCAACACTAATGCTAAAAATAAAAGGACCACACAGTGAGGATCTCTCACTGTCACAAGAACCATCGGAACAAGCCGTTTTCTTTAAATTCATTTCATTCCAAGTCTTCGGAAAATTAGCGATTCTCCGTAAAAGATCACAGAATACTGGAACCAGAAGGGATTCATGGGCATCTCATCACTGGCTTGGAAACATACTACTTCTTAAAAACTTACAATGTTGTGTTAGTTTCAGGTGTATAGGAAAGTGATTCAGGTATACATACGTACACAGAAAAAATTTTCAGATTCTTTCCTATTATTCTTTCAGTACAAGGTACTGAAAATAGTTCTCTGTGCTATACAGTAGATTTCTGTTGTTTATCTGTTTTATATGCGGTAGTGTGTATTTGTTAATCCTAAACTCTGTTTATGCCTCCCTCCCCTTGCCCCTTTGATAACCATAATTTGTTTTCAATATCTGAGTATATGCTAAGATTTCACATATAAATGATATCATGATACGTTTGTTTGACTTATTTCACTTAGTAAGATCAGCTCTAGGTCCATTTATGTTGCTACAAATGTACTATCTTTTAAAAAATTTGAGCTGTTAAACGTTCCTCTTGGCAGGTAAAAGTGATGACACTTTAGCTGAAAAAGGGGGTGGGAGGCTGGAGGTGGGGACAGGGGGTACCCTGTCTTTCTCAGCTCACCCTCTGCCCCACTCTGCAAAAACACAGAAGGCACTGAAGGGGAGTGAGATGCATTCTGAAGCCATTTTGGGGGCATTTTCCAGCAAGAGAGTGTCAAGAGTTGACAGAGTCAGCAGACATGAGCACAGGGTTACTGGAACAAGTCCACGCTGTACTAGCAAAGAAGTTCAAGAACATTCAGAACTTCAACTGCTTAATACTCTGACGTGTAATGCTAAAGTTTATGGTCAAATCCACTATCTCACACTGGGTGACAACTCAACCTGGTTTGCCCAGGACTTTCCCAGTATGAAAATTGGAAGTTGCATGTCCCGGTAACCCCATCTCTGCCAGCAAAGGGGGACAGGGATGGTTACTTACTCTACCCTCCACATAATACTATATAAAATCACTCCTGCTTGCAACTGCCCTCATTCTGAAGTGACTCAAACCACAGCCAGCCAGGAACGGATAAACAGCCCAGACAGAACGCTTTGCCCACCTGATACAAAGAACTGATTCATTGGGAAAGACACTGATGCTGGGAAAGACTGAAGCCAGGAGGAGAAGGGGGTGACAGAGGATGAGATGGTTGGATGGCATCACTGACGCAATGGACATGAGTTTTGAGTACACTCTGAGAGTTGGTGATGGACAGAGAAGCCTGGCATGCTGCAGTCCATGGGGTTGAAAAGAGTCGGACACGACTGAGTGACTGAACTGAACTGAGGAATACCTATTGGAGTAGACACATTACCTAAAGAAGATGAAAGAAACCTGGTACTTCCTACATCAAAATAATGTGTACTGAACATATGAAAAGCACTAGACTGGGTTCCACCTCATCTTTTAGGTAGAGATGGATACCCAAAATGTTTTAAAGAGAGCATTTTCAGCTTAGTAAACAACTATCTTCTATACTATTGTCATTATATCTGATCTCTTTTTGATAAGTTCCTTTTATCTATTATTATATAGTATCAAGATAAACAGTTTCCATTTAAATGATCAAAGGTTAAAATCATCACCAATAATAAAAATGGATAGTGCATAATCTGATACCGTTTTACTGTTCATGTTTTTCAAATACTTAACTCCCATTCTGGCAACAGACACAATGACAATTGTTTCCATCAGTGGATATATCATCTGAAAACATATGAATACTCAGAGCCCAGGGGCAAGAGATCTGGCTGATGTGCAGATCCAACATGGGATGGGAATAAGTCTGCCCCCTGTGAAAACAGAAGTGCTGTTTTTATGATTCACCAAAGCCGCACCTCCTTCCTTTCAAATACTCTCCAGCACTCAGGAGCAACTCTCCAGAGATTAGGTGGAGACGCATGGAGTTTGCCCTGTGTTTCTATCTCCTCTCACTACAGGATTTTCACTTTTGAAGCAGAAGATCTGACAAAGAGAAGAATTCCTTTTTGTCCTAGAGTCCTGTGAAAATCTTGGGCTCATTTTCACCTTTGAAAAACACTTACTCTCCGGTTCTCTCTTTCTTAAAGGGGGCAGCACTGATTTTTTGCAGTTATCTTTAACATTAGAAGCTGAGGCAGGAGCTGCTGATGCTTCTGACTGCTTAGTACCACCACCTCCTCTTTTCTGTAAGTTTCCTGTACTTTGCCGACAAATGTCCATCTAGTCAAAGCTATGGTTTTTCCAGTAGTCATGTATGTATATGAGAGTTGAACTATAAAGAAAGCTGAGCACCGAAGAATCGAAGCTTTTGAACCGTGGTGTTGGAGAAGACTTGTCCCCTGGACTGCAAGGAGATCCGACTAGTGCGTCCTAAAGGAAATCAGTCCTGAGTATTCACTGGAAGGACTGATACTGAAGCTGAAACTCCAATACTTTGGCCATCTGATGCAAAGAACCAACTCACTGAAAAGACCTCAATGATGGGAAAGATTGAAGGTGGGAGTAGAAGGGGACGATGAGGATGAGATGGTTGGATGGCATCACCGACGCGATGGACATGAATTTGGGTAGGCTTTGGGGGTTGGTGATGGACAGGGAGGCCTGGCGTGCTGCAGTCCATGGGGTTGCAAAGAGTGAGACACAACTGAGCGACTGAACTGTACACTGCATCCCTCCCTGAACCTCCAATCTTTTTCTACATCCTTTCCTTTCTCTGTATCAGTCTTCCAGAGATGCCTCTGGGAATTGCTGGGTACCACAAAGGAACCCACCTGCCAATTCAGGAGACGTAAGAGATGCAGATTTGATCCCTGGGTTGGAAAGATCCTCTGAAAGAGGGCATGGCAACCCACTCCAGTATTCTTGCCTGGAGAATCCCATAGACAGATGATCCTAGCAGGCTATAACTCATGAGGTCACAAAGAGTTGGACATGGCTGAAGCAACTTAGCAAGCACGCAAGCACAAAAGACCCTTGGTGCTAGAGACAGTCAGCATCAAAGCTAGATGAAGAACCACCCAAAAGACCCACGTGGGTGGGTTCTTGAGTAAACAATGAGTTCTTTTGTAGACAGCAGGTGGGATAAAATACCACATCTGAATCTCTATTGTCAGTCAAGGGAGCAAAGTGGAACTGGAGGAGGGTTTCTCCCACACACGCCTGTGCTCATGTGGCGTGAAAGTGCCACCCTGGACAGATGACATGACTTTGCTGAGGGGTTATCCCTCTACAGCGAGTTCCTGGGCTGCCCCTTAACATCACCCATGAGTCTTCACCTTGTTATCAAGATGCTTACATTCAAATGTTAGACCTCTACAGATCCATGCAATGGGTTCATTTTACAATATGTAAACAGAACTAGAGGAGGGGTTGCATAGGCTTAGCAAGGCAATAAGGATTTATTTTTTTCAGTTAAAGAATGGAATAACAGATGTTTTTGAAGCTCTCTTGCTGAAGAGTGTCTTTCAGAAGCGAGTAAGGTTGGGCCCATCACTCATAAGGACACCCACCAAAACTGTTTCAGTCGGTCTATAAACCAACACTTGACTTCAATATCAGGGTCTATAACCCTCAGCCTGATGCCAATTCCAAGCTGGGCACTGCCATCGGATGGGAAAACTGCTACCCAAAGAATCCTCTCACAAGATGGTTTCACCAGCTTTCTACAAAATAGTCAAAATAAACACATTTCTGCAGGTGGTAGCCAAAGAAGCAAAACAAATATTCTCCAAAACCACCCCCATCCCGTAGGAGGGTGTCTGACATGAAAACACTCCAGAATTTCACATCGACTTTGTACTGAAAAGTGCCATTTGGCTCCAAACTCAGACAGCTTTAGCAACACAACCCACTGATATTTCCACAGCCACCCTTCTTTTCCTCTTAATTGGGCTGTTGATGAGCCTCACACTCAACGTAACAGGCTTTTCCAACACCCCTGTGCTGCTCACTCGGAAATAAGAGCATTCAATCACCGGCTACTCTTCCCACGCCTGCCAATGGGAGCACACTCTCCTGTGATCAAGTCAGTGCTTGTCAACAGACGGGACAACGACTTCACTCTCAGCTCTGCTGACAACCTGGGCTCCCGGCAGTGTCCTCAGAGGAACGTTTCTACATCTACCTCCCAGGTTCCCTGCAAATCAACAGCAGACCTGCAAAATATGTCCCCAGCCCTGCTGATTTTCATCGAGAGGTTCATTGGAGGAGATGATGGAGGGGAAGCAGAACAGTGGTAATGCTAATATTTCCCTTCATATGTCTTTTTTTTTTTTTTTTTAATATCTGACACTTAATCCCACCATGGTTTAATTTTTTTTTTTTTTTTTTAATTTTGGCTGTGCTGGGTCTTTGCTGTAGCACACGGGCTTTCTCTAGCTGCAGTACATGGGGTTAATCTCTAGTTGTGGCACGAGGGCTTAATTGCTCCTCAGCATGTGGGATCTTAGTTCCCCAACCAGGGATCAAACCTGCATCCCCTGCTTTGGAAGGCAGATTCTTAACCACTGGACCACCCAGGGAAGACTCCCTTCATATGTTATTAAACCAAGTCTCTTTTGCCAATTTCCATAGCTGGTCTATCTTTAAATACTAATTTTCAGAAAATCTATGACTTAGGGTTCCACTTTAACTTTCCTGCAGAAGAAAACATATTCAGCTTTCCAGGCATTTCTATTTATATCCGTCTTTCCTGAAATGACTTGTGGTTGGGCTCCAGTTCGCCAGAATCTTCTCCTTCTTGCTTTTGTGTGGAAAAGCTAAGTGAGGGAATGGGCATCCTGAGCGTAAGTCCCCCTACTTTGGAGACAAAGCCTTGGTCTTGAAGAGGAGGCCCGGATTCCACAAATAAACTGTGCTGTTGATATCATCTGCTTCTCCTCATGTCACCTTAGGTATCCAGAGAATCTGACACCAGCCCCGGGAGGAACATAAAATTCCACTGCAAGTAGAGCCCACTTTGCAGAGCAGAGAGCTTCTTATCGGTGGGCCAGGGGGTCAGTGTGTCTAAAACAGCTGCTGTGTTTCTGTTCTCTTCCTCCTCCCTCTGCTGCTGAACAAAATTCAGGAGTCATCTGTCATCATCTTTTATTACCTGGTGGCCTTAGACTTATTTCCCTGAAAGCTTCAGTTTCCTCATCTGCAAAATGCAGATAACACTGCAAACACATTGGGTTGTTGGAAGGATTAAATGAATTTTACACATAAAGAGTTCAGAAAAGTGCCTGATACATGGTAAAAGCAAAACAAACACCTGTGGCTGTTATTACATATAGTTTTTGAACAGCCATTTATTTGGTGGGTTAATATTAATAAAAGGCATTTCCAGAAAGACTTTTCCTTTTTAATATCCAATTTAGAAGAAACTGGAGAGTCAAGAAAAAAAACTGGGAAACAACCATGCCAGATTTTAGAAGGCAGCAGCACCAACAAATGTGAAAGTAACTATGAGCTCTCGGCTGTAATTTTCCTTCGGGAAAGTAGTATCTTTTAAAAAAAAAAAAGATTAATTATTCACATTTTACAAGTGCAAATAGCAGTTTGTCTGCCACTGGTTGTAAAGATTAAGGAGAATAGGCTTCATCCTAAGAAGTTCCTGTATGTGAGGACCATATAGTTCAGAAAAAGGCAGTGCAGCAGTTTGAAAATAAGGAGCCAGTCTGTGCCAGGTACCCATAAGATGGCTTATTGGCCTTATGTGCTTTAATTCTCGTATTTCAGGACGTGGACATTATCTTCACCTTACAGATGAGGAAACAGGAGACAAGAGCTGACTTCATTAGACTCAGGTTCACATAGTGAGTGGTAGCTATGATTCAAGCCCAGATCAGATGGACTCAAGTCTAGGACGATTTTGTATATTTCTACCAGCGTTGGCCAAAGTGTGGTCAGTGGGTTCTGAATGTAAAGAGATGTGAAACAGAGAATTCTATATCCAACTCTGTTGGGAGAAAAGCTGAGTTAAATAAAAGTTATAACTGGGTTGTCTTCATTGCAGGTCTTTTCAGAGATTTCAGTATGCAAATAATATACTGTGGACCCCATAGTGTGACACAGTGTGAAACATCTGTCACACCATAGAAGACTGTTCGTGTGTGTGTGATTCATTATGTTCTACTGTTCCATGGAATAGAGTTTGGTAACCCCACATTCATCCTGTACGGCTTTCTCATGGCATCGAGGGCAAACTCTTAATTCTTAAAACTAGGATTTGTTTTCACCCTTTCCTCCAATCACTAACATCTTCCCTGTTTTTTAATACCAGTGCTATTCATTCATTAATTCATTTGTAAATATGTTATGCTAGACACTCATTCATTCATACATATAGTACGTTATGCCAGACGTTATACCTGGGACAAAGGAAAATGACCCCTGGACATCAGTAGACATTCATTCATACACAACTGAGAACTTTACTTTAGAACCCTGCTTCTGAGAGAGGAGGACAAGAGAGATAAAAGTAAGAGGAAGGACAGGCACGGGTTTTTCTGGCTGCATTCAGTACCTTTGTCCCTTTCAGAGAACAACACACAAAGCTCAGGGCCCACATTTAAACTAAACCCTAAGCAAGCTGATGACCTGCCCTGTTCTCCACTCAGTGGACCTCACCTCATTCTCAAAGGACAGGGTGAGTTGCTTGTGATTTTGAATTTGGCCCACATCCAGTTGTCCAGACCACCCTATTACTGCTTCACTGCAACCAATTATATTAGGTCTTCAATTCCTTTGATTCCCTTCCAACCCAAACTCCCCCTTTCTGGGGGTGATTCTTGATGGTCTAGTCAGTGTATTATCGAATGGCGTATGGAATTTGGAATGGCATTTCCATATGAGGCCCCTATAACATTCCTTTTCCAGGTTCCATTCTGAAACACATGTGCTATCAGTTAGCACAGGAGACTAAGGGACATGGCCGAGGAAGGGATGGGGAAGAAGAGGCGGGTATTCAAAAGGCAGGCTCCTCACACTGCCTCCCAATAAAGAACGCAGTCCCCAAGTAACAGTTTTGATATGACTTCACAGGAACTTTCATTTTTTTGACTGTGCAGTATGTGGAATTTTAGTTCCCTGACCAGGGATTGAACCTGTGTCCTCTGCACTGGACACATGGAGTCTCAACCACTGCATTGCCAGTGAGGTCCCTTCAGTTTTCTTTCACAATTTTAAATGTCAGTGGTCAGTCAAACACGGCTGCTGGAATTAAGAAGAATTTTCTGTGGCTCAGGCAGTGAACCTAGGACTCAGGTGACTTACCCACCCTGTATTTCCTTCGATAACAAACCACTCAGCAATTATTTTGGCAGATCCACAGGAGGTTTTTCTCTACAGTGAGTGAGACAGCCTTCCTGTTCTCGATGGAGGCAGACACGATTCTGTCCCAACGGGAAGGAAGGAGAGAGAGTGAGGTCGGGCCGTGTCCACACGAAGATGGCCCCCCAGCGTGTCAGCTCTCTGCCAGGTCTGACAGTGGGAAGCTTGACACAGGAAATAACCCCACCAGCAGCCACATTTGTAGTGATTAATTGTACCCACCATCTATCCCTCTGGGCTCACAGAGGCTTTAGAACCTAAGAACTCTTGAGAAGAAGTCTGACCTAGACCTCATGAAAAAGAAGAAATTATACTCACTAGTAAATAATGGTTTCAAAAAGGAGACTCATGAAGAACGTCACACTCTAAAAGATGATCCGATATTGTGCAGGAAATACATCTGTTGTCAGAAGGGGAAACAAAAAGAATCTTTTGCGACGGGGGAATAAAATAGACTTTTAAGAGAATAACGAACAGGAAAGTTACTGCTCTGTAATTAACAGCTTAGGCTTTAAAAAGTGGGGACACAACAGAAATCAAAATACAAACATCTGTGTCAGCGAGTGCCTAGTGGGGAGCTGTCAATCTCTCCCTGCAGGTATGAGCAGCAGACAAGAGAAGCTAAAATGCAAAGGTTCAAGAGGAGAGGACTCTCAAAATACACAAGAGGAGAACAGACAGCTAGACCTTAGGCAGTTAAAGTGGCGAGACGAGAAATGTCACATTCCAAACTGTGGAAGACAAGATGTCCCTTTGCGGGACCCAACAGAGAACAGGAAGTGAAAGGGGACACCTGGCTTGAGGGTTACTGACCAAAGGGAAGTTATTTTTATCACTTGGAAGACGCTGCTGCTGAAAGCAGTTTCTCAGGCATGGGTATGGTATAGGTCCAGCCTGCCCTGATGTATGTCACAGCTTCAGAAAATCACTCCTGCTGAAGGACATCACTGGTGGTTTTAAACACCAGGCTAAGGACTTGGTGTTTTGGAGAGAATTCACAGATGTAGGCGCTTCTTACTCTTCCATTATTATCTTTTGGGGAATCCATGTCACTGTTCAATTTTCTATTGAGGCATTCAGGTTGGGGGCAAAATGCTTCCGTACTTTAATTCCTTAAGATTATAGACGGCTCGGGTGCCACTGAGGGTTGTGAAATAGCAAGAATGGAACAGCCATACCCAAAGATGCAAATTACCAGTGCACTGGGGAAGTCAAATCCTGTAGTGACCATCTATGAAGACTGAACTTCCAAGTGGGTTGTGGTGGGCATCACAGTAGAAAGGGCACTTTATTAATGTTGACACTGACACCACCTAGCACTGTGTGAAGGGTGATCAAGTAGCTGCTATTATTAAAAAAAAAATTAGGTATTGTTTTCCTAGGATAGGTATCAGTTGGTCAGCTAGATTAAAAAAAATTTTTTTAAAGA
This sequence comes from Tragelaphus eurycerus, assembly GCA_935064755.1. Classification (NCBI taxonomy): domain Eukaryota; kingdom Metazoa; phylum Chordata; class Mammalia; order Artiodactyla; family Bovidae; genus Tragelaphus; species Tragelaphus eurycerus. The sequence continues at coordinate 16,260 of CAKXYN010000145.1, forward strand.
AAATCTTATATGAGATTACTGTTGTTCACTCAGTCTTGTCCAACTCTTTGCAACCCCAATGGACCGCAGCACACCAGGCTTCCCTGTCCTTCACTATCTCCCGGAGTTTGCTCAAATTCATCTCCATTGAGTTGGTGATGCTATCTCATCCATTGTTAGCCACTTCTCCTGCCTTCAATCTTTCCCAGCATCAGGGTCTTTTCCAATGAATTGGCTGTTCTCAGGTGTCAGCAAAGTGATTTCTTTGCTTTTTAATACGCTCTCTAGGTCAGTCATAGCTTATCTTCCAAGGAGCAAGCGTCTTTTAATTTCGCGGCTGCAGTCACCATCTGCAATGATTTTGGAGCCAAGGAAATGAAGTCTATCACTGTTTCCATTGTTTCCCCAGCTATTTGCCATGAAGTGATGGGACTGGATGCCATGGTCTTAGTTTTTTGACTGCTGAGTAAGAGATTATATCAACTAGAATTTGGAGATAATTTTTTTTTAAATTTCATCATTAGACTAGGAACATTGGTACAATACTTTCTGTGCTTTATTTTCTTTCTTTCCCATCTAGATGTTGAAGACTTCTAAACATGTCTGAAACATGTCCTTCCAGAGCACAGTCTCCACTGAGCCCCAGAGCTAGATTTCCAGCTGCCTAGTGGATGCTTCTCGGGGAAGGAAATGGCACCCCACCCCAGTACTCTTGCCTGGAAAATCCCGTGGACGGAGGACCCTGGTGGGCCGAAGTCCATGGGGTCGCTAAGAGTCGGACACGACTGAGCGACTTCACTTTCACTTTTCACTTTTATGCATTGGAGAAGGAAATGGCAACCCACTCCAGTGTTCTTGCCTGGAGAACCCCGGGGACCGCAGAGCCTGGTGGGCTGCCGTCTATGGGGTCGCACAGAGTCGGACACGACTGAAGCGACTTAGCAGCAGCAGCAGCAGCAGTGGATGCTCCGGGGAAGGCAATGGCACCCCACCCCAGTACTTTTGCCTGGAAAATCCCATGGATGAAGGAGCCTGGTAGGCTGCAGTCCATGGGGTCGCTAAAAGTCAGACACGACTGAGCAACTTCACTTTCACTTTTCACTTTCATGCATTGGAGAAGGAAATGGCAACCCACTTCAGTATTCTTGCCTGGAGAATGCTGGGGACAGGGGAGCCTGGTGAGCTTCTGTCTATGGGGTCGCACAGAGTCGGACACGACTGAAGCAACTTAGCAGCAGCAGCAGCAGCAGCAGTGGATACTCCACGGGCTCCACACAGAGCACGCTGTCCAGGCAGAACTATGGCACCTGGGCAGTCTCCCCGTAATCCCACCTGCTCTCCTTCCTGGAAAGGCATCACCGCTCATCCAAGTAGATGTAATCATCCTACCTGTAAGATGCCTCTAATGTGGTGTTCCCCTGTCCATCACAAATGTTTCTACTTCTGTTTGTTTAATTTTATTTTATAAAGACTGATTTAGTACTGAGTGTGTCTAAGAACTTTCTAAGACTTTCATCCTTTTTTGCCTTCCATCACCAAGAATCTGCAGACCAGTCTCCCTCACTTCCCACCTGCTCTTCCTAAGGCAGTCAAAGTAGCTGCATGAAAATACAAATCTCATCACAGCACTTCCAGACTCTAAGCTCCAGAAATTCCTTGTTTTCTGTACTCCTTAGCATGGCCCATAATGGCCTTTATTACCTTCTTGTCACTTGTTCTTCACGCTCCCCATGAAGCTTATATTGCAACCGCAACAAACTAGGCACCTGCCCTCACCTTGCTTTTCCCTCTGCTGGTGAAGATTTTCTCTACCTGGAACCCCCACTGCCCTGCAAGTTTCAACCAGAAAGAAGGAAGTTTACCAAGAGAAGCATTTCCCAGCCTAGAGAACCCCAAGGGAAAATAATAAAACCCCAAGTGGACCTAAATCCCAACCCTAAATGAAAACAGAACAATTCAACAGAATGGAAAACAGTTGGGTGATTTTCTTCACCATATGGTCAGGCCCAAAAAGTAAAACACAAGAACCTAATAGAAAATAACAAATGATGAAGCAATGACAAACTGGAATATTTTATCCATGCAAAAAGGAAATGTGGAGGAATTACACAGCTGTAGTCACAGAAGCAGCTGTTGAGTCAGCCAACTAGGGGAAAGATAGGCATGGAAATCAGAGAAGGATGATTTATGCTAATTGACTTATATTTGGTCTGAGTCCTCTCTATTTTGTATTTCTAAACCTCTTGTCAGCATCATTTCAAGTTCTACCCATTTCCAGCAAGTTTCATACAGCATTTTTCCCAACTGTCTCTTCTCTGTTTTTATAGATGATGATGAAAAAGGAGATGAAAATGCAAGTGAAACCACAGGCCACTTTCAGAAACTCCCACGTATGCAAATTCCATTAACTCGAACACAAGTGTCAGAGGTTCTGTGAGCGAGAACTTCTCACATTAAGTGGAGAATACAAGACAACCAAGATATGGCTTCAAATTCCAGGACTCGCAGTGTTGGAAGACTTGAAGCCAACAGCCTGGGATGACCAACAGGCACTTCAAACATAGTGCATCGAACACCCAACTTGGGTTTCTCCTTCAGATTTGATCTTCCTAAGACCTTCCCCAGGTCACTCACTGAACACAGCAATCTTGCCGCTGCTAAAAACAAGACCTTGTTTGTGATGACTCTTGACTTCCCTCTCTCTGATGGGCCTCTACAGTCAGACCAAAAGTAAAGCTCATCACCTCTAAGAACCAGGATCTGACTGCTTCTCACCCCTCAAGCCACACCCCAGTCATGGCCCATATCTTCTCCTATTCAGAAGCCTCCTTGTGGGTCTTCCTGCTTCTACAGGCTACTCTCCACAGGGGTCAAACTCAATCTTTAGAAAAAAGTATGTAGGTCCTCCAAATGTCCAGACAGCTCCTCAACTAAAAATCCAAGTCTTTATCATGCCTGCTTAACTCTACTGACTTTGCCCAGGTCTGTGTTTAGACCCCGCCCCCCACATTCCTCCACTTGTCATACCCTCCCCACTAGCCACACCCCTCCCCTAGCCACACCCCTCCCCTAGGAACACCAGCCAGAGACCCCTTACGCCCTGATCCTCAGACCCCGCCCCCGGCCCCGCCCCACTGCTGTTTCCTCTGCGAGGGTTCTTCCTCTAACCAGTATTCTCCTGATGGCCTCCTGCCCTCCTTCCTGCTTGGGCTCTGCTCAGCCTACTCCTTCATTCAAAACTCCTTTATAAAAACCACTCTGGAATTCCCTGGTGGTCCAGTGGTTAAGACTTCACACTTCCACTGCAGAAGGCGCGCGATCCATCCCTAGTGGGGAGAACTAAGATCCCACACACTCTGCAATACCGCCAAAAAGCATAAAAATAAATTTAAAAATTTAAAAAGCGCCCCATGTCTCTCCATTTCCCTTATCTCACCTTATTTTTTTTTCTACACAGCCCTTCGGCCACATGCCATTTCTCAGATCTGTCTACTGCCTGCCCCTCTGAGAAGTTAGTGCTAAGAGGGCGGTACTTTGTCCCATTTACTGCTGTGCTTGCACACCTGTACAGCAGGACGGGATAGGCCCTCATTAAATTCAGGCTGAATAAATGAAAGGGCATACGAGAAGAAGCTATGCACATTAGAAATGAAATGCCAGATCAAAGGTAGTTCATTTAGGTTGAGACTCCATGATAAAAAAAGAATCATTTGCCTTCTCTGAAAGTTTCTTTTAAAACAATGCCCTCTCTCTGTAGGATTCCATTTTAAAAGAAGTCAATTTGCATGCAACTCCCACCCAAAGCACTCTGTAGTGACTGACAAGGATCGTATTAGACACAGCAGAGCAAAATAGCAACTGGTCATCTCCTGCTCTCATGGAGTCTCTAACGTGTAATATTCGGGATGATAGAGCATGAATATAAAAGACTGAATGTGGAAGCTTTGTTGCCACTTTTGTAAGCAAAAGCCTTCTTGGAATTCAGAAAAGGGCAAACTACTTTCCACCTAGAGTGATCGTGAACCTAGCTAGGTTTAGCATGTAGAGACAGCTGGACTTTGGGGAGAGGTAACCTGGAGAAGCCCATGGACAGAGGAGCCTGGGCGGGCTATTGTCCAAAAGGTCACAAAGAGTCAGACATGACTGAAGCGACTTAGCATGCTTTCAGACTTGGTATTCAGAGAGAAGACCTAGGACTATTTGAGATTTGAAGTGGAAGACGTTTGCAACACCAAGGGCAGAGCTGGGCATGACTGTGGTGATCTGGTGCAGACTGCAATTAAATGCCAATTTTTCCGATACTGAATACCTTGATTTGAAGTCACTTTCAATATGCTTTAAAATCAATTTATATTTTTAAAAAAGGAGATGTAAAAGTTTAATACCCTTAATATTAAATGCTTCAGGAAATGTTCTAGTCATTTTTAAGGCTTTTGGGGGTGTCCTTTACACTTCATTTTTTAGTTCATTATGAAAATGTCACTGATACAAAAATAATGACCTGGGTCTAACTTTAATATGCCAAGACCAAAGAGAAATGCCAGAGCATAGGGTATTATCTGCCCCAGATGCACTGAATTTTACTGAGATGCCAAAGCTTAGAAGCAGCATTAAGAAGGTAGATACTGCCCAAGATGCAGACAAGGGTTAAAGGAAGCAGGCACGAATTGCTAAGTCCAGCCTCGGTAACAGGACTGGAGAGGGATATATTTATATCACAGTTACCCAAAGCCAATCCTGACAAACACATGATCAGAAGGAACCTGTGTGAAAACATTGTTACAAGAAAATCAAGAGGTGAAGAAGAGAAAAATAAGCAGATCATAAAGGTCAGAATAGACTCAAAGGCCATGTGGTCACTTGTCTAAGGATTAATATTTAACTTTCAAAAGAAATTTGAAATTATTCTTCCCAAAGTGAACTGACTAAGCAGCCAACTCTTTGCACTACAAAGCAGGGGATTCATTTCATTACTATCATTTAAAAGAAATTTTAATGCTAAATAGTTACTCACATTGTCTCCATTAATCCTGCCCCGGCCCAAGACATGGTGGGGGAGGGGAATAGGCAGCAAAGCATCCCTATTAGCACAGCCTTGGTGATCTCCCAGGTGGCACAGTGGTAAAGAATCTGCCTGTAATGCAGGAGACCCTAACTCGATTCCTGGGTTGGGAAGATCCTCTGGAGAAGGGATAGGCTACCCACCCCAATATTCTGCAGGAGAGGTGGGTTTGATTCCTGGGTCAGGAAGAAGGGATAGGCTACCCACTCCAGTATTCTACAAGAGAGGCAGGTTTGATTCCTGGATCAGGAAGATCCTCTGGAGAAGGAAATGGCAATGTACATGGACAGAGGAGCCTGGTACACTACAGTCTATGGGGGTCGCAAGACCTGCACATGACTGAGCATGCACGCGTGGTGATCTCCAAAGTGAAACCACTCTTTATTAAAAAGATCTGGGCCACAGGAAGTCCCTTCTTCTCGTATCTGAAATGAAATAAACTAGGAAAGAATCTACAGGTAAAGTTGTTGCTGGATCCAATCTTGCCGGGGTTCTGGGGGCACAAAGAGAAGGAAAACAGGAATGGCTTGATGCAGGAGGGAAGTTGAGTGGCTGCTGCTGCTGCTAAGTCGCTTCAGTCGTGTCTGACTCTGTGCGACCCCATAGACGGCAGCCCACCAGGCTCCCCCATCCCTGGGATTCTCCAGGCAAGAACACTGGAGTGGGCTGCCATATCCTTCTCCAATGCATGAAAGTGAAAAGTGAAAGTGAAGTCACTCAGTCATGTCCGACTCTTCGTGACCCCATGGACTGCAGCCTACCAGGCTCCTCCATCCATGGGATTTTTCAGGCCCAAGTACTAAAGTTGGGTGCCATTTCCTTTTCCAGAAGTTGAGTGGAGGGAGACTTAACTCTAGGATGAGATGGTTAGATAGCATCACTGATTCAATGGACATGAGTCTGAGCAACCAGGAGATAGTGAAGGACAGGGAAGCCTGGTGTGCTGTGGTTCACAGGGGTGCAAAGAGTCAGACAGGACTTGGAGACTGAACAACAACAACAAGGAGCTGACAGATGGAATCCAGAGAGAAAGGCCCTGGCGCTGCAGGACAGAGCTGGGCACCACGTGGGCTCTGGGAAGAGTGAGGAGGAGCAAGAGGAAGAGAGTGTCTGGGGAAATAAACACCTTTTCTATCTCCTCTTCCTTCAAAAAATTGTAGTGACTACTAAAAACAATGAACACGTGTCAAAGACACTTAAGCTGCCATGGGAAAGTCACAGATTTGCCGGAGAGACTCTAGGGAGGACAGATGTTTGGCAGAATTTCATAGAAGGGTCCCTTTGGGTAGAAAAGAGTCCAGAAGTGTTCAGAAGGAGAGGGTGGTTGAAGTCGGGAGTTTTACCTGCAGTTGAGTGTGGGTGTCGAAATAACTTAAAATCCCGGATTTTGAAGTCTTGACTCAGTCCAGCCCTGGGGAATCACAGAAAGCTCAGCCAAACCCGGTGAAGGCCAGTTATCACCTATTTGCCATTTTCAGAGTCGCACTGTTGCAGGGAGAAAACCAATTCTGACTCCATGTTGGAAACGATTTCTTTGACTTGCTTTTCATTGCCTTTATTATCATAATCATAGTCAATGGCTTGCGTGGAGGACCCTGCCCCTCTGCTTGACTGTAAAGTGTCTTTGTTTAGTTCAGGGAGAGATGATTTATCCTGCCTACCTATGAACAGAAGAGATTAACACACCTCTTCTGAAGGTTGGACATTTCTCTTGGAGATGTTTTTGCTAGACTGAAGATCCTTTCACTTCACTTTCCCACTGCCTCTCCCTATCTATTCTGCCTTCTGACTTTAGTTCCTCATTGCTTTTAGTTCTCTCGCTTCCCTGGTAGCTCAGCTGGTAAAGAATCCACCTTCAATGCAGGAGATCCTGGTTTGATTCTTGGGTCAGGAAGATCCTCTGAAGACAGGATAGGCTACCTACTCCACTCAGTATTGTTGGCTTCCCTGGTGGCTTAGCTGGTAAAGAATCCACCTGCAATGAGGGAGACCTGGGTTTGATCCCTGGGTTGGGAAGATCCCCTGGAGAAGGGAAAGGCTACTCACTCATATTCTGGCCTGAAGAATTCACAGCCTATGGGGTTTCAAAGAGTCGGACACGACTGAATCACTTTCACTTTCCCTTTTTTCTTTTTCTCTGATCTGTAAAAGAACCTTGTGTCCAGACCTCAATAAGATGGTTATTTTGAGGTACTAGCCTGCCATCTTCTCTGTCTGCTGGCTCCCTGATTAAAGTCTCTTTCTTGCCTCAACACTTAGTCTCTCCAATTCATTGGCCTATTGGAGAGCAGAGCAAGCTTGGACTCGGTAACATGACATTGGGATTATTATACATATTATAATACATATATATACATATAATATGTATGTACATATTATATTATGTATATACAATTATACATATTATTTTCAACATCTTTGTATCTCTCTGCCAAGTTCTTTAACATCATTATCTGTAATATTCACTCTTGACCCTGTGAGGATACTCAGAAGCCTGAGCTTCTGCAGGGTGACAAAGCCACCCAGTAATAAGTGGCCAGGAATAGCATGGCACTCAAGCTAGGGCAACCTCTGAGCCCAAGCTGTCTTTTCTGCCCAACACATGCTTTCCACGCAGCACCTCAAACCCTGCTTCTCTGTCAGCATCTTCTCCCTGTGGGCGATGACTCTTCCTACCCCCTCACTCTGACAGAGCCTTTACCATCTCTAGACGAGAGCTCATGAGCTGTCTTTGTCAGGCAGGTTCTCAAATCTATCATACTTCTTTTTATATCAGGAGATATAATTAATAAAAAAAACTTGCCTAGTCACATACATTTAAAAAAATCAACATAATAGCCTAATTACATAAAGAAGACATAAAAGAGAAATTTATAACAAATCAGATACACTTCAATATGTAAATGCTCAGGTACAAATACATCAACAGAAGGCAGAAGCGGGAGTTGCCCAGTGGTTACGACTCCGTACTTCCAACGCAGGGGACACAGGTTTGATTCCTGGTCAAGGAATTAGGATCCCACATGCTCTGTGACCAAAACTAAAATAATAATTAAAAAAAAACAACAACAACAACATAGAAGGAGGATGCTGGCCCCTCTACACAAGACCAGTATGAACTCAATAGCTACCCATGCAGACTGATACGAGCAGGGACAGGATCTTTCTGAAACAAACATATAATAAAGTTAAAATAAAACAAAGAATAATATCCTCTCGATTAATATAGTGGTTACGTTTTTTTTTTTTTCTGGATTTTTTTTCTTTTAAATTAGTGGCGGCATTTCTGGAAAATTCATCATGTATTTAAAAATGCTTTTTATATACATATGTATACAAATATATAATACTTTATATATATAAACATTTTACATAAAAATATTTATTTATATGAAGCATAAAATACAAAATTTAAGAATTATATAAAATAGGTTTAGATTCTAGTGATATAAACACTCTTTCACCACCTTCCCATAACGTCTGGCTGATATGTTCTGAAGTCACGGCCTTACGGGTCTCAACTCTTCACCGTGTGAGCTGGCTCTAGGCGCCGCAGGGCATCTAGCATTGCTGGCTGGTACTCGTGCAAATGACACGCCCTGGTAGCTGTGACTGGCAATATGGACCAGCGGGTGGTGCTTTCCGTTGCTCTAAGCCACAGACAACATTCGTCCTTACTTCACAAGTTTCCCCAGCTCTTCATGGGTCTGCAGGCAGCGAAGGATACTTTAGTATCACATTCTTCAGTGCTTTAAAAATCCCTGTGTATCATACTGTCATCTATCTCCTCCCATGGTTATCAGCAAGTATGTGACACGGGGATCACTCAGTTTTTGACACAGTGACAGCGCACAGCCCCTTGGACTTTGGCTGTTCCTGACTTGCTCCTGAAGAAAGAGCTGCCAGGATGACACCACGATACACACCATATGGGTGCTTATTTCCAGATGTGAGCAATTATTTTTTTGCACATAATCTATAGTTAGACCAAGTGAGTAAGCTTTCTTTCTACACTCACTACCTAAGGCCAATACTGCCCTAAAAGGGGATTTTTAAAAATAATAAAACAAAAAACCCAAACAACTACCAAAGTGACCTGCAAGTAACAAATCAAAGATTTTAAGAGAAGAGGGTCCCAATGACTTAAGACTAAAAATGGTCACAGAAAAATGACATCTGCTGGGTGATATTTTCAATATTTGATTATGAAGTCATCTTTCCATAAGCCAATGAGAACAGCACCAGCTTTTAATGCCACTCAATCATTAGCAACTATCCCTGCTTCACACCAGAGTCTGTGCAATGTAACAGAGCAGAACTTCCTGACATTTCACATGTGCTGTAATCATGGGGAGGGGGAGGGGGCATGTCAGAATGTGGGCTCATCGGATTTGGGATGAGGACCGAGATCCTGGATTTTGAAGAAGCTCCCAGGTGTGGTTGATGCTGCTGGTCAGCAGACCATGTTTTGAGTAACAAGGTGCTTTAGGGAATCAAATAATTAAATTAAACAGGGACCCTGCCTTCAGAGAACTTACAGTTTAGGTCAGGAGATACGTATACATATGCATACACACATATACCTTCCAAGTAAACAGAAGAGCTACCTACTCTAAGCGCCGTACAACAGATAGGGTGCTATTCAAAGTCAAAGGAGGGGGACTTCCCTAGTGGTCCAGGGGCTAAGACTCCAAGCTCCCAAGGCAGGGAGCCTGAGTTGTATCCCTGGTCAGGGAACTAGATCCCACATGCTGCAACTAAAGATCCTGCATGCCACAGTGAAGATCGAAGATTTCTCATGCTGCAACTAAGATCTGGTGCAGCCAAGTAAATACATACTTTTTTTGGTAAAGAAAAGTGGAAGGATGATTCCCAGGTGCGGTTGGGTGTCTCAGTAGAGATGGTGAGCAAGGTGGCGTTTAGGCTGGTTTCTTAGTAGACATAAGCTTGGGCATGTAGCCACAGGGAAGACAGGGTTGGCCGAGGGACCAAAGCCAACCAAGCACAGCATCAAGAAGTGTGACATGTTTGGTGAGGAAGGAGATGAGAGGTCCCTTCCCTGTTGGGAGGGAATGATGACAGGAGGTGTGAATAAAATGGTGGAAGCCGGGTTTGGGAAGCTAGCTTAAGAGAAGATTGGGAAAGACCCAGGACACTAGAGCTGAGCTTATGACAACTATCTACAGAGCAGCGGGAGGGATGGATGAAGAGGTGCAGGAAGAGAAACAGAGGCTCTGGACCACAGAAGAGGCTACTGAAATGGTCGTGAGAACGTCAAGGAAGGTCTGAAATAAAGACGGTCATAAATCTTTGAAAAGAAAAAAAAAATGCTGACCCATTTATATCTGCATTTCCTATATCAGGCTTTGCTTTGAATAACGATCTACATTCTCTTAATCTGACAAGCAAAGTTACAAGCATTTCTTAAAAGGTTTGGGAAAAATAGATACATGAATTACAAGTTATAAGACTATGCTCTTAGAGCACTCGGTCCTGGGTTACATTAGAAATAACTAAGAAATGCTATCATTTTTCCCCTCAGAGACTTAAGATTTAAGTTTGCTATTAATGAATAATGTCCCACCTAACACAAAATACTCAGCCATTTTTCATCCTCAGAAGAGTTGGATGCAGTGTGATTAACCACATTTCCCCTGACTCCAATGCCTGGCACTGTGTCAGATTTAGGTCACCCGAGAAAGAGAAAAGGGTCTGGCTTTGAAAAAGAGTAAGAGGCTGCCTCCAAAACATTAATTTACAGAGTGGGAGGATTCAAGGTTGTTCCAAGGTGGAAAATATTATAACTTGAAATCCCCCAATTACCACATTATTTGGCTTGGTCTTGTGATTTAACACTCTGATAATGGGGGCTTCCCTGGTGGCTCAGCGGTAAAGAATCTGCCTGCCAATGCAGGAGATTGGATTCAATCCCTGGGTCAGGAAGATCCCCTGGCAAAGGAAACAACAACCCACTCCAGTATTCTTGCCTGGATAATCCCATGGACAGAGGAGCGTGGCAGGCTACAGACCATGAGGTCGCAAAAGAGTTGGACATGACTTAGCGACTAAACACCAACGTGGACAATGCCCAAACTGTGTCTACCTTTTGGATCTTAAAGTTTCTGATCACTGACTCTTTTTCTCTCTCAGCAAGACATAGCAGAAACCTCTGAGATGTGCAGCAGACCAAACAGATATCTTAAAGGCTTCCATGTTCCTTTCTGAATCCTGATTAAATTTGCATTCTTCTAAAGAATAATTTTGCTCTGAAGAAGTTTGCAGAATTGTAAAGGGCAGCAGAACCATGTTCTGTTAAGGAGACTGATACACCGACTGCACTTCTGTTTACAAAATATATATAAATATTTGTCTCTTTTCTCCTCAGCATGAGACTACCTAACTGCCATTAATTTGCCTAATAGAAGCAACAAATGGCATACCCCTCGATAACAGAAAATGTGTCTTATCAGTGTTCAGTCTCCATCTCACTGACACTTTTTTAAAAAATGTACCCTTTGACTATTAAAAGAAATCTTTGTCTGAGTAGACAATTGCATTAAGAACTTGAATGGATGCAAACTAGTGGAGGGAAAGTGTGAAATGTACATGAAATAGGAGGAAACTGTCTGGACCAAACCAGCAGAAGTGAAGCCCCAAGGCGGGCTGTCCTACCGCCTCCCCACTTGGGAAAGGGGACTTCAGCAAGGACAGCTGTGGGACAGCCATGCCAGGCGCTAGCAATGCTAGTTAAATAGCCCCTGCATCGTCTTCCTGTCCCAGATGTGAGTTTCATTCATGGGCACCAAGGTGACTCTGGCAGGTAAACTTCCGGTAGAGAGAAGCTATTAATTGAAAACACTGTTGATAATGCAATTGATTGAAGAGCAGATGACGGGGAAATTCAGAGGTTGGAGCTCACCCACAAGACATCCTGAACCTTGAAGCCCCACAGCTCATGCTCAGGTTGGAGATCCACAATGGAAACTTTTAAGCTGAGCCCCTCTAATCCTGATGGCAGCAAGGCCAGTAAACACACCTGGTGACAAGTTAGGAGAAGAGTCCCTGAGCATTTGTGTCATTTCCTCGGTGTACCATGAAAGACGGCCGGTGCTTTCTTCTGATGCATGAGAGGGAGGGGAGAAAAGGCAGGGAGGTGGGTGGTTAAGTTCACGGCAGAGAAGGCAAGAGAGAGTTAATTTAGCTACTGAGGTTAAAAAACACTTTCTGAGCTTATAGTTAGATGCATTTTGAAGTGCAACTTGCAGCAAGCAGAAGTCAGATTTCTGGTTCATAGGCTGCTGCAACTAAATCCTAGATGTCTGTATATTTCTAGTGAGTGAGTGAAAGTCGCTCAGTCCTGTCTGACTCTTTGTGACCCCAGGGTCTGTCCATGGATTCTCCAAGCAAGACTACTGGAGCAGATTGCCAATCCCTTCTCCAGGGGATCTTCCTGACCAGGGCTCACATCCATGCCCCCTGCATTGGAAATGTTGAGAATTAACCACTGGATCATCAGGGAAGCCCCTAGACCAGCTTTTTCGTTTGTTTCTTCTTAAATCCAAAGATGCTCTATATCCCCTCTTCACCTTCTGCGAAGACCTTCCAGAAGTGGTCACAATAAGGCAGTGACTCCCCACCCAGAAAGCAACACCCTAAATTTTAACTTGATTCAGACTTGGATCTCGTCAAACAGTCCACCTCAACCACAACCTGGGTGTTCTTATTAGAGAGACAGAGCAGTGTAAACAGTTTCCTCATTTTTGGAGTCAGCATATGTAATTCTGCAATAGATAAGCAGCCCATCATGAACAGTCTGGGACAAATTCCACCAGGGTTTAAAAAGTTAACAGAGTACGTTTAACTCTAGATGAACTATACAGACACCCACTGCCTTCCCACCCTTCCCCCTAACCTGGTCACAGTTTATGGAACAAACATCTTTGACTTCTTCTGGCCCCAGAACCACAAGGTCTTGGGGAAAGTTGGCTTGACCAGCCTGAGCCGCCAGGGTAAAGGAAAGTGAACTTGGATGGGCAGTGTGCAACTGGAGGAATACATGGGTGATACAGAGCTCCGGGTTATTGGTCCAAATGGATCCAATACAGTGCTTCCTGGGCCCAGCTTCTGGAGTTTTCCATCAGTTAACTAATTTCCACAGCAAACTGTTGTGCCTTCATTCTAAACTATATCAGCTCAATCCTTTGGGCTTTTTTTTTCCATAGCATCATAATAATCCCTTTTATACCCAGAATAATGCATTGTTTTGACCATTTCATTCTCACACATGCCTCCCTTAATTCTCCTGTGGGCCTTTCCTGATTAGACAAGAGCCAGAGGTCTCATCCGGGGAAGGCAATGGCACGCCATTCCAGTACTTTTGCCTGGAAAATCCCATGGACGGAGGAGCCTGGTAGGCTCCAGTCCATGGGGTCGCTAGGAGTCGGACACGACTGAGCGACTTCATTCACTTTCACTTTTTACTTTCATGCATTGGAGAAGGAAATGGCAACCCACTCCAGTGTTCTTGCCGGGAGAATCCCAGGGACAGGGGAGCCTGGTGAGCTTCCGTCTATGGGGTCGCACAGAGTCGGACACGACTGAAGCGACTTAGCAGCAGCAGAGGTCTCATCAACGCATATGTCTGTGACAAACCTGGACAAAGTGTTTCAAATACTACTGAATGCCTGAGCCACTAGATAAAACCCCTCCAAAGTCACTTCATTTGATTTTCAGATATAAATGTGGGCCACAGACACAGGGACACGTTAACTATGAGTCACCTAAAGCCCCTATGTATCTATATAGAATTTCACCTATAGTAGATGAACCTAAAGTCTTCAATCTGAAGACCCTGAGGATCCCTTGTATTTTAGTAATAGCTCCTAATTTTAAAAAATCTCTAAGGATACACGATCCTTCGTAGGACTCTCTTTCAAATGGGGGATAGGAAATCAAGATGAAATGGGTTAATACTAACTCTGTGGTAGCACATAAACACTGCAGTTTGACCAAAAACATACTTCTGATAAAAGTTCATGAGTGGCTAGGAACAGAAAAGTCACTGTCCCCAAAGACTGCCTTAGAAGTATCCCCACGTGCCAAGGAGGAATGGGAGGGACAGAAGTGGGATGTTTGATGTTTGTTTTCTAAGATAAAAGCTGGTGGAAACTTCCCTTTGGGGATCGGACTCTGGGGCTGCCCACGAGTATATAGCAAAAAGAGGCAGCTTGAGGGTCCTTGTTCACGAGACCACCTTGGGGCCTATGCTTCCTATCTCAACACAGCTGTAGTTGAGGTGGGGGTGGTGGCACCAAACAAGTGTTAAGTGGTGGCTCTTAACATAAAACAGAACAATCCATACAGATGGAGAATGGAAACCAAGCTTTCCAAAGAGAGGACAATCAGCTATCCCCATGAGATAGATTTTAATTCTCCCAAAATAAAAGGTCTTAAGAGAGATGTCTGGAGAAGGAAATGGCAGCCCACTCTAGTATTCTTGCCTGGAGAATCCTGTGGACAGAGGAGCCTGGTGGGCTGCCGTCTATGGGGTCACATAGAGTCAGACACGACTGAAGCGACTTAGCACGCGTGCATGCATTGGAGAAGGAAATGGCAACCTACTCCAGTGTTCTTGCCTGGAGAAGCCTGTGGACAGAGGAGCTTGCCGAGCTGCTGTCTATGGGGTCTCACAGAGTCGGACACGACTGAAGCGACTTAGCAGCAGCAAGAAAGATGTCTGTTCATATTATGGTTTGAAAAGCCTTCCTCCTATTGTATTAGGGCAGTGAGTCCAAACTCAGCAAATAAAAAAGAATCACCTCTTTCTTTTTTTGGAAATTATAAAACCTCATCTGAGAAATTAAAGAATATTTATAGGCATAGTTTTCAGGATACTTTCAGAATCCCAACAGATGCCAACTTTGGGTCACCTTTCCACTGTGAGAAACTGTGATGAAAATCAGATTTTACAAGTTACGTTTCATTTTTTTTTAAAGCAAGGTAGGCTTTCTTCTACAGAGGAACAACCCCCTGATATGACTCTTTACTCCTACTCAGATAACGACTCAGGTGTTCACTAACGCTTGGAGCTCTCCTCCCTCTCTTTTCACTCTAATTTCTGCCATCACCCGGGGCACTCCAGGGCCCTGAGGACCTTTCATACCTTTGTCTCCAGGATCTTGGGTCTTTTCTTTTTTGCCTGAGCCACCAGGTATGTGGGATCTCAGTTTCTTGATCAGGGATCCAAATCGTACCTCCCAGTAGAGAAGGCCTGGAGTCCTAACCACTGAGCCACCAGGGAAGTCTCTTGGGTCTCTTTACTTTAGAGATTCCTTGCCAGCTCTTCACCCTCATTAACTGCCATCCCTTGGAGCAGAGCCCACAACTGTTACTCTGGGTCTGAATTTTTCAGCTTTCTTTTTTATCAATTTTTAATTGGACGATAATTGCTTTACAATGTTGTGTTGGTTTCTGCCGTGCAGCAACATGAATCAGTCATGCAAGTGTGAGTGCTAAGGGGTGTGTGCTACTCACCGATGGACTCTAGCCTGCCAGGCTCCTCTGTCCGTGGGATTCTCCAGGCAAGAATACTGGAGTGGGTTGCTATGTCCTCCTCCAGGGCATCTTCACCACCCAGGGATCAAACCTGTGTCTCTTATGTTTCCTGCACTGGTAGATGGGTTCTTTACCACTAGCCCCACCTGAAAAGCCCATGAATCAGTCATAAGTATACATATATCCCATCCCTCAAGTTTCTTTCTCATTCCCTGCCTCCACTTCTGATGACAACTTTTCAGTTCTCACCATCACCTCCTCTGACAATGTCTTGTCTTCTTCCAGTTTCCTTCCTGTTAAGCATCTCTTCCTAAAAGTTCTGGACCCCAATAGCTATCACTTCCCTACACTTTTCTCAAACCCTTCATCTCCTTTGACCATGTGATTCTTCCCACACCCACACAACCAAGCCTCAACCTCCACTCAGACCTTCTCTGTTCTCATACCAGGTGCTGATCACGGCTGAAGGAAGTTCCCTAGCCTTGCTGAATGGCGCCCCATCCTGCCGTGGTCCTCACGCTCAGCTGGGCTCCCACAGGGCGGTGGCAATCATCTTCTCACCATTTCCATCTTCTTTCCACACAAATGCTCCCTCAAACCTTGCTCATTCCCTTCAGGTTCATTCCTCACCAGCCTCTTCTCCATTCTCAGAAGTTCATCACTGGAAAACTCCAAGGCAAGCAGTAAGCCTTCCCCCTCTTCCCACAGCACCACAGGCAATCTCATCTACATGCAGCCTCTAATCGTCCTCCTCCTCCTCTCTCTCCTCTCCAAAGCAAATCCACCCACCAACTTTCTCGTGCCTTTGGGCTCTCTCCTCCCAGGCTTCCTTGGGGACCACACACTTCTTACAGTCTTCTATGCTTAACTCCTTTCTTTCACAGTAACATTCCCAGAAAGAGCATCTCTATTCCCCACTTCTTTACGGTGAGAGCTGGACCATAAAGAAAGCTGAGCACTGAGGAACTGATGCTTTTGATCTGAGGTGTTGAAGAAGACTCTTGAGAGTTCCTTGGACTGCAAGGAGATCAAACCAGTCAATCCTAAAAGAAATCAATCCTGAATATTCACTGGAAGGACTGATGCTGAAGGTGAAGGTCCAATACTCTGGCCATCTGATGCAAAGAACTGACTCACTGGCAAAGACCATGATGCTGGGAAAGATTGAGGGCAGGAGGGGAAGTGGGCAATGGAGGATGAGATGGTTGGATGGCATCACTGACTCGATGGAATGAGTTTGAGCAAGCCCTGGGAGACAGTGGAGGACAGGACAGCCTGGCATGCTGCAGTCCACGGCGTCGCCAAGAGTTGGACACAACTTAGAAACTGAACTGACTGATCCCCCCACTTCACCTTCCTGACGTGCTAATCCCTGACCCACTGCTCCTGTTCCCCAACTGATATGGCTCCTTCTAAGGTTGCCTGGATTCACTGCTGCCAAATCCAAAACTGAAGGTCATATCCTCACCTAAATGCCTTAGTAGTATTATTTCATTTGTAACACTGGACTTTGTCATGTTTATAAACATGGCATGGTAGGAGAAAGGTTAAGAGCCAGTAGAGAGAAATGGATTAAAAATATAGGGGGGAAATCATATATGGATATGCCTAGGCACACAGCAGGGAATTAATACATAGCAGCTATATAAATGTGAAGGGATCTAGCTTTTTTAAGATGAAACCCAAAGGCTTCTCATCAGACTTGCCTGAAATGCACGTTTGATCACACCACTTCCCTAAGGATGATCCTTCACTTGCTTCACATTGTCCACAGGATGAAACCCAGACTTCTTGACCTGACGTCCAAGCACTTCATTGATCCGGCCCAGCTCCCTCACTTTCCAGATGCCCCAGATACCCCCATGTATATGATCGTGTTGTAGGTTCATTAAACTCCTTACAGGCCACTTCCTGGACACACCATGATCTCTTTGTTTCCACGTGACTCTTTCATGTCTGGCAAAATCTGACTCAATCTTGAACAGTTAGTTTTAGGACCAGCGTCTCTAGGCAACCTTCCCTGATCCAAATGGCCTCTCGCCGCCTTGCTCCCTCTAGGGTAGGGTGTCCCCCACTTGGGTCCCCCTTCATGTTCTGTTCCTCAAATCAGCACCTACATCCTACACAGCAACCCTGTGCCACCTCCCCCTGGAGAACTGAGGCAAGGGCCGAGCACCATCCACCCTTGCAGGTCCACTGCCTGCCACGTGGGTGCTGTCCAATGCAGGCAGACCTCGTTAGACCTCATTTTATTTTATTTATTTATTTTCTTTTTTGCAGACCTCATTTTATTGTGCTTCACTTTATTGCATTTTTACAAACTGAAGGTTTGTGGCAACCCTGAGTTGAGCAAGTCCCTCAGGGCCATTTTGCCAACAGTATTTGTTCCCTTCATGTATCTGTGTCACATTTTAGTTATTCTCACGATCCTTCAGACTTTTTCATTATTATTATATATATTAGGACAGCGTTCCCCAACCTCTAGGATCTAATAATGCCTGATGATCTGAGGTGGAGATGATGTGATAATAAGAGAAATAAAGTGCACAATAAATGACTTGTGCTTGAATTCTCCCAAAACTAGCCCCCTACCCCAAGTCCATGGAAAAACTGTCTTCCATGAAACTGGTCCCTGGTGCCAAAAAGGTTGGGGACCACTGTGTTAGGGTGATCTGTGATGTTACTATTGCAAAAAGATGATAACTCGCAAGGGCTCAGATGACGGCTAGTATTTTACCAACGAAGTATTTTTGAATCAAGGTAGGCACAGAGTTTTTTTGAGCCATAATGCTATTGTACATTTAATAGGCTAAAGTACAGTGTAAATACAACTTTTATATGCACTGAGAATCCAAAAATCGTATGACTCACTGTATTGCAATGTTCAGTTTATTGCAGTGGTCTAACCCCAAATCCACGTACAGTAGAATATGCTTGTATATAATTGTTGAAGGAATGTAAACAGAAGTAGGATACAGGGAAAATACAGCATGGATGCCTTGTACGGACTGCTGTGAATAGTAGGAAAAAAAAGCTAAAAGGAAATCTAATCCTGGGGACGTCCCTGGTGATGAGGGTTAAGAATCCCTCTGCCAATGCAGGGGATGCAGATCCTACCCCTGGTCCAGGAAGATTCTGCATACCTCAGGGTCACCGAGTCCATGCCTTGCATCACGAATTACTGAGCCTGTGCTCCGCAACAAGAGAAGCGACCACACCAAAACTAGACAAAGTTGTGGGCAGCAAGGAAGACCCAGCGCAGCCAAAAAAAAAAAAAATTTTTTTTCAATCTAGTTCTGGGAGCAAAAGTCCATCAGAATCATGTCTCTTATTCAACATATCTGTGATAACAGCCAAATACTCTTGAACATACTTTAACATTTTCAAATTAAAATAACACACAGGAAGAAAAGCAACGATAATATATGCTGTCTGCCCTCTATCCCAATATCTTTCAAATAAACAAGTTGTGCTGGCAACTGAGTAATTAGAGGAATATTAGAAGAGGGCACTTAAGTCGTGTGTCTAACTACGTTATTTTAAAATCCTGTAGTACTTTTCAGATGAGGATAAATTTCAAAGGCTGGTGGAACTGCAACTGAAAATATTATATTCTGCCAGCTTGGTTCTTCTGCAAGCTTTTGAATTGACCTACGATGCCCTGCTCAACCCATATGTTTCTCTGGTAGCTACCAAGTGACCATTTAAAAAGAAAATCAAGGGACTTGCCTGCTGCTCCAGTGGTTAAGACTCTACACTCCAATGCAGAGGTCAGGGGTTCAATCCCTGGTCAGGGAACTAAGATCCTGTGTGTCTCAAGGTGGGAAGTGGGGCGGGGGTAGGGGGCTGGGAGGGGGAGAAAAAAAGAAAACCAAACAACTCTCATGTTATTAAGGGAGACCTGTCATATACACTTAAATCCTAACCAGTTTGGAGAATCAAATTATGGTTTTAATTAATCAATTCTCAACTCATAAAGGAATTCACTGGTCACAGAAAGAGAAGTTTATATGGAAATCAGGAGTCAGGTGTCTAGTTTGGTTTAATCATGAACAATGCAAACATTTTCTTTAAAAATGTTAAGCCACTTCTACTAACAGGCTTTTAAAAATCCTATTAAGTAATTTCTTTGATTTCAACAAAATTCATTTCCATATTCACAGCAGGAATGTTACAGAGTTTAGGCTATAAGCATGAAAGAGTATAGTATTTTTTATAATGAGCTTAGGGGAACAAAAAATAAAAGACAAACAAGCTTATCCAAAAGAAAAAGGTCTTTAATTGCATCTACAGTAGTTTGTGATTACTTCCTGTAATTAAAAATTTGATTTGTCAGTCTCAGTTTTCTCAAACACAAATGTGGTCTTTTTGGTCTCACAAAAGTTCTCACTGACCAAAACATCCTAATTGAAGACAAGTGAGAGATGCTTCTGAGAAGTCAAGTCCAGGATGCTATTAAATTCAAATCCATAGGCATGGATTGGGGAATCTGCGTTATCTGCTTGACTCAAACATAATCACACCCCTCACTTCTTAAGAGTGAAGCTGACCAGGTGGTTATTCCAATTACTGCTAAGTAGAAAATTCCAGAGAGGGTGGATATTTTCTGTTCATCAAGGCTTCCCTTCCTGGAGGAGACAGAATGCTTTGCTTGAGAAACTAACCTTAGCACTCAGAGCCTGGAGTAAAACAAAATTATCCTGAATTAGAATTTTTAACATTCCTTCAGAGAATGCAAAAACGTCTGGGGAAGGCTTCTGAAGTCTCTGAAAGCCAGAATCAGCCAAGGATAAAGAAGATTTAAGGGACTAACTGTCCTTGAAATGTTCTGCCTTGTTTCCCATTAAATTAAGTCTATAACAATACCTCCCACTGAGTCTTCCTTCCTGAGTTGTAAACTTCTAAAAGTAGGGTCTTTGGGACTTCCCTGGCGGTCCAGTGGTTAAGAATCTGCCTTGCAATGCAGAGGACACGGGTTTGATTCCTAGTCAGGAGACTAAGATCCCACACGCTTCAGAGGTACTGAGCCGGCTCTCTGCCAACTAGGCAGTTTGTACGCTGGCAATGAAAGATATTACACGAGGCAAGTTAGACCCCAAGTGTTGCAACTATTAATAAGCCGGAAGCAGTCAAATAAATAAATGAGTATTTTTTAAAAAGGATAGTAAGAATACATAAGCACAATTTCATAGCAAAAAAATGTTTTAAAAAGTAGGGTCCTTGCCTGCCTCACTTGATGTGTACTATCCCTGTCCCTGGGATTCTCCAGGCAAGAACACTGGAGTGGGTTACCATTTCCTTCTCCAATGCATAAAAATAAAAAGTGAAAGTGAAGTCACTCAGTCATATCTGACTCTTAGCGACCCTATGGACTGCAGCCTACCAGGCTCCTCCATCCATGGGATTTTCCAGGCAAGAGTACTGCAGGGGGTGCCATTGCCTTCTCCCATATATATATGATATATATATGGAAACTCCTGTCATATATGAACAAATATATATATGTATACATATACATTTATTTGATATGAAATACAATGAATGAACAAAAATGCAAAAAAGAATGAAACACAAGAATGAACAAAAAGCAAATGACAGGAGCCAAAAACAACGGAGAAGGCACCCCACAACGGGAACCAGGAGACGGACAGGGAGGCCCACAGGCGCCGGAGACCAGGGACGGGGGCCGGGGCGCCACAGGGGCGCACAGAGGGACACGACGGAGGAGCAGCATACATTTATTTATAAATTTACCACTGAGCCACCAGGCTTGCCTTAGTGGTTCAGCTGTAAAGAATCTGCCTGCAGAGCAGGAGACCCAGGTTCGAGCACTGGGTCAGGAAGATTCCCCTGGAGGAGGGCATGGCAACCCACTCCAGTACTCTTGCCTGGAGAATCCTATGGCTAGAGGAGCCTGGCAAGCTACAGTCCATAGGGTTGCACAGAGTCGGACATGACTGAAGTGACTAAGTAGCAGCAGCATACATATATAAACTAAATGAATACACTTTTAACTTGTATTAATAGAGGAAGGGTGAACCTTATTCTAAATTTATATGAAATCCTGTAAAATTGAAAGTTAATGACAGCACTTAAGGAGTCTTAAAATGTAGAGTATTTTGGTTGTGAAAAATAAGGAAATTATACAGAGAGCTCTTAAAACTCAACAGTAAGAAAATAACCCAACAAAATAAAAGTCAAAAGATCTGAAAAGACATCTCATCAAAGAAGCTATCAAAATGGCAAATAGGGACTTCCCTGGTGGTCCAGGGGTTAAGACTCTGCACTTCCACTGCAGAGGGCATGGATTTGATCACTGGTCAGTGGAGAAATAACTCCAGAAAGAATGAGGGATGGAGCCAAAACAAAAAGAATACCCAACTGTGGATGTGTTGGTGATAGAAGCAAAGTCCGATGCTGTAAAGAGCAATACTGCATAAGAACCTGGAATGTCAGGTCCATGAATCAAGGCAAATTGGAAGTGGTCAAACAAGAGATGGCAAGAGTGCTAGAATTTTGTTAAGGATTTTTCATCTATGTTCATCAGTGATATTGGCCTTGTTTTCTTTTTTTGTGGGATCTTTGTCAGGTTTTGGTATTAGGGTGATGGTGGCCTCATAGAATAGTTTGGAAGTTTGCCTTCCTCTGCAATTTTCTGGAACAGTTTGAATAGGATAGGTGTTAGCTCTT
Organism: Tragelaphus eurycerus; assembly: GCA_935064755.1. Taxonomy (NCBI): domain Eukaryota; kingdom Metazoa; phylum Chordata; class Mammalia; order Artiodactyla; family Bovidae; genus Tragelaphus; species Tragelaphus eurycerus. The sequence continues at coordinate 38,545 of CAKXYN010000145.1, forward strand.
CTCTAAATTTTTGGTAGAATTCACTTGAAGCCTGGACCTGTCTGAGATTATTATTTAATTTCGTCTTTATGGTTAGTTTCTTTTCTTCCTGATCAGTTTTGGAAGTTGTCTAAAATTTACTATTTGATTTTGATTTTTTTTTTCTGTTTTTCTCTCATTTTCATTTTATTTTTTATTTATTTTTCTTTTTTTTCTTGATAGTCTGGCTAGTGGTTTTAATTTTTTTACCCTTTCAAAGAACCAGCTTTTGCTTTTTATTTTTGCTATGTTTTTTTTTTTTTTCATTTATTTCTGCCCTAATTTTTAGGATTTCTTTCCTTCTACTAACCTTGGGTTTTCATTTCTTCCTTTTCAGTTGCTTTAGGTGTAGAGTTAGCTATTTATTTGGCTTTTTTTTTTCTTAGGTATGCCTGTATTGCTATGAACTTTCCCTTAGGACTGCTTTTAATGTCCCACAGGTTTTGGTTGTTTTTTTATTTTCATTCTTGATTTATTTTTTTTATTTTTTTTTTTTGTTTTCAGGAGTGTGTTGTTCAGCCTCATTTATTTTTTGTTTTTCTTATTATTAGATTTACTTTACTGATTTGTAGAAAAAATGTCATATTAATTTTTCTAACTTACCAAGGTAGATTATGCAGGATGTGTCTATCCTGGAGAAGGTGTGTTGAGAAAAAGGTGATTATTTTTTGGATAAATTTATAGATATAATTAGTTCTACTGGTTATTATATTTAGTTTTTTTTTTTTTAGTTATCTATCATTGGTGTGAGTGGGGTATTAAGTCTCCATATTTTTTTTTTTATTCTCCTTTTACTTTTATTTTTTTTATATCGGTGCTTAAGTTGGGTGATATTTTTTATTTTTTCTTTTTTGTTGATTTGTATTAGTGTGACCTTTTTTCTTTTTCACATCCTTTTTTTAAAGTTTTTTATCTGATATGATATTGCTACTCTGCTTTCTTTTGTCTTATTTGCCTGGAAAATCTTTTCAGCCCTTACGTTCATCTTATGTGTCCCTTTTTGAGGTGGGTTTATACAACAATGGAGGGGTCTTTTTTTTATCCATTCAGCCAGTGTCTGTCTTTTGTTGGGGCATCAACCCATTTACATTTAAGGTAATTAATGATACATAGGATCCCGTTGCCATTTATTTTTTTTTTTTTTTTTTTTTGTAAATAGATGCAAAAATCCTTAACAAAATCTAGCTAGAACCAAAACACATTAAAAAGATCATACACCATGACCAAGTGGGCTTTATCCCAGGAATGCAAGGATTCTTCAATATCCGCAAATCAATCAATGTAATACACCACATTAACAAACTGAAGAATAAAAACCATATGATTATCTCAATAGATGCAGAGAAAGCCTTTGACAAAGTTCAACATCCATTTATGATAAAAACTCTCCAGAAAGCAGGAATAGAAGGAACATACCTCAACATAATAAAAGCTATATATGACAAACCCACAGCAAACATTATCCTCAATGGTGAAAAACTGAAAGCATTTCCTCTAAAGTCAGGAACAAGACAAGGATGCCCACTTTCACCATTACTATTCAACATAGTTTTGGAAGTTTTGCCACAGCAATCAGGGCAGAAAAAGAAATAAAAGGAATCCAAATTGGAAAAGAAGAAGTAAAACTCTCACTGTTTGCAGATGACATGATCCTCTACGTAGAAAACCCTAAAGATTCCACCAGAAAATTACTAGAACTGATCAATGAATATAGTAAAGTTGCAGGATATAAAATTAACACACAGAAATCCCTTGCATTCCTGTACACTAATAACGAGAAAATAGAAAGAGAAATTAAGGAAACAATTCCATTCACCATTGCAATGAAAACAATAAAATACTTAGGAATATATCTTCCTAAAGAATCTAAAGACCTATATATAGAAAACTATAAAACACTGGTGAAAGAAATCAAAGAGGACACTAATAGATGGAGAAATATACCATGTTCATGGATTGGTAGAATCAATATAGTGAAATAGTATACTACCCAAAGCAATTTATAGATTCAACGCAATCCCCATCAAGCTACCAACGGTATTCTTCACAGAGCTAGAACAAATAATTTCTCAATTTGTATGGAAATACAAAAAACCTCGAATAGCCAAAGCTATCTTGAGAAAGAAGAACGGAACTGGAGGAATCAACCTGCCTGACTTCAGGCTCTACTACAAAGCCACAGTCATCAAGACAGTATGGTACTGGCACAAGGACAGAAATACAGATCAATGGAACAAAATAGAAAGCCCAGAGATAAATCCACGCACATATGTCACCTATCTTTGACAAAGGAGGCAAGAATATACAATGGATTAAAGACAATCTCTTTAACAAGTGGTGCTGGGAAAACTGGTCAACCACTTGTAAAAGAATGAAACTAGAACACTTTCTAACACCATACACAAAAATAAACTCAAAATGGATTAAAGAGCTAAATGTAAGACCAGAAACCATAAAACTCCTAGAGGAAAACATAGGCAAAACACTCTCTGACTTACATCACAGCAGGATCCTCCATGACCCACCTCCCAGAATATTGGAAATAAAATCTAAAATGAACAAATGGGACCTAATCAAACTTGAAAGCTTCTGAACAACAAAGGAAACTATAAGCAAGGTGAAAAGACAGCCTCAGAATGGGAGAAAATAACAGCAAATGAAGCAAATGACAAACAACTAATCTCAAAAATATACAAGCAACTTCTACAGCTCAATTCCAGAAAAATAAATGACCCAATCAAAAAATGGGCCAAAGAACTAAACAGACATTTCTCCAAACAAGACATACAGATGGCTAACAAATACATGAAAAGATGCTCAACATCACTCATTATCAGAGAAATGCAAATCAAAACCACTATGAGATACCATTTCACACCAATCAGAATGGCTGCTATCCAAAAGTCCACAAGCAATAAATGCTGGAGAGGGTGTGGAGAGAAGGGAACCCTCTTGCACTGTTGGTGGGAATGCAAACTGGTACAGCCACTATGGAGAACAGTCTGGAGATTCCTCAAAAAACTGGGAATAGAACTGCCTTATGATCCAGCAACCCCACTGCTGGGCATATACACTGAGAAAACCAAATTGAAAGAGACACGTGTACCCCAATGTTCATAGCAGCACTGTTTGCAATAGCCAGAACGTGGAAGCAACCTAGATGTCCATCCACAGATGAATGGATAAGCAAGCTGTGGTACATATACACAACGGAGTATACTCAGCCATTAAAAAGAAAATTTGAATCAGTCTAAGGAGGTGGATGGAACTGGAGCCTATAAAGAGTGAAGTAAGCCAGAAACAAAAAAAAATACAGTATACTAACGCATATATATGGAATTAGAAAGATGGTAAAAATAACCCTATTTACGAGACAGCAAAAGAGAATGATGTATAGACCAGATTTGGACTTGGGATGGGTGAGGGTGGGATGATTGGGGAGAATAAATTGAAATATGTATAATATTATATCTGAAATGTATAATTGTTAAACTAAAAAAAAAAAAAAAAAAGAGATGGCAAGAGTGAATGTTGACATTCTAGGAATTAGGAACTAAAATGGACTGAATGGGTGAATTTAACTCAGATGACCATTATATCTACTACTGTGGGCAGGAATCCCTCAGGAGAAATGGAGTGGCCATCATGGTCAACAAAAGAGTCCAAAATGCAGTACTTGGATGCAATCTCAAAAATGACACAATGATCTCTGTTCGTTTCCAAGGCAAACCATTCAATGTCACAGTAATCCAATCTATGCCCCAACCAGTAATGCCGAAGAAGTGAACAATTCTGAAGACCACAAGACCTTAGAACTAACACCCAAAAAAGATTCTCTCATCTAGGGGATGAATGAAAAGTAGAAGTCAAGAAACACCTGGAGTAACAGGAAATTTGGCCTTGGAACACGGAATGAAGCAGGGCAAAGACTAACAGAGTTTTGCCAAGAAAATGCACTGGTCATAGCAAATACCCTCTTCCAACAACACAAGAGAACACTCTATACATGGACATCACCAGATGGTCAACACCGAAATCAAATCGATTATATTCTTTGCAGCCAAAGATGGAGAAGCTCTATACAATCAGCAAAAACAAGACCAGGAGCTGACTGTGGCCAGACCATGAACCCACAAAAGACTAAATTGAAGAAAGTAGGGAAAACTACTAGACCAAGTAGACCTAAATCAAATCCCTATGATAACAGTGGAAGTGAGAAATAGGTTTAGGGCCTAGATTGAAGATAGAGTGTGATGAACTATGGAATGAGGCGTAACAGTAAGGAGAAGAGATAAGACCACCCCATGGAAAAGAAATGCAAAAAAGGAAAATGGCTGTCTCGGAGGCCTACACATAGCTGTGAAAAGAAGAGAAGTGAAAAGCAAAGGAGAAAAGGAAAGATATAAACATCTGAATGCAGAGCTCCAAAGAATAGAAGAAGAGATAAGAAAGCCTTCTTCAGTGACCAATGCAAAGAAATAGAGGAAAACAACAGAATGGGAAAGACTAGGGATCTCTTCAAGAAAATCAGAGATACCAAAGGAACATTTCATGCAAAGATGGGCATGATAAAGGACAGAGATGGTGTGGACCTAACAGAAGCAGAAGATATTAAGAAGAGGTGGCAGGAATACACAGAAGAACTGTACAAAAAAGAGTTTCAAGACCCAGATAATCATGCTGATGTGATCACTGACCTAGAGCCAGACATCTTGGAATGTGAAGTCAAATGGGCCTTAGAAAGCATCACTACGAACAAAGCTAGTGGAGGTGATGGGATTCCAGTGGAGCTATTCCAAGTCCTGAAAGATGATGCTGTGAAAGTGCTGCACTCAATATGCCAGCAAATTTGGAAAACTCAGCAGTGGCCACAGGACTGGAAAAGGTCCGTTTTCATCCCAATCCCAAAGAAAGGCAATGCCAAAGAATGCTCAAACTACCGAAATGCACTCATCTCACACGTAGTAAAGTAATGCTCAAAATTCTCCAAGCCAGGCTTCAGAATATGTGAAAGTGAACTTCCTGATGTTCAAGCTGGTTTTTGAAAAGGCAGAGGAACCAGAGATCAAATTGCCAACATCTGCTGATCATGGAAAAAGCAAGAGAGTTCCAGAAAAACATCTATTTCTGCTTTATGGACTATGCCAAAGCCTTTGACTGTGTAGATCAAATAAATGTGGAAAATAAAGAGATGGGAATACCAGACCACCTGATTTGCCTCTGAGAAACTTATAGTAGGAAGCAACAGTAGAACTGGTCATGGAACAAAGACTGTTCCAAATAGGAAAAGGAGTACGTCAAGGCTGCATATTGTCACCATTTTATTTACTTCTATGCAGAGTACACATGAGAAAGCTGGACTGGAAGAAACACAAGTTGGAATCAAGATTGCGGAAGAAATATCAATAACCTCAGATAGAGATGACACCACTCTTACGGAGAAAGTAAAGAGGGGCTAAAAAGCCTCTTGATGAAAGTGAAGTGGAGAGTGAAAAGGTTGGTTAAAGCTCAAAATTCAGAAAACGAAGATCATAGCATCTGGTCCCATCACTGATGGGAAATAGATGGGGAAACAGTGAAAAGTGTCAGACTTTGTTTTCTGGCTCCAAAATCATGCAGATGGTGACTGCAGTCATGAAATTAAAAGACGCTATTCCTTGGAAGGAAAGTTATGACCAACCTAGATAGCATATTCAAAAGCAGAGACATTACTTACCAACAAAGGTTCGCCTAGTCAAGGCTATGGTTTTCCTGTGTAGTATGGAGGGAGAGTGGATGTGAAGAGGGCTGAGCGCCGAAGAATTGATGTTTTGAATGTGGTGTTGGAGAAGACTTGAGAGTCCCTTGGACTGCAAGAAGATCCAACCAGTCCACTGAAGGAGATCAACCTGGAATTTTTGGAAGGAATGATGTAAAGCTGAAACAGTATTTTGGCCACCCAGCGAAGAGTGACTCATGGAGAAGATTGATGCTGGGAGGGATTGAGGGAGGAGGAGAAGGGGAGAAGAGGATGAGATGGCTGGATGGATCATGACTCGATGGGTATCAGTCTGGGTGATCTCCGGGAGCTGGTGATGGACAGGGAGGCCTGGCGTGTGCGGTTCATGGGGTCGAAATAGTCGGACACGATGAGTGACTGATTGATCTGATGATCTAGGAAACAAGTGCATGTGCCATGTTAGGCACAGCCAAAACAAAAAAAGATGGAAATAAGATAAGAAAAGATGTTCCATATTGAACATCTTGAACATAAGATGCCATGTGCCATGTGAGGCACAGCCAAAACAAAACAAAGGTGGCAAATAAGCATAAGAAAAGATGTTCCATATTGAACACCATTGAGGAACTGCAAATTAAAACAACAATTAGACACCACTATTCACCAAAGTATACTTTGTTGAGGATGTGGAGCAATAAGAACGCTTACTCATTGCTGGTGGAAATGATACAGCCACTTTGTAAGACAGTTCAGTGGTTTCTAACAAAGCTAAACATACTTTTACAAAATGATACAGCAACTGTGCCCATTGGTAGCAGAAGGCAATGGCACCCCACTCCAGTACTCTTGCCTGGAAAATCCCATGGACGGAGGAGCCTGGTGGGCTGCAGTCCATGGGGTCACAAAGAGTCAGACACAACTGAATGACTTCACTTTCACTTTTCACTTTCATGCATTGGAGAAGGAAATGGCAATGAACTCCAGTGTTCTTGCCTGGAGAATCCCAGGGACAGCGGAGCCTGGTGGGCTGCCATCTACTGGGGTCGCACAGAGTCGGACACGACTGAGGAGACTTAGCAGCAGCAGCAGCAGTGCCCATTGGTATTTGCCCAAAAGAGCTGAAAGCTTACGTCCACACAAAAACATGTCAATGGATATTTACAGCAGTTTTATTTACAACTGACAAAACTTTGAAGCAACTTAAGATGTCCTTTAGTAAATTAATGAATAAATAGACTGTGCTACATCTAGACCCATTAATCAGTGCTAAAAAGAAATGAACTTATCAAGCCATGAAAAGATGCATGTGTGTGCTAGTCACTTCAGTTCTGTACCACTTTTTGTGACCCTATGGACTATAGCCCACCAGGCTCCTCTGTCCATCGGATTCCCCAGGCAAGAATATTTAGTGGGTTGCCATGCTCTCCTCCGGGGATTTTCCTGATCCAGGGATGGAACCCGTGTCTCTTATGTCTCCTGCGTTGCAGGCAGATTCCCTTACCTGCTAAGATATCAGGGAAACCCCCTGGAAAGACATGGAGGAGACGTAAATGCTTTACTAAGTAAAAGGAGCCAATCTGAAAAGGCTACATATGGTATAATTACAACTATGTGACATGCTACAAAAAAGGCAAAAGTATGGAGACAGGGAAAAAAAAATCAGCGATTACCAGGGATTGGTGGTTGGTTTAACAATGATTAGCCAGATTACAGAGAATTTTTAGGGCAAGGGAAATATTGTATATTAGCAGTCCCCAACCTTTTGGGCACCAGGGAGGGGCCAGTTTTACTGAAGACAATTTTTCCACGAACCAAGGGCTGGGGGAGAGGAGGGATGGTTTGGGGATGATTCAAGCGCATTACTTTTTTGTAATGTGCACTTTATTTCTATTATTATTACATCAGCTCCACCTCAGATCATCAGGCATTAGATCCCAGAGGTTGGGGAACCCCTATCATATACGATACTATAATGGTATATATATGTCATTATACATTTGTCTAAAATGGTAGAATATACATCATCAAGATCAGATCAGATCAGTCGCTCAGTCGTGTCCAACTCTTGCGACCCCATGAACCGCAGCACGCCAGGCCTCCCTGTCCATCACCAGCTCCCGGAGGTCACCCAGACTCACACCCATCAAGTCAGTGATGCCATCCAGCCATCTCATCCTCTATCGTCCCCTTCTCCTCCTGCCCTCAATCCCTCCCAGCATCAGAGTCTCTCCAATGAGTCAACTCTTGCATGAGGTGGCCAAAATACTGAGTTTCAGCTTTAGCATCATTCCTCCAAGAAATTCCAGGATGATCCCTCAGAATGGACTGCTGATCTTCTGCAGTCCAAGGGACTCTCAAGAGTCTTCCCAACACCACAGTTCAAGGCATCAATTCTTTGGGCTCAGCCTCCTCACAGTCCAGCTCTCACATCCAACATGACCACAGGAAAGACCATAGCCTTGACTAGGCGAACCTTTGTTGGTAAAGTAATGTCTCTGCTTTTGAATATGTATCTAGGTTGTCATAACTTTCCTTCCAAGGAATAAGCGTCTTTAATTTCAGGCTGCAGTCACCATCTGCAGTGATTTTGGAGCCCAGAAAAACAAAGTCTGACACTGTTTCCACTGTTTCCCCATCTATTTCCCATGCAGTGATGGGACCAGATGCCATGATCTTCGTTTTCTGAATGTTGAGCTTTAAGCCAACCTTTTCACTCTCCACCACTTCATCAAGAGGCTTTTAGCCCCTCTTACTTTCTGCCGTAAGAGTGGTGTCATCTGCATATCTGAGGTTATTGATATTTCTCGCAATCTTGATTCCAACTTGTGTTTCTTCCAGTCCAGCATTTCTCATGATGTACTCATGCATATAAGTTAAATAAACATGGTGACATCATCAAGACTAAACCATAATACTTCAGATGATTATCATGGATCAGTGCAGGTCAGCTGTAACATATGTACAGGCTCTAGGGAGGAGGAACTATGCATGTGTGGGGGCAGAGGGTATAGAGGAAATCTGTCTACCTTCCCCTCTTTTTGTTATGAAACTAAAACTGCTCTGAAAATACCATCTTAATAAAAAAAATTTTTTTAATACATCAGACAAGTTTCATCTGAGGGGAAGTCTACAAAATATCTGCCAGTGCTCCTCCAAATTGTCAAGGTCATTAAAAACAAGGAAAGTTTGAGGAACTGTTATAGCCAAGAGAATCCTAAGGAGACATGCCAACTAAAGGTACTGTGGGATCCTGGAACAGAAAAGGATGGGACCAAATAAACAATGGACTGCAGACCGGTAGTAATATCTAACCACACTGGTTCGTGAATTCTGACAAATGTACCACTTAAGATGTTAATAATTGGGGAAACTGTTTAGGGGATAAATGGGAACTTTTAAAGTTATCTTTGTGATTTTAATATTGTTCAAAAATTAAATCTTTATTTAAAATTTTTAAGTGAGGTCTCCCTGGTGGCTCAGTGGTGAAGAATCCACCTGCCAGTGCAGGAGACACGGGTTCGATCCCTGAGTCTGGAAGATCCCGCAGACCTCGCAGCAACTGGGCCTGTGTTCCACAACTATTGACTCTGTGCTCTGGAGCCTGGGAGCCACAACTGCTGAAGCCCACTCACTCTAGGGCCCATGCTCCACGACAAGAGAAGGCACCACAATGAGAAGCCGGCCCACCGCAACTAGAGAAAGGCCCGCAGAGCAATGAAGACCCAGCACAGCCTCAAAATAAATAAATAATCAATTAAGGTAATAATTAAAATCAATTAATAGGTGAAGTTTTGAAAGGCACATTATTTTCTACCAAATATTGCCCTGGCGCTCTAGTATTTTTGCTTTTGCTTTTTGGCCTGCCATGTGGACAGAGGAGCCTGGTGGGAGCCTGGTAGAGTGGCACGACGAGCCCATAGCATGAGGGCAAAGAGTCGGACACGACTGAAGCAACATAGCATGCATGGGTCTTGAGATCTTAGTTCCCAAACCAGGGACTGAACCCTACAACTGAACCACGGGCTGAATCCTCTGCAATGAAAGTGCCAAGTCTTAACCACTGCCTTTTAAGTTGCTGCTGCTAAGTAGCTTCAGTCGTGTCCGACTCTGTGCAACCCCATAGACGGCAGCCCACCAGGCTCCCCTGTCCCTGGGATTCTCCAGGCAAGAACACTGGAGTGGGTTGCCATTTCCTTCTCCAATGCATGAAAGTGAAAAATGAAAGTGAAGTCACTCAGTCATGTCCGACGCTCAGCGACCCCATGGATTGCAGACTTCCAGGCTCCTCCGTCCATGGGATTTTCCAGGCAAGAGTACTGGAGTGGGGTGCCATTAACCACTGGACCACTAGGGAATTCCCAGCAGTCTCATTTTAATAAGTAAAAAATATTGATTTGAAATAAGCCATCAACACATCTGATTAAGAAATACTGGCCTTTTATGTGCTGAGATTATACTACTTAAATATAAAAAAATTTTTTTCTCATGTATCTGATACTATTTATTTCTTAAATAGAAAACTCTCTCTCCTAGGTTGAAGAATTATAATTAAATTAGTATTTTTTTATTTAAATCATTTGTTTACAGATGGAGAGAAGGTAATTTTCAACGAATTTAGGCAAATTTCAAATTAATGGTGAAGTCCAACACCTTCCTATTTGATTTTACAGTATATTATCACTTTATAGTACCCCACCAGAGAGGTACGTTTGCAACAGCTGATGAACATACGTGGACACATTGTTTAATCACCCAAAGTCCACCTTTTGTACTCCCGATTATTCCAGAAATTTAAGCAAAGCAAAACTGTTTTGCTTCTCTCAATTTCGTTACATTTTTGCAAATGTTTTGTCCTTAAAACACAGAACCTCCTTCCTTTTCAATTCACCCAAGTCATGGTCTTAGGCCCATTTAGAATCTGTTAGCATGAACTACATGAAACTGCAGATACTCACCTATTTTGACACATCTAAGTGTCAATTTCAGTGGTTCCATGTGAAAGACTTTCACACTCCTTTTCTAGAGAATGTCACCGATAATCTGAGCACAGAAGAATATCAACTCCTTCAAACCTGTCCTCCATCATGTTAAAAATGGTCAAGAGCCCATAGGTTCATTTATTTCAACGAATCATTCCTTCCACAAGATGAGTTCCCTGAGCCCTGGATACAGTAAATTTTCAAGTTAGTTTTTTAAAAAGTCAAAAAATTAAATGTGGAGAATCAAATGACCAAGACCTTTCTTAGAACATTACAGTTCCAACCAACAGATGAAATTGAGCTCTTTCACTATGTCTCACTTTTCTTGTCCACAAGCAATATCAGTTTCACTTTTCCTCCATAATAACACATGTACCACATAACTTTACCCCCTACACTGCAAAAAGAAGCAGCAAGAAACTCTTTCAACTGGAGTTAGTGAAATTTTTTTCTATTTTTAATTTATTATATTTAAGTTTTATAGGTTTTCACATACATTCCAGATTCTTCATCATAGGCTCTAGTTTAATTACTCCTTTCAATTATAATATAGTAAATAATTTAATAGCTATTTATATTTAATATGCAGGATTCATAAACCTTCAACTTGTAATATTTTTCTTATACACTCTTTTCCAAACAGCCTTCGTTCCTTTTCACAAAGACTTCATTTTCTAGAAAAAATTTCCACCTACTCCTTACTCATTAGTATTTCCCAGTTAAATGGCAGTATGTCCCTTTGAGTAGCATGGTAGGTTTTACAAGTGATGTGTTAAAGACAGTTATGTCTGAGTCAGATGCCATTAACGCCAGAAGACTTTGAAATAACGCGTGCCTCTATGGTATATGACAGACCCAGCAAATCTTTTTCTTTTTTTGGAACCACCTACAAAACACAGTTACAAAGACCAGTAGAGGGACTTCCCTGGTTGTCCAATGGTTAAGAATCCGCCTTCCAATGCAGGGAATCTGGGTTCAGTCCCCACTGAGGGAAGTAAGATCCCATGTGCCATGGGGCAATTAAGCCCATGTGCCATAACTAAGACCTGATGCAGCCAAATAAATAGATAAATAAAAAGACAAGGAGAAAGTATGCTTCCCTATACCTACTTGGCCCTAGCTCAAATCATCCCCATTAATTTGAGTTCAACCTCAGCAAACTCAACTATCTCACCTCTTCTACTTCCACTGTAAGCAATCTTCATAATAAGCCATCTTCAATCTCTTTTTTATTTGAAAACAAGGTGAGTTGTCACTTGATGGAGGCAAATTTCTATCTAGTGTGACATTGTAAAGCATGCTACTGCTAAGTCTCTTCAGTCGTGTCCGACTCTGTGCGACCCCAGAGACGGCAGCCCACCAGGCTCCTCTGTCCCTGGGATTCTCCAGGCAAGAACACTGGAGTGGGTTGCCATTTCCTTCTCCAATGCATGAAAGTGAGAAGTGAAAGTGAGGTCGCTCAGTGTCCGACTCCTAGCGACCCCATGGACTGCAGCCCACCAGGCTCCTCCATCCATGGGATTTTCCAGGCAAGAGTACTGGAGTGGGGTGCCATTGCCTTCTCCGTAAAAAGCATGGCAGTGATAATACCTAAGTTCATTTTCACAAGGAACATCAGACTGTTGGAATTAGTGGACTTACGCTGTGGTGCTTTGGTCAAATCTGATTTTGTGGAATATACCTTGTGACTTGAACTGGCATTGGTGACTGACATTACCTATGTGCGACTGAGCCTGGAGCAACACTGGCTCCTGTTATGCCAAAGCCATATGGGAGGGGAGGAAACCAGGAGCCCATTCACCTACAGGAGTAAGTCCTTCAAGGTAGAGGTGATGCAGTGTAGTTTTCCTATACATTCTGAGATACTCTAAATTATGTGACTATTAATGCTTTCTGATGGAGATGCTATCAGAGATGACATGCTACATATCCAGCTGGGATTTTTCTAAAACTGAATACAATAAATAATGGACGCTACTTGCCCTTCACATAGTTAACCTGACATCTTGGTATAAGTAAGAAAAATTATAATTATTTCTAAGAGTGCTATGACAAGGTAATTTTACATTTAATGTTTAAAGACAACCTCTTAAGGATGGGGTTTGCTAAACAGCAACAAAGGGATCGGAGAGCTGAAGTAGGATGGATTTCCAGTCTGAAGAGGATGTGGATGAGGTTAATTTATATTCCTTATTTTCATGACTTGAGAACATGCTTGTGAAATGTTGACAAATTTAAAGGATTAGAGTGTACCAGAGATGCTACTTTTGTTTAAAAATATCTATGCATTGATAGAACACTGAAAATTATAAACAAAAATGTGAACAGGGATTACTTCTTGGGGGTAGGTTTATAAGGGAGTATTTATATGTATATATATATTTTTTCCCCAACTTTTTTTAGCCAGAATTTAAATAAAATTAACTAGCATTGATGCCACCCCACAAAACGTAGTGATGCGATCCCTAACAAAACTGAGTCTTGGGTTTAGAGTCATTCCCTCTGAAATGCATACTACACTGGACAGGATGAGTCAGGACAGAAAGGATGTGTTGCGAGTAGATACAGAGTGTAGGGAAGGTCAAGTCCTGTGTTTACCTAACAGGCAGACACTGGGCAAGACTTTTAAGAAAAATGCTTTCAGGAAAAGCTCATATTATTTCAATATTTTGTTCCAACAGGTGTAATTTGGGAACTGCCCCCACCTGGGATTACTTTAGAGAAAACCAAGAAGCTGCCTGCAACAACTTAGGATTCCATGGGAGGGACGGGGCAATTCGCTAAGGCTCAAGAAGGAGTCCGCGTGATCTCAGTCACCAGAACCTCACATATAAATAAACCAACCATTTTATTAACCTCTAATTATAGAACAGACACATTCACTGTAAACTAGTGAGATGTTACGTCCCTGGACATCATGGTGACACTAACTCATAACCTGAGGCACTGGCAGGGGTGACTGGCGGCCCTTTCTGGTCTGAGTTAGCTGGCTAAGAAATTAAAGTGTGTATTGGACGTGTATTCATTCAATATTCTCAGCTTTCCGTAAGCTCCAGATCATTAACTCTGTGCCCATTTCCTCCACAGAAACTACTTTAAATAAAGTGCCTCAAATAGAAATGCAATTTAGAGATAATAAGATCAGAGTAAGTTTCCCAAAGACAGAACATCATTTCTCCCGATGTGCATTTTGGATGGTTTTTTTTACAGCCTTCCCTGACCTGGACCACAGCACAGACTTTTAAAAATGGACAGCAGCAAAGGGTCAGGAGTCATCTTTCTTATATACATGGAGAACTTATCTTTACTAACCAAACAGGAAATCGCCACAAGACTGAGAGTAGAACAAATGCCAAGCATCCCCCGAATTTATTTTGATTCTAGTACCCTTTCTTCAAGTGGCGCTAGTAGTAAAGACTTCGCCTGCCAATGTAGGAGACATGTCTCGGGTTTGATCCCTGGGTTGGGAAGATCCCCTGAAAGAGGGAAAGGCAACACTCCAGTATGCTTGCCTGGACAATCCCACGGACAGAGGAGTCTGGCGGGCTACAGTCCCACCAAAGAGTCAGACACGACTGATGTGACTTAGCACACACACAGCCTCACAATCTTCCAGCAAACCTGAAGAGCTTCAAGGATTTCAATTTAAAGATCCTCCATGTTACTGAAGGGAACATTTATATTATACAATTAAAACCAACTGCTTATACCAAAAGAGTTGAACTCTTTGTGTTCAATTTTATTTGCAAAGGTAAACATGTTAGTGAGGCATGCTTGCTACTGTGCTGTGCTTAGTTGCTCAGTCATGGCTGACTCTTTGCGACCCCATGGACTATAGCCTGCCAAGCTCCTCTCTCCATGGGATTCTCTCCAGGCAAGAACACTGGAGTGGGCTGCCATGCCCTCCTCCAGGAGATCTTCCCAACCCAGGGATTGAACCCGAGTCTCTAATGTCTCCTGCATTGGCAGGCAGGTTCTTTACCAGCTGAGCTAACTGGGAAGTCCAAGGCAAGGCCAGTTCACTTCAGTTCAATCACTCAGTCATGTCCAACTCTTTGCAACCCCATGGACTGCAACACACCAGGCTTCCCAGTCCATCACTAACTCCTAGAGGTTACTCAAACTCATGTCCATGAAGTCAGTGATGCCATCCAACCATCTCATCCTCTGTTGTCCTCTTCTCCTCCTGCCCCCAATCCTTCCCAGCATCAGGGTCTTTTCCAATGAGCCAGTTCTTCATATCAGGTGACCAGAGTATTGGAGTTTCAGCTTCAACATCAGTCCTTTCAATGAATATTCTGGACTGATTTCCTTAGGATCGACTGGTTGGATCTCCTTGCAGTCCAAGGGACTCTCAAGGGTCTTCTCCAACACCACAGTTCAAGAGCATCAATTCTTTGGCACTCAGCTTTCTTTATAGTCCAACTTTCACCTCCATACATGACTACTGGAAAAACCATAGCTTTGACCAGATAGACATTTGTTGGCAAAGTAATGTCTCTGCTTTTTAACATGCTGTCTAGGTTGGTCATAGCTTTTCTTCCAAGGAGCAAGTGTCTTTTAATTTCATGGCTGCAGTCACCATCTGCAGTGATTTTGGAGCCCCTAAAAATACTCTCACTGTTTCATTGTTTCCCCATCTATTTGCCATGAAGTGATGGGACTGGATGCCATGATCTTAGTTTTCTGAATGTTGAGTTTTAAGCCAACTTTTTCATCCTCTTTCACTTTCATCAAGGCTTTTTAGTTCTTCTTTGCTTTCTGCATAAGAGTGGTGTCATCTGCTTATCTGAGGTTATTGATATTTCTCCTGGCAATCTTGATCCCAGCTTGTGCTTTATCCAGCCTGGCATTTTGCATGATGTACTCTGCATATAAGTTAAAGAAGCAGGATGACAATATACAGCCTTGACGTACTCCTTTCCCGATTTGGAACCAATCTTGTTCCATGTCCAGTTCTAACTGTTGCTTCTTGACCTGTATACAGACTTCTCGGGGCCAGGTCAGGTGGTCTGGTATTCCTATCACTTGAAGAATTATCCACAGTTTGTTGTGATCCACACAGTCAAAGGCTTTGGTGTAGTCAATAAAACAGAAGTAGATGTTTTTCTGGAACTCTCTTGCTTTTTCGATGATCCAACAGATGTTGCCAATTTCATCTCTGGTTCCTCTGCCTTTCCTAAATCCAGCTTGAACACTTAGAATTTCATGGTTCACGTACTGCAGAAGCTTGATTTGGAGATTTTTGAGCATTACTTTGTTAGTGAGATGACTGCAATTGTGCGGTAGTCTGAACATTCTTTGGCGTTGCCTTTCTTTGGGACTGGAATGAAAACTGACATTTTCCAGTCCTGTGGCCACTGCTGAGTTTTCCAGATTTGCTGGCATACTGAGTGCAGCACTTTCAAAGCATCATTTTTAGGATTTGAAATAGCTCATCTGGAATTCCATCACCTATACTAGCTTTATTCGTAGTGATACTTCCTAAAGTCCACTTGACTTTGCATTCCAGAATGTTTGGCTCTAGGTGAGTGATCATACCATCATGGCTATCTGGATCATGAAGATCTTTTTTGTATAGCTCTTTTGTGTATTCTTGCCACCTCTTCTTAATATCTTCTCTTCTGTTGCTGCTGCTGCTAAGTCACTTCAGTCGTGTCCGACCCCGTGACCCCATAGACATCAGCCCACCAGGCTCTCCTGCCCCTGGGATTCTCCAGGCTTCTGTTAGGTCCATACCATTTCTGTCCTTTATTGTACCCATCTTTGCACTGAAATGTTCCCTTGATATCTCTAATTTTCTTGAAGAGATCTCTAGTCTTTCCCATTCTATTGTTTTCCTCTACTTCTTTGCACTGATCACTGAGGAAGGCTTTCTTATCTCTCCTTGTTGTTCTTTGGAACTCTGCATACAAATGGGTATATCTTTCCTTTTCTCCTTTGCCTTTTGCTTCTCTTCTTTTGTCAGCTACTTGTAAGGCCTCCTTAAACAACCATTTCGCCTTTTTGCATTTCTTTTTCTTGGGGATGCTCTTGATCACTGCCTCTTGTACAATGTCATAAATCTCCATCCATAGTTCTTCAGGCATTCTGTCTATCAGATCTAATCCCTTGAATCTATTTGTCACTTCCACTGTATAATCGTAAGGGATTTGATTCAGGTCAAACCTGAAATGGTCTAGTGGTTTTCCCCACTTTCTTCAGTTTAAGTATGAATTTGGCAATAAGGAGTTCATGATCTGAGCCACAGTCAGCTCCAGGTCTTGTTTTTGCTGACTGTATAGACTGTATAGAGCTTCTCCATCTTTGGCTGCAAAGAATATAATCAATCTGATTTCAGTATTGACCACTTGGTGATATCCATGTGTAGAATACTCTCTTGTGTTGTTGGAAGACGGTGTTTGCTGACTAGTGTGTTCTCTTGACAAAGGCTCTGATAGCCTTTGACCTGCTTCATTTTGTACTCAAAGGCCAAATTTGCCTGTTACTCCAGATATCTGTTGACTGCCTACTTTTTCATTCCAGTCCCCTATAATGAAAAGGACATCTTTTGGGGGCATTATTTCTAGAAGGTCTTGTAGGTCTTTATAGAAGCATTCAACTTCAGCTTCTTCAGCATTACTGGTCAGGTAACAGACATGGATTACTGTGATATTGAATGGTTTGCCTTGGAAAAGAACAGAGATCATTCTGTCATTTTTGAGATTGCATCCAAGTACTGCATTTTGGACTCTTTTGTTGACCATGATGGCTACTCCATTTCTTCTAAGGGATTCTTGTCCATAGTAGTAGATATAATGGTCATCTGAGTTAAATTCACCTATTCAAGACCATTTTAGTTCACTGATTCCTAAAATGTTGATGTTCACTCTTGCCATCTCCTATTTGACACTTCTAATTTGCCTCGATTCATGGACCTAACATTCCAGGTTCCTATGCAATATTGCTCTTTATAGCACTGGACTTTACTTCCATTACCAGTCACATTCATGACTGAGTGTTGTTTTTGCTTTGGCTCCATCTCTTCATTCTTTCTGGAGTTATTTCTCTACTGATCTCCAGTAGCATATTTGGCACCTACTGACCTGGGGAGTTCATCTTTCAGTGTCCTATCTTTTTGTCTTTTCATACCGTTCATGTTGTTCTCAAGGTAAGAATACTGAAGTGGATTGCCATTCCCTTCTCCAGCAGACCATCCCATACGTCTTGGGTGGCCCTACACGGCATGGCTCACAGTTTCTTTGAGTTAAACAAGGCTGTGGTCCATGTGATCAGTTTGGTTAGTTTTCTGTGATTGTGGTTTTCATTCAGTCTGCCCTCTGATGGATAAGGATAAGAGGCTTATGGAAGCTTCCTGATGTATGGTGATGATGTGTGTAGGAGAGCTCAAATCATACACCTGGAGGGAGAAATTTCATAATCCCCTAGAGAACAATGTTTTGTTGCAAAGCCCATCAGCAATTCACCATCAGTTGTGCTTTTGCTGGGCCTTGATCTATGTAAACAATCTTCCTTACTTTCTTAGACTATTTTGTCTCTATTAAGTCCTCCTCACCATCTTCCTAATAAACTTCTCTCAAAAATCTACATTATTATAATATGCTGCTGCTGCTGCTAAGTCACTTCAGTCGTGTCTGATTCTGTGCGACCCCATAGACGGCAGCGCACCAGGCTCCCCCGTCCCTGGGATTCTCCAGGCAAGAACACTGGAGTGGGTTGCCATTTCCTTCTCCAATGCATGAAAGTGAAAAGTGAAAGTGATGTCACTCAGTCGTGTCCGACTCTTAGCGACCCCATGGACTGCAGCCCACCTGGCTCCTCCATCCATGGGACTCTCCAGGCGAGAGTACTGGAGTGGGGTGCCAATTTTGCTCCCTACTGCCTCCCTTTTCAAACAGAGGCAAAGAACCATAGTCTTGTATAATTAGCTAACAAAAGATGTAGAAAATTTCCTACCCTTCAGTTTACCCTTATGATTGTTGTCACTAATCAAAATTGGTAAAATGTAAAGACGTCTTCAAGAGAGTATGGAACTTTTCTGGTTGGGAGCCACTGTGTGCACGGTGGTCCTCTGCCCTCATCTGGTGATGCCCACCCGCCTTGGTCACCCCACTCACTCCCTTGGCTTCAAATGCCCTAGGGATATAGGTAACACATACAGATACATGTCAATGAGCCACAGACCTGTCCCTCCAGCTCACACATCTCTTCTGAGCTTTAACCTCTGTTGTTGAACTCCCCAATGAACGCCTCCCCTTGAACGTCCTCTGCAATTCCAAGCACTGCACTCAAAGGCCTCATCTACCTTGAGCTCTCAAACTTCTCTTTCCTCTTGAGAAAGACACTGTCATCCACTCTAGAAACTGAAGAGTCACCCTTGTCCCCTCCTGCTTCCCCTGCCCTCTCCTCCATTCACCGAGTCCTGTCAATTTCAGCTGCTTCCTACACCCTGAATCCATCTGCTTCTCTCCATCCTCCCTGACACTCCCTCGACCCCGAATCAGAGGCTCCTCCTGACCTGAACACCTTTTGCACCAGCCTGCTGTCTTTCAACAGCATCCCTCATCCCAGACCCCACCCCATCTCCACCCTGCAGCCAGTGGCCTTTCTAAAAGCAAATTTCAGTGGCTGTCTACTTCCCTCAACATAAAATCTGGACTCTTGGACACGGCCTCCTGGCTCTGCTCATCCTCTCTCTACCCTTTCCAACCCACCCTGTTATACCTGTGCCCATGTGCTTTGATCTTAGTTCGGTTCCACCAAAAACCAAAGCTCTGAGACTTCCCTGGTGGTCCAGTGGTTAAGATTCTTCACCCCTGGGCTTCCCTGGTGGCTCAGTGGTAAAGAATCCACTTGCCAATGCAGGGGTCATGGGTTTGATCCCTGGTCCAGGAAGATCTCATATGCTTCAGAACAACTAAGCTCATGTGCCATAACTACTGAAGCTCTAGAGCCTGCACTCTGCAACAAGAGAAGCAACCACAATGAGAAGTCCACCCCTCATTGCATCTAGAGAGTAGCTCCCATTCCCCCAAACTAGAAAAGCCCAAGCACTAACAAAGACCCAGCACAACCAAAAATAAACAAAATTGAAAAAAAAAAAAAAAAAGACTCCTCATTCCCAATGCAGGGGGCCAAGATTCAATCCCTGGTCAGGGAACTGGATCCTACATGTTCAAACTAAGGAAAAGATCCTTCATGTCTCAACTAAGACCTGGAGCAGCCAAAATAAAGAAAGAAAAAAGGAAAAAGAAAAAAAAAGCACAGTGCTTTCTTCTCCCAGGAGGTTTCTGCAGATGCTGGTCCATGCACTAGGAAGCCCAGTCCTCCCCCTGCTTGCCCGGCTAACTCCTCTTCTGCAGCTCGGTGGAGATGCTTTGTAATCTCTTAGTTACAAAGTTGAAAGTCTCTTAGCTCCAAAGTATGGGTTAGGAGACCCTCTTATCTGCTCTCACATGAAAGAAGTCACCAACTTCTTTCATCACAAAACTCAGAGTTTAACTACCTATTTGTTGGCTGTCCCCATTAGCCCGTAAGCACCAGGTTACCCTGTTTTTGTGATTCCTTTTGTGTTTCCAGAGCCCATCAGAACAGCTGTACCCGAGTCAGCACCCAAACACGGAGAGAATGAATGAATGAGAGTCAAGTCTAAGGAGGAGGCGGCTTATCCAATGTCCACTACATGACTGTAACCTGCCCAAGGTTTTGACTCAATTATCTCTTAGCCACACAACTCTGCAAGCTCTGTATTCTTTTCAGATGTTTTACAGATGAAGGTCAGTGGGATTAAACAGCTTTCTCCAGGTCGCACAGTTCACACGCATGCTGAAAACCTGGCCTCTATAACTTCAAAACATGTTCCGTATCTTTGCAAACACTGCCTCTTCCTGCAGCCCACGCACAACGGCCAGAGGTCTACACATCGGCCTCCCAGAGTGACTCCAATCCATCTTCCACTAGACAGTCCTTCAAACATGAAGACTTGCCAGAAGTGAGTAGTCAGGCTGACCCTTTGCACCCTCACTGGGGCTTCTCCCCGGCGTGTGAGACCCTTCTCCACTGACTCATCAGGCTTACTTTTCCCTGCTGTTTGCACACAAAGCCTAAGAGACACACAGTATCACCACACTTTAAAGCATCTCACCTATGACTCCCCCTTGAGCTGCCAAGACAGGGCCTCCGTAGGACAAAAGGCAGAAACCATACAGTTGCCACCTACAAGCATCACAAAGAAAAGCCAACACGCCCTGTGGGGGTGGGGGGCACCCTGGCCTATAGGCCTGGTGGTGGGGCTGTCTCTAGTCTAGCGCAGGCTCCTGTCTTCCTCTTCAGCAGCCACCCTCACCTCGCCTCTGAGGCTCCCTCTAGATGGACCACCAGCCACAGACCTTCTGGGTCCGCGGTGTGTGGGAACCACTCCAGGGCCTGCCTCAGAAACACCTGAATCATTGGAAGGAAATTCAGCTAAAAAGCCGTGCTCTCCAAGTGACAAATCCAGGCTGAGTAACTGACACAGGCTGGATTTGATAAGCTGCCACCTTTTTAATCAGGTTGTAGCTAAGACTTGGTTTGAACAAAGCGAGACTCTCCAATCTACAAAACTAGCAATGGGCTTGTAAGAGGAGAAAACATCTGACTGTTGATTTGAAAGTTTTTGAAAAACTCCCACCCAGAATTCCACAGGATTTAGTAGCTACCACAGGAACAGAGAAGGATGCTCTCACGGTAGACAGAACTAGATGGAATTGTAAGTCATTTTGTCTTATATGTTTCTGAAAAGATCTTCCTTACTCAGAGGACATCAAAGCTGAAATGTCACATAACTCTCTCTGTGTTTCTGGGTTCTGTTTAATGACATGGAGAAGATAGGGGATCAGCACATGGCATCGCAGGTTGTTTGTACTATTCTTAGAATAACAACCTGTAAAATGATCTGAAATGAAACAGCATGATTACAATGACTTTGCAGCTCAATTCAATGACAGTTCTGCTAAATAAGAGCAAAAACAACAGTATTCAAGCTGTTGAATTTCTGAATTATATCTAACTTTTCTTCCACATTCTGTGCAGGCCTTGGCAGAAAGAGAAATGGTCAGGACAGGGGCGGCAGCCTGCCTCTCCTCCAGCAATCTGGACAACACTGCAAAGTTCACTGGAGGGCAGAGTCTGGAAGTGCAGGTGAGAAAAGAATACTTATCAACGAAGCCAAGAAAGCAGACGTGATGGCTGGGAATCCCACTGCCATAATGGCCAGGAAACTCTACTTTGGAAAATTCTGCTGCTGCTGCTGCTAAGCCGCTTTAGTTGTGTCCGACTCTGTGCGATCCCATAGACGGCAGCCCACCAGGCTCCTCCGTCCCCGGGATTCTCCAGGCAAGAATACTGGAGTGGGTTGCCATTTCCTTCTCCAATGCATGAAAGTGAAAAGTGAAAGTGAAGTCGCTCAGTCGTGTCCGACTCTTTGAGACCCCATGGACTGCAGCCCACCAGGCTCCTCCATCCATGGGATTTTCCAGGCAAGAGTACTGGGGTGGGGTGCCATTGCCTTCCCCCTTGGAAAATTCTATCAAGAGCCAAATACACTGACTGGACTTCCCTGGTGGTTCCAGTGGTAAAGAATCCGCCTGCCAATGCACGGGACATAGGTTCAATCCCTGATCCCACATGCCATGGGGCAGTTAAGCCTGTATGTGGCAAATACTGACGCTCTGGAGCTCTAGAGCCCATGCTCTGCAACAAGAGAAGCCACCACAATGAGCAGCCTGTGCCCCGATTAGAGTAGCCCACAAGCTGCAACTGGAGAAAGTCCATGTGCTGCAATGAAGAGCCAGTGCAGCCAAAGATAAATAAATAAATAAATAAAAGGGGAAAAAAGCAATTATACTGACGGTAAAGTCAACCAAGCCAGGAACATCAATTTCACTGGAACTCTTTTTTTCTTGGTCAAAAAAAAATTAATTAAGGCATAATTGATCAATAAAATTTTAAGATATTTAAAATGTACTTTATTAACTTACATCTCAAGCAAAAGCTTAGTGGGAAAAGAAGATACTAAAAACCACTATATACCATCCACTATATACAATCAATTCTTATTATTCGCACATTTTGTACTTAAAACTCACCTACCTGCTCCAGTTTATCTGTAGCCCCCATACAATCCTCCCAGAACTTTTGCTGTCATTTGTGACATGCACAGTGTGTGTGCTCTGTCGTGTCTGACTCTTTGCAACCCAATGGACTGTAGCCCACCAGGCTCCTCTGTCCATGAAATTTTCCAGGCAAAAATACTAGACTGGGTTGCCATTTCCTCCTCCAGGGGATCTTCCCAACCCAGGGATCAATCCCTCATCTCCTGTGTTTCCTGCACTGATAGGCAGATTCTTCACCACTGAGCCAGCTGGGAAGCTGACATGCACAGAGCAGGAGGCAATGTGACTTGCAGGTAGAACACAGGCCCGTCTGAAGTCCAACAACAACAAGGCTTCATTCAGTCTTCTTGTTTCAGCTCAGACTGTTAGAAAAAAAAAAAGTCTCCTTTTCTGCAGGCTATGTAATGCTACAACTTGTGTGTGTGTGTGTGTGTGTGTGTGTGTGTGTGATTTCATTATTTAAAATGGCCCCTAAGGGAATTCCCTGGTGGTCCAATGGTTAGGAATCCATGCTTTCACTGCCAAGGGTTTGGCTTCAATCCTTGGTGGCAGAACTAAGATTCCATAAGCCATGCCAAAATAAATAATAATAAAAAATTTAAAAATAACAATAAAATAAAATGCCCCCCAACTGTGCTGAAGTGCTACCCAGTATTCCTGAGTGCACGATGACTGTGATGTGCTTTATGGACAAAATATGTCTTAGATGAGCTTCCTTCAGGCACAAACTACATTGCCAGTGGCCATGCATTCAATGTTGATTCATGAACCAACGATAAATACTAGATACAGTTTTGTTTTTTTTTTTTAGACAGAACACATATACAACAAGGCTCTGTGTTAACTGGTTGACAAGCATGTTGGGACTGGAGGCTCACTGGAACCTAACCCCCTAGAAAATTCTATAATTTTCATGAATAAATGCAGTATTCTCTAATTCAGTGTCTGTAGCAACTTTTGGGAACATAACGTCTGAGAATAACAAGAAGCAACCATAATTTTCAAATTCCAGTGAAAATGCCCTAAGTATGTAAAACAAGACTTGGAGGGGAAAAGCAAGGGCTATTCAGCTACAGAACCTTCTTTTTCCACTTTTCGTAGATTTAAGAATTCTATAATTTCTGATCAGCAGCTTCTATTGGAAAATATAGCCAGCTAATACTTATATATCCTCTCTAAATTGTGATGTTTTATTAGCAATTAATCATAATTATTACGATTAACTGCTAAACAGAAGTATAGTTTCACCTTTTAAAAAGGGTTACACTTATTAACCACCTACAAAATAGGCTTCCTCGAAATGAGAATTTTATGGGTGTACAATTCATATTCACTGGGGAGTTAAGACTTCAAGACCTCAAGTCTAATCTTGCCTATGCTTCAAAGTATTACTAATACATGACCACTCTGCAAAGATGCTCTTTAACTAAAGCAATATGCAACATTAGGCCACTGCTTCCACTCAGAAACAGACTGTTTATTCAGCCTCTACATCACATTGCCACTGGTCTCCAAGACATTTTTACGGAATGCTCAGTTTCAACAACTTGTTGTTAGAATAAAAACAGACAAATCCTCTGAATACCACCAATGAAGTAAAAGTATTTAACACAGTGTGAACACTTTGTAAACACTGTCATCTGATTTGAGTATCTCTTTGTTAAATTTATGTCCAAGATTCTTACAGTAAGCAATATTTGAATTTTCTTATCACCAAGTCTTAGAACATGTTCATTATTCCCCCAAATTACCCACTACTATTGAACCAATTTGAAAATAAGCAGAATATCAGACTCAGGTCTTCCCCCTCACTCACATGTTTCTTGTAATTTACATAAAATTAGTTCATATATATGTATACTGTTAGAATGACTCTGATAGGATGTGGAGCAGAAAACGTGACATTATTTATGAGATTTCTATTGTTTTTTGTTTCCTTGTTTAAGGTACGTATTTCTCCCTCATTGGTACTGCACTGGAAAATTTGTGGCACTAAATGTCTGCTGTAGTTGGGATCCAGATCTTCAATGCTTATGTCTGGATTATTATTCATGTTTTTTAAACTGAGATAGGGAAGGGATGCCACCATGTCCTTCTCAAAGATAACCTGGGATTCTAGTTAAGGATGTGGTGTGGGATAGTTGCATATAAAAAGAAGCAAAACGTCTTTCTGTGGGATCCTCACTGGGTTGGGACAGTGAGCTAGATGTGAGAGATACTGCCATGTCATTTGCTTCATGTACTCCAAAAGGGGGAACTGGGGGAAAAAAAATCATGACACAAAAGTAACAAGGGTATATTTTGCTTCAAAGAAATCTGTTAATGCCTAGCATAGACTCTTTAAGAATATCTCTAGAGAAAGGGGAACGAAGGAGAGGGTAATACTTAATTTAATGTTTATTTTTCAAATGTTCCTGTTTTGCAGAAGTTAATAAGAGTTTGATCTCCTGATAGTAACCATAAGGAACTTTATCAGTTTCTAAACATAATTCTTACTCTCCCCCCTGAGCTGGGGAAAGGAAAGAGTTGTCTCACACGGAAAATGCCAGCTTCTCTCTCTCATATATTTAATGTGGCTAAAATAACCCACAGAAAATGAAACACTTATTAATGCTTTTTTCTTCCTAAAGACTACTCTTCGTAATAGTCAACGAGCCAGCTGTCTAAAGGGCAGAAGGGTGAGGACTTTTACACAGTGGAAGTCCCCTGACATTCCTCCCACAATCAGAGACCTCATTCTCAGAGCCCAGATTGCAGAGAAGGAATTAGGGTAGAAGATATTCCCATATTTGCTCTTTTCATTAAGACTTTTCAAAGGACACTTTATTCTAGCATTCATTTAGATGAAAAAGAAAGTCAAGAATTTTTTCTCCAGGCAAATAAGTCATAAGAAGGAAAAAACTCTTCATTAAGATTTATTTCATAAGGATCATTAAATAATATGTGAAAACAGATTGCTGCTAAAATTTCAGGATGGCTGTTAATGGTTACCTTGAAAGAAATGAGCAAAAATTTTCAAAGAAAATTATGAAATAAATTTGTTACTATTTTCACAGCCATCTCAATTTGACTAGAAGATGGCTAAAATTTGTGTATGTACAGTCAATTTGCCTAGAATGTGACAGGCAACCTCCATATTGTATTTTCAACAATGACAGAGTGGCTTGGTAGGGCTCCCGAGAATATGAATGCAGGAATTTATACTCTTCGCAATGGTCCCTCTCTAAGGACGCTTACAGCTGAAAGAAACCTCAATGTCATTTCATCATCTATGCAATTCAAACATTTTTTACAATAGATGAGATTATCGAAACCTTAAGACCAAGGTGCCTCATGGAGTTAGAATGAGGCTGGATCAGAGCCCTCCTGCTTCCTGGCTGAGCCTCCATCACTAAGCGGGGTCTACAGTGAGCATCCCTGTCAACCCTGACTTGTGATTTTCTTGATTGTCCCCTCTTTTCTAATTTTACTGCCTAAACACATTGCCATCTGTTACAGGAACGGAACCCTGACTGTGTGGTGAAAAGGGTAAAGGAGGCCCGAGGGACCTTCTAAAGTCATTGCTAGTGACATACAATGGGAGTATAGAAATGCCAGGTTGCCTCCCCAGCCTAGAGCCCCACCCACAATATTTCTCATTCTTCTGAGCATTTCCAGGGACTTTGGTCTCTTTGGGCTTCTGGGAATCACCCTAAAACAAGGTGAGTCTGAATGAACCTGACCATTAGTGCCATTTTATCTTGTATGGGGCCAGGTATTATTTTGAATGAAAAGATTTTCAAGTGAAGAGGTTGGGGGGTGAGGGATGGGGCAAAGAAAAATATGTATCTTTAGACTGAGGTATGCGCAAGGCGGAAGTTTTTTTCAAAGGCTTGTGTATGTATAATATCATTTCCCTATTCCCTGCTTTCTTGGTAAAAGGCCAGTGTTCACTAGTGAAATGGCTATTGTAAGAACTCAAATTACCACTTTATGGTCTAGAATCTCAACCAAGTTTCTGACAGCTTGTTGGTTATACTGTGAGGTATTTCCAGTATCTATAGCCACTAAACTGCATTCCTAGGGAAGTGATTATAAAGCTCAATTTATCTGAGTTCCTTACCCCAAAATGTGTTAATATTTTCTCCTTCAGAATACATCTTGTGTCAATCAAAACAGAAAATAATCCTAAAATGAAATGGCGTTTTAAAAAATAATGCTAATGCCAAATTGGAAAAGAAAGTTTCAAGAGTGCTTTGAAAGTGGGACCAAAGTACCAATTACAAGAAAAATTACAGGCAAATTAAGAGCATGCTTTTCCATAGACACTGAACCTCAGCAATTTTCTCCACAATGACTTGAAAAACCCTATAATTCTCAGGGAAATCTGGCAATTGCACCCATTTTCTTTCAGCAGAACAGAGAACTATGTGTTGTGGTTTGTAGTTCAAGGAAATGTTACTTTACAGTGGAAATGGCAAGGGGGATGGGCACAGGGAGGAGGCCAGGACTACTCTTGAGTACCATCAAAAAGAAATCTAAGCTTCACTTAACCACCATGTAGCAGCTTACCCCATCACCTTTATTTTTCATGCTAGCTAATTGGTAAAAAGATTAAAAAAAAAGGATGTATATTTCATGTAATTTAATGACAGTGTACTCTATTTCAACAGAGCATGTGCAAGAATTGCCTTTACAACGATGGAGGGATGCTCTATAAGTTTTTTATCTAATACCCCACTATAGCCAAAAGAGGAACATCCTGAGACCCAGTTGAGAGGATGAGTGTGAGCTGCCTAGGACAGAATTCATGTGAGTGTCATGACGCTGTAAGTGATGGTGCTCTGTGACAAAACTTAAACTTACTCTTTACATCAATTGACAATCCTGGGTATTGGTCCAGGATCATCGTTGAAAATGTGAAAGATTTACCAACAGAGAGGAAGAAAATTGATCGCTCTCCTTTAGAAATCAAAGATCATATTGAGGACTTTCCATTGCAACACCGTCCTAAAGTTAGGGAAACAGGGGGACTTCCCCAGCAGTCTAGTGGTTATGTGTGGGTTCGATCCCTAACCAGGCAGTTAAGATCCCATGTGCCTCAAGGCCAAAAAAACCAAAACATAAAACAGAAGTAATATTGTAACAAATTCAATAAAGACTTTAAAAATGGCCCACATCAAAAAAAAAAATCTTTGAGAAATAAAGTTAGGGAAACAGACCAGCTCAGTGACTTGGGTTGACCCCAGAACTCAGCAATCTGGTTTGGGTTCTGGTTCCAGCACTCACTGCTCTCTCCTATGCTGGAGAAGATCCTTCCATATCTGTGCAGATTTAAGCATGAGCCTACGGCAGATGATGACATGTTAACAAGAGACGAGGGCCCTCTTCAAAACCACGGAATTGAGGTTTATTTAGGATTTTACATAGCATGGTGAGGGGGATCATTTGATACTTCACTATTTCTGAAAGTGCCCCTTGATAAGTATCTGCATTGTTTGAACATTATCACAGAATCAAATCTATTGTCTGGTGGCCGACTGTACTGAACAGAGACCAACGACTCTCTGTCCCGAAGCAACATTCCTTTGGGAGAAAACCAACCCCACTCCTTCTACCTTCAATGTGATAAGCTGAGTGAGTGGCTGGTCAGATCCAAACATTAGCTTTCATGTTGCTGACTGAACACAATTTGCTCTATGCTTCTTGATGACTGATTAAAGCAATCATGTTTAAAATGGATAAATCTTACCAAGAGGTTAGCAAGTCAATTAAGGTGCAAGGAGAAAGCATGGTACAGTTTTACACCTCATTTTGAAGAGGAATCTCAAATATAACAGGTTGTTGACATTCTGGATACAGGGGACTGTTAGTTCACCCAGTGTTATGAAAATCCAATATAAGAAAACTGACCTTTCTACCCCAAAGAACTAGGGAGCAAAAGATTTGCACCAGAATCCTTTCCTGTTCACTGACAGTTTTGTTTTTTTTTTGTTTTTTTTTTTAAATAGCATCACCCCTAGTAACTTATTGTTAGTGTCAGGACACTGATGATTAAGTGCTGGAGTAGGGAGCTTTAGGGTAAGAAAACAGAGTTAGAGAGATAGCTACCACTGCCAATTACAGGGTAACCAGAAAGCACACCATCTCTTTAATTAAATGTAAGATAACTGGAAAAGCAATTTGATTTATGAAAATTCAACCCACACCCAAATTTCAGACTCTTTATTGTGCAACGTCAGGCAAACCCTGCAGCAGTGAGCAAAACATGAAGTTGTTTCTAGACTAATACATGCCAAGTGTGACACCTAGATGAAAAGAAAACAGATTTGTTCAATAGGTGCTTTTTCTCTCTTTAAAGCATTATTACTCATATTAAGCCTTAACTACAAAAATAATTCAACTCTTTAAAAACGCCTGGCTAGCTGTATTAACAGGCTATGATTCTTTTTAAGATCAATTCAAATACCTCCTTCTCTCTGAAGTCCTTCCAAGTTCCCTCACCTGGGGAGAACTTTTTCATCCTCTGGGTTCCTCTAATGTCTTACTCATGTTCTCCACAGAAGATTTATTCCATCGGTTCTACAGATATGAGTCTCTGCCACCAGACTGAAGATCCTTGAGGACACAAATCATCTTTATTAATCTTTATGTTCCCACCAGCTACATGAATTCTTGGCTCCTAATGGATGTTTGATGAAAACGCATTTCATCATATTTATGGAGAAGAAGACAAACACAAAGTTATAAATAACTCAGTCTCATTGTAATCAAAGCCGACAAATTTCTACTCTACACTTCACCCCCAGTGACGGCTAGTCACATGATCTCAGTAGCACACTGGCAGATTTGGGGGGAGGATAGGATTCCTGTCATCTACTCTCAAGGGACATTGTTGTTGAGGGGGACATTGTCTTAGGGGACAATGATCAAAAGTAGTGTTATCTGAGAAAGAAATGATGAAGTATCTGGCAAACCAATACACGTTTTCTAAGCTGCACAGACTTGGAAACTGAATACAATGTAGCCTCCAATGTTCTGCATTAAAAAAACAGCATTTGGGGGGAATTCCCCGGTGATCCAGTAGTTAAGACTCCATGATGGTGTGATCACTGATCTAGAGCCAGACATCCTGGAATGTGAAGTCAAGTGGGCCTTAGAAAGCATCACTAGGAACAAAGCTAGTGGAGGTGATGGAATTCCAGTGGAGCTATTCCAAATCCTGAAAGATGATGCTGTGAAAGTGCTGCACTCAATATGCCAGCAAATTTGGAAAACTCAGCAGTGGCCACAAGATTGGAAAAGGTCAGTTTTCATCCCAATCCCAAAGAAAGGCAATGCCAAAGAGTGCTCAAACTACCGCACAATTGCACTCATCTCACACGCTGGTAAAGTCATGCTCAAAATTCTCCAAGCCAGGCTTCAGCAATATGTGAACCGTGAACTTCCTGATGTTCAAGCTGGTTTTAGAAAAGGCAGAGGAACCAGAGATCAAATTGCCAACATCCGCTGGATCATGGAAAAAGCAAGAGAGTTCCAGAAAAACATCTATTTCTGCTTTATTGACTATGCCAAAGCCTTTGACTGTGTAGATCACAAGAAACTGTGGAAAATTCTGAAAGAGATGGGAATACCAGACCACCTGATCTGCCTCTTGAGAAATCTGTATGCAGGTCAGGAAGCAACAGTTAGAACTGGTCATGGAACAACAGACTGGTTCCAAATAGGAAAAGGAGTACGTCAAGGCTGTATATTGTCACCATGTTTATTTAACTTATATGCAGAGTACATCATGAGAAATGCTGGACTGGAGGAAACACAAGCTGGAATCAAGATTGCCGGGAGAAATAGCAATAACCTCAGATATGCAGATGATACCACCCTTATGGCAGAAAGTGAAGAGGAACTAAAAAGCCTCTTGATGAAAGTGCAAGTGGAGAGTGAAAAGGTTGGCTTAAAGCTCAACATTCAGAAAACGAAGATCATGGCATCCGGTCCCATCACTACATGGCAAATAGATGGAGAAACAGTGGAAACAGTGTCAGACTTTCTTTTTCTGGGCTCCAAAATCACTGCAGATGGTGACTGCAGCCATGAAATTAAAAGACGCTT
The DNA here is from genome assembly GCA_935064755.1 of Tragelaphus eurycerus. NCBI lineage: Eukaryota > Metazoa > Chordata > Mammalia > Artiodactyla > Bovidae > Tragelaphus > Tragelaphus eurycerus. The sequence goes on from CAKXYN010000145.1 coordinate 69,504, forward strand.
ACTCCTTGGAAGGAAAGTTATGACCAACCTAGATAGCATATTCAAAAGCAGAGACATCACTTTGTCAACAAAGGTTCGCCTAGTCAAAGCTATGGTCTTTCCTGTGGTCATGTATGGATGTGAGAGTTGGACTGTGAAGAAGGCTGAGCGCCGAAGAATTGATGCTTTTGAACTGTGGTGTTGGAGAAGACTCTTGAGAGTCCCTTGGACTGCAAGGAGATCCAACCAGTCCATTCTGAAGGAGATCAGCCCTGGGATTTCTTTGGAAGGAATGATGCTAAAGCTGAAACTCCAGTATTTTGGCCACCTCATGTGAAGAGTTGACTCATTGGAGAAGACTCTGATGCTGGGAGGGATTGAGGGCAGGAGGAGAAGGGGACGACAGAGGATGAGATGGCTGGATGGCATCACTGACTCGATGAATGTGAGTCTGAGTGAACTCCGAGAGCTGGTGATGGATAGGGAGGCCTGGCGTGCTGCGGTTCATGGGGTCGCAAAGAGTCGGACGCGACTGAGCGACTGATCTGATCTGATCTGATCTCACCAAAGGGCCTGGGTTCGATCCCTGGTCCAGGAACTAAAATCCTATAAGCTGTGGAGTGCAACCAAAAAAGAAAAGAAGAGAAAGTATCTTTTACCCTTTTCTTTTGAAATTATACTGCTTTCTCCTTCCTCTCCTGTAAGGATAAATTTTATAAGTCTTTGATTTCCTCTCTGGCTCGACTTATTCAGAGTTCCCCGACTCCCTGATCCCACTCACAGATGTGTCAGTCCCCTCATTTGACATTCCTTCTTTTAAACACTCACCGTCTTTATCTTATTTTTTGTCACGTGGCATGTGGGATTCCCAGACAGGGATCGAACCCTCACCCCCTAGACTGGAAGCACAGAGTCTTAACCACTGGACCACCTGGGAAACCCGTGCTAAGAAGAGGGAAATTTTGTCCACCTTGCTTGCTGAGTTATGACCACTGTGTAGCACAGCACCCAGTCCAAAATGGATACTCAATCTTTTTATTCAGCGAGCAGAGGATAAACGAGAGGAAAGAGAAAGAAGAACCTTCACAGAAAGAGGGTTGTAAGACCTTAAGACAACAAACATACAGTGATGGGGGGATGGCCAGTATTTCTTCACTGTCTACTGAACTGCTTCAGGAAAGAAGAGTCTTTGTTCAGATACTGTCTTGGGATGAAGACAAGAGCTTAGGAAAGAAAGTTAAGAGGAAGGCTGAATATGGGACAGGGCATGCTGCTGTGGGATTAAGGAGTGTGAACTAATACAAGGATGAAAGTCAATGTTGTCAGTTACAAAAGATGTTTTAATATTTTCTTTTCCTTTTGCTCCTAGGCTCCTCTGTTCATGGAATTCTCCAGGGAAGAACACTGGAGTAGGTTGCCATTCCCTGACTCAGGGATCAAACCTAGGTCTCCTGCATTGCTAGCAGATTCTTTACTGACTAAGCCATCGGGCAGGTGCTTTTAAAAGGCATCTCTCTAGTCCCTCTTCACGCCTCGAAAACATCACCAAAACAGCTAATGACTAAATTTCAAGCAGCCTAACACTGTTCTGACCTTTATATGTTTTATGCAGCCTGCTTGCCTCAGAGCAAAGAAAGAAAAACCATCCTGCACATCTGTGGATTTGAGGTGTCTAATGGACAGAGTGGCTTCCCAGGTAGCTGAAGGGGTAAAGAATTTGCCTGCCAATGCAGGAAACCCAGGAGACACGGGTTTGATCCCTGGGTTCTGAAGATCCCCTGGAGAAGGGAATGGCAACCCACTCCAGCATTCTTGCCTGGAGAATCCCATGGACAGCAGAGCCTGGCAGGCTACAGTCCAGAGGGTCACAGACAGTCAGACACAGCTGAGTGACTGGGCACACACACATGCACAGACAGGGTACATCAACCATGAAATCTATGATTACCCTGCACAACCTTAATACTCTTCCAAAACCTACTCAATACACTTTTAAAAATTATTTTCATAATAAAAAATGTTAGAGGCTCTTCACAGAATTGTAAACATAATTCCACTCAGTTGGGTAAGGCCAGTCAGGAACAATGCTTCTCAGAAAGAAAGAGCCCCTCAAACCTAAAAGACTAAATGCTTAGTGGTTGGTCTGCCAGACACACATGGGAGACAGTTATCTTTGGAAAACAAGGTATAAAGAGGTTCCAATGCCTTTTGAGAGTCAAGAGGAGTCAGTGGTGACAGAAGGAAGTGGCAGAAGGGGAAGCCCGTCCTGGCCTTCTAGAGTCCGGAGGCCCTTTTGTAAGACATTAAAGGTGCCGTTCAGACCCTGCTGCAGAGGGTGCAGACCCAGGCAGGGGATAAAACAGTGGAGTGAGTGAGCAAAAGTTGTGCCTGACTCTTTGCGACCCTCACGGACTGTAGCCCACCAGGCTCCTCTGTCCATGGAATTCTCCCGGCCAGAATACTGGAGTGGGTAGCCATTCCCTTCTCCAGGGGATCTTCCCAACCCAGGGATCAAACCCAGGTCTTCCTCATTGCAGGCAGATTCTTTACCAGCTGAGTCACCAGGGTAATGGGATTTCCCACAAGGGCTCAGCACAGCAGAATGACCCAAGTCTTTCAAGTCTTTTTTTTCTCCCTCAAATGGCCAAACATTTTGCACTTTTTCAGTTCAAAGCCACCTTCATGCACACACCTACCTTACAGTTGCCAACAAACAGGGCTGGCAATGAATTTTTTTTTTTTTTGGCCATGAGGCAAGTGGATCTTAGTTCCCCAATTAGGAATTGAACCCCTGCCTCCTACAATGGGAAACATAGAATCTTAACCCTTGGACCACCACAGGGAAAGTCTCAGTGAATAACTAGGGAAGTCCAAGTAGAAAATGTATAAATAGATGATAATCTTCAGGACATTTACAAACACAGAGGGAGGGGGTAGAGGAGGAAGGATGGAGAGTGGGGAAGAGGGAAAGACGGAGGGTGGGTGAGTGTGCCAGGCTCTGCATGAGGTCCGGGCACGCACATGTACCAGCAGCACGTGGGACATAGACACGGGGAGACTAACTGGGTGACTTCAGCTCAGAAAGCGCCAAGACACAGAGAGAGGAGCCTTCCCCTCGGGAGCACTCCACACGCGAGGGGAGCGTGATCCCTGTCCATAATAAAGCTACAAATGCCTCCTTAAAAGACTGTATTTTATCTTTAAGGACATTCCAAGAAGAACTCCCACTTCCCCAAACCCCTTACACTGGGAATCCCACAAGTAGTTACTCTTTAAGACAGATGATTCGGAGAAAATCATAATTCAAAAAGATACATGCACCCCATTGTTTATTGCAGCACCATTCACAATAGCCAAGACATGGAAACAATCTAAACGTCCATCAAGAGATGAATGGATAAAGAAAAAGTGGTGTGTAGATATCTGTGTGTGTGTATATATACATAGAGAAAGATTAAGATAACACACACACACACACACACACACACACACACACACACACACACGATGGAATATTACTCAGCCATAAAAAAGAACAAAATCATGCCATTTGCAACAGCACGGATGGACCTAGAGATTAGCACACTAAGTGAAGTCAGTGAGAGAGTAGGACAAACATGACACAATATCACTCATATGTGGAATCTAATTTTTTAAAATGACACAAATGAACTTATTTACAAATCAGAAGCAGATGCACAGATACTGAAAAAAAAAAACAAAACAACTTATGGTTACTAAAGGGGAAATGTGGGGAGGAGAGATAAATCAGGATCCTAGGATTAACATATATCACTGCATAAACAGAAAACCAGCAAGGATCTATTGAACAGCACAGGGAACTCTACTCAATATTCTGTAAAATCCTGTATGAGAAAAAATCTGAGAAAGAATGACTATCAGATCAGATCAGATCAGATCAGTCGCTCAGTCGTGTCCGACTCTTTGCAACCCCATGAACTGCAGCACGCCAGGCCTCCCTGTCCATCACCAACTCCCGGAGGTCACTCAGACTCACATCCATCGAGTCAGTGATGCCATCCAGCCATCTCATCCTCTGCCGTCCCCTTCTCCTCCTGCCCCCAATCCCTCCCAGCATCAGAGTCTTCTCCAATGAGTCAACTCTTCGCATGAGGTGGCCAAAATACTGGAGTTTCAGCTTTAGCATCATTCCTTCCAAAGAAATCCCAGGGCTGATCTCCTTCAGAATGGACTGGTTGGATCTCCTTGCAGTCCAAGGGACTCTCAAGAGTCTTCAATGACTATATGTGTATGTTTAACTGAATCACTTTGCTGTACACCTGAGACTAACACAACACTGTAACTCAACTATACTCCAATAAAACTCTTTTTCAAAGATAATCATCCAGACTTAAACCAACAACAGCCCACCTACCTAATTGGTAACACAGGCCAGTGTTTTGTCACGGCGACTTGTCCAACCAGGTCAATGAATACTTTGCTTTAAAGCCTTTTTCTCCTTGTGTGGCTCTCTCTAGACTGTTGAAATGATGTCTGAATCCTCTCCAGGGCAATCCTTCTTATCCTCCCAGACAACAAACCCATCACTGGCAGCATTCTCTTCAATAACAACCCCATTCCTTTGTCATCTGTCACCTCTCGCTCTCTGAATCCTCTGTGATAACTCAAACGGGCTGAAGGCTGTGGTGTGGATCCCAGACACTGCAGTGGATCCTGTGTGTCCATTTTTTTTTCCCCGCACATACACAGAGTCAGGGAGCTTCGTTCTTCTGTGAAACTGGATCCTTGTAGGTCAAAAACTTGATTTTTCAAAGGCCAAACCATTTTGTCTACTGTGTCTTGGCTCAGCTGCTGGAAAGAACTAAGGTGTCTAAATGTAGATTTTTCCCATGGCTTAATTCAGGGAAATGTCCTTTCCATGCAACATGCATGGCAGCAGGCCCCGAAGCTCTCCCCAGCAGTCAAGTGCCCCCAGTCTCCTCTCACAGCCCCGGTTACAGGTAACCAAGCTGACTTTGCACCCCCAACCTCCACCAGTCCCGCCCATCCCTCTTCGCAGGGGGAGTCTGCTCTCCTCCCCCGCTACCCTTCCTGAGACAAAACCTCAGAAGCTGCTTCTTCCCGCTCCAGCTCTCACCAACAAGAGTCCTGCCACCCCCAGCACAGGGGATTGGCTCCCCACTCTCATACCAATGCTCCCCCCCTCAATTCCCACCACCGCCACTGCCCTCCCTTACCCAACACCTCACAGCCAGGGAAAGAAGAGCTTGCTAATCTGAATACAAAATTACAACTTGGGACCCATTTATCACAAAAACAACAGAAAACCCAGAGCACCAAAGACCAGCTCATTTGCAAACTAAATGCACGTCTACAGGACTATTTTGAAGGCAGGTGCCACACAACCAGATTAGAAGATTAATCTTTCATAGCCATAATCAGTCAAATGGGGAATGACCCAGGTATCGGACAAGGGCAGAGAGGTCCTGGTACAGTTTCTGTGGCTTCGAGAATGAGCACCCAGAACTGACGCACTGAATGGTGACTGTCACACAGCTCAGTAACGAGGTCTCTTTGATGAAGAGTCATTTTGAACCTCCACCTCCAATACTGTGAATCTACTGTTACTTCACTTTTCCTCAGGGCAGACTAAGGTAAAGAGCCACTTCCGTTCACAGATAGGAACAGGTAAGGCGAGACCTTGTCACATTCCAGGATTTAACTACTCCTGTCAAGTCTAGGCAAGAGGTCGTAGTCGGATAAAGCTGAGAGTTTTACATCTCAACATTGTCTTTTTAAAAATGCTTGTGCCTTTTGGGACTTCCCTTGTGGTCCAGTGGTTAAGACTCCATGCTTTCACGGCAAGGGACACAGATTTGATCCTTGGTTGGGGAACTCTGATCTCACCTGCTGCATGACCCATACACACACACACACACACACACACACACTCACACATACCCAAGTGTTTTCACAATTCAAATGTTGACCATGGCACAAATGAATACAGCAAATACTTTGTTTTCCCTGGTATCTGCCTCGTCAGAGGCTTCCCATTTGAAGAGAGCCCTTCTAAGGAATATACATGAAAACATGCTGCCGGAAGCATAACTGCTCTTTTGTTGATTCTCCTTGCTGATCCATCCAAGAGGTCTAACCCCGTCTTCGTTTCTCCAGCCGGCACTGCACACAGAGAAGTCCGGGTTTATGACTCTACAATGTGAGCAGTTTGATTCTCTTGATCTTTCCTTCCTACTCAGGGCTTCCTAATGAAGCCTTAACCTTTCTGATTTCTTTACAGGGTGAGAAAAACAAACCCAAGGAAGCCCCGCCCCCCCTCACCACCCCGGTTTCCTGTAGGGGGACAGATCTGTAGGACCGAATTGTAAAGCCATGGGAAAATGTTGGATTTCGACACCTAAGCTCGTTAGAACAACTGAGCCAAACACACATGAATGGTCTGGCCCGTTAGAATCCAGTGTCACAGGAGGAACAATCTCAACCTTGGGAGGGGTGTGTGTGTGTGTGGTGTGTGGGCGTGTGGACGTGCTGGGGGTTGGGCCTGGGGGCAGGGATTGACGTAGAAGTCTGTTTGGGTCTCCTCTCACACCCTGCTTTCTCTAGAGGAGAAAGGGTGAGGGGTGCTGGAAGCCCGAGACAGAGCATTCTCCCTCATGCCTGGGACATACCCCTTCTGCAGGGCAGTCGGAGGTGGGACCCCAGCAAGGGAACCCACCCCCAGGCTCCCCTGTGAGTCTAACACCTTCAAGGGTGCCTGGGCTAGAGTGCAGCTCCAGAATTCAGGACTTTCCAAAAGGGACTCCCCCAAAATAGGGCCCATTTTTAATGCCAAGTATTTTGACAAAGTTCTTATTAGGGTAATTCCAAGTGACCTGGAAAGACTATGAGAAACTGCCCCATTTAATTTGTGAAAAATCTGTGCTCTCATTTTCCTACTGAAAGAAAGGCTGGGACTTCCTTGGTAGTCCAATGGTTAGGACTCCACACTTCCACTGCAGGGGGCGTAGGTTCAATCCTTGGATGGGGAACTAAGATCCCACATGCCTTGTGGTGCAGCCAGAAAAAAATGAAAAGAGAAACGCTCACAAACACCGACACAGAGAATGACAGCTCTGCTTCAAAAAAAAAAAAAAAAAAGAAGAGTTCCCTGCAAACACTGTCCCCTGATGATTTGAGCTGGAATTCCATCACAATTGAACAGGGCAGAAGTAGCTTAACTTCTGCCCACATGTGTCTGCTAGAATCAGACAGGGCTTCATCTTCCAAGAGCTACTCCTGAGCCCAGGGCTTTGAGGGAAAATCGCCAGCTGGAGAAAGCGATCACCCTTGTGATGACACAACGCTGATAGCTGTCTACAGGCTCATTAAACCGTAAGCCCCCTGGATGACAGAGATTTTCTGAGTGCTCTTTGCACCTGGGCTGGCTCTGTGTTTAGTCCCCATAATGCTCCTCTTTAATAACAGACTGCAGTCCGAGTCACAGGTCCCCATTCTCAGCTTGGATCTTTCACAAACGTATCCCCTTTTTTCAGTTTAACATGAGTACACTATTTTTATTTTACTTAAATTTCACCATTCCACACTGAACCTAAGTTTATACTGGCCCTATGTTCAGGATTTTGGAGTAAAGATAGCGGGTAGATAGCTTTCAGGGTGTAATGTATTAAACACAGCCTATAGATGAAACAATTAGTGGAAACCTAGGGGTGGTATAACTATGTACTTTTACACGTTGAGTGGCACAAGCAAGGGGACAATTGGAGGAAAAATCTGCTGAAGAACTGAAAGGTCCTTGCAAATAGCCTCAGATTCCTTTTATAAAGATTTTTTTTTTTTTTTGGTGTGGCTAGTTTTTTTAATGTTCACTGAATTTGTCATAATATTGTTTGCTTTATATTTTGGTTTCTCAGCTGAGAGGCTTGTAGGATTTTAGTTATCCTACCAGAGTTCGAACCCACATCCTGTGCATTCGAAATCTCAACCCCTGGACCACCAGGGAAGTCCCAACCTCAGATTTTTCAAAGCCAGTCAAAATTTCAAACACTCCATGCCACTGTGTGTGTTCACACACTCACTCATTTGGGCTCTGGATAATACAATAAAAAGCTAAGTATGTAATAGTTTCCCTTTCTACTTATAATCATTTTCCTTTCCTGTGTGGCATACAACACTTGGCACAGACGGTACGCATAGAGTTGTTCACAGAGACGCATGAGCCTGGAGCAGAATGCTTCGTGGGCAGAACCACCATCCAGCTTCTTAGGGTACGCTGTGCAGTCCACTGAAGGAAGAGCCAGAGGAGGAGTCAGGAGGCAGGGCCTGAATCAGGTCAAGGGGCATCAGAAGGCAGGACACTGGGGCCCAGGGGAGCCATCGGGACATGTGCCGGAGCCACCTGGGACTCCTAAGACGCCCTGCCTTATCCATAGTCTTCTGTCCTTCCTCAAGAAGGGTCAGGACTTCCCTGGAGGTTCAGTTGTTGAGAATTCACCTGCCAACACAGGGGACACGTGTTGGATCCCTGGTCTGAGAAGATTCCACATGCTCTGGGGTAACTAAGCCTGTGTATCACAACTACTGAAGCCCATGCACCCGAGAACCCAGGCTCTGCAGCAAGAGAAGTCACTTCAGTGAGAAGCCTGCTCACTGCAACTAGAGAAAGCCCCTATGCAGCAACAAAAACCCAGCCCAGCCAAAAATAAATTTTTTAAGTTAAAAAAAAGGGTCATAAACCGGGTTAAATTCTTACAAGACTCAGGAAGGCTGAGCTGTGACCTTGAATAAGTCATCTAAGCTTTCTGGCTTCAGTGACCTCTGTCACCTGGGGATGGCTGGATATAACTTTCAGCTGCTGTGTTCTCTGACTCTTTGAGTTGGAATTTGCTCTGAGTTAGTTTTGACTCTCAGATCAAGAATAAGACTTAACTAGACGAGAACAGGGTCTTAGAGCTGCATGAGGGAATCAGGGGTCCAGCTGGATGCAGGTTCGAGTCAGTCTTGGGGAACTGGGGATGTGGTTCCAAGGCCCCACCCCATCCTCAGTCAAGAATATGGTTGGCACTTCTAGCTGGTCAATTCTAATGATGGCTTCCTTTGCATTTCCTCATAGACTCAAGTTTTAAAAAGCCATTAGAAAGCCAGGTAGGAGAATTCCTTGGTAGTTCAGTGACCAGAACCGTAGCCCAGGAACTAAGACCACAAGCCATGCAGCACAGCCCCAAAAAAAGGATGAGAAAGAAAACCAGGTAGAAACGAAAGGGTCCTCTCTAAAATAAGACACTCTTGAATGCTCCATTCTGAAAGGGGGCACAACTCATTACCTTTCCTTATCAGGCCACCGGTACCATGACTGTGAATTCCCTGACCTCACTCCACTCATATTTTCTTTGAAAAAAGTTTTTTCTGACCATTTTGCTGCAGCTGCTGCTAAGTCGTGTCCAACTCTGTGCGACCCCATGGACGGCAGCCCACCAGGCTCCCCCGTCCCTGGGATTCTCCAAGCAAGACACTGGAGTGGGTTGCCATTTCCTTCTTTATTGCATCAAAGTGAAAAGTGAAAGTGAAGTCGCTCAGTCGTGTCCAACTCAGCGACCCCATGGACTGCAGCCCACCAGGCTCCTCCGTCCATGGGATTTTCCAGGCAAGAGTACTGGAATGGGGTGCCATTGCCTTCTCCATCTGACTATCTCTGTTGAATACATTTATAGGTACTCAAGCTCCTTTGCTCTGTCTAGTCCAAATTTTATGGTCCTTGGTCCCTAGGCCTTTCTCTCTTCATGTCAAAGACTAGCATCTTCTTTCTCCTGCCCATGACCTTTCTGTGTTTTATCCTGCTATTATTCCCCATGGACCTCCAGTTCTGGTGCTGCCAGCTCGGTATTCAGTTCAGTCGCTCAGTCGTGTCCGACTCTTTGTGACCCCATGGACCGCAGCACACCAGGCCTCCCTGTCCATCACCAACTCCCAGAGCTTGCTCAAACTCACGTCCCTCGAGCTGGTGATGCCATCCAGCCATCTCATCCTCTGTTGCCCCTTCTCCTCCTGCCTTCAATCTTTCCCAGCATCAGGGTCTTTTCCAATGAGTCAGCTCTTAGCATCAGGCAGCCAAACCTGGGTATTAGCTCAGCCCAAAGACATCTAAACAAGGCACTCTGGGCCAGGGAACCAACCTCCATGACTGAGAAGGTGGCAGAGAAAACTCATTCACACACACACACACACACACACACACACACACACACACACCCCAAATCCTCATATTGCCAAACATTTCTAATACAACTTAAAACTCAAGTTTCTAAAACCACAGGTGGTCAGAGTTCCTTTACGAAAACTCAGCTCTTCCCTTCATCCTAGCCCTACGTCGAATTTGGTAACCATGACTCATTCCCTAACGCTCCTTTTCAGAATACCTTGATTCTGGCAGTGGAAAGCCAGGCACATGAAATGACAGACTCATCCAACGAATTCCTATTTTAGGGCTTCTCATTCTTGAAGTTTTTCTTTTCCTTTTTTTAAACGTCAGCTGCAGCCAAAGTCTCTTTGCTGCCTCCGTGGCCCAGAAGCGTCTTCCTCATGGGAAGAGAGCTGGTCAACTTCCGGGGCAGCAAGGAGAGGTGAGGGCTCCACTGTCCACACTCTGCAGACTCCCACGGTAGCTCGGCACTGCCTGTGTGTACGGATTAAGTGAGGAGGGAACAAGATGGCACACGCCAGACCTCACGCTTTGAAAAGGCAATCCAGACCAGTTCAGAAGCAGTTGCTCAGGTTTGAGTCTCTTAACCAAACTCAACAACTCTGAACCAAAGCGAGAGGAGAAGGAAGAAAAAGCAGCTGAGAAAATTCTTAACCAGAAGCATTTGGTTTTCTATTCTTTGTGGCATTTCCAAATCCAGACTCATTATTCCAGGGTTCAGCATGGTGAAGATGGATTACATCTTACCTGGGGATGTTCTGTGTAATCACAGAAAAACGCTTCCTGCCTTTTTATACAGAAAATGAAGGGATTTTTCAGAGTAAAGAAAAGCAATCTAATTACCGTTAAACAAGGTTGAACTGCTGTGGGCAGTTATCCTCGACCCCAAAGCATAATTTAACTTAAAAGAAATCACAGTGACCCATGGCCCTCTCTGACTCTCCCCCAGCACCAAGTGGCCAGGAAGAACTCAGGCCTCAGGTGAGATGCCCAGGAAGTCAGGAAGGCATGACACAGCAAAGGAGAGACCCCCAGGGAGGGGCGGCGACCCCCAGAATCAGGCCACTTCTGTACCTTGTTCTTGTCTGCTGCACGGCAGGGCCCTCGACAGCAGAAACTCAGGAAGCCTCCGTCCGTGCCTGGCCTTTTGACAGAAGGGCACGCAGATGGCTCCATGTCCAGATCCGAAAGCAGACATCAGCAGTTACCCGGCGAGTCCCCTGGCAGCGGGCAGGACCTGCCCCCGCTGCACTCCGCGGCCTTCAGCCGTGCCCACCCTTCCCGGAAGCTGGCCTGCCGCACCCCTGACAGAGGGAGGCCCAGGATTTGGGGTGTGATTCATGGGTAGAAAATACCGGTTTTTCATAGCTACGCATATGCCACCTGGGAGGGGTTTAGGTAAATCTGGATGTGGACGCAAAAAGGATGGCAGACGGTGCCTCTCTTATATGTATATTTCACCTGGCCAAATGGGCTCGGCCTTCCCACCACTCATTAAAGAAAATTCAAGGGCTTCCGTGGTGGCCCAGATACTAAGAATATGCCTGCCAATGCAGGGGACACAGGTTAGATCCCTGGTCTGCGAAGATCCCACATGCATCGGGGCAACTAAGCCCGGGCGCCACAACTACTGAAGCCCATGAGCCCCAGAGCCTGTGCTCTGCAACCAGAGAAGACACTGCAAGGAGAAGCCCGTTCACCGAAATGAAGAGTAGCCCTCGCTCTCTGCAACCAGAGAGAGCCTGCACACAGCAACGAAGACCCAGCACAGCCAACAATTAATTAATTATTTTTTTAAAAGATTTAAGAGAATTTGAGTCGGATGGAGTGGGCAGTTCATCAGCACAGCCGGGCAGTGCACGTTCATGGGCCGTTTCAGGTCTTAGCTCACATCACAACGTATTTATCCTGTCTCCATCCCCATGAACCAAATCTCAAATTGCCAACAGTCTCCATCCACCTCAGTGGTTGGTCAAACTGCCTCATTCTCCAAGGCAGTGCAGTCAAGGTGAATACACTGCATCTTTGGCCACATCTGCCTCAAAACACACCAGGTGGAACTTCTAGAGTAGAATCAATAGGTGGGGGCCCCGACACCCAAAAGTTGAAACCTACCCAAAGAACATGTCTCAGATTTCCAGATGGCAGGACCTGTGCCGCCCTCCACACCAGCTGTTGGTTCTCAGAACGTGGTCTCCAAAGCACACAGGCTGGTGTGCAAGGGTTCACTCGGAGTCAGAAGTCTGAATACCCCAAAGGGTGAGGTCAACTCAACTCACATCACCTCTCTAAGGCTGTTTCTTTACCTGTAAGATGAGGCATTGAATGCTATCTACTCATTTTTTCAGTACTTCCATAATTTTTACAAACACACCCAAGGTGAACAATGCCCAGTGTTAACGGTGCCAGAGGGACTCACACACTCTACATTGTACAGTTCTGCCAACCTGCCCTGGGTGCCATCTTGTGGATTCCACAGGGGAGCTGGTGGTTTCCACTGTTGCCAACTGTTTAGTCTCAAAGTCAGGTCCAGCTCTTTTGCAACCCCATGAACAGTTGCTCGCCAGGCTCCTCTGCCCATGGGATTTCCCAGGCAAGAATACTGGAGTGGGTTGCCATTTCCTTCTCCAGGGGATCTTCCTGGTCCAGGAACCCATATCTCCTGCCCTGGCAGGGGGATTCTTTACCACTGAGCCACCTAGGAAGTTCACTGTTGACAATATTTTACCTCAAATCAACTATCACAAAACAAAAAAAAACTGAGTTGGACTGAAATATAAGTAAGTGATTTTTTTTAGTTGATAGCAGATGAGGGGAAGGCTAAGGTTTGATGTATCACAAGGTCATTGGAAAAACCCAAATTCAGGGACGCATGACGCATGTAGCCTGTTCCAGACAGTTGCTGCATCGACTTACAATTATTTTGTGGTCAAGGGGAAATGATTTAGTGATCTAAGTGTGCACACAGTACATGAGGCCAGTGGAAGTGTTGAGAATTATGAACAATACAGACAAAAAAAGAAGTACCCGCCTTTGACCTCTGGGTTAATGACAAGAATACTGGATCATATTTCTGGACACCAGGCAAGGGGTCCTGGGGGACAAATCACAGACCCTCAAGGCTCTGTAACTGCCTGCACCAGGGCCAAACTGTGGGTTATGAGGGGCTGTGGGGACCCAAAACGCCCCTTTGGAGACATCCCAGAGATGGACGGAGGAGAGACTGGCTTGGTTACAACCCTCCCCCACCCCCAGGGGACTTCTGCATAAAATAACACCTGAACAAAAGCTAACACTACTCTACACTCTTCTGATTACAACCCTTTGTGCTACACAAGGGATAAAGCCCAGAGACTTCCCTGGTGGTCCAGTGGTTAAGAGTCTGCCTTCCAATGCAGGGGGCAAGGCCTTGGTCGGTGAACTACGATCCCACATGCTGCCTGACAACCAAGCCTGTGTGCAACTTGAGAGCCTGTGCACCACAACCAAGACCCAGCACAGCCAAATAAATGAAATAAATAAACAAATATTTTAAAAAGACAGAGAGAGAATAAAACCCAAACTCCTTTGGGCGACAAGGACCCCAGCCACCTCTCCCAAGTCAGCTGGTTCTTCAAACCAACAGAGCCCTTCCTGTCATCAGGACACCCCGCTTAATGCACCTCTTCAAGGCCTTGCCCTGCTGTCTGCACAACAGGATCCACTCACACACACAGCCCTCTTTATTTCTTTCACATTTTTTTTCTCAATCTGAATTTATTATCCCTGTTATGTTTTCTCCTCTGCCTCTCCCTCCCACCAGCTCCTTCAGAGTCCAAGCTCCCTGAAGGCAGTGGCCTTGTCAGGACTGCTATAATCCCAGGACTGGTCCAACCTAGAGACTCAACCCACATCGATGAATGAGTGAATGACAAGACAGCAGTTCATTCTTTCTAAATCCGAAGATCCTGAGTCATTGTGTCATCTGCATACTAATCAAAACTAAGATCCCCTGGAGAAGGGAAAGGCTACCTTACTTTGCTGCTGTTGTTCAGTTGCTAAGTCATGTCCAACTCTCTACAACTCCGTGGATGACAGTGTGACGGGCTTCCCCATCCTTTACTATCTCCCGGAGTTTGCTCAAACTCATGTCCATTGAGTCCCATTGAGTCTGTAATGCTATCCAGCCGTCTCATCCTCTGTCTCCCCTCTTCTCCTCCTGCCCTCAATCTTTCCCAGCATCAGGGTCTTTTCCAATGAGTCGGCTCTTCAATTCAGGAGGCCAAAGTATGCTCACACTTAGTAATTCAAGAAGCACTTTCACACAGTCCTTAAAACCACACTCCAAGGCCTTTTTGAGAGTCGCAGAAAGTCACTGGCTCTGTACCAGTTTTGCTTGGAAAGAAACAGTAATGTCGGACCGGCCAATGTCCAGCTTCAAGTCCTCCAAAAAATCAGGATGTTCTGTGCAGTGGCTCTAGGCAGCCTCCCACCTTGAACAACCAATGAGTACTTAAGACTTTGATGGGTAGACATTGGTCCCTTCTCATAAAATGCTTTGTCAGTGGACTTCCCTGGTGGTCCAGTGGCTAAGACTCCAACCTCCCAGTGCAGGGGGCTCGGGGTTGGATACCTGGTCAAAGAACTAGATCCCATATGCCACAAATACAGATCCTGTGTGCTACATTTGTGACCGGGTGCAGCCAAATAAATAAGCAAATATTTAAACAAAGTGCTTTGGGAGATGTTTCCAGCTCATAGTTTCTACTGCTTCTGGGAATAGAACATGGGCTACCTGCCAGGGACTGGGGTAAGTACTTCTCACACTCTGCCTCTGATCTGTGTACCACCTGGCTGGGCTAGAGGTCTTAGCCCTTTTTTTATGGATGCAGAAAAAGAAACTTCCTCAGATTAAGGGACTTGCCCAAGACCACACAAATAGCAACTGGCAGAACCAGTTCCCAAACCTGAATCTGTCCAACAACAAAGGCCAGATTCCTCCCACCTCCCAACAGTGCCTCACAGGAACAAGCACACACAAAATGAAAAGGAGGGGGGGGGGGGGGGGGGGGGGGGGGGGGGGGCATCCACTGTGGGAGTCAGGCAGGTTAGGGAGTCAGGTGGGGGATGGAAAACAGGGAGCTGTGATGACTCCAGGGATTGGTACCCCCATATTAATAGGGGCAGCTGCAACACAGTGCTAGCAGAAAATATCATAAAGGAATTTGAGCTCAGTGTTTACTGATCATCTGACTTTTTTCACCGTCTTAATTTAAGAAATTTGATTCAGAAGTAAAAACTCCTAATTCTACCAAGTTTTGTTGGCTTGTCACAATCTGTAGAAGTCCTTGCCCAGGCCTGTCTGGAGAACGTGGCCCCAGGCCTGATGCCTGGGTCCCATACTTATTCTGTCCCGTACCAGGAATTTACCTGTGAAAGTTGCCCAGTTTGTCCCTTCTAGTCCAGTGAGAACTTTTGCAATCACTTGTAAAAATATTGGCAACAGGACAGAGCATGTTTGCAGGATATTACGCAAAGGGTTGGGAGCCACACCGTTTTGTGAATGTTCATGTCTGAGAACCACTAGGCACTATTCTTCCACCGGGGTGAGTTCTAAAGGTGTGTACATGGAGCGCAGGTTTCAAAGGAAGGGATCTGATGGATGTAGGAGGCTTTCTTCTTCTAATGTCAGGAGGAAGGCTGCTTTCTAAGTGCATTCCTGACGCACCAGCTTCAGGTTTGTCTTCAGAAAAACTGCTAACAAGTAGCCAAACTTGGATTACTTACTCCAAAGCCCACAAGTTCTCCCTGGCCAACCCTTTAAGAGTAATGTTGAAATGGCAAAGAAGGTAGGAGGTGCAAAAGAGGGGGTGAGCCTACAGAGGCAAGAGGTAAATCATGCCCTGTGTGATTATGATTCCCTGTTTGGAAATTCACCCTCATGAAATGAACAGTACTTTTCATAGAGAACACTTTCCGATTCCAGGAAAATGCTGTACGTTTGCATCAGAAATGCGGGGTTCAAACACCAGTTCAGTTGCCTAAAGAATTAACTAGGAGTTTGGGATTAACATATACACACTACTATATATAAAATGGATAACCAGGACTTCCCTGGTGGTCCAGTGGTTAGGACTTTGCCTTACAATAAAGAGGGTGCGGGTGCAATCCCTGGTTGGGGAATTAAGATCCTACATACCGCAGGGTCAAAAAAGCAAAACAAAAAACCGACACAATACTGTAACAAACTCAGTAAAGATTTTATATATGGTCCACATCAAAAAAATCTAAAAACATAAAATAGATAACTTATAAGGACCTAGTGTATAGCACAGGGAACGCTACTCAATACTCTGTAATAACCTATACGGGAAAAGAATCTGAAAAAAAATGGAATATGTACAACTGATTCACTTTGCTATATACATGAAACTAACACAACAAGAACCTGCCTGTGATGCAGGAGACCCAGGCGGGCTCCCTGGGTGGGGCAGACCCCTGGAGGAGGAAATGGCAACCTGCTCCAGTATTCTTGCCTGGAAAATCCCGTGAACAGAGGAGCCTGGTGGGCTATAGTCCATCGGGTCGCAGAGTCGGATACAACTTACTGACTAAACCACCACATATTCCAATATAAAATAAAAATTAAATTAAAGAGAATCAACTGTCTAGATTCTTCTGAGCCTTGGTTTCCTTATTGACATGGACGTTATATATAGGTTGGTAGGGTTTTTGAGAAGATTGTGAGATAACTTGTGTGAAAGTTTTAGCATAAAGTAGTAATTGTGAGCATTGTTGTTGATATTTTGTTGCTAAGCTATGTCTGACTCTTTGCAACTCCATGGACTGTAGCACGCCAGGCTCCTCTGTTCTCCACTATCTCCCAGAGTTTGCACAAATTCATGTCCATTCAGTCGGTGATACTATCTAACCATTAGATGCTATCTAATAATTGTGGGCATTACAATGTACTTACTTGCAGTGGTTTGAATACATACAGGGAAAATTTTTATTGTATTATGTTGGCATGCATAAAGGCATTTTAGATTTGGATGTACATGTCTTAAAAAGCCAGTGGTATTTAAAACTCGGAAGAAGAAAATTTTGTATTTACCCCACGATACCAAAGTTCATTCCATTTCTCCAATGATACAGAAAAAGTTCAATTAGGCTTAAAAGTGACCTGCCACCATCCTGAGGCTACAGTAATTATATTCTCTTTAATGGAATTGCTTAAATTACAGCTTTCCTTGTTTTGCACATCACAGCCACTATCCCACCCTTTTCTCTGTAAGCAGTAGTTCCTCATTATTTCTTAGGTTAACCAACTAGTGCCAGGCACACAGTTCTTCACAAACTACCACGTGAAGAGGCACTTACTTTATACTGGTTCCTTTTTGCAAATATTTATACTTTGCAGCAGAACTGTGATATTTTAAGAAGCCAAAAAAGAATATATCCAGGAAAGAAGGTAAAGTTTCAAAAGAAGCTTTTGAGAAGGAGAAAGGTAGAAAAGTCTATTGATAATTACAGTGGAGATCTCTACTGATTTGTGTGAAAGGAACGAATACATCACTTGCGGTTTTAATGAACTCCAGGCATCTGAATTAAAAAGGAGCTGGAGTTTAAAATGATGACTCAAGCTTTCTTCAGTGATTTGGGAGCATAAAGAAATGTTATTTCTTTTCTTTTCAAAGGCAACCTCTGACAGGATGCCTTCTGTTCTCAACTTGTAAAACAAAAATCTTTTCAAATTTAGATATTCCGGATATTAAAACACAGATTTTTTTTTTTTCCACCCTCACTGAGGAAACGGAATCATAGTTGTATAGTTGCAGACTTAACAAAGCCTAAGCACTTTTTATCCCAAAAGGATCCCCACTAACTGGAAAGGGGTGAAGGCTGATTGGTTGTAAAGTATTTCCATGTGAACGTGAAGTGAATGTTTTATATAATGGGTCAGATGATGACGTGATCAAGGGAAGGTGGACTTAGTGCGGTTGTCTGACAAGTTTGGGCAGCTTAAATATGTCTAATCCAAACACACCTGAGGTTCAGAACCCCAAAGAGCGTTTATTTAGGAAAGTGGGACCATGACCAGAATACAACAGTTTAGGGAAGTGTCTGCTGGGAATAAGACTTAGCCCTCCATCTTCAAAGGACAATTGCATCAAAGTGCAAATCTTCTCCTGGGCTGGCACACGAGATGGAGAAAGTCACTTCCCAGCCCACCTAGAATGGCTGGCTGCTTCTGGAAGAACATGGGCTAGGCTCCAGGGAAGTACTATGTCCTCAGTAAAAATACAAACAGTGGAGAAGTCTAGAAGTTAAAAATAAAAGCTTCCATCCTCACCAGCCCATGTGTCCTTCTTTCTGATACAGGTATCATTCTAGAAATGTTTAATGGAATGATAAGTACACAAAAAATAAACACGGTTTTGGATCAGGCCTTTTAAAAATAAATAGGATCCCACTCTCTACATTGCTCTGTGCATAATATTGCTTACTTTATGTAATAAATTGTATTGCTCACTTAACACGGCTTGGTTACATGTCCACACCTGCACATCCAGTCTGTTTCATTTACTGGCATGACTGCAGAGAACTGTATTATCTGAATGTACCATAACTGGCTCCCAAGCACTCATGTTGACAGAATAAATTGATAAGTCTTTTTGAGAGAAAATTGGGCAATACTTTTCAATATGAGTAAGCCCTGTAAAAAATGGTAGAAAACTAGTAATCATCTGACATCTAGGAATTTGTGTTTCAGATTTACTGACACCTGCACAGCAGCACAGAAGGTCACAGCAGTGCTGTTCATAACAGGGAAAGGAAAGAGGAATAATCGAAACAGCAATTAGAAAGGGTCAAGTTAATAGATTATAGGGTCACTACTTTAATTGCTCTGAGGAGAGACTAGCTCTAAATCAATTTGGGCTCTTCTCACCATTATAAACACAAACACACATTCCCCAAAGAAGAAATTTAAAATGGTCCTTTATGAAAAACCTAGACAGCATATTAAAAAGCAAAGACATCACTTTACCAACAAAGGTCCATATAGTCAAAGCTATGGTTTTTCCAGTAGTCATGTACAGATCTGAGGGTTGGATCATAAAAAGGCCTGAGTGCCAAAGAATTGATGCTTTCAAACTGTGGTGCTGGAGTAGACTCTGAAAGTCCTTTGGACAGCAAGGAGATAAAACCAGTCAATCATAAAGGAAATCAACTCTGAATATTTATTGGAAGGACTGATGCTGAAGCTGAAGCTCCAATACTCTGGCCAAGAGTACTGATACAGAGCCGACTTACTAGAAAAGACCCTAATGCTGGAAAAGACTGAGGGCAGGAGGAGAAAAGACGACAGAGGACAAGATGGTTGGATGGCATCACTGACTCAACGGACATGAGTCTGAGCAAACTGCAGGAGTTAGTGAACAACAGGGAAGCCTGGTGTGCTGCAGTTCTTGGAGTTGCAAAGAGTAGGACACAACTAAGAGACTGAACAACAAGTCAACTGGCTAGAACTGCTATCTCCTGCAGTCTTAAAACTTACCTGAAAATGGACTCAAACAAAGTTACAGTCAAAGTGAAGGAAGCCCATGCAACCTTTCCTGCTGCAAAATTCAAAAGAACAATGAAAAAAAAAAAGTCCCTGTGCACCAGCAGGATGGAGGCACATTTACCTGACTAATGATGCCTGCGATGTGACACTCATGTGACATTCTCAGGGGTGTTTACAAACATTCTTAATGTCAAAGGCGGGAAATTACCAAGGGTTCCTCTGAACCCATTTCCCCAGCTATTCTAAAAAGCGTATGTGGCTGCACCCTACTTTCCTTTTGAGTGGTAGGTAGTAATGCTGAAGAAAGGCCCTTCTAGGAAGTTCACAGTGCTTACTGTGGATCAATAAAAGCTCCTCTCAATGGGGTCTTGGCTGTCCATCCTGTGCATCTGAGCAGAGTGCAGACCAGGGCAGACAGGCAGGCAGGGATCACGGCTCGGAGGACAGCGCCACCGTCGAGTTTATGGAGGCTGACATGAGCATCTGCATTTGTGAACACTGGTAAAAATGCTGGTGGGAACTCCATTATCACTTCTGTTGCTTAATCTATTATATTAATTTTCTTTTTTTTTAATTCATTGATTAATAGTTTTTAACACAAACTTCTTTGTTTATATATTTGTTTATTGGCTGTGCCATGAGCCACATGGGATCTTAGTTCTGCAACCATTTTGAGGGTAATTCTTCTCACCATTGTAAACATACGCACACACTCTCTCCCCAAAAGAAGAAACTGAAAATGGTCCTCTATAAGTGGACCATGCTTTGGCAGCTCAGAATCTTAACCACTGGATCACCAGGGAAGTTCGCCTCTGTTACTTAATCTTGAGCAACTGGGCAGGGGTGGAAGTGAAGAGAAGCACGTGTGCGGGGGAAGCCTCAAGCTAGAGCTCTAGGGCCCTAAGAGGCCACAGAAGCTACCACCTACCCTTAACCTTGGACAGACTGTACTTGTGTCATCACATAAAGTCATGCTCCTTTCTGTAAGATCTCTAGAAAAAGATTTCTCCAAACATGTAATAGTTTACATTTACTCTTGTTCACACAAAGGAGCAGTTCAGAACTGTTCCTGCTGCCTATAAAAGGACACAAAAGCAGCAGAACTTCCTGTCACTAGGATAAAGCTCACCCCAGTCTCCACCATTTGTTCTTCTCTGGACCCTAAGGTCCTCCAGAATTCCATTTTTTTTAACTTTTTATTTTGCACTGGGGTATGCTGTTGAGTTGCTAAGTTGTGTCCAACTCTTTGCAGCTCCAAGGACTATGGCTCGCAGGCTCCTCTGTCCATGGGATTTCTCAGGCAAGGATATCAGAGTGGGTTGCCATGCCCTCCTCCAGGCAATCTTCCTGACTGCATGTCTTACATCTCCTGTACTGGTAAGTGGGTTCTTAACCACTACTGCCACCTGGGAAGCCCACATGCTTGGGGCAACTAAGCCTATATGCTGCAAATACTGAGCCCGGGAGCCCCAGCTAGAGAGTAACCCTAACTTGAGAGAAGCCCTTGTACCTAAATTAAGACCTAAAGCAGCCACAAATAAATAAACATTAAAAAAAAATCCTAAACTCGAGTTCCTGAGTTGCTTTCACCAAATTATGTTTCTCCAGCTTAAAAAAAGTTAAGGAAAGAAAACTGGGAGGCAGGAAGGCCCTGCCCAGTCCACCTGCTGGTCCCTTCTCAGCCTCACACTGAAGAGAAAAGCAACATCTCCTCGGGTGCCACCATTTTCCAGGATGACTTTAAAAAAAAAAAAAAAAATAAACAGATTTTTGGAAACAACTTCCCATCAGGTTCAAAACAGGAGTGTTTCTAACAAACTGAAGTTGATGAATAGCAAGGACCCGGGTCTGAGCCTAAGCAGCTTCTGGAAAACATCTTCCTTCTTATTTATTGGGACTTTCTATACATAAGATCCGGAGAAGGCAATGGCTCCCCACTCCAGTACTCTTGCCTGGAAAATCCCATGGACAGAGGAGCCTGGTAGGCTGCAATCCATGGGATTGCCCAGAGTCAGACACGACTGAGCAACTTCACTTTCACTTTTTACTTTCATGCATTGGAGGAAATGGCAACCCACTCCAGTGTTCTTGCCTGGAGAATCCCAGGGACGGGGGAGCCTGGTGGGCTGCCGTCTATGGGGTCGCACAAAGTCGGACGCGACTGAACTGACTTAGCAGCAGCAGCTATGTTCTTCAACAGGAAATCTCGCTACTACTAGTAAGTGATGGAGGCAAGATTTGCATCCAGGCAACCTGGGCCTTGAGTCCCTGTGTTCAGTCCCTGTGATTCAATAAATCTTTACTAAACCCTGATGGGTGCAAAACATGTTTCTAGATGCAATCACTACTTATGAATCAGCAGATAATCTCTGAGCAATACAACAATTAAGTGTAATAAAAAGCTTAATGGACTTCTAAGACAGGGTCTGTGGGTCAAACAAAAGAAAATTAGAATATTCATTAGTGACTCGGAACCCATGTGGAATTTCAGCACCCTGTGGCTGTTTGATTTCATGACTGGTTTCTACTTTAAACCTGCAGCACATATCTGGAATCGAAACTTTGAATGAAATCCATCTTTGCCTCAGACTCTGCCCTTAAGATAATCAGAGCTTTGCCCAGGGTCCCAAGCTAGAGCTGGGCACCATACAGTCTGCTGCCATTCAGATGATCACTTTTAGAGAATTATCTAGGACAGAATAAGTTCGCCATGGATAGTTCAGAGATCAGAATGCTTTTAGGATTCCTCTGGATGACCCTACACCACTCCTGCTAAGAACCTTCTTCTGGGAGTGAGGAACCCCAGCAATTCTGAACAGTCTGAGGTGGACAACTTGGAAACATCAGAGCAATCATTAGGGAAACTCTGGAACTAAGAGAGTGTTTTCTCTGGCTGAAAACCCTGCTGTTAAAAATAACACAATGAAAAACATATTTGTCTCTGACACACAACGGATGTAGAATATAATTATGGACTGTTTTGGACTGGGAGGGAGGTGCCAAGGTCTAGAAAACAAAAGAGAAAAGACAGTGTGTCCGACCCTGGCTCCCTGTGGCTGTTCCCACAACCTCCTGGTGACTTAGTTTCTTGCTCAGGTAACAGCAAAACCCGACTCTTCTTGCAGGGCCTAGAAACACTGCAAACAGGTAAGGGTCAACCCTGTTAGTCTTTGAAGGGAGAAACTCTTATCAATAGTTGCCAGGAAAAAGTAAAATAATATCCCTTCTCTCTAGCCTGACTAGAAAAAGTGCCACAAATATAATTAATGTAAAAACACGAATATCCCAGCTCCTTTGACACACTTAACATTTTGTATTTTAATTACTTTGTAACAGAAATAATAGTTGCCTCAGGGGGTCATTTTGGGAACCCAATAATGTTTTGTTTTTTTGTGTTTTTTTTAGAGATCTCTAAAAGGAGGGAAAAAAATAGCAGGAAATGTAGAAGGACAGCTTATGTTATACATTTCAGTATCTCTCTGAGCCACGGTTTCTTCATCTGTAACTGCTACGACTAAGTCACTTCAGTCGTGTCCAACTCTGTGCGACCCCATAGACGGCAGCCCACCAGGCTCCCTGGTCCCTGGGATTCTCTAGGCAAGAACACTGGAGTGGGCTGCCATTTCCTTCTCCAATGCATGAAAGTGAAAAGTGAAAGTGAAGTCGTTCAGTCATGTCCGACCCTCGGCGACCCCGTGGACTGCAACCCACCAGGCTCCTCCATCCATGGGATTTTCCAGGCAAGGGTACTGGAGTGGGGGTGGCATTGCCTTCTCTTCATCTGAAAAGTGGGAATTAAAAGAGTGGACTAATCTCACTGGGCTGTTACAGTGGTAAGATGAAGTGAAAGATGAAACCCTGTTACCAACAGTTCAGGACCATAGAAGTAGTAAATAAAAATAACCGCTAATACGTGGAGCGTGCATTCTGAGAACTGTGCTACACGTATTTTGTCCTAACCACACCATGATTATCACTCCCATCTCAGGGAGGAGAAAACTGAGGCTTAAGGACATGAATTTACTTTCCTAAGGTGACACACACAGGTAGGAGATGGATTCAACACCCAGGTGTTCTGATGTTAGGGACAAAGTTCTCTGAATTGCTTTTCTGCAGTAACTGGGGTGGTCACCCAACAATTTAATATGAATATCAATGCTGGAGTTAATTCACATAATTGGATGGCCAAATTTCAGGAGGCTTTCTCAAATATGCTAAATCCTCTCCATGTGCTCCTAAATAGTTTTGCTTTCAAAAGCCCAAATCCCCAATTCACAGGTATCTTTATTCTTAACGCTGTGTTTTCAACTTATGCAGTGCATGAAAGAGAAAAATAAATGATTTTCATTGCCTTTTAAGCTTGGTGTACCTAACTATTCACATGGCAGCCTGATGCCCCCAAGCTAACCCCTTTAATTCAACTTCACAGACACGCTGCTACCTTCAGTTGTTATCACAACCATATCGCTGGTAAGACTGTTTACTCAGGCTTGCTAGTAACTGATGCAAACAGAAAACCCCGTACCACCAAAGTGAGGTTTCCTTCTGAAAGCACGCTTTAAAAACTAGTTTTATCAACCACTCCCCCAACCCTAGAAGCCTTTATCTGTCTTAGAATTTACAATTCCTACTTCCTTCATGCCCAAAAACTGATATCTCAAACAGGATATTTTTCTAGTCTTGTAAAATGCTGCTGTGAGAAAAATATACAGACACACTTTTTAAAAAAGTGTACAACACAACATTGTAAAGCAATTAGCCTCCAATTTAAAAAGAAAAAAAAAGTAAAAGTTTCATAAACCTAGTTCTATATGATTCCATGGGTTGTATTTTGGGGCATTTTGCAACTTGAAAATACAAAAATACACACAGTCCCAATTTCAGGTCTGTTCTAAGAGTTAAAGAAAAAAAAAAAGAGAGCAAGAGCAAGAAACCAACATCTGGGAATAATACACAGATATATATAATATCTCAATTCCCAGATTGTCCTTCTAACCCTTATCTAGGCATTTTTTATAGCGTTATTCACAGGGCAGAATCAGTATAATGCATAATGCATCACTTGTTTTTCAGCTCTATTCAAAAATCTCAGTTCATTCAATAAAAGCCCTGAAAAAACAGCCCCTGAAGCAGGAACACTTGAACATTCGGTGTGGGAAAGCCATGTTTATTGATTCAGAGCTTCCTGCCAAGAGAACAATGCAGAGAAACAGACCTCACAATGTTTCCAGATAATTTTCTGCAAGAACTCAGAAGAAACAGAATCCAGATTTACCTGTACCTGGAGCTCCACAGGTGAAACAGCAGTTAAAGCAGAAAATCTAATTCAGCTTCTGGAAGTTTTTGTCTCTAATGGACTCCGGAGTCATCTCCTGAGCTGTCAGGTAAACCCCCCTCCATGTCTCTAAGGTTTTCTTTCACAGTTTTTCCCAGTGAAACTCTTTTGTCATTTGCATAACAGCTACTTCCAGCCTATAGGACTTTTTGAGTAGCTACTTGTTAAATTGGCTGTCTTGACATGCTCTTTCAAGCATGACATCATAAATCTCCACGGAAACCCTAACCCCACCTGCCTGCAGGCCAACGTTACCTGTCGGGTGAAGACTTAAACAGTCCTCTGAAATTGTTCATTAATGAAACCTTTTTAGGGGCTTTGGATCTCTGCACGGTATAATTTGTGCTGTTGGCAGAAACCTCGCCAAGAATGATGGCTTCGTTTTTCAAAGCCTGAGCTGTTTTGCAGAAAACAATGATCAAAATTATAGGCATCCGTTAATCTGCCCCTCCCTGTCTAACAATGCTCTTAAGCAGTTGAAGAAAAGCCTACAGTGGTCCATGCGCCTCTCTCTGCAGGATAAAATTACCCTGAAAACTTAGTTTTGAAAAACCTTGTATGAATACTCCTAAGGCTTTTTCACTCGACTCTCCAGCAACCCCCTTCCTGCTTTTTACCAGCAAAACTTGCAAAACAGGTTCTTTGCTGGAATGTGAGTGTGTGTATGTGTGTGTGCATTTTCTCTTGGCCTCTATGTTTGTAGAGGTGGTAGGAGAAGCTGTTGAGAATTTTTTTTAACTCCTTCCTAACAGACTCATAGCTTTTGTACTTTTGTCCTGGCTTATACATGTTACCACGAAAGCACTGAAATTCACGTTCCTGACTTTTCTGGGAAAGGGTCAACAGGTTGTTCGATATTTACTCCTCCTTTCTTTCATTCATTCTGCACTATTCCTGATTTTATGGAATCCGCAATGTCGGTCTAAAGCTTGGAACAAATTTCTGCCAAATTTGGTGATATTGGGCTCAGCACCCTTTCTTCTTGCTTCTAAATTTACCCCAGACACACCTCAAACCCCTAAGTCCAAAACGAATGACGCCTAGGTACCAGAAAGGTTTGAATGGGAGTTACTCCAAAACTGTGAGCCTTTACAACAATGATGTCAAACACCCAGCAAATGCCATCACGGAAAATTCTTCAGAGGGGGCTGAGCAGGGAGCTGGGATGCACCTAAAGGCAGCTTCCAGAAGAATCAACTATAACACCGCAGGGTGCTGGGAGAGGCGGGGGCTGAGCGTGCAGCCTGCTCCAATTTGCCACAGATTCTGCTGCAAACTGCAACCAGCTTCAACAGATCTGTCCTCAAAGGTCAGAAAGCAAGTACTAACCCCCACACCGTGCTGAAGCTGCTCCGGTTATTTGCAGAGAGGGCAGTAGCAGGTAAAAACACCATCTTTGCAAACTCAGAATGGCTCTTTGCATGGAAGGAACAATAGATGCTTGGGGTCCCAGCCCTGACTCTTCTGAGAGTTGGCACTGCCATCATTCACTGTCCATAGATAAGACACTACCTTCCAAGAGAAGGGAGAACTATGCTGGTTTAATATAGCAGCCTGAGTTGGAACACTCCTTGAAGGCAGGACAATGTCAGAGATTCAATTATTGCCTCTGCGAGGTGAAAACACAGCCAGATGAAGCCCTGGCCTGTGCTTTACCCAGTGAGCAACAAACAATGCAGGGAGAAAAAAAAATAACCATATCGAGGCTCTGTTTGGTGAGATCCAAGATGATGTGGAGGCTCTACTCAATGATGGTTATTCCTTAAAGTTCCACTGGGGAGAGGAGCATGGGAAAGTTGATGCAGCAGTCAGAGGGCTTTTAAATTTGGCCAGATCTTCCCTTTGGATTATTTAGGAAATTACAATATCTCAGCTTTTACTTACTGAGTTCGAGCTTGGAAAAGAGGGAGAAAGTCAGAATCTGAAAGTCAAGCAAGTGGAGACAGTCCCCACTGACCGAAGACTTTTGTAATCAACGAGGACATCATGATGATATGTGACAATCTTGAACTATATGGAGCAGGGAATGTTTTGAGCAGTAATCCTAGCAATTAGGATAACAGATGGGAGGGCCAGGCAGAAATGCCAAGATTTGCTGAGAGATGACCAGTCTAGTACTGTTTTTTCCTACCATACCCCAAATGAGGAAACCATCAAGCAGGACCAGGTTTTAATGGCACTGAGACTTGCCTGCTTGCCTGATAGCAACTCAGCACCACACTAATCAAGTCAGAGTTCAAAATATGCATGTCTATGGGCTATTTTGTCTTTACCATCTGAGCCACCATGGAAGCCTCTTTCACATGGGCTATTTTGTTTCTAAATTTAGCAACATTTTAGGAATCCATGATGGACATGGATGGCAAATAAATTCTTTCTCTTGAATTTCTTTCCTCTAACCTATTTTAAGGACTTCCCTGGTGGTCTACGGAGAAGGCAATGGCACCCCACTCCAGTACTCTTGCCTGGAAAACCCCATGGACAGAGGAGCCTGGAAGGCTGTCCATGGGGTCGCTGATGGTCGGACACAACTGAACGACTTCACTTTCACTTTTAACTTTCATGCATTGGAGAAGGAAATGGCAACCCACTCCAGTGTTCTTGCCTGGAGAATCCCAGGGACGGGGGAGCCTGGTGGGCTGCCATCTATGGGGTCGCACAGAGTCGGACATGACTGAAGCGACTTAGCAGCAGTAGCTGGTAGTCTAATGGCTAAGAATCCACACCCTCAATGCGCAGGGCCCAGGTTCAATCCCTGCTAAGGGAACTAGATTCCACAGGCCACGACTAAGATTTTGCATGCTACAACTAAAGATTCTGCACACCACAACAAAGACTGAAGATCCTGTGTGCCACAACTAAGACTTGGTACAGCCAAAAAAATAAATTAAAAAACCTACTTTATAACAGACATAGAAAACTACTCACTGAAAAAGTTAATGAAATGACAGGAACAAAATAACTGGGGAAAGAGCTTAGCTTTCACCACGGATGGCCTCAACTTTTGTTTCTTCAAAACATGAGTTAGAAGTTGTCATGGAGAAAAGGAATGCCACATTGTGTAGGAAAAAAAATAGCACTTTTATAATGAAAATAACCAACCCTTATGTCATTTAATCCTCACAACAGGAGTATGATGCAAGCGTGATTAATATCCTCATGTTGCAAGAGGGAAAAGTAAGCCTCAGAGAGGTTAGGTAATTTGAGTTGTAGTTACTAAGCTTGGAATTTCGGTTTGAATCCAGGCAGGCCCAATTTAAATCCAAAATTCACGTGCTTAACCACTAGGCACTGCTGGTAGGAGCAGTGTAGTGTTAATTGCTCAGTCGTGTCCGACTCTTTGCAACCCCACGGACTATCCCACCAGGCTGTCCCTGTAAGAATACTGGTGGGGGTAGCCATCCCCTTCTCCAGGGGATCTTCCTGACCCTGGGATCAAACCCACTTCTCCTGCATTGCAGGCTGATTCTTTACCTTGTGAGCCACCAGGGAAGCCCAGGCACTACTATTTGTAGTTTAATAAAGTTGCTTATAATTGACATGACGCATAAAATTTCTAGAAGAGAACATAGGCAAGACACTCTGACAAAAATTGTAGCAATATTTTCTTAGATCAGTCTCCCAAGGCAAAAGAAATAAAAGCAAAAATAAACAAACGGGAAACTTACAAGCTTTTGCACAGCAAAGGAAACGATAAACAAAACAAAAAGACAAGCTACAGATGGGGAGGAAATATTTGTATATTATGTGATCAACAAGGGCTTAATTTCCAATATATACAAAAACTCATACAACTCAACATCAAAAAACACAAACAATTTAATAAAAAAATATGCATAAGACCTAAACAGACATTTTCCCCAAAGAAGGCATGCAGAGGTCCAACAGGCGCATGAAAAGATGCTCCATATTGTTAATCCTCACACTGGTCAGAATGTGAAAAATCTATATGTCTTAAAAAGTCTATAAATAACAAATGCTGGAGAGGGTGTGGAGAAAAGGGAACTGTTGGTGAAAATGTAAACTGGTGCAGCCATTGTGGAAAACAGCACGGAGGTTCCTTAAATAACGAAAAACAGAGTTGCCATACAATCCAGCAATTCCATTCCTGGGCAAATATTTGGAAAAGATGAAAACTCTAATTTGAAAAGATACATGCACCCCAATGTTCATAGCAGCACTATTTACAATAGCCAAAACAAAGAAGCAATCTAAATGTCCATCAATAGATGAGTGGATAATAAAGAAGATGTGGTCTATGTGTAACACACACACACACACACACACACACACACACACACAAATATTACTCAGCCATGAAGAAGAATGAAAAATTTGCTGTTAGCAGCTACATGAATGGACCTAGAAATTATCATACCAGAGAGAGAAAGACAATTGTATGAAATTACTTATGTGTAGAATCTATACAATAACACAAATGAACTTATTTATAAAACAGAAACAGAAACTTCCCTGGTGGTCTAGAGGTTAAAAATCTGCCTTGCAATGCAAAGGACCTTAGTTTGATCCCTAGTCTGGGAACTAAGATCCCAGAGCAACTAAGCTCAAGCACTGAAACTACTGAGCCCACGGGCCACAACTAGAGAGCCCATGTGCCTCAATTAAGACGTGAGGTGGCCAAATTAATTAATTAAATATTCAAAAACAGAAACAGACTCACAGACACAGAAAACAAACTTACGATTAACAGAGAGGAAGAAGGAAGGGATAAATTAGGAGTATGAGATTAACATATATTCACTACTATCTATAAAATCATAAGGGATTTGATTTAGGTCATACCTGAATGGTCTAGTGGTTTTCCCTACTTTCTTCAATTTCAGTCTGAATTTGGCAATAAGGAGTTCATGGTCTGAGCCACAGTCAGCTCCTGGTCTTGTTTTTGCTGATTGTATAGAACTTCTCCATCTTTGGCTGCAAAGAATATAATCGATCTGATTTCGGTGTTGACCATCTGGTGATGTCCATGTATAGAGTCTTCTCTTGTGTTGTTGGAAGAGGGCATTTGCTATGACCAGTGCATTTTCTTGGCAAAACTCTGTTAGTCTTTGCCCTGCTTCATTCCGTATTCCAAGGCCAAATTTGCCTGTTCCTCTAGGTGTTTTTTGACCTCCTACTTTTGTATTCCAGTCCCCTATAATGAAAAGGACATCTTTTTTGGGTGTTAGTTCTAAAAGGTCTTGTAGGTCTTCATAGAACCGTTCAACTTCAGCTTCTTCAGCATTACTGGGTGGGGCATAGACTTGGATTACTGTGACATTGAATGGTTTGCCTTGGAAACGAACAGAGATCATTCTGTCGTTTTTGAGATTGCATCCAAGTACTGCATTTCGGACTGATGTTCAAGCTGGTTTTAGAAGAGGCAGAGGAACCAGAGATCAAATTGCCAACATCCACTGGATCATCGAAAAAGCAAGAGAGTTCCAGAAAAACATCTATTTCTGCTTTATTGACTATGCCAAAGCCTTTGACTGTGTAGATCACAATAAACTGTGGAAAATTCTGAGAGAGATGGGAATACCAGACCACCTGATCTGCCTCTTGAGAAATCTGTACACAGGTCAGGAAGCAACAGTTAGAACTGGTCATGGAACAACAGACTGGTTCCAAATAGGAAAAGGAGTACGTCAAGGCTGTATATTGTCACCATGTCTATTTAACTTATATGCAGAGTACATCATGAGAAATGCTGGACTGGAGGAAACACAAGTTGGAATCAAGATTGCTGAGAGAAATATCAATAACCTCAGATATGCAGATGACACCACCCTTATGGCAGAAAGTGAAGAGGAACTAAAAAGCCTCTTGATGAAAGTGAAAGTGGAGAGTGAAAAGGTTGGCTTAAAGCGCAACATTCAGAAAACGAAGATCATGGCATCCGGTCCCATCACTACATGGGAAATAGATGAAGAAACAGGGGAAACAGTGTCAGACTTTCTTTTTCTGGGCTCCAAAATCACTGCAGATGGTGACTGCAGCCATGAAATTAAAAGATGCTTACTCCTTGGAAGGAAAGTTATGACCAACCTAGATAGCATATTCAAAAGCAGAGACATTACTTTGTCAACAAAGGTTCACCTAGTCAAGGCTATGGTCTTTCCTGTGGTCATGTATGGATGTGAGAGCTGGACTGTGAAGAAGGCTGAGTGCCGAAGAATTGATGGGTTTGAACTGTGGTGCTGGAGAAGACTCTTGAGAGGCCCTTGGACTGCAAGGAGATCCAACCAGTCCATTCTGAAGGAGATCAGCCCTGGGATTTCTTTGGAAGGAATGATGCTACAGCTGAAACTCCAGTATTTTGGCCACCTCATGCGAAGAGTTGACTCACTGTAGAAGACTCTGATGCTGGGAGGGATTGGGGGCAGGAGGAGAAGGGGACGACAGAGGATGAGATGGCTGGATGGCATCACTGACTCGATGGATGTGAGTCTGAGTGACATCCGGGAGTTGGTGATGGACAGGGAGGCCTGGCATACTGCAGTTCATGGGGTCGCAAAGAGTCGGACACGACTGAGCGACTGATCTGATCTGATCTGATCTTTAAAATACAGGGAACTGCATTCATGAGCTTGTAATAACCTATAACAGAAAAGAATCTAAAAAAAAATATATATATATATATATGCATGTTTGTGTGTGTGAAAGTAGCTCAGTCGTGTCCAACTCTGCAATCCCATGGACTGTCCATGGAATTCTCCAGCCCAGAACACTGGAGTGGGTAGCCTTTCCCTCTCTCCAGGGGATTTTCCCCAATGAAGGGATCAAACCCAGGTCTCCTGCATTGCAGGTGGATTCTTTACTAGCTGAGCCACAAGGGAAGCCCATATATATGCATGCTACTGCTGCTGCTGCTAAGTTGCTTCAGTCGGGTCCGACTCTGTGCGACCCCATAGAAGGCAGCCCACCAGGCTCCCCCGTCCCTGGTATTCTCCAGACAACATTGGAGTGGGTTGCCACTTCCTTCTCCAATGCATGAAAGTGAAAAGTGAAAGTGAAGTTGCTCAGGAGTGTCTTGACTCTTTGCAACCCCATGGATTGCAGCCTACCAGGCTCCTCCGTCCATGGGACTTTCCAGGCAAGAGTACTGGAGTGGGGTGCCATCGCCTTCTCCGATATATATGCATGCTATGCTATGCTATGCTAAGTCACTTCAGTTGTGTCCGACTCTGTGTGACCCTATAGACGGCAGCCCACCAGGCTTCCCCGTCCCTGGGATTCTCCAGGCAAGAACACTGGAGTGGGTTGCCATTTCCTTCTCCAATGCATGAAAGTGAAAAGAGAAAGTGAAGTAGCTCAGTCATGTTCGACTCTTAGCGACCCCATGGACTGCAGCCCACCAGGCTCCTCCGTCCGTGGGATTTTCCAGGCAAGAGTACTGGAGTGGGGTACTTATAACTAAATCCCTTTGCTGTACACCAGAAACTAACACAATGTTGCAAACCGACTATACTCCAATAAAATGTTTGCTGGTAATTGGAGATATTAAATAGTAACTAGACTAAGCTATGCTGAAAAGATTTATTTAGCAGACAAGTCTGAAAATATATTCCACCATCCCTTTGTATCCACCAGGGACTGGGTTCTAGGACCTCTGTGGGTATCAAAATATGCAAATACGCAAGTGCCTTCTATAAAATGGTGTAGTACAATCAGTCCGCTACATCCACAGATGCACAACTCACAGATACGTAATGTTAAGCATACTGGATTGTAAAGGGCAACACAGACTCTCTGCACATCCTCCCATATATACCAAGTCGACAGCTGGTATGGGGGCTGGAAGAGTCTACACTGCAACACTTCATCAGCACAGCAACATCAGTGGAGCAGCAGCATTTGTTTAGCTGTAGGCAGTGTGCAGGCAAAGACTTCAAGGAGCAGAATTAACGTGTTACAGCTCATAACCCCAGGACAAACAGAACCGCTACAAGACAGACAAGGCTCAAGAAACAGCAGACTCTCAAGAAATGTCTTCCACCTGAAGTTCTGGTGTACAGAAAAACTGACAAATGTTAAAAAGGGTAAAACCAGGATACATGTTGTAAATCCAGAGCACACTATAATAAGTGTCACCAAATGCATAAAAGTACTTGGGTTTTTGAATGAAAACAATGGAAACCAACTGTGCTGACTCCCTAATGCTAAGTCCTTGATCTCTAGCTCTATTTCTGTTTGTACATGTTGTTTGCTTTAGAAGTTATCCATTCACATTCAGTCAGCTTTTTCTACAATGCTGAGGCAATGGTTAATTTTATGTGTCAACTGTGACACCCAGTCGTTTGGTCAAACAAGTCTAGATGTTACTATGATGGTATTTGGGGATGGCATTTTAGGACATTTAAGTTGTGCTTCCTTGGTGGAACAGTGGCAAAGATTCTGCTTGCAATGCAGGAGCCGCAGTAGATGTGGGTTCAATCCCTGGGTTGGGAAATCACCCAGAGGAGAGTATGGCAACTGACTCCAGTATTCTTGCTTGGAGAATCCATGGACAGAGGAACCAGTGTGCTACAGTTTATGGGGTCACAAAGAATTGGACACGGCTGAAGCAACCAAGCACATATGCACACAACAGTTTGCCGACTTACTTTGAGTCAAGCAGATTACCCTCCACATGTGGGTGGGCCTCACCCAATCAGTCAAAGGCCTCAGGAGCAAAGAGAGTTTCTGAAAAAGGAATTCTCTCAAGACAGTAACATAGAAACCCTGCCTGAGTTTCCAGCCTGCAGATTTGGACTCAAGGTGGCAACATCAACTCATACCTGAATCTCCAACCTCCCGGCAGATTTCAAACTCACCACTCCCTACAAAAGTGTGAGCCAAGACCTTAGGCTGAATCAATCTCTCACTCATGCTCATTCTTGTTCACTCTAACCTATGGTTCAGTTTCTCTGCAGAACCTTGACTACCAGAGCAGGTGCTGCCAATGTGCTTCTGTCCAGTCTTGTTTTTCTGGCTCAGGCTCTGGTTGTCTCCTATCTCCAATTGTCTGACAGTCATTTTCACCTGGAGCTCCTACCATCATGTCAAATGCAGCTTGTCAAGACTAAAGCCTGAGCAACCATTTGACACTAGTGAGCATAAATGGTATTTAATAAAGAAGAATAGGCATATTTGCTACCAAATTAAGATGAATGAATATAATCAAGTCTATTGGTAACGAAGATCATGGCATCTGGTCCCATCACTTCATGAGAAATAGATGGGGAAACAGTGGAAACAGTGTCAGACTTTATTTTTCTGGGCTCCAAAATCACTGCAGATGGTGACTGCAGCCATGAAATTGAAAGACACTTACTCCTTGGAAGGAAAGTTATGACCAACCTAGATAGCATATTCAAAAGCAGAGACATTACTTTGCCAACAAAGGTTCGCTTAGTCAAGGCTATGGTCTTTCCTGTGGTCATGTATGGATATGAGAGTTGGGCTGTGAAGAAGGCTGAGCACCGAAGAATTGATGCTTTTGAACTGTGGTGTTAGAGAAGACTCTTGAGAGTCCCTTGGACTGCAAGGAGATCCAACCAGTCCATTCTAAAGGAGACCAGTCCTGGGTGTTCATTTGAAGCACTGATGCTGAAGCTGAAACTCCAATACTTTGGCCACCTCATGCAAAGAGTTGACTTATTGGAAAAGACTCTGATGCTGGGAGGGATTGGGGGCAGGAGGAGAAGGGGACGACAGAGGATGAGATGGCTGGATGGCATCACCAACTTAATGGACATGAGTTTGGGTGGACTCCTGGAGTTGGTGATGGACAGGGAGGCCTGGCATGCTGCAATTCATGGGGTCGCAAAGAGTCAAACACGACTGAGGGACTGAACTAAACTGAGCTGAAATGCCTTCATTATTAAACAAGAAATACTAAAACCAAGGAAACTCAGGGAACTCACTGGCAGCCCTTTCACTGCTGTGGCCTGGGTTCAATCTGTGGTCGGGGAACTAAGTTCCTGCAAGCCATACAGTGTGGCCAAAACAAATTTTAAATAATAAGTAAATTCAGTACACGTTCTAAAAAACTATAAAAGATAACAACAACAACAACCCTAGGAAAAGATCATTAATCATAAAATCTGCAACAAGACAGCAAACAATAATATGGAAAAGAAAAATAAATGGAAATTGATTCTTTGAAATGATGAATAGAACAGGCAAACCCAAGAAAGAGAACAAAAATGACATTTGCTCTCTAGAAGCTTGTATGGGCACTAAATTTCCTAGTACTTAACTAGAAGTAAAACATGTATGGAGTAGCTGGAGAAATATCAAGGAGATGGGATAAGTACACAGCAGACTTGGATGAGCAATGGTTCTCACATGTTTAATACTCAGCACTTTTGCTAATTCAGGAAATGCTAGAGACTCAGGTTCAATCCCTGGCTCAGGAAGATTCCCTGGGGAAGAAAATGGCAAGCCATTCCGGTATTCTGGCCTGGGAAATCGCACGGACAGTGGAGCCTGGAGGGCTACAGTACACAGGGTTGCAAAGAGTCAGACATGACTGAGCAACGGAGCACAGACGCACACTTTTGTACAGGAGAATATTCTGCTCTAACCAAAATGTTTACAAACTAAAAGGGGGACTTCCCTGGTGACTCAGTGGCTAAGACTCTTCGCTCCCAATGCAGGTGGCCCGGGTTCCATCCCTGGTCAGAGAACCTGATCCTCCCGCATGCTGCAACTAAGCGTTTGAATGCTGCAACCAAAAGATCTCGAATGCTACAAATAAAGATGCCACATGCCACAACAAAGACTGAGGATGCCTGTGCCACAACCAAGATGTGGCACGGGCAAATAAATAAATATTCAAAGAAAAAAATTAATAAATATTGAAAGAAAAAAAAGACAATTCTTAAAAAAAAAAAACTAAAAGGGAAGAAAGAAGGAACAAAGGAAGGGGAAAGAAGCGATAGAGGGAGGCAGGCGAACCCGAAATATGGAATCTGTCTGTAGTGATTACAGTGCATACAACTCATTCCTTTCTCACATCCATGCACTGTCTAAAGGACTACACCAACCACTTGCTTTTCCCTTAGCATCTCAGCATGATTGGAGAACTGCTGACTGCCCCAGTTGAGATCTCAGTAAATACTCATGAATTAAAGCCCCTGCACATTAATTAATCCCAAAATACATCTCAGGTGCAAACAGGACATGAAACAAAGCCTCCTACTCCTGCAGCAGTAAGTTGCATCCCCCTCCACACTCTGTTGAAATTGATGCCTCGGTTCAAAGCTCCATGAGACAGCCCCACAACATTCTTTAGGTTTCCCAGTTCATTTTCATACCTGCACAGGGTCTGAAAACCTTGGATTAGGGCAAAGGAAGGAAAAATAGAAGGCCTGATATGACATAGATGCTGAGACGAGGATGCAAAATGAGGCTGGTGCTAAGTGGGGCCCCGAGAGGGCAAATATGAGAGCCTCTCAACGGGAAGACACTACAGAATTTTGTCAAAAAAATCCACTGAGCTCCAGACCACATCTTTCTCCCCATAGCCCGTCTCCAACAGCAGATCTCAAGAGTTAACACTAGTGTCCTTCCCCCTCCCTGCCCCACCCTCTCCTCTCGTGACTGTGGCCATAACCTTCCATGGTACTTCTCTAGTTCTTCAGGGGGTCACCCAATATAGACAGATGACATAGGAGCTTAGTGACTTGCTCAATGAACTGGCACAGCTAGGACCTACCTCAATGGAAACCAGAATCTAGGTCTCTGGGGGAGGCGGGAGGGGTGGGGTGGGGGCACTGGGTATTCCTGTCTTCTCTGCTACCCCATCTGCAGTTCTTCATCCTTCTCTATTGAGTCACCTTCATCCTTCTCTATTGAGTCACCAAGTCATTCTCATTTTTTCATTCGTGTATCTGATGTGTCGTCATCCTTTCATTCTGGCTGAGCTCCATGCCCGCTCTATGACACTGGACCTTATCTGTGCCACCTGGACATGGCAACCACTTCCAGGCAAGCACCCAGGCTTTCCACACGGTCCCTTCTAGGTAGCACTAAAAAACTAACCTTTGAACTTTGCTTTTCATTCCAGTTCAGTCATGGAATGAAAAGCAAAGTGCCCTGTGTCTGCCATTTCAAGCTTTCTGCTGGATGTTCAAGGTCCAGCACAATCTGTTCCCCTTTGCTTAACCCCACCGCCCTCCCCCTTCTCCAAACGGCACCCCCACCTCACTCAGACTGGCTTATCCACTGACTCACCAGGGAGCCACCTCCATTCCTGTTGCATCACTGCCTCTCCTGGCCACCCTCCTCCATCAGAATGCCTCCATGCCTTCATCAAATCATTCAAATCATAATCTGTCAATATCCTTGCCGTAGATATTTGACTGAACCTGTGTCCCCTGCACTGTGGAGAAGCACATTTATGTCCTAAACACGGAACCACCAGGGACGCCCCGCCGGTCTTTGCGGATTCCTCAGTGCCAGAATCTCGATCTAATTGCAATGGCAGTTTTCTCTCGGCATGACTGAATGCCACTTTCCAGGTGTCTCCTCGCCCCCGGGTCGTATTATTATTTGGTTTTCTTTGACTGAATGCCACTTTCCAGGTGTCTCCTGCCACTACGCAGTTCTACTTTGCTTTTTGACTTCCCTCACTTTCCTACTCCCAGGTACCCGTCAACAGATTTTCCAGTAGAATCTTATTTTGATTCCTTTTTTTTTTTTTTTGGCAGAGCCCTTTTTAATATAGCACTGTTCTCAAAACATGTTCTCCTGCTCTTCCGCACAACACTAATTAAAATGAAAGCTAATGTAGGGGTTGGTGGCACCCACTTAAACATTCACAGCCGTGAGCTGTGAATGATCTCCATTCAGGATCTTCCTTTTTCTGTATCCTATATGATCAATGTCAAATTTTAAAGCAAAGACTGCACCCCCCTGGAATCTAGTCTTTCTTTACTGAGACCCCACAATGTGTCCTACGATGTAATATCCCAAATCTGTTGAAACGAACCCCCCCACCCCACCCTCTAAGCCACAGTGCAAATTATCAGTATTCTGGGAAATATTTCTAGGCCAGTCCCTTCATCTGCTCCCTGGAGAAGCATCATCTATTAAGTATTAGACTGCTCTATTTTTTTTTTTTTTACTGTTGTTTTCCATCACGCTCAAATTTAGATGACTATTGTTTCCCTTTGATATATCCAGTAGCATCTGAAATTTCTGAGAATGAGAAATCTTTTTTATACTGATGCTTTCAATCCTATCATATTCTTTATTGACAGGACTCTGGTACGTTATTAAACACACACTCACATATACACTGATAGACAAATAATATATCCTTTAAATACAATGTGTAATTTGTTATGACACATGCTCCTGTCAATCAGCAAGGTTGCTCCAGCAAAAATTACATTTTCTCAATTTTTATCTTTCTCAGATATACACCACTTTTCTTCCCCAAATTATTCTTTTCTTCCCCAAAGGTTATTAAAGGCTGATCTAATCAGGAGGCTGGCATTTCAGCCAATATTGTGCATGCATGCTTAGTCATATCCAACTCTTTTGTGACTCCATGGACTGTAGCATGCCAGGCTCCACTGCCCATGGAGTGGAATACTGGAGTGAGTTGCCATTTCCTCCTCCAGGCAATCTTTCCAACCCAGGGATCAAACCTGCATCTCCTACATTGGCAAGTGGGTTCTTAACCACTTTGCCACCTGAGACTCAGCCAATATGCCATGACTACTACATTTCTTACCTATTGCTGCTGGGCAAACTGGTCCCCCCATTCCAGTCCTTCCTTATTTTAACATTATTTATTTGGCTGTGTCAAGTTGCAGCACGTGGGCTCTGCATTATGGCTCACACACTTCTCTCTAGTTGTGGTAAGCTGGTTTAGTTGCATGGAGACATGTGGGGTCTTAGTTCACTGACCAGGGATCGAACCTGTGTCCCCTGCATTGGGAGACGAATTCTTAATCACTGGACCACCAGGGAAGCCTCAGTCCTTCCTTATTTCTTTGGTGTTTTAGAGTATCTTTGGATTCCATCACCCATCAGAAAGATGAGATAATCTGGAGGTCAAGAGCAAGGGCCTCACATCCAGGTAACAAGGTTTAGTCCTGGTGCTACTACTCACTTGCTATGTCAGTATGGTTGGCACCTAAAGGCTCTATCATTCTGTTAAGTAAAGTTCATAATAAATGTGCCTACCCCATAGAGTTCTGAGGAGGATGGAATATACTAATATGTGTAAACAGCAAGTATCACAATTTTGGTGCTGCCAATAATATACAGTCCTTGTAGTCTTCTCCACTTTTCCACCACTGTAAATAATAGCTGAGAAAATAGTGCTAAAAAAAAAAAAAAGAAAAGCTGAACATTTAACTAAGATTCTCCACCTTCACGGCAGCCTATGGAAAGGTTTCTATTTCTTCCCTCTTCCTACTGTGACTTGGTTTTACTCTTTGCTATGCATACACTGCATTAGATTTCTTTTTTAAATGTCTTTATTGAATGTTACAATATTGTTTCCGTTTTATGTTTCAGTTTTTGGCCTTGAGGCCCTGGGATCTTGGCTGCCTGACCAGGGATCTAACCCCTTGGTGGATCTAACCTCCTGCACTGGAAGGTGAAGTCCGACCCTTCTGGATTACCAGGGAAGTCCCTGTATTCGATTTTTTAAACTGCCAAGATGCTGTTTCCTTTTTCCTTAAGGTTGAGTTAAGAAATTGGTCTGTAAACCCTGAATCAGTCATTACTTCAAATGGCTAAATATGTTTCTGCTGCTAAACATGGCTATTCCAACAGCATTTTCCACTTTGGATTAGAATAAATTAATAGTGCTAAGGAGGAGATTCTTAGCTGGGGGTCTATTTCCTTTATTATAACTTATAAGCTTTTCATTTTTGTATTGATTTATTTACAAAACATAGATAAGGTAGTGGAGGACAGAGAAGCCTGGCGTGCTTCAATACATGGGGTCGCACAGAGTCAGACAGGATTCAGCGACTGAACAACGAAACAAAGCTATGTGAGGTCTATCCCCCACAACACGGGCCTTGCACCAGGTCTTCACTGTGGCCCAAGGCCTTCACGAACTGCACGATCTATGGTCTTAGCGCAGCTCTAGTTCCAACTAGCCTACCTTCCAGGCTGATATACTGATCCATAAATATCAACACATGTTTGTGAATTTCAAACACTTTCACATATCTAGGTTGATCAGGGTTAAGACAAAGATGACAGACAAAAATCTGATAAATTTGGGGTTTTCCATACATGACAAAGGGACTTTTTGTATTCTCGAAGGTCTAGACTGATCCCCTGAAATCCATGGCATGAGGCATGATCCAGCATGATGGAAGTTCTTCTATGACATTTAATCAAAAATAAGTCAAAAGATGTCATTACCTGGGGATTAGGAAATATAAATCATTATGGTTAAAATGAGCTACAAGGATATACTGTACAACCCAGGGAATGCAGCCAATATGTTATAATAACTAAAAATGGCATCAGATCAGATCAGTCGCTCAGTCATGTCCGACTCTTTGCAACCCCATGAATCGCAGCACACCAGGCCTCCCTGTCCATCACCGCCTCCCTGTCCATCACCAACTCCCGGAGTTCACTGAGATTCACATCCATCAAGTCAGTGATACCATCCAGGCATCTCATCCTCTGTCGTCCCCTTCTCCTCTTGCCCCCAATCCCTCCCAGCATCAGAGTCTTCTCCAATGAGTCAACTCTTGTGAATCACTACCTTTTATACCTGTAAAACATATTATTGTACATCGGGACTTCCCTGGCAGAGTGGTTAGGACTCCTCATGCTTTCAGTGCAGAGGGCATAGGTTCAATCCCTAGTCAAGGAACTAAGATCCCACAAGTCATATGGTGTGACCAAAAATACATATATATATGGTCTTGCCTTGTGGCTCAGCTGGTAAAGAATATGCCTGCAATGTGGGAGACCTGGCTTTGATCTCTGGGCTGGGAAGATCACCTGGAGAAGGGAAAGGATATCCACTCCGGTATTCTGGCCTGGAGAATTCCGTGGACTGTATAGTCCATGGGGTTGCAGTGAGTCGGACTGAATGACTTTCACTTTCATACACACACACACACATATATATATAGTACATCTTGTATATTTTTTAAAAAGATGCCATTGCATGTAGATGTAAATATATGTTCAGTTAAGTTCAGTCGCTCAGTCATGTCTGACTCTTTGCGACCCCATGAACCACAGCATGCCAGGCCTCTCTGTCCATCACCAAATCCTGGAGTTCACCCAGACTCACATCCATCGAGTCAGTGATGCCATCTAGCCATCTCACCCTCTGTCATCCCCTTCTCCTGCCCCCAATCCCTCCCAGCATCAGAGTCTTTTCCAATGAGTCAACTCTTCGCATGAGGTGGCCAAAGTACTGGAGTTTCAGCTTTAGCATCAGTCCTTCCAAAGAAATCCCAGGGCTGATCTCCTTCAGAATGGACTGGTTGGATCTCCTTGCAGTCCAAGGGACTCTCAAGAGTCTTCTCCAACACCACAGCTCAAAAGCATCAATTCTTCAGCGCTCAGCCTTCTTCACAGTCCAGCTCTCACATCCATACATGACCACAGGAAAAACCATAGCCTTGACTAGACAAACCTTTGTTGGCAAAGTAATGTCTCTGCTTTTGAATATGTTATCTAGGTTGGTCTTAACTTTCCTTCCAAGGAGTAAGCGTCTTTTAATTTCATGGCTGCAGTCATCTGCAGTGATTTTGGAGCCCCAAAAAAGAAAGTCTGACACTGTTTCCC
This sequence comes from Tragelaphus eurycerus, assembly GCA_935064755.1. NCBI lineage: Eukaryota > Metazoa > Chordata > Mammalia > Artiodactyla > Bovidae > Tragelaphus > Tragelaphus eurycerus. The sequence continues at coordinate 111,339 of CAKXYN010000145.1, forward strand.
CATCTATTTCCCATGAAGTGATGGGACTGGATGCCATGATCTTCGTTTTCTGAATGTTGAGCTTTAAGCCAACTTTTTCACTCTCCACTTGCACTTTCATCAAGAGGCTTTTGAGTTCCTCTTCACTTTCTGCCATAAGGGTGGTGTCATCTGCATATCTGAGGTTATTGATATTTCTCCTGGCAATGTTGAGTCCAGCTTGTGTTTCTTCCAGTCCAGCGTTTCTCATGATGTACTCTGCATATAAGTTAAATAAGCAGGGTGACAATATACAGCATTGACATACTCCTTTTCATATTTGGAACCAGTCTGTTGTTCCACGTCCTGTTCTAACTGTTGCTTCCTGACCTGAATACAGGTTTCTCAAGAGGCAGGTCAGGTGGTCTGGTATTCCCATCTCTTTTTATGTTAATACATTTAAATTACACATAAAGCTATATAGTGCTATGTATCAATCCAACAAAGTTGATAAAAACCACTCATTACATTTGGGAAAGCTGAGATAAGACCATGGGAGAGATTTCTCTCTTAAACTAGACTCCACAGCCAAAATCTGGACAAACCAAACATCCCTGTAGGTGAAGGGAAATGACAGGTGCTACTTCTGGGCCAACATATGTAAGAGCTGTGAGGAACCATTAGCTCTTTCTTCCCCTGTCATGACGACTTGGAATCCACATGTTATGATGGCATCACCACACCATGGATGTGGCCTAAATCATAAAGTTATTGCAAACAACAGACTTTGTATGAATGAGAAATAAAAATTTTTGTGTCATGTCACAAAAAACTTACAGGGTTTTCTTGTTATGTAGCATGATCAAGACCTTCCTGATTAATACATGAGTTGTAAGGTATACGTCTCCTATTGGCTCCTTTCTCATTATAAGTCTCATTTGAATGGGGCCAGCCAGCTACTGTCGGGGAAGGCAAGGCACCCCACCCCAGACTTGCCGGAAAATCCCATGGACGGAGGATCCGGTAGGCCCAGTCCAGGGGGGAGCGGACACGACGAGCGACTCACTCACCCCCACGCATGGAGAAGGAAGGCAACCCACTCCAGTGTTCTGCCTGGAGAACCCAGGGACGGGGGAGCCTGGTGAGCCCGTCTATGGGGCGGACAGGGGGAAGCAGCAGCAGCAGCAGCAGCCAGCTACTGTAAAGCTAGCATGCAGAGGGGAGAAGTCAACGAGGACGGGCCTTTGTCTGTGATCTGTGACAGCAAATGCTTTCCCCACAATAATATGTTGCTTGCTTTGCCCTAAAATCGTGTTGCCCTCACTCTTCAGTCTGTGGCATCAATCTGAGAGGCACACAGCACAACCTTCTAAATCACAGGCCTCCTGTGAGTGGAAGTGTTCTGACCTGGTAACACTGCCTCCTCTCACCTATGAACTTTGCTTTTCATCCAAAAAACTTCCTCTGTTGAAGGTAAGATCAAGATTATACAAATTGTTGGTAGCATACTTTCCTTTTAAAAAACTATTTCACTTTCCATATTCTGTGCATACTAGGTCTTCACAAAAACATGACACGGATCCTGACAGCTTCTTTTTTTTTTGCAAAATGGAATTTTCTTCCCCTCTCTCTTTCCATTGTTAGTACCCATAACTGTTCTCAGTGAGTTATGAAGGAAGCGAGTAAAAATGCCTTCACTCTACTGCCTGCAAGTAGTGCTCGCTTCTTAAGACCTGCTCCTCTGATTCAAGCAGTTAAGACTCCTCTTGTCTTCCGGATTTAACTGTAATGGAATTTTCCACGATTCTTAACAAAATTAATTATATATACCATCTGAAAAGGAGATATCAGTCAAAGGAATGTTTTTAACTGACATATATATAGTTGATTTACAATATTGTGTTAATATTAGGTGTATAGCAAAGTAATTCAGTTGCACATTTTTTCTATTATTTTCCATTATAGGAAATATTGAATTCAATTGAATTCAATATTCAAGATATTGAATATAATTCTCTGTGCTATACAGTAAATCTTTGTTGCTTATCTACTTTACATATAGTAGCTTTTGTATGCTAATCCCATACTCCTAACTTATCCCTTCCCTCTTTCCTTGGTAACCAAAAGTTTGTTCTCTATGTCTGTGGGTCTGTTTCTGTCTTGTATATAGAATTGTTTGCATTATTTTTTATATTTCACACATAAGTGATATATGATATCTGCTTTCTCTGTCTGACTTACTTCACTCATTATGATAATCTCGAGGTCCATTCAAGTTGCTGCAATCAGCATTATTTCATTCTTTTTTTATGGCTGAGTAACATTCTACTGTGTATCTCTACCACATCTTCTTAAAGCAGTCACCTATTGATGAGCACTTTGGTTGTTTCCATGTCCTAGTTACTATAAACAGTGTTGCTATGAATACTGGCGGAGAAGGCGTGGCACCCATCTTTTTCGACGGGGGGGGGGGGGGGTGGGTTTTTTGGGGGGGGGGGGGGGGGGATGAATACTGGGGTGCACGTATCTTTGTAAATTAAGAGTTTTCATCTTTTCCAGATGTATGCCCAGGAATGGGACTGCTGGATCACATGGTAACTCAACTCCACTTTTAGTTTTGTAAGGAACTTCCATACTATTTTCCATATTGGAGGAATGGATAACATTGCGCTTCAACCACAGTCTGTAGTTCCAGGTTCCACAGTACAGCTCCTCATCAATGAATAAAGTTCTTTAGAGGTTCTTAAAAAAAAAAAAAAATTGGCTAGAATGAACCAGAACTTGAAATGTTTATGAGTAAACAGGTTGACAGATATTTTCTTTTCTTCACTTCCATTGTTGGCAGCATAGTTACAGTCAGGCTCCAGACACACTGGACTACCGCAGACACTGGTAAGCAGCACCAGACTCACTACTACTGAGAACATAGCTCTCGTGCCACTGCCATGCAGACACTACAGACACTAGTGAGACTTGTTGAGCTGCTCAGTCATGTCTGACTCTTTGTGACCCCACGGACTGCAGCATGCCAGCCTTCCCTGTCCATCACCATCTCCCAGAGTTTGCTCAAGTTTATGTCCATTGAGTTGGTGATCCCATCCAGCCATCTCATCCTCTGTTATCCCCTTCTCCCCCTGCCTTCAGTCTTCAGTGAGATCTGAGGGACACTCAGAGAGCAACAGGCCAGACAAAATGCTTCCCACTATTAAGGACCCCATTTCAGATAGTATCACTGTTCGTGTTCTTATCTCCTTATTTTAACTCTCCATAATGCTCATGTTAAAGGAAAATAACCTTTATAGCTTTCTCACTCTTTATTTCGAATGGAAGAATACAACAGACTTAGGTTAAAATGTACAATAGTCCCTCATAGCCATGGGGATTGTTTCTAGGACTCCCTGGGATACCAGAATCCAAGGATGCTCAAGTCTCTTATATAAAAAGGGGTACTTAGGACATAATCCATGCACACCCTCCATACGCTGTGAATCATCTCTAGGTCACTTGCAATACCAATACAATAGACATGCTATATAAAAAGTTTTAAATACGAAGGAAAGGCTATATACATAGTTGCCAGAACTCAGCAAATTAAAGTTTTCCTTTTTTGGAATATTTCTTCCCTAATATTTTCTATCTTGGTTGAATCCAAGGATGCAAAACTCCCAAATAAGGAGGGCCAACTGTGTTCCTCTTTTCTCCTAAGATTTGATCACGTTAGATATAAGAATACACAAACTAATCTTAACCACAGAGCAGGTACTCTTTACCTAGTTAGTTAAATAGAAATTGTGTGGGTAACTGGAAATAAGGGCAAAAAAACTATTTTCAGAATGGTTTCTGAGACCAGGAGTGGACAGCCGGATTCTGCAAGTGTGAGGCCAGTTGGATATCTGTTTCTTCACTAGAAAAGACACGAAAGAAGAGCATTCCCAAACTGTAGACTGACACAGTGACCATGACCATGAGATGGCTAAACTACAGACCTTTCTGAACTCAGAGCTATTTTGAAAAAGTAACTTTCCTTCCAGGTAAAATATGTATAGGAATCTATTTTCTGTGGTTATCTCATATGCTCGGGGATTGAATACAATTTATTTTTTAAAAGAAATGGCAGTGGAATGTCTCTATTACCTGATCCACTGTAAGCTACATAAGTTGTTATCAAAATTTTAGAAAAATTACAGGCAGAGGGAGAAAACACCAAGGTCAATAACAAATGGAGTGCTCACAGACTTGAGAAATTCTGACCTTGCTTGACCTGCTGGCTTCTTGACTGGAGGGAAATTACTTAGCCTTCCTTTAGCTTCTTAGCCTCAATCCCTTCTGATTTCAAACTGCCATCAATCTCTTAAGCCTTGGATTCCCCATTCCTCTCTATGTTTACCAAACAAATGGTACCTATCACTTCCAATTATATTAGAAATATTCACCTTATTCATTTAACAAAAATTGATCGTGCCTAATTTCGGTTGTGCACTCCCTTAAATGCTGACTTTGCAAAGGTGATTCAGACAAGGCTCTTCAAAAGCATATTGTAGATGGGAGAACAAAACATAAAGAAAAGTACAATGAAGGTATGATTAGATGCTACAATACAGGTACTGCAGGATGCTAAGAGCAGCCCAGAAGGTGTGACACTGGGCTGGATTTGGAAGGATTAATCTCTGTCCATGAATGCCTTATTTCTTTTGCTGAGTAGGAGGCAGGGGCCAAGCCTCATCATCTGTATTTCTCACAATGCCTTTTCCATGGTAGGTGCCAAATAAATTATATATGGGATGAATAAGTGAAAGAAATCCAAATTTGAAGCTCTTGATAAAGGAAAAATACATTCAGGTTTCAGAAATATAACAAAATTGTGTTCTGACAAATGGGGAAAATTACTTCAAGTACTCAAATATGTGTTGGCAAAAAAGTGAAATGACTTTAAACACTAATTTGAAAATAAGAGCCTCTGAGCCTCTTCTTTTGGTCACCAGGAATCAGAATATTGTAATGATGGAACTTCTCTGGTGGTCCACTGGCTAAGACACCGTGCTCCCAATGCAGGGGGCCCAAGTTTGATCCCTGGTCAGGGAACCAGATCTCACAAGCTGGAATTAAAGATCCCTCATGCCACAACTAAGACCCAGCATAGCTAAAAAAGTAAATAAAAATATTTTTTAAAATAATATCGTAATGCTAAGAGTTGCCACTGAAACAGGAAGAAAATTCATTTCCTTTTTCAATACTCCATGATACAGGTATTATCTTTTCCTTGACTGGAACAGGAAGATTAAGTCATTAGCTTCAAATCTTTTAACCAGCATATGGTGAAGACTAGATTCCGACCCAGTCCTGCCTGACCCCAGAGCCACGCCCTTAGCTGCCAGGTGACGTAGCTGCACAGCCTGGGTGCCCCCCAGGAGTGAGTCAGTAAAGATTCCATCATGCAGATAAGCAGTGTGCTACAACGGTGACGTGTGCCATTTTTTGGAGACCACAGAAAAGAATAAAGAAAACTTTTTTGCCTTTCAGTCATTTTGCCTGAAGAAAATTCTCTGACTTATTTTCAAAGACTCAAATATAAATTTCAACCATGAATCTTCCAAGGATTTGAATGGGTATGTCAAAACATAAGGTGTCAGGCTCTCCGCCTGATGCTCTGTGGAAGACCTAGAGCAGTGGGGTGGGGGCGGGGTTTAAAGGGAGGCTCAAGAGGGAGGGGATATATGTATACCTATAGCTGATTCACGAGCTGTTGTACAGCAGAAGTTCATACATGACACTGTAAAGCAATAATTCTCCAATTAAAAAAAATAAAAACATAAGGTGTGCTCTGACTCTCCTTATGTTGGATACCAAGGAGTTAGAACCTGGATTCCCTTAGCACCGAGACATTTCTTGAAAAGTGCTGGATACAGCACTTTGCTCATGTTATTCTTGATTTCTTTCATGGGCACTCTTCTCACTAAGGCCGCTTTTCTGGAAAGCAACCAAGGAAACAGCCCCCCCAATAGCATGTGGTGTTTATAACCTCCATATCTGGAAAGTCCATCAGACTTGTGATATTTGCCTTTTTCCTTAAGGCTGGTCATGTGATCTTCCTGTAAAGAAAGCCTGGAATAATCCACAGTCAGAAGATCTGGGAAGAACAAAGAGTGTCTTGGAGAAGAAGATAGGAGAGAAGAAATGGGTGATAGGAGAAAAAGAATGAAAAGGACAGAAGGTGAAGTGCTGTCTATCAGATCAGATCAGTCGCTCAGTCGTGTCTGACTCTTGCGACCCCATGAACCGCAGCACGCCAGGCCTCCCTGTCCATCACCAGCTCCCGGAGGTCACCCAGACCGCATCCATCGAGTCAGTGATGCCATCCAGCCATCTCATCCTCTGTCGTCCCCTTCTCCTCCTGTCCCCAATCCCTCCCAGCATCAGAGTCTCCCAATGAGTCAGCTCTTCGCATGAGGTGCCAAAAACTGAGTTTCAGCTTTAGCACATCCCTAAAGAAATTCCAGGATGATCTCCCAGAATGGACTGGTGATCCGCCGGGACCCAAGAGTCTTCTCCAACACCACAGTTCAAGCATCAACGCGCCGCCTCTTCACATTCCAGCTCTCACATCCAACATGACCACAGGAGATCAGCCTGAGGCGCTTGTTGGCAGTTGTCTCTGTGTTCTATCTAGGTTGGTCATAAGGGTAGCGCATTCATGGCTGAGTCCTCTGCATCTCGGATGACATAATCTATACTGTGGGCAGGAAAGAGAATGGAGTGGCAAGGGAGTGAAGGACGCTCAATGACAGAATGATCTCTGTCCCAGGCAAACCATTCAATGTCACAGTGCTGTCTATAGGAACTTCCTAAATCATCACCTAAGCTTATCTCTAATGTTTACAATGCTGATTAAGATTCCTTTGCAACTCAGCAGCAGGAGGAAAAATATATACACAGATCTAAGCATGGAAAACAGACGGTCAGCTTGGAAAATACAAGAATTCATCCTGACTTACCCAGCAAAGTGGCAGCTGACCATCTGAGACCAGTCTATGTTATGACAGAGATTCAAGAGACAGGAGGTTGGAGCCTGAGGCCACTCAGCCAAATTCAGTACTCCCCATCTTCTGACACCATCCCATCGCCCTTTACAACCTTCTGGTTAGTTTTAGGCTCACCATGTAACAACTTTCCCCAAAGCCATCATCATCATGGTAGGAAAGAGAATTATGACACCACAAATAATAATAGTACAGTAATAACTTAAATTTTTTAAATGAAAAATATACCATTTTTGACAGGATAATTTCTATATTTCTCAGCAAAATAATACATTTTAAAAATATATATCAGCCTTCTTCACTCAACACATAACCAACTTTCTAGCCTCCTTTACCCAGGCTCCCATCCCTATAGTCTCAGACACACACACACCCCCTCCCCATGTCCCTAACACCACAAACACAGACCACACTGTCTGCTCTACAGGCAATGGTCTTTAACTTATACACCAGAGGAATAAACAAGGATTCAGACTTCACTGAAGTCAAATTCCAGCTTTTCCTCAGCAAACTGTATAACTCTAACTGCCCTGAGTTTCCTCAATCTGAACAGCATTGGATAAAGTATGATGCCTCATATATTAAGACACAGAGACAGGCACAAATTTCTATTAATTAAATGGACAGTGACCCAACTATCAGTAGAAAATAGGAATACTTTTATTTTTAGTCAATTATATCTCAATAAAACTGGGGGAGGGAGGTTACATAACTGATAAATAGAAATAAAAGAAAATAGGGGCATTCTCTATATACACTTGAAATGAAGACAGCCATCTTAGTGAAGAATTCATCTGCTCCTCTCCATATCAACGTAGATTCTTCTTTATCTTCTTCTGGGCCTACTGCCTCTTGGGATGTGAACATGTCAACATACAGTTCATAAGGCATATTTCACATGTTTTAGGCACTCTGATAAAGATTTCATAAAAGAGAAGGTTTCATTTAAAGGATCAAACGAACTGAGCTTAAAGCGTAAAGAATTGAGGCCAACGCCAATCACCATTTCCATAGATGATAAAAAGCTGAGTTAGACATCACTTTCGTAACTAACTGGCAAGAGAACAAACTTAAAAACACAGAACTTGTCTCTACCTGGAGTGTCAAAATCAATACCTGCCTGCTCTCGTCCCTGACCACAAGGATTGGTAAATGTTCTCCACTTCCATCACCGTGGTCTCCATCCTCAGATGGAGACGCCGATCTGTGAGCTACAGAGGAAGCCAGCCTCCCATCTCCGGTGACCCTAAACCCATGCTGTCCCCTGAAAAGTAACTGCACACAGTCAAGAAACAAAAACACCCTGAGCCACTATCGAGGGATAGCTGTGTGGCTGTCAAAGATAACCTGAGAAAACAGGTAGCTGCTGACAGCAGAAAGCCAAGCATGCAGAAGAAAACATGTCTGAGAAGAAAAAAGAACAGAAAACAAGACCCTAACGTCAGCTTCTTGAGGTAAAGGGGGTTGCCACAAGTCTATCCCTCTGTGTGCTGTTTTAGCTTGAAAATGTATTTATATTCATTCATTCATACACTCATTCTTTCACTGTGCCAAGCACTCAGTGATAAGGGGGCAGACGTTAGCCGATGCCATGCTACACTCAGTTAAGATACACTTCTGCGTTGCCTGCATTTTAGATATATTTGTGGTTGAACCTGGGACGTTCTAATAGGGGAACTGCATATCCTCTGGTCTCTCTTCTCTCACTTCCTGTTCTCTTACTGTTGTTGCTAAAGAAGGCTGAGCCTTCAGGTCGAATCTTTTCTGCAATCTGCCTCCTCTCCCCAAGCTGACAAAGAGATCTGGGACAATCCAGCAGTGGACACAATCCACTCAACTGTTTTTTTCCCCCTTTAACCTGAAGGTCACTGTGCTTTCCCTCATGTTCATTAAAGAATGAGCTTTGCACAGGGAAGGAGAATCAGATGAAGGTGGTCAAAAGGCACCAACTTCCAGTTAGAAATAAGTACAAGGGACATAAAGTAAGCATGACATAGCACTGCTGTATGTCACACAGAAAGCTGTTATCTTAAGAGTGCTCATCACAGGAAAAAAAAGTTTTTTTTATTTATTTCATCTTGTATCTAAATGAGATGATGGATGTTCACTAAACTTTCTGTGATAATCATTTTATGATGAATATAAGTAAAATCATTATCCTGTATACTTTAAACATACAGTGTTGTAGGCCAATTAAATCTCAATAAAATTGGGAGAAAACAGAGTAAAAAAAAAAAATGAAGAATGATCCCAGCAGAGCAAAAATGGCAGGACACTCGTACCTGGTCTCTCAGCCTCTCCTGGTGGCCCATGATGGCGGTGGCATGATGTGGGTATTTCTGCTTCAGATGTTCCAGGAAAGCTTCTCTCTTCCGGTCCATCTCCGACGTTTGCATTCCCAGGATTTCTTTGGAACTTCGAGGCCCACCTAGAGTGTGTCTCCTCGGGATGTTGCGGGAAGACTTGGAAGCTGACACACGGCTGTTCCCATTAGAAAGGCGCTCCTTGGTTCTGCGACATTCTGCATCTTCTAAGGATGTCACCTGCAGGTTGCTCTTTCCTTGTTCTGAGAAACAGAAAAGATACAGCTCACAACTAAAGATTTCACACTAGAAATCTCATTTACAGGACACCAAGTGCGTTTGTGGCAGCTGATAATGTATGAATGTAACTTAGCACGATGTGTGTGTGTGTGTGTGTGTGTGTGTGTGCGCAGCGCGCGCGCACGGACGCATACCCACACAGCAGCAGGAAAGAGGGTAAATCAACAACTAAAAGAAATATGAAAAACTGCACTTTAGAAATAAAGATACTGCAGCAAAAAAGAAAAAGAAAAAACACAACTCTACAATTTCTTTCCCTGAGGTTATTCAAAACCAAAGCACGTGGTCAGACCAGTTTGCAGGCAAGATCTCCTGGAGAAAGGAATGGCAACCCACTCCAGTATTCTTGCTTGGGAAATGCCATGGACAGAGGAGCCTGGCGAGCTACAGTTCATGGAGTTGCAGAGTCGGACAGGACTGAGTGACTAACAACGCAACTCAACCTTCACCCTCATCCGTAATTACGGAGAAGTTAACTTAAGTGATTATGATTATCTCTTTATTTTTAAATATAGTTTCATCCTAGTAACAGAACTTCTTACAATTTTATAATCTGAAGGCAGGAATTCTGCCTTCAAGCCTAGATTAAGGACAAATGATGAGCCTCTCTCAGCCTCACTGTTTTCACTAATAAATTAAGCATGGCCGAACTGGTATTAGGTATGCAAATTTAAATCTTAGTTCCCTTGAGCAGGCATCAAACCTACAACTCCTGCAATTGAAGCATGGAGTTTTTTTTTTTTTTTAAGCATGGAGTCTTAACCATTGTACATACAGGGAGTCTCTAGCTTTTTATTTTTTAAATATTTATTATTATAAATACATTCTAAATTTTTTAAATAAATTTCCAATTTAAGAGGGTATTTGCTAGTTATTTATCTTCAAAAGTTAAGTACAGAAAACACACCCAATATTTAAGAGCTCTAGAGCTGAGTCTCAGAGAACTAATTTTTTTTTTAAGTCTTTATTGCATTTGTTATAGTATTGCTTCTGCTGTTTATGTTTTGGATTTGGGGCCATGAGGCATGTGGGGATCTTAGCTTCCCCATCAGGGATAGAACCTGTACACTGGAAGGTGAAATCCTAACCACTGGACCACCAGTGAAGTCCCAAGAACTAAAACTTGATGTCAGTGACCTAAAACAAGTGTTCGGAGTTCATACATAAACCAGCTCCTCTAAAGGCAGTGCCATCAACATGGTTTTTCTCTTCTTTACCTAGAAACACCTATACCTAGAACTGTAGGTACAACACCTGTTGACTAGACACAGAAAATATTGTAAACATGGGCTCATTTCCCTGCTGCAGTTTTTCACCCCTAGATGAGTATTCTGGGAGTAATTCTTCTTGTTTACCCTTCACTTCTCACTACATGGCTAATTATAGCTTCTTTATCAGACCATCAGACACTGATGAGGAAAGAGAAGGAAAAAACAGCCCAATTAGTTCATTCTACTATTCATTAACTTCAACAGTATCTTTAGAAGGGGGAGAAGATAAAACTATTAGTTCAAAAGATACTGAAAAAAATAAATAAAAAGGCTCTGGGAGGCAGACGTAGAGAACGAACATGTGGGCGTGGTGCAGGAGAAGGAGAGGGTGGGATGAACCGGGAGATTAGCACTAACATATATATATTACCATGTGTAAAACAGACAGCTAGTGGGAAGCTACTGTACAGCCCAGGGAATCCAGCCTGATGCTCTGTGATGACTAGAGGGATGGGATGGGGTGGGGGAGTGGGGTAGAAAGGAGGTCGAAGAGGAGGGAATATATGTATACATCCAGCTAACTCACTTGGCTGCATAGCAGAAACTAACACAACACTGTAAAGCAATTATCTTCCAATAAACATTTTTTAATAAATAAAATAAAAAGTCTGTCAGACCCAGCATGAAATGAGAGAAGCTCAAATCACTTCTGAAATCATGGAACTGACATCTGGAAGAATGGGTGGAAACTGTTTCCTTTTCCTCCAAAGATGACAGGAGAAATCATCCACTGAAAATCGCCTTGAGCAGGGGAGTCCCTCAAGGGACACACAATTGCTGAGTGAAGTCTTTCTCAGGTAGGGAAGTGATGATGGTCGGAATTAAAAGCCCTGAGTTCTAGCCCTCCTCCACTCCTTACCATACGTATGGTTTCAGTCAAGCCATCTACTGTCTCTCTGTCTTGATTCCCTACCTACAGAATGCAGAGCTCAATAATACCACCTGTGTTATCAATACTGAGGACCAAAAAGAAAACTGTGAGAAGTTGCCTGTCACTACTATGAGTTTTCATGCATGTGTTTTCTTTTGACTGTCCCTTAGCACCCAACCCACGCTAATCATTAGTTGCTCTCTGGTCACTAAGTCATGTCCAACTCTTTTGTGACCGCCATGGACTGTAGCGCCCCACCCCTGCCCCACCCCTCCGGCTCCTCTGTTCATGAGATTTCCCAGGCAAGAGTACTAGAGTGGGTTGCCATTTCCTTCTCCAGGGGTTTTCCTGACCCAGGCACTGAACCCTCATCTCCTGCATTGGCAGGGTTCTTTACAACTGAGCCATCAGGGAAGCCCTGAAAAATCATTAGTAAGGATCCAATAAATACCTCTGAGTTGGGGGGAAAAAAAAAGATTTGGGGAGATTAATTCCACTTATTTACTCTACCTTCTCATCACATAAGGGCTTCCCTGGTGGCTCAGTGGTATAGAATCTGCCTGTTGCTGCAGGAGATGCAAGTTCAGTCTCTGGGGAGGGAAGATCCCCTGGAGAAGGAAATTGCAACCCACTCCTCTGGTGATGGCTACCTTGTTTGTGGTCTCTTCTCTAATGACACAGAGGTAACAGGAGCTACTGAATAAAGACAGGTGCAGAAAATGTCACATCTCAGGTTGGGAAATACATGGGCAATCTGCAAAGATTTAAACTTACGCTTTTGAGTGTGTGCACATGAGTTTTTCATTAGTCAAATGTTTGTCTACTTGATACAACAGAGTTGACTTCTAAATGGATTTTTACAATTACTTTTTTTTTTTTTTTGGCTGTGCAGCATGACACTCAGGATCTCAGTTCCCTGATCAGGAATCAAACCTGTGCCCCTGCAGTGGAACGGCAGAATTCTAACCAATGGATGGCCAGGGAATTCCCTTGATTACTTGTGACATCATGAAAATAATATATTTTAAAATTATCCCGGACAGCTAGATTAACTGGCAAAATGGAATCTCTGAAAAGGTGATTTCTTCACGTGGACATAACACACAAGTACACACATCCATCATGTTCCTCAACTACCAACAACGGCAGAAAGTTCTACTGGGCCTTGCTCTGCCTCATGAACTCACAAGAACTATCCTATTTCATCTCAGGATTCTCAGAAAAGGTCAAGACAGCCAGAACAGCAGCCCCTTGGAGACTGAAGTTTTCCACGTTCTTTGAAATAAACTGGGAAAGGAGGAGGGAGGGAGAGAGTTGGAGTACAGGGCCATCTGTCAACATCCACCTTGGAGCCGCCCCACCTCGCTGACCCTCCACCCACAACCCTCTTCACACCTGGCACTGAGGAGGTCACGTCCATCTTAGGCTGTGTGCTACGTTGCTCAGCTGAGTTCTGCTCTTTGCAATCACATGGTCTGTAGCCCGCCAGGCTCCTCTGTCCATGGGATTCTCCAGGCAAGAATACTAGACTGGGTTGCCCTTCCCTTCTCCAGGGGGATCTTTCCAACCCAGGGATCAAACCTGCGTCTCTTACGTCTCCTGCACTGGAGGTGGGTTCTTTACCACTAGTGCCACCTGGGAAGCCCCCCACCTTAGGTTACTTTTCCATTTTTTACTGTCTCATGGATTCTTCTAAAATGTCTCCAGGTGCTTAAGGAGGTTTAAGGCAATGTGCAGGACAGCAGAGACAGACAGTAAATGCATCAGTGGCTAAACGCACTGGCTTCTCATTGCCCTGGGGACCCACCTCCTCCCTCACCCACCTGCCTGCCTGGCGGCTCACTGAGCTCTGGATCCCATCTGCTTGCAGGTCACCCTGCTCCACTTTTACAGCACCAACAAACAAACCCATGCGGCTACCACACGAAGCTGTACAACCCAGCTGTACGACTCCTACACAATGGGCTGTACAACCCATTCCCATTTACCATGACCCTGGAGGGGTCACTGGAGCTTTTTCCTCTATGAGACTCAGTTCTTGGAAGCGATCGACTCCCACGCCCGAGGCAGAGGAGATGGCTCTCCCATTCCGGTCATATGAGGAGAACAGGACTTTAAGTTGAGGAGGAAACAATGAAAGGGGAGCCGCAGAGGACGTGGAATCACAATTCCACAGCCAACGGAGTCCCCCCAACTCCACTGTCCATGAGGACACACTGCCTGAGGCTTGGAAACAGAAGCTCAGTTCTGGCCCTTGTCTGGAAGGCACTTTGGTGCTAACATTTGAGCCTGGGTGTGTCGGGCTGTTTGCTATTCTGGGAATCCATGTCAAACAAATAATGAAGCTAGAGTCTGAAGACAAGGTTTCCAGTTTTCCCCTTCCTGCCCCTCCCAGCCTCTGTCAGTGCAGAGTAACCTCTCCCACAGGGTAAAGAGCAAGATGGGAGATTCCAGGGGAGAACAGTCCCCAGCAACCTTCCCTGGAGCATGAGTGGGGATCTAGAGGACAGAAGTGCCAGAGAGAGACTCTTCCGAGTTTCAAAGGGCTTCCTGGATAGGATGGAGAATTCTGGAAAGGAAAAGTAGAACGTGGGGGGCTGTGGAGGGGCAGGGACCAGGAAGGCAGAGGACTATGGAAGATGGGTCACCCCAAGGAAGACACCCACAGAGCCAATTATCCTGCAGGCAAGAGACCACAGGAGCTGCCGAGACTGGCTTCGTGGCCCCCACTCAGGGTACCTGGGCTGGGTCAGCTGACCTGCAACCGGGATCTGGACCTGGCATTGTTCCTGCGTTCCATGCCTGCTTGCCATTTGAGAGCCAAGAACAAGGTGGATGGCCTTCCTGAGATTTTACTCCTGGATTAGATTAGGAGGATCCTGTCCTCCTGAGGAAGGAGTCCCCCACTGTTTCATAGTGGCTCCTGCTCAGCTGTCTCTAAGGTGCCGTTTTCTAGACTGTGTTGGGATGCTGTCTTGCATTAGAGTATCATGGGGAGCTACAGTTGTGTCTGGCTGTACAACGCATTCCGATCTACTATGGCAGCAGTCACAAGTATGTCCGTGTATTTAAACTGTAACATCCTTCTGTGCACACACAAGAAAATCCTATTTTTCAGTCCCCTTCATCTAGCTGGGATCTTGTTCTAATTCCGCTCAATGCAACGCAGGAAGAAACTATGTGGGCCACCTTTAGCCCTGGCCCCTGACCTCCTGAGTCCTCTTTCCTACCCTTTCTTCTTTCCCCTTTGGCCAGTCAAGTGCAAAAGCTCCAGTAGAAACCTCCAAGACCCTGGGGAATTGTCATCATAACTAGAAGTCAATGACTTGGGTCCCAGGGTCAGCTGGAGGTAAATCACCCCGATCTACTTAGCCAGGAATGTCCACATTCCACTGTTCAAAGCAAAAATTAACCTTGATTATGCTAAACCAAATAGCATATTCAAAAGCAGAGACATCACTTTGCCAACAAAGGTTCGCCTAGTCAAGGCTATGGTCTTTCCTGTGGTCATGTATGGATGTGAGAGCTGGACTGTGAAGAAGGCTGAGCGCCGAAGAATTGATGCTTTTAAACTGTGGTGTTGGAGAAGACTCTTGAGAGTCCCTTGGACTGCAAGGAGATCCAACCGGTCCATTCTGAAGGAGATCAGCCCTGGGATTTCTTTGGAAGGAATGATGCTGAGGCTGAAACTCCAGTATTTTGGCCACCTCATGCGAAGAGTTGACTCATTGGAGAAGACTCTGATGCTGGGAGGGATTGAGGGCAGGAGGAGAAGGGGACGACAGAGGATGAGATGGCTGGATGGCATCACTGACTCGATGAATGTGGGTCTGGGTGACCTCCGAGAGCTGGTGATGGATAGGGAGGCCTGGCGTGCTGCAGTTCATGGGGTCGCAAAGAGTCGGACACGACTGAGCAACTGATCTGATCTGATCTGATGCTAAACCACAGACATTACAGCAATCAGGTCATCTGACTCCTACGTATCACATATTCTGTTGGGACGCACACAGTTCCTCCATTTTTTCCACCTCCCTTGTTAATATCATAAAGATCACCACCAGAGACACACTGGCACAAAAATTAACAGCTGAAACCAGGCCATTATGTAGATTCCTCTAAAAAATTTTACAAAAGTAAATAAAATAAGTTTTTGGTAGAGATTTTACACAAAATAGGAACAGCCCCTCCCCTAGTCCAGAAAAGCATTCTTGTCTCAATGGCTGGTTTGCTGATTGACTGATTTATTTTTTGCAAATATTTATTGAGTGCCTGCTCTGTACACTGAAAGGACTTAGGAAGTGTAGTGAAGTGGTGATCAAAGTAGACTTAATTCCCTTCCCTCATAGGGGAGGCACATTATAATTAAGGAGGCAGACAACAAACAGATAATATGTAACATGAATGTCAATCCTATGTTTTTTCCAGTGGTCATGTATGGATGTGAGAGTTGGAATATAAAGAAAGTTGAGCGCCAAAGAATTGATGCTTTTGAACTGTGGTGCTGGAGAAGACTCTTGAGAGTCCCTTGGACTGCAAGGAGATCAAACCAGTCCATCCTAAAGGAGATCAGTCCTGAATATTCATTGGAAGGACTGATGCTGAAGCTGAAACTCCAATACTGTGGCCACCTGTTTTGGAGAACTGACTCATTGGAAAAGACCCTGATTCTGGCAAAGATTAAAGGCAGGAGGAGAAGGGAACAACAGAGGACGAGATGGATGGCATCACTGACTCGATGGACATGAGTTTTAGCAAGCTCTGGGAGTTGGTGATGGACAGGGAAGCCTGGTGTGCTGCAGTCCATGGGGTTGCAAAGAGTCAGACACAACTGAGTGACTGAACTGAACTGACTGATAAGTGCTTTGAAGGTTAAAACAGGATAAGAGACAGAAACTGATGGGCAATTTTAGAGGACGCTTTGGAGCAAAGACCAGAATGTCTGGGGACGCCCAGGGACCCCTCCACCCACCCCCTCCCCTGCCAGGGCAGTACTCTGCAAGGCTGCCAGTAGGATTTTTTTTCCAGCTTCACTGAGATATAACTGACATATAATCTTATTTTAAGGTGTACAATATATTGATTTGATCGTTACATACTGTGAAATGACTACTACCACAGTGAATACTAGTATCTTAAGACCTCAGTCAATCAGGGGTGGTAGAGGCAAGCAGGTGGCTGACCCACCCGCACAGGGGTTTCAAGACATCGGGGCCAGAGGGAAAGCAGTTGCCACAGGGCTGCTATGGGCGGGAATGGGCATCTTAAGGACCACTCTGGGGAGCCCAAAGGCCTTCAGAGTAAGCAGAATATTGTACTTCCCTGGTGCTCCAGTGGTTAGGACTCAGTGCTGCCTCTGCAGGGGGCAGAGGTTCCATCCTTGGCTGGGAAACTAAGATCTTACACGGCACATGGCCAAAAAAAAAAAGCATGATATAGATAGATTCAAATTCAACCACTAATTACTAAGCACCTCTTTGCACTTCACACTGTTTACTACCCAGCAGCTGACGCTTCAGACCCGGGAGCATCATCGATAACAATTATTCTCAAGGTAACCATATGCCCCGTTGCCAAAACAGTTCTGGGTTACAACTGTTGTCCCACTGAAATTATTTATAGCGGTCCCTTTCACTCTCAAAACTGTCTCAGTTTGAACAAGTTACACGATCACCCAGCGGATCCTTATCTATCTGTAGATTGATAAACTCAAAGCCCTAGGGTGGTATAATTAGCTGTTTGCTCAGCACGTATTTATTGATCACTGTCTCATGCCTGGTGCTCTGTTACGTTATGGGGATATGAAGACAAAGAAGTCATGGTCTTTGCCCTGGAATACCACACTCTCACTGGTATTATTACAATGCCAACTATGATCAAGCCCACAAGGAATCATGGGTGATGCAGCCATCAGAGGCTGGCCTCCTTTGCATGGTCTTCTTGCATATCGAAGAACTAGAAAAGAGGCCACACCCTTCACAGAATCATTTTCACCCAGGACTCAGTGGGGGTCTTAGAAATCTAACCTGAATTCTTAGCCCCCTTCCACGCGCTCCCCAGACACCTTTCTAGCCTTCTGCACACAGACCCAATCCTGGACCTCCTCTAACAATCCTGGGTCCCCTCTTCAAATTTCAGCCACAAATATCCAAATTGCAATCAACATCTCCACTTGGATGCCTGATAAGCTTCCAGATCCTACCATAGCCAAAAGATTTTCTGCTCTCCACTTGCAAGCCACAAACACCCTCTCCGCTACTCCTCTCCAACACTTCCCCTTCAGGTAAATGACAACTTTCCAGAAGCACAGGCCAAAATTCCTGAAGTCATCTCCGACTCCTCTGTCTCTCTTATATCCTATATCCAATCCCTTGGCCAACTCAGTTTCATCCTCAATATATATCTAAAGTCTGTCTTCTTATGACTACCCGTTCTACTCCCCTACCTGCTGATTCAAGCTAGTGACTGGTTTACTTTGGAAGCTTCCTAACTGGGCTCCCTGCTCTGCCCCCAACCCCACTGGGGTGATTCTCAGTAGAGCACCCAGAACTACCTCTGAAGAAACCTCTCAGACCCGTCAGCAGCTCCCACTTCCCTTGAAATAAAAGCCTAAGTCCTTACTATACTATCAGAGGCCCTACCTGACAGGGCCTAGAATTCTCTCTTAACCTCTTTTCTATCCATCCTTTCCCCATGTTATTCTTTGAAAATGCCCTTTTTCTTCCCTCCCTCACTTATTTCTGATATCCCTTCAAGTATCACAGCAGTGCTTAGTCACTCAGTTGTGTCCGACTCTTTGAGACCCCATGGACTGTGGCCCACCAGGCTCCTCTGTCCAAGGGGATTCTCCAGGCAAGAACCCCAGAGTGGGTTGTCACCACCTCCTCCATCATAGTAGTGAGGCCGTCTCTAATAACCCTACTACAGTTTCACCCCTGCCCCCCCATATTCAATATTCGCTTTCTCTGTCTTATTTCCCCCCACAGTTTAATATACTTACTGTGCCATGCTATGCTATGCTAAGTCACTTCAGTTGTGTTCGACTCTGTGTGACCCCATAGACGGCAGCCCACTAGGCTCCCCAATCCCTGGGATTCTCCAGGCAAGAACACTGGAGTGGGTTGCTAGATAAAATATAAGATGCCCAGTTAAATTTGAATTTCAGATAAACAACGAATAATTTTTAGCATAAGTGTATCCCAAATATTGCATCATATATACTTATACTAAAAAAAAAGTTTATTTTTTTACCCAAAATTCAAATTTAAATGAGCCTCTTTTATTTTTGTTTGACAAATATGGCAACCCCACCATATAACATGATATTTCACTTATCTGTTTATTGTTTTTGTCCTCCACTCCCCTTCCCCCACAGATGGCCCTTAGAATATAGGGCAAGGCCTTTTCATCTATTTTGTTCATTGCTGGATCCCCAGAAGCTAAAACAGTGACTCTCACAGAATAGACGCTTGATATTTAGTGAATAAATGAAATAAGGTGATCACACTGCATCAGTCTCACCATCTCAGTCTCTGAAGCATCTCTGAAATGCTGTGGTTGTTTGCAAATTGTTTCTTAAATCAGTTCCACTCTCTTGTTGCGCCTCTAGATTCCGAGTATTTCCTAATGCAGAAGAAGCCCAGAGGTTGAATTCCTGCTGCAGGACCCTGTCTATCAAAGAGCAGGAGAGGGGGCCCCACTGCCAAGGGGCCCCCAAGGAGAGTCTCGTGATTTGACAGCACAAACACAGCCAGCAAGCGGAGGACTCCGAGTCTGGGATTCTCCAGGGTTCACTGGTCTTAAAGTTTCCTGCTTTTCACCGGGGGGAATTTCTATCTCTTCTAATTGCATTTTCTTCTGTCTGGCTTAGTTTTGCATTTTCAGGTGGATGAGTCAGTGTGACTTCCCTTTTGCCTTTTTAAAAAACACACACCTTTTCCCCTGTGCATTGTTGTTACTCCCACGCACAGCACTGCAGCCCCACAAGCATGGCTATTAACTGGCCCCTGGATGAACCTGGGCTAAGGTGGGGGCGGGGAGGGTTCTGGATTGTGCTGGGTCCAAACCCGCTGCCTTCGCGACAGTGCATGCAAGGTAGGCTCCGGAGTCAGAGACGTCAGACACTGGACCGCCCAGCCGAGGAGCCCTTTCCCCACCCAACCCCACTGCATGATTTCTTTGGAACGACAAGCTAAGCTTCTGGAAGTTCCCTACGGAAAAGACAAGTCTATTATAAACACAAACAAAGGGAAACTGCTCAGAGAAAATCTATCAGAACTGTCTTAACAGCTCTCAACTTTTGAATTCAAGCATACAGAAAATTCGCACAGCTCCATCTCTCCTCTACATGGACAAGTGCTCCCCTGCTGTTCCGATCCGAAAAAAAAAAAAAAAGAAAACATCCCCAAACTCTGCGATTTAACTCTCAAATACGACCAAACTTGCCTCCGACGTGCCTGTGCCTCGTGGAATCCCCCAACCAATGAATGGAAGTGTTGCCGTCCCCGAGAGACCTTTCCAGAAAGAGCTCCTCTCTCCCGCGGCTGGAGCAGTGAGCATGAAAAGCTGCTTTGGGCGATGTATTTGTCATTGCCCGGAGATCTAGCAAGTACTGAGGGCTTACAGGGCTACCAATGTAACATCACCCCGCCACTTCTTTGGCTGCTCAAGAAAATCCTGCCAGAGATTAAAAAAAAAAAAAAAAAAAGTCCAGCCTACAGCTCTCCACTGAGTTGGGAAAACGCACCACCCCAAGAAATACGCCTTTTCTGTGCCAGGCGCTCGCTCTGCAGTTATAAAAAGCAGCAGCCGGCCGCGAGGCACACGCGGAACCGTAACTCCATCTTTGAATGAGAGCCTCTTACTTACCCGGCATCTGTGTGCTGTCTGCTGAGTACGGAAGGCATGGCTCACATTTCTGGCTTTCGTTTTCTTCCATTGTCCCTGCCTCCGGCCCAGGCTCCTCTCTGGTCTTTAAACTTCAGAGCGCCGTTGTGAAAAAATGCTTCCAGAAAGCGCCTGGAAGGGGGCCCGGGGGGTGGGGAGGAGGGGACGGTGCGAAACCCCACCCCAAACTAGTCTCCACTCCCGTGCAAAGTCTCTCTCGCCGGGGAAGACTGCATTCCAGCGCCCGGCCTCCCGCGTCCCTCCGCGCGCGCGCGCGTCCCCGGGTCCGTCCGTCTGTCCGCCCGCCGGGTCCCTGAGGAATGCGGGCTGGGCCCCCCGCCCGCCCCAGCGCCACGCGCTTCCCCGAGGCCCCAACAGGTGATGCGCTGTCCTGCCCTGGACCCACGCGGGCCCCCCGAGGCAAACTGCGGCGACTCCGCAGCCGGGAAGGAAAACATAGCCCAGGATTGCCGGCAGGAGCCTTTGCTGGAAGCCGGTTCTCCGTCTCTTTCATCTCACAGAATGAGCCTCCCCAAATAGGCTGATATCCTGAAAAAGGAACAGCGGACTGCGGAACGTCCCAAATTTCAGTGAAATCCCTTTTAAAAAGGGCAACGAGAAAGGACAGGTTATATGTGGAAGGTTCTTACACACTTTCTTTACCAAGCGTTTAGAACTTGATTAACAGATACAGCTGACTTTGCACACAATCAGTTTCAGTCTCTTCAGCTGGACTTTTCAAAGTTTGTACTCCTTTGCCTACACTTTCTCCCAACAGTTCCTCCTCCCCAACACACATAAACACACTCACACGTTGATCACAAATCTGAAAAGTAAACTAGTAAAATCAACCTTCTGAATCTCTCCAGTTCATTAAGATAGAAAGGAAATGCTTTTCTTTGGATGGGCAGAGTTGCATCCAGCATACTCATTCTCCCTTGAAACTACCTACAAACATTTATTTTGTTCTTTACCCTGGCCTTGAAACCCTGGCCCATTTCCCAGAAAGTGAAAAGGGGAGGCATAGTGTCCACAAAAATGTTAAAAAAAAAAAAAAAAAAAAAAGTATATAATCTGTAATGTACATGCTGCTATTTCAGATATGGGCAAATCACACACTGCCTAGAAAGAGGGTGATCTTTTAATCTGTAGCAGCCCCATCGTTTGGTGGGGGGAAGGAGGATGGTTAGCCTGCTGACCATAAGGCTTGGCTCTGTTTGCATATCATTCAGACAAGGTTTTACATTAATTTAGATGAAGACTGTGTGCAGAACAATGACTGGCCTACCCTCCAGATTCTGTCCTTGAGTCACCTGTGTACTTTGGCAGTGTGGGGGACATATTTTGGCCATTTCAGAGCAAAAGATTTGGAAGCCCATGAAGGACAAGGTCATCATGCCAGGAAGTCACATCAGGTCATTGTGCAAGGTCATCACATCAGGAAGGGAAGAAGAGACCCCCTCAACTCCTAAAAGGATTTTTCTTGAAACCCAAGAAGATGTGGTGGATCCAGAAGAAAGTTAAAGCCAAGCCCAGTAGCACTGAAGGCAGGCAGTTGGGTTCACTGGGGCAGATATCTCAAGGACCTCGTGACTTTGCAACAGGCTGACCTGGTAATCTTGCTTTAAGGAGGAACTAATCATACACACTTCTGTACTGGTGGCCTATGGCAAAGGCCAGACGAATCTCCTTTTAACCTCGTTATTTCCTTGGGTTCAGAGTGTTCATGAAGCAGGAATCTGAGTTCAGGCCCCCAAGTCCAGATTATCTGGGTCCTTGTCTAGCTGTTGAGTATTTGTCTTCAAGTTATTAATGCCAGAAAGGATGGGGGCGGGGTAGAAGGAGAGAGCACAGCAGGGCAGCTCCAGATGTTAGCCTAAACCAGATGTCCCTGGGCTTGCGGCTGTGACACCAATCCACCTTGATTTGGTGTGTGGAGAGCCTGTTCCTGGCAGTTTCTGCCTGTCTCTTGACACAGTACAGAGGCAAAAACCCCAGGATGAAGGAGACAGCAAGGCACCTACAATGGCGCTCTGTCCTCAACAATCTGTAGCACCCAGGCCTACCCCGGGCTCTTCCAGACTAGCTCAATTCAGGCAGAAAAGACGCACCTTTAAATGAAGAGTCTGCTTCCCTGGGGCTGTTTGGAAAGTGTAAGAGCAGATAAACTCTCTTGTCAATTTCAAATAAGCCAGATGGGGGTTCTCCCACCCATCTTGCGCTCTGCTCAGTTCCCTGGCAGCCCAAGAAACCCCCTTGGGGAACTATGTGTCCCAGCCCCAGCGGCTGGAACCCTCCCCTCCCCCACAAGCTAAGCTGACTCTGGCCTCTGCAGACATTCCTTAAAGCTAAATTCTTCAGGGAGAGCACAAAAGAAAAAGGCAGTTAGCAATGAAGATACTTAACATAAATCATTAAGAACCATGAAATCTAGATATAGATTTACGGGTAAAACACGTTCTCTTGAGGAGTCAAACTTTCTGATCGTACTATGGGGAAAAGCTTCTATCGTACTAATACTGGCCCTTTGTTCCTCCTCCTTGAGAACAGGAACTGAAAACAGTTGGAGAGGCTCTGTATTAATGCCACGGCACTATTCTCTACATTGCTCCCCAAAGCAAAGACCATCGCTAAGAACTTTTTGCTGATTGTAGTTTCTCTGAGTGGGGTCTCTGGCAAACATTAACCCTTTTCTGCAATCTCCATTAGCTTAGTTAATTCAGATCTTCATGAAACATACTATTATTGTCATTGCTATTACTGTGGGATGTTCTTTCTGGAAGAAACACTATTTGAACTAGATGTACATGAAGCTTTTCGGTTTCATTTAATGTCTGGGTTAAAAAAAATTGCTATGACAAACCAACTTGCCTACTGCCAGACTTCGAAATTTGTTGTGAAAGGCCTAAAGAAAGCGGGAAGCACTTGAAATGTGAATTTTCCTGCAGACACATAAAGACCTACAATAAAGTTACCAGCAGGCTATATTTTCAACTCCATTTCGGTTAACCAGGAAAGGTACAAGATGATTTCTTGGTTAATGGCACCATATGTTGGCAATTCATGATTCCCAATGAGCTAAGACACAGAGAAGTGTCATTTAAAAAGGAAGACAACTGATGAGATACTAGTGATGTAAGGAGAACTGGTGATTTTGCACCCAGAACAAACCCATGACAGAACTGAGCCATTATTGGTTGTGATGACGCAATTTCAGCGGGCATTACTAAGATGGACATTAATCACAAAAATCATAAATATTGTGTATGACTTCTGGGCAGGCATATTTAATTATAGGGCTGAGAAAAGCATGTCAATTTTCTTCGTGTAAGTTTTTCAAGAAAAAAATCGCTAGAATAAGCATTCATGGAATCATGCTGCTATGTTTCAATTTTTTTCTTTTCTGTTTTACTTTAAATCCTATTAAGAACAGGATAACTTAAAATGATATGACATTGGGGACACACAAGAAATAATTAATGCTTGCTGAAGTCATAAAATGTAATCTTCCAAGGTTTCTATAACTGTGAAAATCAAACAAAACAAAGTGAAAAACAAGTCACAATGTTTCAACCAGAGACCTCAGGTCTGTTGTGTGATGCATCTTCCTTTCTAAAGGACATGCTGTTGTGTGTAACTCTGCAAGTCAGAAATAAAGGACTTTTGACAACTGGGAAAACATTTGCTTCAGTGGATGATCTGGTGAATGAAATGCAAGATCTTCAACCCTCCTGTTGCCAGCAGTGTGTCAGCTGGCTAGGGTGACCGTATACTTAAATATAAACCAGAGCATTTGTGACAGGGAAAGGAGACACCGTTAATAATGACAACAGGACAAGATGCAGAAACTACGACTGTCCCTGGCAAGCCAGCACAGATGGTCACCTAAGTTCAAGATAAGCTCTCCGTACTGTTGGTATCCAAATGTGAAATGTACATAATAATTTCTCTAACACAGACCTCACAAGAGAAACTTACTTATTAATTAAATGGGTGAACTTCATCTCTGTATTACAAACCCCACTAACAATTTCATATCAGGAAACACAGATTCCAGAATACAATATTGGGCATGATTCAGCCATCAAAACAGAGTTTTCCTTTCTGTGTCTAGGACAAAGATCTCACAGATGCAACCAGGTCATCATTTATAGCTCCAGCCTTCTCTCCAGAGAGTAACCCATCTTCTTCACAGTTCTTAAAATCATAATTGCTGCAAGGAGACCTTGCCAGCCAAGGAGAAGTGAGGCGGCCAAGAGCCTTACCCCTACCCCTCCACCCCCCAACACACAACCCCCTTACGTCTCTCTATTGTGATGTCCTGGAACTTTCCTCCCCTACATCGTAACAAATTCCTCATGTGGATATAAATATGAGCCACACTTTTATCCAATGTGTTAATGCTTTAAGCAGATTTGCTTTCTTTTCCAGAGAATCCATTGATGTTCATTTTTATTGGGGTTTCTTTTTATCTCTTTTAAGTTGGTAGATACTGGAGAGAACAGACCTTGTCTACACACCACTATAGCGACGCTCTCTTGTGTGCACCATGGTGGGGAGGTGCCAGACCCTGGTCACTGCAGACCCGGTCTGGATCCTAGGTGGCAGCTTTTAAGTGAGAATCGCAACTTGTAGATGCTTGCGCCTCTTCTACCAGAGTGAACTAAACCCCAACGTATTCCACAGAATTCCAGGGTGGAATCCACAGAATGTGAGAACGTCCACAAATGTAAGCACCCTGCTGGCTGCCTTGCTTTTCCAAAGGGTGCCATTATGAACCCTTTCAATATGGAATATTTGGTGAGGCCTCGCTGGAAAGAGACTTTCCAGGCCTATTTCTGCTTTGGGCTTGTCCATGTGGCTTTCCTCAAAGCAGTGAGTTCTTGGGAGTGGAAAGGGCAATGAGAACTACGGGAGCCAATCACAGAGGCAGAAGGCTGAGATCCTGGGGTTCTCTTCTCCCTACTCGCCTCTCCCATTCTGCAGATGAGCAAACTGAGGTCTGGAGTGTTAATGCCAGTCAGGCTCCCATCTCTCCTGTATCGTGGTCAGCCTTTGCCCTGTTATACTTGCTTAGTATTTAGGATCTTTTTTTTTTTTACTATTATTATTGCAGCATAGATGATTAACATTGTTGTGTTAGTTTCAGGTGTATAGCAAAGTGAATCAGTTTTGATGGTATTGATTTAGTTGCTAAGTCTTGCAGGTAGAATCTTCATCAACTGAGCCACTAGGGAAGCCCATACATATACATATATCCATTATTTTTTAGATTCTTTTCCCATATAGGTCATTACAGAGCATTGAGTAGAGTTCCCTGTACTACATAGCAGGTCCTTATTAGTTATCAGTGGCGCCCCACTCCAGTACTCTTGCCTGGAAAATCCCATGGATGGAGGAGCCTGGTGGGCTGCAGTCGATGGGGTCGCTAAGAGTCTGACATGACTGAGCGACTTCACTTTCCCTTTTCACTTTCATGCACTGGAGAAGGAAATGGCAACCCACTCCAGTGTTCTTGCCTGGAGAATCCCAGGGACGGGGGAGCCTGGTGGGCTGCCGTCTGTGGGGTCGCACAGAGTTGGAAACGACTGAAGCGACTTAGCAGCAGCAGCAGCAGCAGCAGTGTGTATATGTCAATCCCAATATCCTAATTTATCCCTCCCCTCTACGTAGGATCTTTTATCCTTTTTTCTCACAACTGCCCAAGGGGATCTCTCAACTATTCCATCTCCTTTTGCTCTCCTGAAATGAAGAATCAAGTCAGAGTTCGTTAAAGGGAGTGTATACTTGGTTTCTAAAATTCTTCTCCCCTTGACCATAGAATTGGGTCTGTTATTATTGGGGTTGGGTGGGGGGAGCATTGCTGTACAAGCCACGTGGCATCAAGCATTGCGTCATTTCTGCTCATCAAGACCTGGTGTGCATTTTGTGTTTTAGCCCATGGGCTGCTTCTCTACCACCATGGACCATTCCAGGTGGGCAGGGCTTCCCTGAACAGGTGAGGCTGGGACCAGCCATCAGAGATGCTGGAGAGGAGCCCGGACTGGCCAGTAGGGGAAAGAGCCTGGGAGGTGAGCTAGGGGAGGCATGGCCAGGAAGTCACACCCGTCCAGCACAGGGTGAGGCGTGGGGCTCTGAGAGTCCTCCCTGGAGATGACCTTGATTCAGCAGAAAGCAGGGTCTAGAACTGCCTCCTGCAGCCCAAAGCAGGTGGGGTGGTCCTTACTACTCCCTACCCTGAGCCTCTGCCCCCACCTCTAGAAGTCAGAACTCCTTGCCTTCCCAACCAGGGCAGGGAAACTCATTTGAAACTGGACTGATGGCCTCCATATGCTTTAATGCCAAGCATACGCTGAACTAGACTTTATTTCAATAATGCATTTAATTTTTTTTTCAGTTTTGTCATCAGTTCTCAGCTTTGTTGAGTAATAGCCACAAACTTTATTTGTAAGAGAATGTGGACAGCAAAGAATGGAAGGGTCAAAGCAAATACATGGCCCTTCAGTTCACCCCAAGAAGGCTGCATGTGATGCTGAGATGGTACAAAGCTGGCCACGTTCACCCCACACGTGCCGCGCGGCGCTGTGGGAGCTGTGAGGGCACGGGGTTATCCTCAGACTCGGGGCACTCCTGAGATGCAGGGTGTGGGATGCCCCAGGGTGGGTGTGATGGATGCTGCAGCAACCCCAGCCCACCCCAAGTGTCAGCTCTCCAGCATCTCCACCCTCTAGTTTTATGGTCAATGCCTGAAAGCCAATCACGTGCTTCAAAACTTAAGTGTTTTTACAGTGATTTCATTTTGCTCTCTCCCACCCCAGCCCCCAGAATTTAAGGGACGGGGAGAACTTATATTTCTTGCAGATGGGAAAAAGTTTTAATAATGAAGGACTCGATTTCTGGGGCCAAGTGGGTATGTGAGGTGCTGATACTGGGGTAGGAGGGGGATGCAAATGAAGATGCCCAGCATTTAGCAACCAACCACTCCATGGCTCAGCTTCTCTGCCTTCTAGCTCCAGGGAATTTTGTGTTCATCCCCATGTGCATAAAATTCACATAATCTGGGAATTATGTGATTATGTTGTTTTGCTATTGAACTATCTTCTTTTGCAAACTTTATATGGACAAGGCTAAGTGGGATAACACACACTATATTAAGAGTCTAATCTGTGTGACATGATTGATTTCACAGTTGCAAGGAATGAAATGATAACAGGTAGTTTCTACCTGGTCCCTCACATACACATGTACCTCATTCAACATACCCGCACCCAATATGCATAAGACCCTAAGACCCTGATAAATGGAAAACTGGTGCACAAAGCAAAAAGATGATCAGAGAGCAGCTGGTGATATTTCCAGGCTTGCCCAGCTCATAAGCACTTTCTGAGGAAGTTGCTGGGGAAGCTTCTCTATGCCACCCCCAGGTCTGACCTCCAGCAAGTGGGGATCAGCAGCTACTGTGGAAAACTGTACAGATGTTCCTCAAAAAACTAAAAATAGAATTACCACATGATACAGTGATTCCACTCGGGGGTATATATCCAAAGAAAATGAAAACACCAATTCAAAAAGGTATATGCACTGCAATGCTCATAGCAACGTTATTTACAATAGCCAAGACATGGAAGCAACCTAAATGTTCATCATTACATGAATGGATAAAGAGGATATGGTATATACACAATGGATTGTTAGCTATAAAAAAAGAATGAAATTTTGCCATTTGAAACAACATGGATGGACCTGGCGGATAATTAGTCAAGTAAGTCAGAGAAAGACAAAATATTTTATATTTTCACCAACATGTGGAATCTAAAAAATAAATGAATGAATATAACAAAACAGAAGCAGATTTTTAGATAGACGGTAAACCAGCGGTTACAGTGGGGAGGAAGGAAGAGGAGCAAGACAGTGGAAGGGGATTAAGGAGTACAAACTACCAGGTATAAAATAAATAAGATACAGCACAGGATATAATGTACAGCCCAGGGACTATAGCTCCAACTTTATAATGATTTTAAATGGAGTATAATCCATAAAAATATCAAATCACTATGTTGTACATCTGAAACTAATACAACATTGTAAGTCAACTATAGTTCAATTTTTTTTTTTTAATTTTTAGTTAAAATAAAAAGTTGATGATGGGGATGCTGACTGGCAGAAGATTGATAAAATAAAGGCCATTTTGAGGGCTCCTGCATTTCAACTGAGAAGTTTACATTGCAAACTGTAGGCAATGAGGGGTGAATGGAGCAAATCTGAACTTTAGAAAGTGATTATGTTGGCACAATGGAGGCTAGAATGAATTGGAGGGGGGGGCTCGAGGGGGAGGGGCAGAGATGGGCTTCAGGGTAATTAGTCAAGAACTATAATAAACGGACCGGACCGTTTCATGGCGTGTCTGCTGGAGTCACGGACAATGTCTCTGTGTTACCCTTTCCCGCCTTCTCCGTGTTATTTGTTCACAAAAGCAAGTGCCCTGCCAGCCGCCCACCCTGGTTTAAAAATTCTCCCAAGGAGAAGCTCATCCATTTCACACAAGTTTGAGTCACTATGACACAGAAATTACATAGACCATCAAACCAGCCTCTGCATTTACCCATTAAGAAGAAAAAGTCAACAACAATAAGCGTGGCCCAGTGAACAAAAAATCGAAAGATAACAAAACAGAGACAGGCAATTAGTAATTCAAAAGGTGCTGTTTGGGGGGACTTCCCTGGCGGTCCTGTGGTTCAGGGAATTCCTGAGCAGGGAACTAAGATCCCATATGCCTTGCAGCCAAAACATAAAAAATAAATTTAAATAAATAAATAAGATGATGAAGATCCCACCTGCTGTGTGGCCAATAAATAAATGAAGAGATGAATGCAGATAGTTTCAAAAGGTCATATTACTAGAAAACTATGTTTATTAAACAAAATAAAATACAAAGGGCTGTTTGGGGGACTTCCTGTTGGTCCAGTGCCTAAGGCTCTGTGCCCTCAATGCAGAGGGCCTGGGTTCCATCCCTGGTCAGGGAACTAGATCCCACATACTGCGACCAACGATTCTGGGTGCCACAACTAAGACTTGGGGTAGCCAAATAAATAAATAAATAATATTTTAAAGTGCTGTTGTATTTAGGTTCTCAAATTATGTGGAGGCAAACTCTTGTTCACTCTTGAGCTGTGTGATCAGTGGTTTTTTTAACTTCTCTGGACCCTGGGGTTTCTCATCTGTAAAATGAAGGCTTTAGGCTAGATAAATACTGAGCCCTCTTAATGATCACCTGATATCTCAGTTCTTCTATTACTGTGTTTCCAGACAACCCAGGTTCATACTAGGAAGGAAAGGTAATCACTCAGACTGGCTCCTCTTTGTTCTGAAGCGGCTCTTCCATCCAGGGCCCCAGCTGGACTCACGGAAGCGAGCTGAGTGCCACTTATGCTTATGCTACTTATGCTACTCAGTGTTCTTCCTGGAGCCCCAGTACTGTCTACACATACACAATACAGCCTAATTCCTTTTTTTTTTTTTTAATATTTATTTATTGATTTGGCCGCACAAATAATATTGATTGATTGATTTGGGTCTTAGGTGCAGTATAGGGTCTTCGATGTCTAGTTTCAGCTTGTGAACTCTTAGCTGTGGCATGTGATATCTAGCTCCCTGACCAGGGATCGAACCCAGGCCTCCTGCACTGGGAGCTCGGAGACTTAGCCACTGGACGACCAGAGAAGTCCCTACAGCCTAGGTCTTGAGGCCTCATCTTTACACAGAGCCTGAGCTCTAAAGTGAGAGAGACCACATGGCTTTAGGCACCTTGAGCTGCTAATATTTCTGCATGGAGGGAGCACAGACGGAGTCCAGGCCTGAGTCTCTGCTCCATCCCTTACTTGCTACGCCAACCTGGGCAAGTGATTTCAGTTTTCCTGCTAAAGATGGAAAAAATAATAGTATCTATCTCACATGGTTATTTTGAGGATAAAGAAGAATAGAACCTGGCACATCATAAGTGCCATTTTAGTGTGGGCAGTGAATAAGCACAACGTGATAGGCAATTCATCAATCTCAGTGATAACATGATAAATCAGCCTTTATCATCCACAAGTGGGTCATGATCCCTGAGAAATCCAGACAAGTGACTAAGGCTGGTAGGTCTAAGCAGAAAGTGATGTTGCTGGGAAGACCCCAAGACCCCTTGGTGCTCATCAGGCCATTCCCACATGGTGATATACAGAGGCATTCCCTCTCTACTCAGTTCAGTGAATTTATTTTGGCACTTTTCTTCAATACCATAGGGCTCTCAACAAAGATAAAAATGCACCGACCTTAGTAACCTAAACATAATGGAAATACCAAGAACAGATTTGGATGAGGCATGCCCAGTGACATCACGTTTGTAAGACTGATTGGGAAAGTTAGAACACATTGAAATTTAGTGTAGGAAGCACCTGCCAGGAACAGCTTGTTCTTCCAGTTAGAGAGACTTGGGGTCCCCACCCTTGCCCCACCTATAACCTTTCTAAAATAAAATAGACCTTTATAGCCAAAGCATTTTTACCTCATATTGAGACTAAAATCCAATTCATACAACCCTGGGCACCCAAAGAGAATCAGCCAGAGAATCCTACACAACTGACGGGGGAGGATGCCTGGAATCTGATCAGTACAACACTCTGAGGATGCATTTATAGTATGTTTAGAAAGGGATTTGGTCACCTCAAGGCTCCCTGGTTTTATGAAGGAAAGAATCCATAAGCAATGCAGCACAGAAGTAGATTTCTGTTTTTGGATATTGCTTCAAAGGTCCACAAACCAATTCAGAACACCTTTAGGACCCTGGCAGAGAGGTGATGGACAGGATGTGGGAATGATGGTGGATGCTGCTGGACAGGTGGTGGTTGGTTCCACGAGTTCTGCACTAAGAGCTTGAACTTTATCCTGCAAGCGGTATAGAGTCATGATCTGTGTTTTGGACCAATACATGTGGAGAGTGGATTTCAGAGAAGCATGAAAAGGAACTACACTAAATGTCTATTATAACAGTTCGGAAAAAGAGATATGAGAACCTGAACTTAGGAGGAAGTAAAGATTAAAAGACCAGGTAGATTTTTTAATTATTATTATTTAAGAAAGTATTTGTTGATTTGAAACATGAGCACTTTTAAATTTCAAGGGAGGGCTTCCCTGATGGTCTAGTGGTTAAGAATCTGCAGGCCAATCCAGGGGAATGGGTTCGATCTCTGGCCCTGGATGATTTCATTTGCCATGGGGCAACTAAGCCAGTGGTCCACAACTACTGAGCCCAGGAGCTGCATCTACTGAAGCCTGTGGGCCCTCGAGCCCATGCTCCACAACAAGAGAAGGCCGAGCACCACCACTGGAGCAAGCCTGCGCGCAGCAGTGAAGACCCCAGTGCAGCCAAAAATAAATACACAGATAGTCAATTATTTAAAATTTCAAGGGAAAGTTGAAGGCAAATTTTCATTTTTTAAATTGAAGAATAGTTGATTTACAACACTGTGTTAATTTCTAGTGTACAGAAAAATGATTCAATTATATATATATATATATATATATATACACACACACACACATATATACACACACACACACACACACTCACATGGGCTTCCCCAGACATACTGCTGGGGGTTCAGCAGTAAAGAATCCACCTGCAATGCAAGAGACGCAGGAGACACGAGTTTAATCCCTTGGTTGGAAAGATTGCCTGGAGTAGAGCATGGTAACTCACTCTGGTATTCCTGCCAGGAAAATCCCATGGACAGAGGAGCCAGTGGGCTACAGTCCACAGGGTCACAAACAGTCAGACACAATTGAAGCAACTGAGCATGCATGCATACACATGTCTATAAATTATTTTTTGTACTCTTTTCCACTGTGGTTTATCACAGGATATTGAATACAGTTCCCTGTGCTCTACAGTAGGACCTTATTGTTTATCCATCCTCTATGTGCTAGCTTGCATCAAGAGCAGGTAGATTCGAGAATGACTTTAGGAAGTGGAATTGGCACGATGTAAAGATGAATTGCACGTGAGGTGGCAGAAGTTGGGAAGATAACCTCGTAGAGCTGAACAATCTTAAGTGACATATCAACATCTCACCTACATTTTTACACTGGTATAGTCAGGTCAGGACTACCACAGATAGACCCAGCTCTTTCCAAAACAACTTCGCCATTCTAGCAGCTTCCTGTTGGTACGTTTTCTTTCAGTGTCAGTAACCAGCATTACACATTCTAGGAAAAGGGGGAAAATTCAACATTCTGCCAAGGCACTCGTTTTTTGTTTTTATAAAGTTAGGATTAGCTCTACGCATACCACATGGCATTAATTTTGTATTACATGCAATCTGATTGATTATGGTGTACCAAATTATGAATAGCTGCCAAGAAGTCTTATGATCATTTATCAAAAAAGATGCTGTAGGTATGATTTATGAAAAAAAGGATGTGGCAGGAAAACTGGAGTTCAACTAAAAATGTATTAGTCATGTAGGTCCTTTTACGGTTCTAAGATTCCTGTGCCTAGTGATGTGTCCAGTTTGCCCTGGATTTCTAGAGCTCTGTGTAAACTCTTTGGTTTAACTCCACATCATAACAAAATGCAGTAAGTCCCCTGCCTATGAACCTTCAAGTTGTGCACTTCCAAAGATATGAACTTGCTTTCCATCAACATCAGGCACGAGTGAGATTGCAGCTTGCCCTCTGTCTCCTTTTGCTGGCAATAATTCAGCTCTACCATCTCCTGCCTCCTCTCCCTCCTCCCTTCTTGCCTGTTCGCTCATGCCAGTCCCTGTATGCCAGCTGTTGTATCATAATACTACTGTACTTTTCAGGGTACTATACTGTAGGAATTAAAAATGCTTTATTTTTTGTGTTTGTTTTTCATGTATTATTTGTCTGAAAAGTATTACGAACCTATGAAAGTACAGTCCTATATAGTCGAATGTGTTAGTTGGGTACCTGGGCTAAGTTGGACTTACAAACAAATTGGACTTATGCACTCACTCTCAGAACGGAACTCCTTTATATGTAGGGGACTTACTGTATGTCAGCTGTTATGTCCAGTACTGAGCACAGTGCCTGACCTATCGTAGGCATTCCAGAAATGTTTGTCGAATGAATGAATGAAAGAAAAAGGCAACTGTGGGCAGATTCAATCCTCAGGGCCTGAAACCTGGCCCGGGAGCGTCTGGCCCATGAAGTCAGAAGAGGACACAGCAGAGAAGCACAGCTGTCTACACCTCTTCCCTGGAAACAAGCACCTCTCAGGCTGGCTTTGGGGTTTAGGATCTGCCTAGACCTGCATCTTCTGGAATCTTCCTTAATTATGTCACTCACTACAGAGACAGAGCAATCAGTCCCAGGGCACCAGAGAGTGTAAGGAGCAGGAATGTAGCAGGCATTTGGCCACCAGAGGGCAAGAGAGTCAAAAGCCTGCTCCTGCCCTTCAGTGTTGCCCTTGGCAGGGTGGAAACTTCCAGGCTTCCCTAGCAGCATTCTCCGCATTTCTTTTTACTAATCGTCCCCAGTACTTGGTACAGCAGGAATTCTAGTATGATTTAACCCCCGAGCTATTTACAGTATCCACCTTGGGCAATGCTTTCCTTTTTTGTTAATAACCATTTAAAAATGAAACCAGGACACAATCAGGAACATTTTCCAAGGTTGACCAAGCAGGCCTGGTAAGGCTACTCCTTTGGGCAGCTTCCTGTGCAAATTGCCTGGAAACTTTGAGACTGGGCATACTCCTGAGAGCGGCTAGGCGGTGTGCCCAGAGGCCGGTAGGTCAGGTTGGGGTGCCAGGTAAAATACAGGGTGCTCAGTCCAATCTGAGTTTCAAACTAGCAATGAATATTTATATACTGGCCACACTGTGAGGCATATAGAATCTTAGCTCCCTAACCAGAGACTGAACCTGTGTACTCTGCAGTGGAAGTGCAGAGTCTTAACCACTGGACCAGAGAAATCCCAATAAATACTTTAAAATGTAAATCTGCCCCAGTGTGGGGCTCAATCTATTATTTTTCTTGAATCCAGCCACCCTTCCTGTGTGGAGTGCAAGGGGGCTAATTCTTCCTGCACCCACCAGGTGCCTCGCTCATCTGCCTTAGCTCACACCACCTCCTCTGTCCGGGCTGCTCAGCCCGCTTCACCAGTCGGATGACGCTCCTTATTCAAGGTCAGGCTTGAATGTTACCTTTTGCTTCCTTTTCAGAGCTCTTAGGGCCCCACATCCCTGAGTGGTGATGTGGTTTATCACGCCTGCCTAGCACTTCAGGTTGGTTGTTGTGTGTGCCATGGGATCAGTGATGTTCAGTGGGGGCCAGAAGGGAGGGGACAACTTTGGTCATTCTGCAGAGTCCTATATATGGGAGAAAAGCAAGGATAGAAACTGCTGTACTAGCTTTCCAGCCCCTCAGGCTCCCTTCCAGGCCTCCCTCTGGTCCGCGGCTCTTCTCTGTGTACTCCGGATCTAGAACACTGACCAGCTGGTCAAAGAAACTCAACATAATTACATATTCCTAAAATAATATAATCAGCAAAGCCCTAGTTCTTTGCTATTAAGGAAAAAAATCTCCCATGACTCCCTTTCAGGTCCACTTTATTTCTCAGCGGCTTCTCCTCCTCACTTCCTCACCCACCTTGGTACCATCAGATTTTCTAGCATCCCTACTTCCCTGGGAGCACTTTCAGTTGTACCTTTACTGATTCTCTCTTTTAGCCACCTTCTTTCTGTTGGTGGATGCCCTAGAGAAAAACTCTTGTCTCCACCCCCACCACTGATACCCAGAGAGCCTTCAGGACGGGGTTGGGGGGGGTGGCACACAGAGCCTGGTGTTTCTGGTGCAGAGTCAGGGGCAGCTGGCAGGCTCAGAGCCATCCTGCAAGGACTTGGGTTTCAGTTTAAACAAGGACACGTGCTCCTGGGCCATCTGCTTAACATTTTGTTCAGGCGGGGTGTGGAGACAGAAGAGAAGGCACCCTGAAATGGTGAGATGAGGAGGGCTTAATGAAGCCACTGCAGTGTTTCCACAGGGGTGGGAGGGGCTCAACACAGGCCTGCAAGGGAGGCCACAGTCTGCACTGGGACCAACGCTTACCCTTTCTGGGCCCAAAAAAGCAGGAGCAGGGAGCACCTGGGACAACCTGGAGAGAGTGCTCCGGGTGGGGGTGGGGGTGGGGTGCCGCCTGGCAAGGTGCATACTCCCCAGAGGGTAATCCTGCAGGGAGGGGAGGAGGGGGTGGGCCCGCCTCATTCTCCTTGATCTCCAGTTTTTATTAAGTGATTGTTGAAATTGAGTTAAATAGCAAATTCACCAATCTGGGAGTACAAACAGTGTGAAGAGTGAAGACGGCGTGGTCCAGAAAGGTCCATGGATCAGCCCTTGCTTCTGCTCTGGTCTCCTGACACTCATCTGGTCTCCCTCTGGCCTCCCGGTGGAGTAAGAAAGGTCATGAGACCTGGGGAAATGGTACGACGCCCACACTGCCCTGGGCACTGAGGACTGTGGAGGGATGAGGAGTGAGGAGAGAACAAGTGTGGCCGCAGTGAGCTCTACAGACCTCTGCATCAGGAAGAGAGCAGAGGGTGAAAACAAAGGCCAGGACCCGTGGGGAATGTCTCCTGGAAGGGATGGAAAGTTCTTTATAGTCTCCTTGGAGATTTTTCATTTAATTTTTTTTTGGAAGGCAATGGTACCCCACTCCAGTACTCTTGCCTGGAAAATCCCATGGACAGAAGAGCCTGGTAGGCTGTAGTCCGTGGGGTTGCTAAGAGTCTGACACGACTGAGCGACTTCGCTTTCACTTTTCACTTTCATGCATTGGAGAAGGAAATGGCAACCCACTCCAGTGTTCTTGCCTGGAGAATCCCAGGGATGGGGGAGCCTGGTGGGCTGCCGTCTATGGGGTCGCACAAAGTTGGACACTACTGAAGCGACTTAGCAGTAGCAACAGCAACATGGCATGTGGGTGACTGAGGATGGAACCTGTATCCCATGCATTGGAAGTTCAGAGTCTTAACCACTGGGCCACCAGGGAAGTCCTCTCCTTGGAGATTTTTAATGAAAACAAACATTAAGAGACACAGCACTCCTTCTTTGATGCCCTCAGAAGCATTTGTTCAGGTCAACTATACAATGACACGGGCTAAGAGTGAAGGGTCCACAGTTGAACTGTCATTGCTCATGACCAAGGATATGCTGACAGGAAGGCATGCCTCCCACTTCCTGACATTCCAGAAGGTAGGATTTTCCCCTAACCATCTCCTCAGCTCCTCACTCTTTCCCAGAGAGGAAGGGGGCTTGCCTAGTCTAACACTGTCTCTCAGCCTCTCTCTGGGCCCCGTGTTGGAAGGGCTGAGATGGTCCACGTGTGTCTGAAACTGGGGGGAATGTTGGCCTCATTCTGGGCTGCAGCCCACTGTGGCCCTAACCCTATGCTGTATTTTAGCATCCATTTTGTTAATGAACCAAGCTAACATTTTAGTCTCAGTTTGTCTTACTCTTTCATTTGCCTCTTAATTTGTTCAGAACTTCAGTAAAGAGAGTTTTAAAAAAATGACTTTGCCTTTTAAAAAAATGACAAACTATCCCTTAGTATGTGTTAGTCATTACTCTAAACTCTTTAAATGTGTTTTCAAATGTAATCCTCACTACAGTGCTAGGAAGAAGGTATTATTATTATTATTATAACAAGACATTCACTGGCTCTGCAAAGCTCACACCCTTAGGAAGAGGAGGAACTGGGATTCAAATTCACAAAAGCTGTAGAGCACAGAAACCCCCTCTAGGCGAAGCTGCCTCTACTGGGATTCCTTTTATGGTATAATCCTCTGTCTTTTCTTTCTTTCTTTTTTTTTTTTTTTTTGGTGGGGCCAGAGGGCTTGTGGGATCTTAGATCCCCGAGCAGGGATGGAACCTGTGCCCCCTGCGGTGGAAGCGTGGAGTCCTAACCACTGGACTGCCACGGAATTCCCTCTTTTTTTTTTTTTCCTAACCAAGTTTAAACATTCTCTTTAAGAAGGCTGAGCGCCGAAGAATTGATGCTTTTGAACTGTGGTATTGGAGAAGACTCTTGAGAGTCCCTTGGACTGCAAGGAGATTCAACCAGTCCATTCTGAAGGAGATCAGCTCTGGAATTTCTTTGGAAGGAATGACGCTAAAGCTGAAACTTCAGTATTTTGGCCACCTCATGCGAAGAGTTGACTCATTGGAGAAGACTCTGATGCTGGGAGGGATTGAGGGCAGGAGGAGAAGGGGACGACAGAGGATGAGATGGCTGGATGACATCACTGACTCGATGGATGCGAGTCTGAGTGACCTCCGGGAGCTGGCGATGGACAGGGAGGCCTGGCGTGTTGCAGTTCATGGGGTCGCAAAGAGTCGGACACGACTGAGTGACTGATCTGATCTGATCTGATCTTAAAACAACAAAGCAAATTACTTGTACGTGACTGTTCTATCTACAATGAAGACACAGAAGAGGGAGGAAATTGGAGACAAAACAAATGCCCTTCTTTGAGAGCAGAGATCTACTCTCATACTTCAAATGTTAAGGCTCAAACCTTTTTTCTCATCTACTGTTGACACAGAGCTATCTAGATGAGCAGCACACTTACTTCCTCAAGGAGAGCCAATTTAAGCCCTCATTCTTGGTCAGGTGAGATGGCAGAGATTTAGTGAATTTTCCCCTGTAGCGAAAGGAGGGCAAGTATGACGTGACCCGATGGCCAAGAAGATGAGGAAGAAGTTTCTCACACTGCATTTATCACTCAGCAGGACAGACGGCAAGCTGTACAACAGCCAGGACCCTCCTGGCTCAGCATTTCAATCAGTCCTGGAGGGACACTGACAAGGAGCTGTTTAAACTGGTTACTGGCATAAAATCTTTTCTATTTTTTTTTTGGCAGTGCCACACAGCATGTGGTATCTTAGCGCCCTGACCAGGGATCAAACCCGTGCCTCTTGCAGTGGCGGCATGGAGTCTTAACCATCGGACAGCCAGGGAAGTCCCATAAAATCCTGAATCAGACGGCTATTGCTCTGCAGCCAATATTCCTTCCAGACTGAAATGGAGCAGGACCCTGAAGGGCCCTTCAGGTACCAAAGTCCATCCATATCCCCATTTCTTGTTTGTAGAAAAAGGCTTTAGTTTCCCAGGCCCTCCCTGAGTTCAGAAGAGCAGCTGTAGGCAGTAACTAGTTAGGGAGGTGAGGGAGTGCAGAAACAAATGAAAAGCAGTTTAAACGAGAAAAGTAAAGACAGCAGTTCAGTGATAAAACACAGCTCTAGCTTCTCCTCATTCCTCACAAGCCGGAATCAGGATTGACAGGAGAAATATCAATAACCTAAGATACTCAGATAATGTCACTCTAATGGCAGAAAGTGAAGAGGAACTAAAGAGTCTTGATGAGGAAGAAAGAGGAGAGTGAAAAAGCTGGCCTAAAACTCAACATGCAAAAAACTAAGATCATGGCATCTGGTCCCATCTCTTCACGGCAAACAGAAGGGGAAAAAGTAGAAGCAGTGACAGATTTTCTTTTCCTGGGCTCCAAAATCACTGCAGACAGTGGTGACTGCAGCCATGAAGTTAGGAGACACTTGCTCCTTGGAAGGAAAGCTATGACAAACCTGCTGCTAAGTCACTTTAGTCGTGTCCGACTCTGTGCGACCCCATAGACGGAAGCCCACCAGACTTCCCCATCCCTGGGATTCTCCAGGCAAGAACATTGGAGTGGGTTGCCATTTCCTTCTCCAAGGCATGAAAGTGAAAAGTGAAAATGACGTCGCTCAGTCGTGTCCAATTCTTAGTGACCCCATGGACTGCGGCCTACCAGGCTCCTCCTTCCATGGGATTTTCCAGGCAAAAGTACTGGAGTGGGGTGCCATTGCCTTCTCTGTATGACAAACCTAGACAGTGTATTAGAAAGCAAAAACATCACTTTGCCACCAAAGGTCCATATGGCCAATGCATACCACCCTTATGACAGAAAGTGAAGAGGAACTAAAAAGCCTCTTGATAAAAGTGAAAGTGGAGAGTGAAACGGTTGGCTTAAAGCTCAACATTCAGAAAACGAAGATCATGGCATCCGGTCCCATCACTTCATGGGAAATAGATGGAGAAACAGTGGAAACAGTGTCAGACTTTATTTTTCTGGGCTCCAAAATCACTGCAGATGGTGACTGCAGCCATGAAATTAAAAGACGCTTACTCCTTGGAAGGAAGGTTATGACCAACCTAGATAGCATATTCAAAAGCAGAGACATCACTTTGCCAACAAAGGATCGCCTAGTCAAGGCTATGGTCTTTCCTGTGGTCATGTATGGATGTGAGAGCTGGACTGTGACGAAGGCTGAGCGCCGAAGAATAGATGCTTTTGAACTGTGGTGTTGGAGAAGACTCTTGAGAGTCCCTTGGACTGCAAGGAGATCCAACCGGTCCATTCTGAAGGAGATCAGACCTGGGATTTCTTTGGAAGGAATGATGCTCAAGCTGAAACTCCAGTATTTTGGCCACCTCATGCGAAGAGTTGACTCATTGGAGAAGACTCTGATGCTGGGAGGGATTGAGGGCAGGAGGAGAAGGGGACGACAGAGGATGAGATGGCTGGATGGCATCACTGACTCGATGAATGTGAGTCTGAGTGATGAGATGGCTGGATGGCATCACTGACTCGATGAATGTGAGTCTGAGTGACCTCCGAGAGCTGGTGATGGATAGGGAGGCATGGCGTGCTGCAATTCATAGGGTCGCAAAGAGTCGGACACGACTGAGCGACTGATCTGATCTGATCTGATCTGATGGTTTTTCCAGTAGTCATGTACAGATGTGAGAATTGGACCATAAAGGCTGAGTGCTGAAGAATTGATCCTTTCGAATTGTGGTGCTAGAGAAGACTCTTGAGAACCTCTTGGACAGAAAGGAAATCAAACCAATCAATCCTAAAGGAAATAAACCCTTAATATTCATTGGAATGACTGATGCTGAAGCTGAAGCTCCAATACTTTGGCCACTTGATGCGAACAAGCTGACTCCTTGGAAAAGACCCTGATGCTGGGAAAGATCAAAGGCAAAAGCAGAAGAAGGCAACAGAGGATGAGATGGTTAGATAACATCACCAGCTTAATGGAGGTGAATTTGAGCAAACTCAAGGAGACAGTGAACGGCAGGAAAGCCTGGCATGCTGCAGTCCATGGGGTCGCAAAGAATCAGACACAACTTAGTGACTGAACAACAACAAGTTCTTCCTCAAGGGATAAACATAACAATCTAAATAAACATAACAATCTAAATGATGTCTTTGAGTCATTCTGCAGGAACTAGAGACTCCCCACCCACCCCTCAAGGTTTAGGATGGTGACTGCAGCTGCTCAGGTATAGCTGCTTGGGTACAAACACTTGTAGCCAAGACTAGTTAACACAGAAGGCTTATAATTAAGATTCCTGAAAATTCACTCTGTGCCACTATGGAGAACAGTATGGAGGCTCCTTAAAAAACTAAAAGTGGAGCTACCATATGACCCTGCAATCCTATTCTGGGACATGTATCTGGAAAAAAACATGATCCAAAAGGATCCATGAACCCCAATATACACTGTAGCACTGTTTAAGAACAGCCAAGACATGGGAGCAACCTAGATGACCACTGACAGAGGAATGGATGAAAAAGATGTGGTACATATACAAATGGAATGTTACTCAGTCATTAAAAAGAATGAAGTAATGACATTTGCAGTGACATGGTTGGACCTAGAGCGTGTCATACTGAGTGAAGTAAGTCAGACAGAGAAAAAGAAATACCGCATGACATCCTTTATATATGGAATCTAAAAAGAATGACAGAAATGAAAGTGAAGTCGCTCAGTCATGTCCAGCTCTGACCCCATGGACTGCAGTCTGCCAGGCTCCTCCATCCATGGAATTTTCCAGGCAAGGATACTGGAGTGGGTTGCCATTTGCTTCTCCAGGAGATCTCCCCAACCCAGGGATCAAACCCAGGTCTCCAGCATTGCAGCCAGACTCTTAACTGTCTGAGCCACCAGGGAAGCCCTGATGATACAAGTGAACTTACCTACAAAACAGAAAGAGATTCAAAGACTTAGAACACAAAATTATGGTGGTCAGAAGGAAGGGATAGTTAGGGACTTTTGGAAGATCATGTATACATCGCTATAGTTAAAATGGATAACCAACAAGGACATATTGTATCACACACGGAACTCTGCTCAATGTTATGTACCAGCCTGGATGGGAAGAGTATTTAGGGGAGAATGAATACAGATATACATATGGCTGAGTCCCTTTACTGTTCACCTGAAACATTGTTAATCAGTTACACCTCAATACAAAATAAAAAGTTTAAAGCTTGGGGGAAAATGCAGGTCTTGAAATCATATTAAACAGAGTAAAACTGCCCTAGGAAAAAAACAGTAGTGCGAAGTTGTTGGATAACTTTTTAAGAAGACTGCATGAAAAACACATGCTTATGGTCCTTTCCTTAGCATGAAATCACCTATTCATCAGAACACTTAAGTGATACAGATTATATAGTGTTTTCTTATAGATTCTATCCATATGGTAGCTAACTAGAGAGACCTGGCTGGTGTTTCTTGGAGTAGATGCCAAAAGATAGGAAGATGTTAAAAAAAAAATAACTAATCAGCAGCCTGCCTAGCCTTGAGTGGCTCTTCTAACTTTGGAATTCCTAGATATCGCTGGGCTTTCCCAGGACATATGGGGGAATAGGGAAATCTGTGGGTAGAAGAAACTTTGGGGCTTTTTATGGCTGTCAGCCAGGGCAGTCCTGCCATGGGAAGGCTCTGAAGGTAACTTCTAAAGCCTTGAGTCCAGAGCTGCTCACCACTCTACAGTGACTAGGTGGCTCAGCATTCTGTGCACACCGACCTGTTCTGGAAAATTCTGGCTTTGGAAGAAAAGGATGAGGGGCTTCCCTGGTGGTCCAGTAGTTAAGAATCTGCCTTCCAATGCAGGGGACAGGTTCCTGGTCAGGGAACTGAGATCCCACATGCCAAGTGCCTCAACTAGAGAAAAGCCTGAGCGCAACAATGAAAGATCCCAAATGGGGCAATGAAGATCCTGCATGCCACAACTAAAGACTTGATGCAGCCAAATGCTGTTGCTGCTGCTAAGTCGCTTCAGTCGTGTCCGACTCTGTGCGACCCCATAGACGGCAGCCCACCAGGCTCCCCTGTCCCCGGGATTATCCAGGCAAGAACACTGGAGTGGGTTGCCATTTCCTTCTCCAATGCATGAAAGTGAAAAAGTGAAAGTGAAGTCCCTCAGTCATGTCTGACCCTCAGCGACCCCATGGACTGGAGCCCACCAGGCTCCTCCGTCCATGGGATTTTCCAGGCAAGAGTACTGGAGTGGGTGCCATTGCCTTCTCTGACACAGCCAAGTGAATAAAGATTAAAAAAGAGAAGAAGGAAAAGGATGTGAAATGGTTGCAGCATATGACCTTCCTCTACCAAGCAAAACCTTCCTCTGCTGTTTTACTATTGCTGGATAAGAGTGTATATGCATGTGTGTATGGGGGAAGGGTGGGGGTGCAAGACTACTTTAAATTATTATATTCATTGTGGGAATTTTGAAGTTTTACACCAAGACAATTAATTATTGTCCAGAGCTGCTTCCTAGTCTCTGGGTCACATTATAAAAATATTTCTAGACAAAATATTTTGAGCTCATCTTATGATCTCTCTACCCCTTCAGCCAACTACTTAGTAATAAAAAATTTGCATTTTAATGATAGAGTATTTTGTCTCAGGACTTATGTTAATGTTTTCATAGATGGCATTATTTATCCCTTTCAACAATGTGATGCAGTAGGTATCATCCCCATATTACAGATGAGGAAAATGAAGCCCTGAATTGGTCACGTAAGAAGCCCACAGACACATAGCCACCAGGGGTGATGCCAGGGTTCGCAATCAGGCAGTCTGACTGCAGAGCCCAGGTTCTCAAACAGTCCATGGTACTTCTTCACTGAGGCTCAAGACAGTGTCTCGTCTCCTGGGAGCTGGAAGGAACCACCAGAAAACACCTACTTAAATAGCTGACTCCTGATGATCAAAGCATAAACACATGTTATAAAAGAATTGGTTCTTTAAGGCCTCATCTCTGTCTTTCCTTCAAGAGAAAGGACAATTGCATTTTAGTTAGAAAAGTACCATGAAACATCCAGAACATACACCAGCAGCTGCTGAATTGAATGAAGAAATCTTGCAACTTCAATGCCAATCAATTCCAGAAACAATTATTGACTGCTAAATCTGCACCTGGTCCTGTGTCAGAGGCCAGGAACTCAAAGATGCAAATGAAGGACCCTTTAAAACATGTTATTTATTCATGACTATGATCCTCACGCCCATGAGGATCCCCTCATGGCATCTTAGAAAGTTTCTGAAGCCTCATTATTATCATTATGGCGTATCTCTTGGAGGCTTCAATTTTACTCCAAGATTAGAGGTGGGTGGGGGATAGCAAAGTAATTTAAAACATTTCAAACAAACTTTAAAAAAAACCACAGATATTGGGGAGTTGAATAAAAATATTGCCTTGTTTTTAAGACAAAACACTGGACTTAGATGAAATTGCATGCGTGAGGTCACCCCTCCCTCAGCGCCCCCATCAGGGTTACACCCTTGAATTCCCAAGGGCACTTGTTCTGGTTTCTCTGCTGATAGGGGTTCCTTCATAATTGGGTAGAAACAGTTAAAAAGTAAGACTGTATTAATTAGAGAAGGGACAGCTAAAAGGCAAAGAACTTATTAAATAGTGAAGGGAGACACGCAGAAACATTGGTATTTTCTAGAAGCTGGACCTTCCAGAATGAGAAAGGAAATAGATGACCTGGTGGGAGGGAACTATGAGGAGATTAATTGCGATGAGTTCAGTCAGCTACAAAAAGTTATGTGAGCAAATATAAAAGAGAAAAGAATGTGAGAAAGAGGCTTAGTGAACCCACACTGTGTGGCCAGGGAGGAAGTTCAGGATAGGAAAAACTAAGTGAAAAATTGGATCCATAATCAAGTTTTCAGAAACTGTTTATGAACAGTTCCTAAAGACAGCAGGCTGACAGGTCAGAGTT
The DNA here is from genome assembly GCA_935064755.1 of Tragelaphus eurycerus. Lineage (NCBI taxonomy): Eukaryota > Metazoa > Chordata > Mammalia > Artiodactyla > Bovidae > Tragelaphus > Tragelaphus eurycerus. Next base: position 156,089 of record CAKXYN010000145.1, read on the forward strand.
ATGAGACAAATTTCCAAGGCACATAAATAAAACTGTCCTAGAACTGAGACATGGGCTTCCTGCAGTCCATGGGGTCACAAAGGAGTTGGACATGACCTAGAGACTGAACAACAACAGAACTGAGACAGTGCTGGAGGAAAGAAACAGGAGGAGGTTACGGTGCGATTTCATGGGGTCGCAAAGAATCGGACACGACTGAGTGACTGATCTGATCTGATGGTGCTAGAAACATCACCTGAGTCCAGTGTAGAGTTGAGAAAATGGAGTAAAATGAGCTGGGGAAACAAGAATGAAAAGTGGTTAGATAAAAAAATGATAGCTGAGGAAAACCAAAGAGATCCAACTTGTATATAATAGGTGTCTCTGGAGAAGACCAAGGACAAGAAAAAGGTGTAATTATGTCCAGAGATCATTCAAAAAGCTTTTCTGAGATAAGACATGAATGTGCAGATTGAAATGCAGGCTAAGAAAAAAATGGATGCAGATCAAATAGATCCTGAAGGAAAAGTCAACTCTGGAAGGCAGATGGCGACAGCACAAAGGCTTCAGAGGTGTCAAGTGCAACTTGAGAATTTTCCACTCAGTGCTGTCATTCAAGTAGAAAGGCAAAGGATTTTCAGTTTCAAGAAGTCAGGAAAATAACTTCTGTAAGCCTTTTGGAAGAAATACTGGAACACCAGACCAAGAGAGGACTGAAAAAATGGGAGTCAAAGAGCTGCCTTGAGGACAGAGTCCATCTGGGACTAAAAAGCATAATTTTGGAATGTGAATTTTATGAACAATGGCCATTGAAAATAACAATATTGCTAACATGTCCTGGGAAGTGGAGGGGAGAGAGAATAGAACTTAAGAGTACATATTAAGAGAAGTTGATTTTTTTTGTTTTTGTTTTGTTAAGTTGATTTTTTTTTTTTTTTTTTTTTACATGAAAGGTCAAAAGACATTCCTTAAAGATGGTACTGCTAACTGCTAAGTCAGGTCAGTCGTGTCCAACTCTGTGCGACCCCATAGATGGCAGCCCACCAGGCTCCTCCGTCCCTGGGATTCTGCAGGCAAGAAAACTGGAGTGAGTTGCCATTTCCTTCTCCATTGCATGAAAGTGGAAAGTGAAAGGGAAGTCGTTCAGTCGTGTCTGACTCCTAGCGACCCCATGGACTACAGCCCACCAGGCTCCTCTGTCCATGGGATTTTCCAGGCAAGGGTACTGGAGTGGGGTGCCATTGCAAGTCAGGTAATAGATGTATGGATTAGCATTCTGATTTTTCCAAATAATCATGTGCATCACACAATTGTCACTACTTTCTGATGGTTAGAGTACTTAAGGATCCAGTCTCTCAGCAGTTTGGCAGTTTATAATATGATACTGTGGACTGTAATTACTATTTGTGCATTAGATCTCCAAGACTTATTCTTTCAGTTGTAAGTCTTTACCATTAACAACATCTCCCAATTTCCTCCATCCCAGACTCTGGCATCCACCATTCCACTCTCTGTTTCTATGAGTTTGGCATTTTTAGGTTCCACATACAAGTGAGATCATACAGTATTTGCCTTTCTTTGTCTAGTTCATTCCCCTTAGCATAATGCCCTCCAGATCCAACCATGTAATTGCAAATGGCAGAATTCCTTTCCTTGTCATGGCTGAATAATATTGCTACAGGTTATTTTTAAAGATAAATTAAAAATAATAAAATAACCATCACAAGGAAGAGCTTCAGGACTTCCAAGGTGAATGCTAAAAAGAATGTCTTGGAGGAGAATCTAATGAAAATTTTACTAACTAAAGAGAACTGAGTAGTGTCATGGTACATGCACTTGAAGTAAATTTTTACTTCAGTTGGAATTCCTTATATTGTAGGGTTAACATACAGCATATCTTTCAGGGGGCATCAACATTATTCAAAATTGCAGTCTTACTTGAAGTTTTATGGGCTCAGAGCACAAGTGTAAAGACTTTTACATCAGTGACAATCATGGAAATGGTGATGCCCAGGAGTCCCTTTTACTTAATTATTTTTTTAAAGATTTTTTTTTTGCTGTGGACCATTTTGAAAGTCTTTATCAAATTTGTTACATTATCGCTTCTGTTTATATTTTGGCTTTTTGGCATGTGGGAATCTTAGCTCCCCAACCACGAATTGAACCCATAACCCTTGCATTGGAAGGAGAAGTCTTACCCAGTGGACCACCAGGGATGTCCTATGTCCCCTTTTAGAACATAGATAAATGGAGACCAGAGGCTGGAAGGGGAACCTCTTCTTGAGGCTCTCTTGTTTCATCTTAGGTCAGTTTCAAATAGGCACACAGAAATGCCTATTTTATAAATAGTACACATGGATGGCATCACCAACTCAATGGACATGGGCTTGGGTGAACTCCGGGAGTTGGTGATTGACAGGGAGGCCTGGTGTGCTGCGGTTCATGGGGTTGCAGAGAGTCAGACATGACTGAGCAACTGAACTGAACTGAATGAGGGAAATACTTTTTTCTCTGAGTTAATATAGTTTTTACCCCTCTATGAACCAAGAGTAGCCTGCACCAGCACATCTGGGATTTCCTTCTTATTTAAATAACTGTCTGTGGGGTTGGGGGTCCCAAATAGAAATGAGGCTAATTAGGAAAAAGAACAATGTTACATTGCTCCTGGCTCTGAGTCTAATACTCCCAGCTATGTGGCCAATTTTTTTGTTTCCATCAAACCTACTCTTCTAGCCAGTGACCTCCCAATTAGCTGGAAACCTGCCCCGGACAGCAGTCAGGATATTGAACGTTTCTGGAAGCCAGGAAGGAGCACTGGTTCCATACGAGGCCTCCATGATGTAGAGGACCAGCAGACTGTGTCCTTGGAAGGTGCTTAGTCAGTGTGGGTGACAGCTGAATATACTATACAAATGGGAGCTTATTTGCATTAGAAAAAAGATCTGGGCTTTCATAAACAGCTCTTCATGAAAAGGATTTTGCTAGGTATACTTAAAAAAAAAGGTAAGATAGCATCTAAAACCACATCTGCTCTAACAGCTGTGCCTAAAAGCAGATTAAGGTACAACTGCCACATAAAAAGTGAAAAAGGGAAATATCTTCCCATTTTACTCTGATGGAATTTAAAACTCCTCCCATTTATTACCGAGTCATTCCACCGGAATTCATCAGCACATTTCAAGTCCCACAAATGAAAAACCACTCTGTTATAAACCAAACATAAATGTTCCACCTACTGTTGAATGCCTCTGAGTTCTAAAATCAACAGACACCCCAAGCAGCCCTGGGTCTTTACTCATTGTCCTCTGTTTCAAACAAAAGAGTCTGTTGTTAAACATAAACACTAGAACAAGTAAGGGGCAGCTGTCCCAGCAGACACCACCCTGGTCAGGGTGGCTGTCATTTAGAAGGGAGTGATTGCCCTTGGAGAGGGCCCAAGGGAGACACGTTGTTATAAAGATGGTGAGTGATGTAGAAACTGAGCCTTGTAGGAAGTGCATTTGAGAGAATTGGAGCTATTTTGTTTGCTGAGAAGGCTGGTGGAGACATGGTAGTTGTCTTAACACATTTGAAAGGTTGTCACGGGGAATATAGAATAGATTTCTTCTATGTTGCTGTCAGGTGCAGAACCACTGTCAGCAAGTGAGTTCATTTTGAATCATTACAGGAACGATATTCTGTCTAATTGGATTTAGTAACAAAGTTGGTTGATTCCTAAAATAGGGGGGAGCTCCCTGTCGCTAAGAATAACCAAATAGAGGTGAGATGAGAATGGCACAGGAATTGTATGGGGACATTTCTCATCCAGGAATGCAGAACCAACCAAATGACCTATTTTTACATGCATAGTTTAAAGCTTTTCATGTAATTTTTGAAACTGAGAGAATAATGATCTGAGGGTAATTATTTTTAAGACACAGTAATTTAGCCCCACTGCTTCTTTATTCCATATTCTCTTTGTGAAGATAAATGAGAACAGATGATGAACAGAAAAAGGGAAGGAAAGTCAGAGTGTAAAAGGAGAATCCACAGCCTTCCGTTGTCCTCTCTTTCTTGGAAATTAGGCTACATGCGAATACTCATCAAATGTAAAGCATTGCACACTAAAGTATACCGTCATTAAAGACCAACTCATTCTTGCAAATAGTCTCTTAACATCTTTCACTGGACCTGAATTTTCTCCAGCAGCACCATGATGTTGGTACAAAATGACAGAGTCCTTGTTTTTATTTGTTCTCTTCATGGAAGTTCTATCATATCTTCCAGTATACTTGAGTTCATCTGTAACTGGTTAATATGTCAAGTTAAGAAAAATATAAGTTTTATTTACAGGTTAACTTGAAAGAACATGCACACCTTTATTAAACTTGTCCTCCATCAAAGGAACAAACAAATATAGCCAAAGAGTCCTACTGACTCCAAACCACTTCTTATATGAAACAAAATTAAAATGAACAAAGCCATCATAATTTCCTTAGAGAAATGAGTCACTTTTGAAGACGAATTGAAAAAATATAGAACTCAGCTGAACACCAAATACCAAGTAAGAAAAAAGACACAAAGAAACCCCTTTGATGGAAAAACATACTTATGGTCTTCTAACTGGATCCCTGTTGGTACTACTTATTTCCACCATTCTCTCAAAGCCCATTTAAATTCCACTTCTTCCATAAGAACTATGAAAAAGTACTTGATGGGGGTCACCTGATTATTTCAGAGGTATTTCAAAATCTGTATACCTGGAACTGAACTTGGTAATTGTACCCTCATGCCCTTCCATCTCAGTGTTACATGACTTCATCAACTGTTACCAAAACAAAAATGAAAGACATCCCTTATAGTTCCCTTTCTTTCACCCATTAACCCCAAAATACTATTATAAGCAAATCCCACCTTATCCATCTCCTAAGTACCATTTGAATCCACCCTACCGCTACCACCCTGGACAAACCCATAATTTTCTCTGTCTTGCTGCTGCTGCTGCTGCTGCTGCTAAGTCACTTCAGTCGTGTCTGACTCTGCAACCCCATAGACGGCAGCCCACCAGGCTCCCCTGTCCCTGGGATTCTCCAGGCAAGAACACTGGAGTGGGTTGCCATTTCCTTCTCCAATGCATGAGAGTGAAAAGTGAAAGTGAAGTCACTCAGTCGTGTCCGACTCTTAGAAACCCCATGGACGGTCCATGGGATTTTCCAGGCACCACTCTGGACAAACCCATTATCTTCTTTGTCTTCAGTTCAGTCGCTCAGTTGTGTCCAACTCTTTGCGACCCCATGAATCACAGCACGCCAGGCCTCCCTGCCCATCACCAACTCCTGGAGTTCACTCAGGCTCACGTCCATCGAGTCAGTGATGCCATCCAGCCATCTCAGCCTCTGTCGTCCCCTTCTCCTCCTGCCCCAAATCCCTCCCAGCATCAGAGGCTTTTCCACTTCGCATGAGGTGGCCGAAGTACAGGAGTTTCAGCTTTAGCATCATTCCTTCCGATGAACATCCAGGACTAATCTCCTTCAGAATGGACTGGTTGGATCTTCTTGCAGTCCAAGGGACTCTCAAGAGTCTTCTCCAACACCACAGTTCAAAAGCATCAATTCTTTGGTGCTCAGCCTTCTTCACAGTCCAACTCTCACATCCATACATGATCACAGGAAAAACCATAGCCTTGACTAGATGGACTTTTGTTGGCAAAGTAATGTCTCTGCTTTTCAATATGCTATCTAGGTTGGTCATTACTTTCCTTCCAAAGAGGAAGCGTCTTTTAGTTTCATGGCTGCAGTCACCATCTGCAGTGATTTTGGAGCCCAAAAAAATAAAGTCTGACACTATTTCCACTGTTTCCCCATCTATTTGCCATGAAGTGTTGGGACCAGATGCCATGATCTTCGTTTTCTGAATGTTGAGTTTTAAGTCAACTTTTTCACTCTCCACTTTCACTTTCATCAAGAGGCTTTTTAGTTCCTCTTCACTTTCTGCCATAAGGGTGGTGTCATCTGCATATCTGATGTTATTGATATTTCTCCCAGCAATCTTGATTCCAGCTTGTGTTTCTTCCAGTCCAGCGTTTCTCATTATGAACTCTGCATAGAAGTTAAATAAGCAGGGTGACAATAACAGCCTTGACGTACTCTTTTTTCTATTTGGAACCAGTCTTTTGTTCCATGTCCAGTTCTAACTGTTGTTTCCTGACCTGGATACAGATTTCTTAAGAGGCAGATCAGGTGGTCTGGTATTCCCATCTCTTTCAGAATTTTCCACAGTTTATTGTGATCCACACAGTCAAAGGTTTTGGCATAGTCAATAAAGTAGAAATACATGTTTTTCTGGAACTCTCTTGCTTTTTCCATGATCCAGCGGATGTTGGCAATTTGATCTCTAGTTCCTCTGCCTTTTCTAAAACCAGCTTGAACATCAGAAAGTTCACAGTTCACATATTGCTGAAGCCTGGCTTGGAGAATTTTGAGCATTACTTTAGTAGCGTGTGAGATGAGTGCAATTGTGTGGTAGTCTGAACATTCTTTGGCATTGCCTTTCTTTGGGATTGGGATGAAAACTGACCTTTTCCAGTCCTGTGGCCACTGCTGAATTTTCCAAATTTGCTGGCATATTGAGTGCAACACTTTCACAGCATCATCTTTCAGGATTTGAAATAGCTCAACTGGAATTCCATCACCTCCACTAGCTTTGTTTGTAGTGATGTTTTCTAAGGCCCACTTGACTTCACATTCCAGGATGTCTGGCTCTAGGTCAGTGATCACACCATCATGATTATCTGGGTCGTGAAGATCTGTTTGTACAGTTCTTCTGTGTATTCTTGCCACCTCTTCTTAATATCTTCTGCTTCTGTTAGGTCCATACCATTTCTGTCCTTTATCGAGCCCATCTTTGCATGAAATGTTCCCTTGGTATCTCTAATTTTCTTGAAGAGATCTCTAGTCTTTTCCATTCTGTTGTTTTCCTCTATTTCTTTGCATTGATCGCTGAAGAAGGCTTTCTTATCTCTTCTTGCTATTCTTTGGAACTCTGCATTCAGATGCTTATATCTTTCCTTTTCTCCTTTGCTTTTTGCTTCTCTTCTTTTCACAGCCATTTGTAAGGCCTCCCCAGATAGCCATTTTGCTTTTTTGCATTTCTTTTCCATGGGGATGGTCTTGATCCCTGTCTCCTGTACAATGTTACGAACCTCAGCAGGCACTCTATCAGATCTAGGCCCTTAAATCTATTTCTCACTTCCACTGTATAATCATAAGGGATTTATTTAGGTCATACCTGAATGGTCTAGTGATTTTCCCTACTTTCTTCAGTTTAAGTCTGTGGCCAAGAGGAGTTACCCCACGTCTGAGTCAGGGGCAGCGGCCAAGATGCCAGGCTGAAACCGTGCAGGAACGGCAGAGAAGAGCTACCCACGTCTGAGGTCAGAGGCGGCAGCCGAGAGGAGCTACCCCATACCCTCATGCCCGAGGCCAGGGGCGGCGGCCGGGAGGACCAACCCCACGTCCAAGGAGCGGTGGCTGCCCAGGCGCAGGAGGGCCTAGAGGCGCTATCCCCCATTGAAGGTCAGGAAGGGCAGTGGTGAGGAGATACCCCTCGTCCAAGGAAAGGAGCAGCGGCTGAGCTTTGCTGGAGCAGCCATGAAGAGATACCCCAAGTCCAAGGTAAGAGAAACCCAAGTAAGATGGTAGGTGTTGCAAAAGGGCATCAGAGGGCAGACATACTGAAACCATACTCACAGAAAACTAGTCAATCTAATCACACTAGGACCACAACCTTGTCTAACTCAATGAAACTAAGCCATGCCCAAACTAAGCCATGGGTTTTGGGGCAACCCAAGATGGGCGGGTCACTGTGGAGAGATCTGACAGGGTGTGGTCCACTGGAGAAGGCAATGGCAAACCACTTCAGCATTCTTGCCTTGAGAACCCCATGAACAGTATGAAAAGGCAAAATGATAGGATACTGAAAGAGGAACTCCCCAGGTCAGTAGGTGCCCAATATGCTACTGGACATCAGTGGAGAAATAACTCCAGAAAGAATGAAGGGATGGAGCCAAAGCAAAAACAATACCCAGCTGTGGATGTAACTGGTGATAGAAGCAAGGTCTGATGCTGTAAAGAGCAATATTGCATAGGAACCTGGAATGTCAGGTCCATGAATCAAGACAAATTGGAAGTGGTCAAACAAGAGATGGCAAGAGTGAACGTCAACATTCTAGGAATCAGTGAACTCAGATGGACTGGAATGGGTGAATTTAACTCAGAGGACCATTATATCTACTACTGTGGGCAGGAATCCCTCAGAAGAAATGGAGTGGCCATCATGGTCAACAAAAGAGTCTGAAATGCAGTACTTGGATGCAATCTCAAAAACGACAGAATAATCTCTGTTCGTTTCCAAGGCAAACCATTCAATATCACGGTAATCCAAGTCTATGCCCCAACCAGTAACACTGAAGAAGCTGAAGTTGAACGGTTCTATGAAGACCTACAAGACCTTTTAGAACTAACACCCAAAAAAGATGTCCTTCTCATTCTAGGGGACTGGAATGCAAAAGTAGGAAGTCAAGAAACACCTGGAGTAACAGGCAAATTTGGCCTTGGAATACAGAATGAAGCAGGGCAAAGACTAATAGAGTTTTACCAAGAAAATGCACTGGTCATAGCAAACACCCTCTTTCAACAACACAAGAGAAGACTCTACACATGGACATCACCAGATGGTCAACATCGAAATCAGATTGATTATGTTCTTTGCAGCCAAAGATGGAGAAGCTCTATACAGTCAACAAAAACAAGACCGGGAGCTGACTGTGGCTCAGATTATGAACTCCTTATTATCAAATTCAGACTTAAATTGAAGAAAGTAGGGAAAATCACTAGACCATTCAGATATGACCTAAATCAAATCCCTTATGATTCTGTGTCTTAGACATTTGCAAAAGCTTCCCACTCAGCCCCTGCAGGTATGCTCTTGCTCCATCCAGACGCCAAATGACGTGAAAGACAAAACTGATCCCTGACTGCTTCCAGCCACTTTTGGGATAAGTTCCAAAGTGCTCAGCCTCAAGGTCCTACACGATCTGGCCACTTGGTCCGTCTCCAGCTGTTCCTCCTGTCACTCTTGCTTTCCTGCCTGAGGACACATGTCATGATGCTCCCTGCCCCTCCAAAGAGGAACTAATCTCAGAGCTTTCGCTGCACTTTCCTCCTGCCCCTCTCCTGCTTCCACCCTTTGCAAGCCAGATCCTGCTCCTCCTTCAGATCTTACTCTACAACCTCAGTAAGTAGTCTTTGGCCCCTGCCCCTGCCAGATCAGGTCCCCTCTTAGGTATTCCCACAACTCTTTACTTCTCCCCTTTATAACTCACATCATATGGTTAAGTCTCTGTTCACTGTCTGTTTCTCAAACTAGGTTAGAAATTCCAACTTGCTCAGTTGCTCAGTCATGTCCGACTCTTTGTGACTCCACGGTCTGTAGCCCATCAGGCTCCTCTGTCCATAGGCTTTCCATGGAGTGGGTTTCCATTTCCTCCTCCCAGGGATCTTTCCAACACAGGACTGAATTCATGTCTTCTGCACTGGCAGGTGGGTTCTTTACCACTGTATCACCTGAGAAGCCTGTATCCCAGGTACCTAGCATCTAATTTCTGCTTTAATAGTTGTTGAATGAATATATTAATAAATGATGTGCTGTCTCGGTTAGTGATTCATAAACTTCCCCGTGCAGAAAAATTGCCTGGGAAGCGAATCGGCAGATCCATGATCAGTCCCCGAATGTACCTTTTCAACAGTGACTAAGGGGACTTTGATGCAGACTGTCCTTGGCTCACGGCTTTGGAAAGCAATACTCCAAGATACAGAGAGCAAGGGGAAAAAGGAGAGTTGAGATTAAAGAGACTCAAGGGAACAAAATGTGAGAAGTCAAATAATAAGAGACAATTTATATAACTGTTCAAACAACCACTGAAAATCTGAAGGACTAGATGACAGACTGTCAGATGAATTCCTCAGATAATGGAGCCCCACATAGCTAGAAAATGCTACTAGAGGACTTCCCTGGTATTCCAGTGGCTAAGAATCTGCATTCCCTGTGCAGGGGACCTGGGTTCAATCCCTGGTCAGGGAACTAGATCTTTCATGCCACAACTAAGAGTCTGAATGCCGCAACTAAGACTTAGCACAGAAAGAAAAGACCCCAAGGCCACCTATGTGAATTGGACAAATTATCTAAAAAATAAATAAAAATGACAGGAAGAAACTCCTCCAAAGTAACACCTCACTTGTAATTTAAATAAAAGGGTAAATTTAGGATAGTTATTCCAAATCCTGAATGATGATGCTGTGAAAGTGCTGCACTCAATATGCCAGCAATTTGGAAAACTCAGCAGTGGCCACAAGACGGAAAAGGCAGTTTTCATCCCAATCCCAAAGAAAGGCAATGCCAAGGAGTGCCACTACCGAACAATGCACTCATCTCACACGCTAGTAAAGTAATGCTCAAAATTCTCCAAGCCAGGCTTCAGCAATATGTGAACCGTGAACCCTGATGTTCAAGCTGGTTTTAGAAAAGGCAGAGGAACCAGAGATCAAATTCCAACACCGCTGGATCATGGAAAAAGCAAGAGAGTCCAGAAAACATCTATTTCTGCTTTATTGACTATGCCAAAGCCTTTGACTGTGTAGATCACAATAAACTGTGGACAATTCTGAAAGAGATGGGAATCCAGACCACCTGATCTGCCTCTTAAGAAATCTGTAGCAGGCAGGAAGCAACAGTTAGAACTGGACATGGAACAACAGACTGGTTCCAAATAGGAAAAGGAGTACGTCAAGGCTGCATATTGTCACCATGTTTATTTAACTATATGCAGAGTACATCATGAGAAATGCTGGACTGGAAGAAACACAAGTTGGAATCAAGATTGCTGGGAGAAATATCAATTATCTCAGATATGCAGATGACACCACCCTTATGGCAGAAAGTGAAGAGGGGCTAAAAAGCCTCTTGATGAAAGTGAAAGTGGAGAGTGAAAAGGTTGGCTTAAAGCTCAACATTCAGAAAACGAAGATCATGGCATCTGGTCCCATCACTGCATGGGAAATAGATGGGGAAACAGTGGAAACAGTGTCAGACTTTGTTTTTCTGGGCTCCAAAATCACTGCAGATGGTGACTGCAGCCATGAAATTAAAAGACGCTTACTCCTTGGAAGGAAAGTTATGACCAACCTAGATAGCATATTCAAAAGCAGAGACATTACTTTGCCAACAAAGGTTCGCCTAGTCAAGGCTATGGTCTTTCCTGTGGTCATGTATGGATGTGAGAGCTGGACTGTGAAGAAGGCTGAGCGCCGAAAAATTGATGCTTTTGAACTGTGGTGTTGGAGAAGACCTGAGAGTCCCTTGGACTGCAAGAAGATCCAACCAGTCCATTCTGAAGGAGATCAATCCTGGAATTTCTTTAGAAGGAATGATGCTAAAGCTGAAACTCCAGTATTTTGGCCACCTCATGCGAAGAGTTGACTCATTGGAGAAGACTCTGATGCTGGGAGGGATTGAGGGCAGGAGGAGAAGGGGACGACAGAGGATGAGATGGCAGGGGCATCACTGACTCGATGGATGCGAGTCTGAGTGACCTCCGGGAGCTGGTGATGGACAGGGAGGCCTGGCGTGCTGCGGTTCATGGGGTCACAAAGAGTCGGACACGACTGAGCGACTGATCTGATGTGATCTGAGGATAGTTAAAAGGAAATACTCTTAATAAATATATATATGCCACATTTCCCAAAACACCAGAAGACTTCTTCATAAGGTGGCCTTTATGTATGTTATAAAAACATAGAACAAAAATATCAAGTCTAAAGGAAAAGGTGACACGTACATCATGTCATGGAAGCACTCAGTTCTAAGAATGTGAGTGCTGAGAAATTTCAAAGGAAATGAAACAACTGAAATATAAGTTTGACTTTGAAAGTTAACATGAGAAGAGTCCCTTTTTCCTGTCTTACTTATTTCATGTCTGCTTTGATAAATTGTGGAAAGGAACTGAAGGGGATCAGGACACGCTTCTCTAAAATATGTCACTTTGGCATTTGGGACTGAAAGCAATTAAGAAACAGTAGACACAGGAGAAACTGTCTGGCCTCCCACTTTTTACCTAAAATCAGCGCATAAACGTCCCTTTGTGAAGGAGGTCCCTCATTCCTATACTAGGAAGAGGAGAGCAATTCACTGCTGGAGACAGCACTGAGGTGAGTTTGCATAAATAAGCCTACCAAAAGAACCCTTATCTTCCATTAGTTTCACTCATATATTTTCTAGTCACCTTCCTATAATTTACCATCTCTCAAAGCCCATACAAGGAAAGCTTTTGTTAAAGTGGTATATAAGTCCCTGAGTCTCACCACTTCTTTGAGTTTTTCTTTTCAGAGAACTCTCAAGCATGTAAAACATAAATAAAGTTTACATTTATTTTTTCCTTTTAATTTGTTTTTTTGTCTGTCAAATTTGCAAGACCCCATACGTTGAACCTAAGAGGGTAGAGGGAAATTTTTTTTTCTTCTCCTTCAACAGAACCCATTTGCTGGAATTAGAACAACATCCATTACATGGTGGCTGACTGAATCAAGGTTGGGGGGTGTAAAAAGGTGCAAAGGAAAACTTCAGAATTTCACCCTGACTAGATCCTGTACTGTACACACAACCAGCTTCTGTGCTTCTACATATGGAATTTGCAGGTGGTGCAGGGGTGGAGTTCAAAAGGTCAGACTTCCTGCTTCTATCACTTCCAAGCCAGAAGGATTGATTTACCTTATTTCAGCTGCAAATTCTTTATCTGTGAAATGGGGATATGATTGCAGGCCATCCTTACAAGGTTGTGAGCAATCTTACTGAAGCATTTAAACAGTAAGTCACTTTATAAATAAAAGGTATTATTCAATTCTATCAATACATAAACCAATAAATAGTCCTAAAAGAGATTTAGTATTTTTCCCTTAAATTACTATGCAAGTGACATTCAGAGAAACATTAGTTATAGATGATATGAGATAAAATGATAAAACAATTATGAATGATGCATAATAGTCTTAACATGTATACTTCATCTCTTTGGCCTCATTTCGTTTTCTTTCCTAAGAATAAATGTCTTAAGCGCCAGCAGTACATCAGTGTCACTCTCTGAAGGCTAAATACTGCATAAATGTCTATCTGATATTCAGGAAAAGTGCCAAACCTGGTGATATCTGTACACACACTAGATAAAAGATTCAGCAAACAGATGCTCCTTTTTGCAATCAGCCAAGAACTTCTAATATTCTGACAACTTGTTAATCAACTGACATATGGTATCACTTTAGTAAACACAACACTTGGATTTTGCTTTCCAGGGCATTTTCTGAGAGAGATAATGGTCCTGACTCATCAACACTATTCACTGGAAATCAACGGAAGCTAGCCTCCGCCACCACCTTAAATTTGTTTAATTACTTGAGGAAAAAATAAATATGGGCATTGATTTGGATTTCGTGCTTTTTTTTCTGAGTTGAGATTTTTTTTTAAAATGTCATCCTTTGAGACATTTGTAAAAGCAGTAGAATACTTTTATTACACAGATTTACATACAGATGTGGAATATGTAAAAAATATCTATAGCTCCTGTATTAGTTTCTTAGGGGTGCTGTAACAAATTACAGTGAACCAAATGTCTTAGAATAAATGTGTATTTTCACACTTCTGGAGGCTAGAAGTCTGATGTCAGGTTGTCAGCAGGCCCTTGCTCCCTCCAGAGCTCCTGAGGAAGATTCTGTCCTTCTCTCTTCCAGTTTCTGGTGGCACCAAGCTGGTCTTGGCTTGTGGCACATAATCCACCTGCGCTTGGTGGTCTTCCCCCCTGTTTGTCTGTGTCCAAAATTTACACACACACACACACACACACACACACACTTATATTTGGGCGTGTCCTGTAACATGTGAGACCTTAGTTCTCCAACCAGGGATTGAACCTGGGTCCCCTGCATTGGAAGCATGGAGTCTCAGTTTCTAGACCACCAGGGAAGTCGCCCAAAGAGGAAGGTTTAACATTTCTCTTTTCCTGTTAAAGACACCAGTCACACCGTGCACTTTGGTATGACCACGTCTTAACTTGGCAACATCCACAAACCCATTTCTAAAGAGGGTCACATTCACAGATATAGGTGGGGTCAGGACTACAGCAGATCCTTTTTGTGTACACAGTACAATGCACAACAGTTCCAGACAAACATCTCATCTTATGAGAGGATTCTATAAGGCACATGTGAGCATTTTTTCACAATACTCTTACTGTGGTGGAATTTCCTTCCTTTTTATGGCTGAATAATATTTTGTACTAAACCACTTCTCCCCTCCTAACATCCAATATCCAATTTACAGAGTAAATTCTTTTAACTCTACCTTAAAACTGTATCCCACCGATGAACATATTTGCGGGGCAAGAATAGCATATTTGCAGGGCAGGCATAGAGAATATGGACATGTGGACACAGGGGAGAGAAGGGAGGAGTTCAGCTCAGTTCAGGTGCTCAGTCGTGTCCAACTCTGCAACCCCATGAATTGCAGCATGCCAGACCTCCCTGTCCATCACCAATTCCCGGAGTTCACTCAAACTCATGTCCATCGAGTCAGTGATGCCATCCAGCCATCTCATCCTCTGTCATCCCCTTCTCCTTCTGCCCTCAATCCCTCCCAGCATCAGTCTTTTCCAATGAGTCAACTTTTCGCATGAGGTGGCCAAAGTGTTGGAGTTTCAGCTTTAGCATCAGTCCTTCCAATGAACACCCAAGACTGATCTTCAGAATGGACTGGTTGGATCTCCTTACAGTCCAAGGGACTCTCAAAGTCTTCTCCAACACCACAGTTCAAAAGCATCAATTTTTCGGTGTTCAGCTTTCTTCACAGTCTAACTCTCACATCCATACATGACTACTGGGAAAACCATAGCCTTGACTAGATAGACCTTTGTTGGCAAGGAGAGGGTGGGACAAATTGAAAGAATAGCAATGACGTGTATACACTACCACATGTAAAATAGCTAGCTAGCAGGAAGTCACTGTATAACACAGGGAAACGATCTCATCAAATTCTCAATTTTCTCTCCATAATTCTACTTTTTTGCATGTGTTTGCACACATGTGGGTGGGAACAAACCTGTTTGTCCTTTCTAAATGGATTCCCTGACATGGTACATTTAGCTTTAAAAATTAAACTAATTTGATCAATTAAAGTTATAAGCAATATATAGAGCCTGAGAGACTTGAACTCTGGGACAAACATGGAATTTTTAATCAATGAAATGTAAGCAAGGGAAAGACAAAAGTGTAATCCTACAGAAGTGCCCAAATGCAGAAATTTAAACTTTATTAAGTGGTCTGATTGGTGGTGGTGGTGGTAATTCAGTCATTTCAGTCAGGTCTGACTCTTTCACAGCCCCGTGGACTATAGCCTGTCAGGCTCCTCTGTCCATGGGATTTCTCAGGCAAGAATACACTTGTGGGTTACCAAGTGGTCTGATTACACAACTTAAATATTTTAGCAGAGCTGTAACCCCAGATGTACTAGTTTGAAACAATATGTTCTGATGTAAATTGTTTGCTTGGGAGAGGCAAGAACACCCTCTTGTTAGGAGGATATGGTTTCCCTAAGTAGGAAATGGAATCCTTGCTCTTCCATCTTCTAGAAGCATCATTTTCTGTGATAGGAAATTGGGTGTATGTGTGTGTGTGCCTGTGGGTATGGGTGTGGGCTGGGGGAGTGGGGTGTTCTCTTCTCCCCTAGGGTCTAGGGGTGGCTTGGTGTGGACTCTGAGATGTGGAGAGGCCTGGTGTACGCCCTGTGATGAGGGGTGATCTAACTAGGTCACAAGGCAGCAAGCTCAGATCTGGCAGACCTGCAAAGCCTGGGTTTGGGAACTCTCAGCAGGAGTAGTAACAGTAACTCAGGGTCCTTTTCAAACTGCCTTTACATTGTCACCAAGTGTCCAGGAAGTGCATTCCATTTACAGTGAGGTTCTGCCCCTGCTTCCTTCTCCAGAGGGAGTAGTGGTGGGCTTGACAGTGGCCTTGCAGAGAACTGGGCCTCAACAGGGGACATTGCCGTGCTGGGCTACCAAGACAGAGGCTGCGGTGACCACAGCCAGTAGAACACGATGGATATCACAAGGGACATGGTCCAGAGGGAACAAGAAAGCACCAACAGGATGTTGAGAAAGGCCTGAGGGGCTTGTGGAAATTGGGAATCTGATGGCAAATCTGCGGAGCTCAGGCTTCATAACTGGAAACTTAAAAGGTGATACTTACTTTATGCCTAGTATGCTCTGAGCACTGGACATATGCTAACTCATTAAATCCTCACAAAGCTCATTAAAATAGATGCTTTCACTCTCTCAGTTCTACAAGACAATGGAGGCACAGAGAGGCTGACTAACTTTCCCAATGGCACACAGCCAGTATGTCTTGGCGCCAGAACTCAAATCAGAGAGTCTGGTTCCAGGGTTTGTGCTCTTAAGAACAACACAGACTGCTTCTCAAAATCGTCACTGAGCTGTCATCTCCCAGAATCTTGGCATAGGCTTTTTATCCTGTCTCTCTGAATGTGGACAAGAAAGAATATCTTCTTGGCATAATGGGAAGTAGGAAAACAGCTCTTCTAGTAAAGACAAGTTTAGTGGATGTGTTAGTCGCTCAGTCGTTTCTGACTCTCTGCAACCTCATGGACTGTAACCCACCAGGATCCTCTGTCCATTGGATTCTCCAGCTTTCCCTTTAAAACTTCTCTCCTTGTTTCCCACTTCAGGGCAAGTTACAAAAAACCTTTAGCTCCCATTCAAATGGCTACTCTTTCAATCAAAAAACCCAGAATGATAAATTTACTCAGTTCTTTTCTGTACCAGCCTGTGTGAATTACACACTCAAACACTTTTGGGTTTAAATTCTGGTTTCATCATGTATACCAGTTATATGACTTGTGTCAAGTCATTTGCCCTCTCTAAGCTTCAATTTCCCCTTTGGTAAAACAGGAATAAAAACAGTACCAACCTCAGAGGATGTGAGGATTAAACTAAAACAATGCATGTAAATTGCTCCCAACAGCTCCTGGTTGGTAGTAAGATTTCAGTAACTCTTAGCTATTAGCTATGATTTCGATTATGAGGTTGATTACCATTATCGGAGGGATGACAGCATTTTAAATAGTTTAAATTCTTTTTAGTAAACATTTTAATAACATTGTTTATTTAAAAAGCATTTCTGAGCTTCTTGTAAATATCCAAGCTAGTGAAGTCCGTTCCAGGCATGCTACACTCCCTATTCATGAGATCTTTCCAACAAAAATGTGGCTTGGAACTTTTCTTGTCAGACAGTTTATTTTGATATTATAAGTTCACTAGAAAATGATGATGGGGCTTCCCTGGTGGCTCACTGGTAAAGAATCTGCCTGCCAACGCAGGTGACACGGGTTCAATCCTTGATCTGGGAAGATCCCACATGCTGCAGAGCAGCTAAGCCCTTGCGCCACAAATATTGAGCCTGTGCTCTGGAGCCTGGGAGCCACAACTTCTGAGCCCATGTGTAACAACTACTGAAGGATGCACACCCAGAGCCTGTACTCTACAGCAAGGGAGGCTGCTGCAATGAAACACTCACATCTTGTAACTAGAGAGTAGCCCCTGCTTGCCACAACGAGAGAAAAGCCCACACCAGCAACGAAGACCCAGTAGGGCCAAAAGGTAAAATAAATTAAAAAATAAAATTATTTGAAAAAATTTAACAAAAAATTACAATGATGATGAAGATGATAACGATGGTGATAAGGATGACAGTAACAAACCTTTTCTCTTTGAGCACTCACATTGGAATTTGTACCAATTGTCTGAGGATAATTCTGAAATTCCAATAGAATGAAGTCTCTAGGTGACTTAAATTGCTTTATGTCTTGTTTGTTCTTGGCAGATTGGTCCTGTCAATCGAAGCTCCTAGCTGCCCTAACTGGGCTGACAAGGCTCAGTTTTGCTGATTCAGGTTAGCGAACAGAGGACGTTCAGAAAACATGGCACCTTTACTTTTGCACGAATATTACCCTGAAAAAAAAAAATAACAGGTCCATCTGGGACCCCATTCAAGGCAATTTTATAGTCAGAGCAACCAGAGGCCATGAAACTACAAACCATACTATTTTAATAAAATTTTTCAAACTTTCAAGCCTTGCAGACTTCTCTTGGAGTTTTTACATGAGCACCACTTCAGTCAATTCAGAACAGAAACGGATGTCGATAGTTTCAACTCTTTGTTACCTATACCTGTAGAGGTGGTAAGGAGATGAACAAAAAGTCCGAAGTGGGGAGGGTCTTTTGACTGTTGCATCCATTCACCACTGCCTTTGTCCTCTCCCTATCATAGAACATGGGCTTATACATGGAACACTCAAAGAAGAGCCTCCCCTGGGAACATATCCAGACAGCACATTCCTGCAAACTCCAGTGACCCTCCATTTCACAGTCAGGAAAATAATGGAGTCCCCAAACGAGGCAAATTTCGCACAATGGACTTAGGGACAGATGGGAGAGTGTCTCTGTTTCCTTTCAAAACCAAAGAACAGAGATACCTGAAAAAGACTCACACATCCACACACAAAGGCCAGTTCCCCCCAGGACTCCCACCTTCCTCTCCTGCTCTCGGAAGCAACTCTATTTCCCTGCTCCGAAGTCTCTGCTTGCCGCCAGGCAAAGGGCATGATACTGAACATGAAAGGAAGTCTTTTCAATGCTGCTGTATTTAGGATAGATACAAACTAGCATTGGAAAATGTTATTCTAAATTTAGTTTGGGATTTTGTATAAAGCATGAACATGTGTAAATAATCAGACTCAATGGCCTCTATATTAGGACAAAATTTGTACATTTTCCATGGTTAGCAGAGATGGGCTGGCATAATGTATTCAACTACTGAAATTAAGCATAGCTTGTTTCTGGAGAAAAAAAATCTATTAAAGTCTTTTGAATATTACTAAATTATCTGCAAAACAGCAATGTAGTGAGCTTTGAATTTCTCCCTCTTTTATGAGCTTCAGCTGCCTTATTTTCCATAAATTGTTCAGGGTTAGAAGCGCCATGTTTGGGCTGCCGTGAAAATAAGATGGCAACTTAAGTGAGAAGAGGAAACGTATCCCGTATTTCCAAGAGAAGCACCTTCTTGCTTGGAAAAGTCTTAGCAACATATGATGCCTGACTCTGGCCCAGAGAACCAAGGATAGGTTAGTTCAGTTCAGTCGCTCAGTCCTATCCAACTCTTTGCGACCCCATGGACTGCAGTACCCAGGCTTCCCTGTCCATCAACAACTCCAGGAGCTTACTCAAACTCATGTCCATTGAGCTGGTGATGCCATCCAACCATCTCATCCTCTGACGTCCCCTTCTCCTCCCACCTTCAATCTTTCCCAGCATCAGGGTCTTTTCAAATGAGTCACCTCTTCCCATCAGGTGGCAAAAGTATTGGAGTTTCAGCTTCAGTTTCCAATGAATATTCAGGACTGATTTCCTTTAGAATGGACTGATTGGATCTCCTTGCAGTCCAAATGACTCTTAAGAATCTTCTCCAACACCACAGTTCAATAGCATCAATTCTTAGGCACTTAGCTTTCTTTATAGTCCAACTCTCACATCCATACATGATCTCTGGAAAAACCATAGCCTTGACTAGACAGACCTTTGTTGGCAAAGTAATGTCTCTGCTTTTTAATATGCTGTCTAGGTTGGTCATACCTTTCCTTCCAAGGAGTAAGTGTCTTTTAATTTCAAGGCTGCAATCACCATCTGCAGTGATTTTGGAGCCCCCCAAAATAAAGTCTCTCACTGTTTCCATTATTTCCCCATCTATTTGCCATGAAGTGATGGGACTGGATGTGATGATCTTATTTTAAGCCAACTTTTTCACTCTCCTCTTTTACTTTCAACTAGAGGCTCTTTAGTTCTTCTTCACTTTCTGCCATAAGGGTGGTGTCATCTGCATATCTTAGGATTGATATTTCTCCTGGCAATCTTGATTCTAGCTTGTGCTTCATCCAGTCCAGCATTTCTCAGGATGTACTCTGTATATAAGGTAAATAAGCAGGGTGACAATATACAGCCTTGAAGTACTCATTTCATGATTTGGAACCACTCTGTTGTTCCATGTCCAGTTCTAACTGTTTCTTCTTGACCTGCATACAGACAGGTTAAGCCAGCAGTAAAATTTGACCAACTGGTGATGAAGTGAGTATCACCATCTTTTCCAGATGGATACTTCATTCATTCATGTTTTGTTTTGTTTTGTTTTCAACTTATTATATAACAACTAGGCATTGGGACATAGTAGGAAACAAAAGAAATTCCCTATCCTCATGAAGTAAGCCTTTGGTTGCATAGACAGCAGAACTCAAAGACAGATATGATAAATGCAGAAAAGCAAAACAAGGCAGGATAAAGGGTAGAGAATGATGGTGGTGTGGCTCAGGGGATGAGGGGGTGCAGCGCTGGAGATGAGAGAAGGTGTGTCTGTGGCGTTAATATCGATGCTCTTGGTACCTAAATGAGGAGGTCAAGAGAGCCATGCTGGCATTCAGAGGAAGAAGTTTCAGGTGGAAGGAACAGCAAACACAGGCAAACATCTGGAGGCAAAGGGTATTTTATCAATATGCACAACACTATGGAGAAACCAGAGCAGACAGAGGGGAGAGTGGTAGGACAAGGTCAGGAAAGTCCAGCCAGACCACAAAGATGTTGTCAATTTCATGTTAAGTGCTCATGAGATGCCACAGTGTATTCATTGAGAGCTGCCTCAGTTTTAATGCCCTTTAATGTTTAAGATTTTCTTTTTTGATGTGGACCATTTTTAAAGTCTTTATTGAATTTGTTACAATATTGCTTCTGGTTTATGATTTGGATTTTTGGCCATGAGGCACATGGGATCTCAGTTCCCTGATGAGGGATTGAACTTGAAACCGCGGCATTAGAAGGCAAAGTCTTAACCACTGAACCACCAAGGAAGTACCACCCTTGGTAACTTTTTATTTTTCATGTTTTTATTTATTTATTTGGCTGCGTTGGGTCTTTGTTGCAGCATGTGGGATCAAGTTCCCTGACTAGGGATCGAATCCAGGTCATTGGGAGCATAGCATCTTACCCACTGGGCCAACAGGAAAGTCCCCCACCCTTGGTAATTTAAAGGGAAAAAAAAAAAAAAAAAGAGTGGCCACAGCACAAAACTTTAATGCTCGGAAGATATTTGGAAACATTGCTGTATCTCATGCTTCTGAAGAGTTAACTAAGCTCATTAGCGCGGCCAGCCTTCCTGCCTGGTTCATCAGACCCTGCTGGCAGCTGGAATCTCGTGAATTATGCCCCTCCAGCCCCTGGATCATGTGCTTGGCAAGCACAGCCGAGGGGGGACTTACATACACCTTCAGAGCTGCTGTTTGATGGTCTGGATGAAAAATGGCCTCTTTAGACTGTGGGGCTTTTCTTTGCTTAAAAGAAGAATGATTTCTCCAGGAACTCAGAGGTGGGGTGCTCTGGAATGCAGGGTGTCCTTGGTGGTGAACACATGTGAATGCTGATAATGTCAGGCGGTGGCCAGGGACAGGCCAGGACGGGCCCAGCGGACACGCTGAACGGGGCAGCCCCTTCTGATGCTGCAGGGCACGCAGGAACCCCTCTGATATATTGGGCGAGCCAGCATTTTCTCTCTGCCTCACTTTATCATCCAGAAAGGAACCTCATTCTTTAATAATCAGCTATTCGGTCTGTCATGTTTCTCTTTAAAAAGAAAATGCAGGGATCCTATAGATGGACAGCCCTCTCCACATCCCCACCCCCCTGCCAACAAAAGGTCTTCATGGCCCAGAGGAAACAGCCTGCAATATTTCAGCTCCTGCTGAAAAGTTTTCTTTGGAAGGAAGCCGTGCTCTAGTCAGACAAACCCAGGGCTGAATCTCAGCTTATCTACCTACTACTGGCATGTGTCCTTGGGCAAGTTACATACTTTCTTCAAGCCTCAGTCTCTTGGTCTGTAAAAAATAATAATTCCCTCCTTATGTGTAGGCTTTTGGGATTGGAAATTATATGCCTGTATCTTTGCCTATGGGCTTCCCTGGCGGCTCAGTAGTAAAGAATTCGCCTGCCAATGCAGGAGACAAAAGAGAGGCAGGTTTGATCCCTTGGTTGGGAAGATCCCCTGGAGGAGGAAATAGCAACCCACTCCGTATTCCTGCTGGGAAAATCCCATGAACAGAGGAGCCTGGCAAGCTGTAGTCCCTAGGGTCACAAAGAATTGGACACAAGATACACTGCTACCTATAATCTTATAATGGAGGCCAATGAGTTCACTGTTGTCAGTGTTGGGGAAAGGTGGGAAAAGCCTCGAGTTCTCGAAGGTAAGAGGGTCTGCATGAGGCCCCTTACAAGATTACTGCCCTGGGCCTGGCAGAGAGAGGTCTCTCCATCTCAAGTTAGGTGTCTCATAGGGAAAATAAAGGCACCTTTGAATTTGGGTTGTTAACCAACAAATGACTGCACAAATACCAAGACAAAGTTTTAGAATTCCACAAAATTCTAAAAAGGACACACACAGGGCATCACTTTGCTTCATTCTTTTGTTATGTCTAAAGTAACACACACGTACCACTCATGCACAGACACACAACCTTTCTACTGTCTCGTAGCTATAGGTGTTATGAGTGTTCTTTATCAGGAAGATGAAAGGGGTTCTTGGAAGCAGAGATGAGAGAAGACCAAGCAAAATAGAGTTTTATCAGTTTACTGTCATTAGATACCTTTTCTCCCCCTCAATATTGTGTTTTTTAATTTTTTTTAACCTTCAAGAAGTGTATTGTCCTTTAAAAAATAGATATGTAAAACCCAAACTTGACTTTTAACTTATTCAACTATATCATTCCTTTCCAGAAAACTTATTCCTCCAGCTAACAACCACCAAACTGTTGCCTCTGACTGACCCTGGCTGTCCCAAACATGGATTTCAGTAGGTCTTTCCTTGAACTAGCTTTCATCAGGCACAGGAAATGCCTTCCCAGGACATCCACCCATTGGGGAATAGTCTGATGGGTTTTCCTGATGATTTATTTATCAAGGAAGGAGGGAATGAGAATAGTGGTATTCTCTCAATCTAGCCACTCATTTTAGGAAAAAGTATCTTTGAATTTTTAAAAATGACTTGCCCAAAGGTCTACAAAAATCTTTTGAAGCTGCAGGAAGATGATTTTCAGAAAATTAGCATTTAATCCTCTCCCAGGGAGGGTGTGTAGAAGGAAGGGAAACTGAATCTGCAGTACTCACAGATGTGTCTCGAATCATGCATTTTATAAACGGTCTTGTCACCATAGCCTCTGACAAAAAGAAGCAATAGTTCACCCAAAGAATAAGCAAAGGCTTGAGAAACTCTTACTATAGTTTCATCAGCCAGCCCTTTCCTGCTACAAGTAGGTGACTGCACAGTTCAAACTCACTGTTGAAAACACAATGGCTTAACATTCCTTTTTTTTTTTTTACTGCTCCTGACTTCTACCATACTCTGTCAAATACTTTTTGCCTGTCCATTAATGACAGTTCTGCTACATCCTACAGACTGCTGGTCACTTTCCATTATAAAAAGTCCAAGCCAGTTGAAAACTCCAATCTCATATCCAGTTAAGATCTCACCTCTTCTGTCCCCCAGCACAGGTTGGACTGTGGCTCTAGGGACACCCAGTAGAGATGGGACACAGTCTGCCTCTCATCTCCTTCACCTTTCTCTCTTCCAAAATTTGACTCCTCTGTGGGTTTGGGCAGTGAGGAGGGATCAGATGAAACCTCTCTGGGTGGTTTTCTTTGCTTCTAGGTCTAACACAGACAAGGTCTTAGCATCTACAGTATGACAGGATCCAAACATGGCTCTTGATTGAATTTTCTGGCTGATTTTGCAGGGTCTACATGGTTCCTGGAGATGGGAGAACAGGCCCTTGTTCAACCTCCCCGACCCCCACACAGCCCCCACTACCAGCAGCATTTCCCTGCCTCTGTCTCCACCTGAACCCTTAGCCCCATACATACATTCTCTTAGAAACCTGGGGACCTTGTCTGCTAGTGGAGAACTTTCAAGATGGCACTGACCTGCTCATGGTCTATCCATCCTTGCCACCACCGTACTGTAAGTACCGCTGGCTGCATGGCAGTTCTTTTCTCTGACTTGCTCTGCCACCTTTCTCCTATTTACTTTCCCCAGGTCAACCAGGCACAGGAGCTGATGGACTGGGCTGTCACCTAAGCAGATGTGGCAAACAAAAGAGATGCCAGTCTTCTCCTCTTTCCAGTATTCTTCTTTTCAAAGTCAATCTTCCTTTGGCTTGAAGGGATAAACATCCCTTCTAGTAGCTGGACCTGTTCTTCTTGAGGCCTTGGGGAAAGTGTCTGCTCCCACACATTGGGAGTTATCACTGGTGTGTGGGATACTTGAAAGCTCTGTGTTCTCAGATTCAGTCCCTACTTAGGGATTCCAAGGGAACAGGAAAAAGGCTCAGTTACTATTCTTTCATATCACTAACCAAACATTTCTTCAAACTGACCTCCATCAAACCACAAGCCTTGGATTTCCGTGGCAGTCCAGTGGTTAAGACTCCAAGCTTCCACTGCAGAGAGGGGCAAATTCAATGCCTGGTCAGGGAAGATCCCACGTGCCACATGTTGTTCCCTCCTCCCTCCCCTCAAAACCCCACAAGCCTTTCCAGAATGATCAATTCATTCATCCACCTAACAAATATTTCTTGAGTGCCTTCCCTGTATTGCACACTGCTGGAGGCACTAGGGATATGGCAGCAAGCAGGACGGATGAGGTGATCTCTCTCAGCTTACATTCTGCTGGAAGTGAACACCTTAAGCAGGCATGCCCACAAGATGACTGGAGATAGTGCTGAGTGCTCTGCGATAGTAAGATGTGGGTAGAATGATGACGAGGAGAAGGGAGTCGATAAGCCTGGTGGCTGGAGAAGGCTTATCTGAAGGAGAGATCGTTGAACTGGACCTAAATGATTCCCAAGTAGGGCAGATGCAAAGGCCCTGAAAGGAGAGTTTGTTTGGCAGGTTGAAGGATTTTAAGATAAGCAGGTGATGGCTTTCCCATTCTCACCTTAGACTTAAATCTCCCATGATGCTTCTTCCCTTCCCTCTGTTTGCTCCAGACTAACACATGAGATAAAGAATTCCACTGCTGGGGACTTCCCTGGTGGTCCAGTGGCTGGGACTCCGTGCTCCCAATTCAGGGACCCGGGCTCAATCCCTGGTAAAACTAGGTCCCACCTGCCGCAACTAAGAGTTTGTATGCTGTAACTGAAGATCTTGCATACTGCAACAAAGATCGATTATCCCATGTGCTGCAACCAAGACCCAGTGCAGTCAAATAAATATTAAAAAAAAAAAAACCCAAAAAGGACTCCATGGATCACTCTGGTCCTAGTCCACCTTGAATATGTAAGGCCATTACAGCTGTGTCTTTAGACTTTGAGATTTTAGACACAAATGAGCATTTCCATCCATTTGTTTGAGTTGTATGCTAGAAAGTATCCTTATCAGTAGCTCTGGCCAAACTGTCACCCATGTAGACAGTAGCCACCAGGAAATGGATAAGCAGAGCTGTAAGGCTTCCCATGTGCAAAATCTTCCTAATGGGGTTTACAGATGAATTCACTTGCTTATTGAAGTTGGTGTGTTACACCTTAAAACGTTATACAAATAAAAATACGTTATTGTGAGGCTTACTTACTAGGATGAAATATGGATAATGAATAAAAAAGAAATAAGGTCCAAGAAAGCTCTAAGGTACCATTTCTCCAGTTGGTTTATTGCTTTGAAATAAGAGAACTCTCACTAGAATTGCTCACTTTGTTAAAATCGCCTTCATAACATTCATGCCCCAAATGGCATATTTCTTAGAGGCATGGAATTTTAGCATTGAAAGATATCTTTGAGAAAGGTTAAGCAGCATTTGAAATTCACGTGGCGTTCATAATTACCAGACTTGAACTTCAATTCAAACTTCTCTACTCCCTGGCCACTAGTCTTGCCACTGCATTGCAGGACTTCTAAGCTAAGAAACGTTACCTGATATACATTATATCAAGCACCAGGGCCAACTGTGTTCTCAGCACACTTAGATTATTGTGGAAGCAATCTTCAAGGTGGCCCTCAATGATCCCACCTCCCAATATTCACACCCTTCTAGAATCTCCTCCTAAAGGATACCAAGGTTAGTCACTATGACCAGCAGGATATGGCAGAAGTAATGGTATGCCACTTTTCAGCATGGTTAAAAAGACTGTGGCTGCCATCATGATCTCTCTCTCTCTTGAATCACTTACTTGGGAAAACCACCTGCCATGGTGTGAGGATGCTGAGAGAGCCTGTGGAAAGATCCACATGGTTAGGAAGCGAGATCCTCAGCCAACAGCCAGCAACACATGAATGAACTCGGAAGCACCTCCTCCAGCTTCATGTGATTAGAGACCAGCCAACAGGTTGACTACAGTCTGACAGGAAAGCCTGAGCTTGAACCACCTAACTAAACTGACCCCAGATTTCTAATACAAAAAAAAAAAAAAAAAAGAAACAACTCATGATATAATAAATACTATTTAGGCTGACATCTTGAGGGGTCACTTTTTGTGCAGATTTAGGTTAACTGACAGGCACTGTGTTTCTCAGTTCTTTTAAAGGATCCTTGGTACCACGTGATGGGCTGTACCACTCAGGGATAACTCCCATCTTCTCATCCCTTCTCACACAGGAGAGGGATGGGCAAATACTTGCCCTGCTCAAGGACCTGCCACAGCTTGATCTCTGCCAACATGCATGTAGAGGGGAGAGGATGGCCTAGCCATCCTTAAGGACAACTTCCTTAAGGACAACTCATGGCAGGTGTCAGCCTGTGCTCAACTTTCATTGAGAACCTGGAACAAAGGCCTGGCAGTAGTTTGATGTTCACAGAGAAGAATGAATGCAAGGTATGACTTTATGCAGACTTCCTTTAAATATGCAGTCTTGCTGCTATTTTCATGCTTTCAGAGAATTGCAGATTTCCAGAGGCTGCTCTTTCCCTGCCCTGGATTTGGTGAAAAAGATTTTTGAAGATGTCAATGAACTCAAAATTCATATTAACCTTTTGCAGGCATGTGGACACATTTCTAAAAAAAATCTTGCAATTTAGGGCATGGGATATACTTATGCTGGAGTGCCTTGTGTCTTAAAGGCACCTGAGTCATCCCACACTGGTTTCTCTGCTAGACTATGTCTCTTTCCTTCTTCAGAGATCAGTTTGAGTGCACTAGATTCATAAAGCCTTTCTACAGAAATGCTTTCTAGTTAGTATCATTTCTTACCCATCTCCTTCTCACCACTAGACTTCAGGTATGAGTAGAATTGAGCTTGTTTCAACATCCCATTTGTCTCTAGGGGTGTCTGTCCTGGCTCCCCATATTAATTCTCTGACTTGAAGGATATTTAAGACTTTGAAGAGTGGGAGCTTAATAAATGTCACCAAAGAGCACCAGTGCTTGAGAGGCTGGCATGAAGGAAGGAGCTGGATAATGATCATAATGGGAACTCAACTTGGAGATGAACTTTCTGTAGGGTGACTTCACATATCGTGTGCTACCTTCTCAACTCTCCTGTGAGGTAATGGAGCGAGAGAGACAAAGAGAGGGGGAAGGGAGAAGGAAGGAAGAGAAGGAGAGAGGGAGGGAGAGAGAGAGATAGGGAGAGAGAGAAGGAAGGAAGGGAAGATGGGAGGAAGAAGAAAAGAAAGAAAAAGAAAGGAAGGAAGGTATGGAGGGAAGGAGGGAGAGAGAGAAATAGAGAGAGAGAAAGGAGGGAAGGAAAGAAGAAAGAAAGAAAGAGGAAGAAAGCAAGAAAAAAGTTAAGAGGGAAGGAGGGAAGGAATCTACTGTTATATAGCTGGGGACATAGGGAGGAAAAGTCTTGTGTGCATTAGTAACATCTTTCAAGAGTTAAAGCTCAAGCTTCACATAGTCAGAGGTGAAGGCTGGATGAGAACCACCCGGAGATCTGACTAACAGTGAGCTCTGAGGGGTTACTGGAAGCTCTCTCGCCCCTCTGTGGCCTTTGTCCCCACAGTGGCTGAAATCCACCACTACGGTACATGTCTGCATGCCAGTGATGGTCTTTTGAAACAAAAATACTCTTAGAAGTGTTAACCTGCTCTCTAGAACACATTTCCTCAGGGTTCTGAGGGAATAAGTTTACGGAAGAGGAGACAAGATCCCATCAAATTTAGACTGAGAGACAACTTGTGAGGACAACTGTTTCTTTGGGGAGACAGAATTGCTCATTCACTTCTTATAAAGACTGATGTCAAAGGTGAAGCTGTTTACTTTTTGCAGTTTTCAGGTAAGAAACTGAAAGTCAAGCACTCTTATGAATTTCAAATAGAATATCTGAATTTTAAAATAAGAATGTATAGACATGTGGGGTCCTGGTAGGTAATTAATGCTATTAAATTCTAGCACTTTGGGGACCATCATGTTGGTATTTCAATTTTAGCCACAGTAGAGCCAGGAAGTGCAAAAGTTGAAGTTCTCACGGCCAAAGTAATTTATCCCTATTACACACTCTTGACAGGATTCTTACAAGCCCTCAAAATTTGTGTCTCTAATATACTCAGCTTGCTGAGCTGCTTTTGCTAAAAAGGACATCATCGTTAGCCCCTTCTGGGCAATATGGTTACATTTTCAGCCACGTTAGGACTCATGGCATTTATTTTGCAAGGCAAAGAGGAATATCCATTTGTAGAACTTCTTGAGAGAGGGGGGTCCAAAATAGGACAGGGAGACCATGGTTTTACTTTTCTCTATGGAAACAGAACACTTAAGTTTGACATAACAAGGCCTTCTTCAACTGGACTTTGAAATAAGAAAAGAATACCACTTACAAAATATCAAAAATGTGAAATACTTAGGGATAAATTTCACAAAAGATGTATAACACATGTGCACTGAAAACAACAAAATATTGCTTGAAAGGTTAAAAAGACATACGTAAATGGAGATATATACTGTCCTTGTGGGCTGGAAGATTTAATGCTGTTAAGATGTCAGTTTTTCCCAAAACGATGCATTCTGATTGACATTCCAGAAGGCTTTTGTATAGAAACTGACAAGATGGAGAGGATCTAGAATGGTCAAAACAGCTTTGAAAAAGAAGAACAAAGTTGGAGGACTAGCACCATCTGATTTCATGACTTAATTATAGAGCTATAGTAATCAAGACAGTATGGAAATAGCAGAATGACTGACAAAGAGATCTGAGACTAGAAAATCCATAAAGAGGCCTACATGTAGAATAATTTTTGAGAAAGATAGAAAAGTCTACAGGAAAGAACAGGCTTTCAACAAATGGTGCTGGAACAACTGGATACCAAAAAAGCAAACAAAAACTTCAATTGGTATCTTGTACCAGATAAAAAAGTAGTATTGCTTTTTATAAATCATAGACCTAACTGTGAAACCTAAAATTATGAAACCTCTAAAAGAAAACAGAGGAGAAAAATCTCTGTGACCTTGAGTCAGGCAAAGTTTCCTTGGATCTGACACCAAAACCAAAATCCATAAAAGGACAAAATGGACTCATGAAAACATAAAATTTATGCTCTTCAAAAGACGCAGTTAATAGAACAAAAAGATACGTCAGAGACTGTGGGAAGATCTTCGCAAATATATCTGATAAAGACTGTATCTAGAATACATCACTATAAACTGACATCTTAACTATTAAATACAGAGCTCTCAGAACTGAATCATAAATAAAAATTTTAAAGTGAACTAATGATTTGAACAGATACATCTTCAAAGAAGATATAAGGATGGCAAATTAGCACCCATAAATATTCAACATAATTGTGCATTAAGGATATACAGATTAAAACCACAAGGAGACACATTTCTTTTAGAATGTTTAAAATTAAAAAGACCAATCATACCAAGGGTTGGTGAGGTAATGGAGCCATTGGAACTCTCCTTCTCTGATCTTGAGTACATCAAATGGTACAAGCAAGCTGGAAAGCAGTTGGACAGTTTCTTAAAAACTTAAACATATACCTATCATGTGATGCAGCCATTCCACTTATAGGGTTTAATCAAGAACAGTGGAAGTGTTTTTAAGATGTACCTGGAATTTGTTTTAATCAACCCTGGTAAGACACACAGATGTAGAAATAACTGTCATGAAGGAAGATGATTTCCTTACAGCTCCCTAGAACAGGAGGCATGGCTCAGCACCCTGGGGTGCTACAGTGGCAAGCACCTAGGTCAATCAGGAGGGGAAGATGCCTTCACTCTATTTTTTTTTTTCGAGAAGGAATGAGCAAGTAAGGGTAAGCAGGCTGGGCAGGATTCAGGTTGACTAGTTTCAGCAGTCTGCAAAGTGTGAGGGTTGCTCCTGGTTTTATAATACCTGGCCCTTGGGTAATTAGGGCAGGTGGAGAGCGGCTCAGTGTGAGAGCACCAAAAAAGAGTCGATGGGGAGGAAGTGTTCTGGGTTGATTAGCTTGCAAATGAAATGCACACTTGACCAGAGGGGCAGTCACTCCAAGATGACCAGATGTCAGAACATCAGAAACACATGGTTAACACAGAAATCAGATGTCCGTTCAGAGATTTTGCATGAATGTTCATTTCAGCTTTGTATGTAATAGCCTCAAAGTGAAAACAATCTAAATATATGTCAACAGCTAAATGGATATATAGAATGTGGTATATCCAACCAGTCCATTCTGAAGGAGATCAGCCCTGGGATTTCTTTGGAAGGAATGATGCTAAAGCTGAAACTCCAGTATTTTGGCCACCTCATGCGAAGAGTTGACTCATTGGAGAAGACTCTGATGCTGGGAGGGATTGAGGGCAGGAGGAGAAGGGGACGACAGAGGATGAGATGGCTGGATGGCATCACTGACTCAATGGATGTGAGTCTGAGTGACCTCCGAGAGCTGGTGATGGACAGGGAGGCCTGGTGTGCTGCAGTTCATGGGGTCGCAAAGAGTCGGACACGACTGAGCGACTGATCTGATCTGATCTGATCTGATATCCAAAAAGTCGATTACTACTCAGCAATAACAGCATACTTCCCTGGTGGCTCAGATAGTAAAGAATCTGTCGACGATGTGGGAGACTTGGGTTCAATCCCTGGGTTGGGAAGATTCCTTGGAGAAGGAAAGGGCTATCCACTCCAGTATTCTTGCTGGAGAATTCCATAGACAGAGGAGCCTGGTGAGCTACAGTCCATGGGATAGCAGAGAGTCAGACACAACTGAGTGACTTTCACTTCACTCCACTTCAATAAAAGGAAGAAACTATTGATAAATGCAACAGCATAGATGAATTTCAAAAATAATTATGGTAGGTGAAAGAAGGAGATAAAAAGATCTGATCTGATGATTCAATTCATTCTAGAAAATGCCAGTCAATTTATATTATAATTGTAAATGCCCAACACAGATCAGTGGTTGCCTGGTAATGAGAGGGGGATAGAGAGTGACATTAAAAATGAGAACAAGAAAAATTTGGGAGCGATGGCTATGCCATTATATTGATACTGGTGATGGGTTCATGGTATATACATATGACAGGTCTTATTAGATTGTACAATTTATTATTTTTTGAAGATGAATCTTTAATGAACTCCAGTAGAGAAAGACTTTCTGAATTTCAAAATGGGAGAACAAATCACTAAGGAAAAGATTTAGGGGTCTGCCTGTATAATGTGTGAGTGAATACTCCATATATCCTCAAATAGTACAATTTAAATGTATACAGTTCTGTAGGCAGTCATCTAGCAAAGGTGGGGCCAGAGAATGAACAACAGTGTACAGGCCAAGGACTTCCCTGCCAGTCCAGAGGTTAAGAATTCACCGTGCAACGCAGGGACTGTGGGTTCAATCCCTGGTTGGGGAGCTAAGATACCACATGCCTCAGAGTAACTAGGCCTGAGTGCTGAAACTACTGAGCCCAGGCACCACTAGAGGGCTTGTGCACTGAAATGAAAGATCCTGTATGATGCAAGGAAGCTCCTGAGTGCTGTAAGTATGACCCAACACAGCCAAATAGGTAATTAAATTATATACATATATAAGCCAGTATCTAGGTCAGTGGAATTACTTCCAGTCCTGATTAGACTGCAATAGGCACCTAAAACCTTAGTGGCTCAATCTCCCATTTCCATAAATTATGTGTGAGTGTTTATTTATATTACTTAGGTTTATTCCTAATAGAGAAGGCAATGGCACCCCACTCCAGTACTCTTGCCTGGAAAATCCCATGGATGGAGGAGCCTGGTAGGCTGTAGTCCATGGGGTCGCTAAGAGTAGGACATGACTGAGCGACTTCACTTTCACTTTTCACTTTCATGCCTTGGAGAAGGAAATGGCAAGCCACTCCAGTGTTCTTGCCTTGAGAATCCCAGGGACAGGGGAGCCTGGTGGGCTTCCATCTATGGGGTTGCACAGAGTCGGACACGACTGAAGTGACTTAGCAGTAGGTTTATTCCTAAAACCAAGGTGAACTAGAAATGAGTTTGAGAAAATGTGTAAAGCTCCAAGCCCTTCCTGAAGCAAGTATAATACTGTGTAACCACAGTCTATGTTTTTACTACTTCCCACATTTAGAGTGAAATGTCTCTAGAAAACACAGAATAAGATTCCAGACAGACATAACCACAAATGGTGTTCTTACCCTCCAAAGCATAAACTAACCCTTTCCGGGCTGCTGTTTTAGCTGCTGGTAGATCCTAGGGTGCAGGATTGCAATCCTGAATGGTACACGAAGGAACATTTGCTTCCAGCTGTGGTCAATCAACCCCAGAGTGAACCAGACAGTCAGTCCCCCAGCCAGACCTCATGGTGGAAAGGATAAAGGGCCTGCCTGAGATGGGCCCATTGACTTCAGAGTAACGGCTCGTGAAGGCGACAATAGGCCTTAAAGGCCCCAAACAGTGGGTTTCCACTCAGCAGGCACCCTTCTGATTAAGTCAGCTTTGTTGACATTCAAGAATTAGTTTTTTTCCCCAAACAAAACTGTTCTGAGGTTTATTCTTAATTCCAGCACGTGTAAATTTGTTTCCTTTTCTCTACTGATCATTTGAGACTTATTCATTAATAAAGAATCTTGAGAGCATTCCACAATTCCTAGGAACAGATTGTTTTTAATGAGAAAAAAAAATCCAAACTTAAGAGTTTTCCCTTTTAACTAAAAGATTGGGCACTTTTTTTCAAATAAAGCAATACAATCTTTCTTGACAAAGAGAACTTGTACTTTCTAAAGGGAATAGGAAACACGAGGTACAGTAAAGTTTATTTTCTAAAAAGTATTAGACAATAGATGAAAAAGGCATAATATGTTCTGTCTTATTTAGTCTAAAAGGAGATTTATTGGATGTGGAGGAAGACTGTGAGGTCTTAGAGAAGTAACACAATCTCCCCTTGTAAAGACTGTCATTACACTGAAAGCCACTGCCTGTTTCTGTGTCCTTCATGCATAAAGAGCTAGAAAATGCTATCTCACAAAATAAGAATTTTTTTTTGTAATTCATTAACTTTCAGTTTTGACACATACAGCAAATATTTTACATACTGATTTGCAAGAAAGGGTTTTTAAAAGGCTAAGTACTGATTCAGAAAATGAGAAGGAAAGGAAGATGGGACCCAGTGCTCTTTCTCTATCTGTGGATATTTACCACAATAATAACATTTTATTTTTACAGTGCCTCGCTACCATTTGCAATCTGGGCATTTACAGAAAATGTATGCTAGTCAAACCAGAGATTAAAATACATAAAACCACATCAGAAGAAAATCACACACTCATTGCACGATATACTCAATGCTGAAAGATAGAGAGCGTTTATTACCCATATCTAAGAACCAAAATGTTCTTCTATTTGCAGGGCAGGAATAGAGGCACAGATGTAGAGAATGGTCGTGTGAACATAGTGGGGGAAGGAGAGGGTGGGATGAAATAAGAAAGTAGCGCTGACATGTATACACTGCTGAGTCACCTCAGTCGTGTCCGACTCTGTGCAACCCCATAGACGGCAGCCCACCAGGCTGCCCCGTCTCTGGGATTCTCCAGGCAAGAACATTGGAGTGGGTTGCCATTTCCTTCTCCAATGCATGCAAGTGAAAAGTGAAAGTGAAGTCACTCAGTCATGTCCAACCCTCAGCGACCCCATGGACTGCAGCCCACCAGGCTCCTCCATCCATGGGATTTTCCAGGCAAGAGTACTGGAGTGGGGTGCCACTGCCTTTTCCATGTATACACTACCATCTATAAAACAGGTGGCTAGTGGGAAGCTGCTGTGTAGCACAAGGCGCTGGGCTCAGTACCCTGTGATGACTTAGAGGCGTGGGATGAAGGGATGGGAGAGCGGGCCAAGAGGGAGGGGAGATATGTATGCATATGGCTGATTCACATTGCTGTACAGTAGAAACTAACACCACATCGTAAAGCAATAATACTCCAATTAAAAAATAAATTAAAGAAATCTGAAACTTAAAAAGAAAAAAAAAGAACCAAAGCTTTCTTGAGACATTGGAAACTAAAAAGTAAGAGGGAGAAAAAGGGAGCCAGAACAAGAGAGAAAGGCTGTTTGAAAGCTATTCTAAC
The DNA here is from genome assembly GCA_935064755.1 of Tragelaphus eurycerus. Classification (NCBI taxonomy): domain Eukaryota; kingdom Metazoa; phylum Chordata; class Mammalia; order Artiodactyla; family Bovidae; genus Tragelaphus; species Tragelaphus eurycerus. Next base: position 190,778 of record CAKXYN010000145.1, read on the forward strand.
TTAAAATGTCAGGTCTGACCTATGGTCACAAAACTTGATTACTCTGGTTAACAGTAAGGGATTTAACTTTTATCTGAAAACTTACAAGGTTGGGGTTAGTATGGAAAAAAACAACAGATCTGAAATTAAATTCAAGTCTTAGCACTGCAACTAACCCCATTGTGTGACCTATAGTAATTCACCATCCCTTTTGGCCCTCAGTTCCTGAGCCTATAAAATGAGGGGACTGAAATAAATTCTTCCCTTAGGTCTATGTAGCATTATTTTTATTTTGTTTTTTACTTTTTGGCTGTTCTGGATGGCTTGTGGGGTCTTACCCAGCCAGGGATTAAACCCTCAATCTCTGCAATGGAAGCCTGGAGTCTTATGCACTGCTCACCAGGGAAGTCCCTCTATGTAGCATTATAAGCCAATGGTTCTCTGGTGAAACCACACAAAAAACTAATAGTGGTTCTAGCAAAGGACCCTCAATGGGACAGTCAGCAAAATTTAGGGATGAAGTTAAGCAGAGAGGAAGGCAGACATATTCTTTCCTGAGATAAGAAAGCATTCTTTCTCCAGAGAGCTTTTACATCACCATGAAGCACTCATGCCCAGACAACTCTATTCCTGACAGCATGGGATTTGTCCCTCTGGTATACGTGTCACAGCATCATATTCTTGGGACATCCCTCTTCCAGCTTGCATCATGGAGCCTCAAAGCACGCCTGGCACACTGGATGCTCAATGAATGAACTCCTGGAAGATTCCTCCTCAGGTCAGATTCTAGCCCCACCTGGAGCAAGTGACATTAGCAAGTCACTTTCCCAGTCTCTCAAAGCTCCAGTCTCCTGATCCTTAACATGAGGTTTATATTCAATGAGGTAAAAACATGCAAAATTTGATCTGAATAGCGCAAACTACTGTGGAACTGCAAAGTATGTGATGTCTGTCTTTACAAAACTTTTACAACAGATACAAGAATTGCTACACTTTTCTAGGACTTGGGGTCTAGCAAATTGGCCCAAGCGTGTCTCCCTTCTTGGAACTTGTTATCTGTCTGTTCAGCTCCAGGCACAATGGACCTCAGAACCTTTGGGATGGTCTCCAGGAACTGGAGGTCTGATCTCAGTTTCTCCAGTCTTCTAAGACTTATCCCCCAGATAACGAGCTTGTCCATATCAGGTGTGAACTTGAGACTCCAGAATTCTCAAGGTTGCCCCGACCAGGCTGGTCTTGCCTCTATGTCTACTAGGAAGGAATAACACTCTTCAGCTCCAACTCCGAAATCCTCATGGAAAAATGATGCCCTCTTTTAAGATGTCAGCTCTATGAGACTATCCACTTATGAGAATAAGCTATTGGAAAGGCATGAAGAGCCTAGAGAAGGAGGGAGAGAAAGAGAGTCCTGATGACAGTGACCTTGGAGGCAGCCATGCTTGATGCTGATAGTTACTGTTGTTTAGTCCATAAGTGGGAGAAGGCAATGGCACCCTACTCCAGTACTCTTGCCTGGCAAATCCCATGGATGAAGGAGCCTGGTAGGCTGCAGTCCATGGGGTCTCTAAGAGTGGGACACGACTGAGTGACTTCACTTTCCCTTTTCACTTTCATGCATTGGAGAAGGAAATGGCAACCCACTCCAGTGTTCTTGCCTGGAGAATCCCAAGGACGGGGAAGCCTGGTGGGCTGCCGTCTATGGGGTCACACAGAGTCGGACACGACTGAAGTGACTTAGCATAGCATAGTCCATAAGTAGTGTCCAACTCGTTCGCAACCCCATGGATTACAGCATGCCAGGCTCCTCAGTCCTCCACTATTTCCTGGAGTCTGCTCAAATTCATGTTCATAAGTAGGCAATGCTATCTAACACTTCTTCCTGTACTGCCTTCTCCTTTTGCCTTTTATAAACAGTTCTATCAAATCATTCACAAATGGCCTCTGTAAAATCCAGGAGGTCTTAAGGACGATGCCACAGAGAAACTGAAGACCAAGCAGTAATGAGGGTGTTTACAAAATGCAAAGATTCTCACTCTGGCACAGAATAAGGTTTTCTGTGTCAATGACAATAAAAACTCACTGCAGTTTTCATATTTTTTTTTTTTAACACACAAATGAGATTAATGTCTGAGGGTCAGAAATAAACATTTTATAGAATTGAAAATATATATTCGGATAAAAAATAGCATACATTTTTTCTTAGTACAATTAAATATACTTAAGTGGGAAAAATACTAAGCTTAACTTTAGTTTTAACTTTAGAAACCCATGTCTATTTACATGTAAAAGATTACCATCAGAAGTAGCAATTCTTCAACATAATACTACATAAGTGTTCTATAAAATGCAGTTCAAATATGTGCAAGAAAAAATTCAACTTTATTCATAGGAATGAATGCTGTAGTTAAGAATGCAAAATAGTTTTAGTAATTTAAAACCGAGAAAGAAAAAAAAATCTCCGTTAGGGATAAATATTCCATATATGGTTTTTATTCAAAGGCAACTTATTTTTAGGAAGCTGGGGAGAAAATAAATTTCTTAGCTCTTTTGGACTTGTATGTTCAAAAGTGACTATTTATATTTAAGCTAATATTTCAACCTTGTATTTTTTTAAAACCAGTGTTTCAGCAATACATACATTAAGTTTAACAGCTTTTATTTTAATTTCTAAAATATGTCATTGCAAAGTGAATCCAGTCATAGAGCATAAAGTTCTGTTTTCAGACGACTAAATGATTTTGTTCAACATACAACTCTGGCATTATGATGATTTTATCATTCTTTAAATACCATGCATCTGAGGGACAACTTACTCTCTAAAACTCTAAGATATTTACTGGGTCCTTCCAAGAATTCCCAAAGTGGTGCTTTCAAGGTTTAGAGAGGCTCTCTAAGAATTTACAATATAGATCATTTTAAGATGCTTTTTTCTTTTACAAAACAGAATGTGTTTAGAGAAAGACAATCTTCTCTTCACTCCCATCCCCCAACCTTACTGAATTACAAAAAAAAAAAAAAAAATTACATTTGCAAACTTTCCAAAGGAAACAGGGTGCTTGTTTGATCTCTGCAATGAAAACAGTGGTAGAACAGAGCAAGATGCTTGTATTTATCAGTGAGCAGAAGCTACTATCCAGACCCTTCCAGAGATGCACAGAAAGGCTACTTAAAACTGCAGATCCTGGGAACTCACCAGATCATTTTGTATTGGAATCGGAATCCCCAGGGATTTTTTTTTTTTTTTAAAGCAAGGTCCCTAAATGATTCCTAGGTATACTGAAATTTTTAAGCCAAAGCATGTGATGTTGAAGAGACAGAGCAACTCTCATATCCCTGAAGGAGCACCAAGCATTTTCCAAATGTATCCTTTGCATGACTTTTTTCTTCCTCCATATAATGGAGGTAGAGATGTGGGTCGTTGTGACTTATCTCCTCCACCTGGGTTCAACAGACAGAGGCTAGGCTCCTGTGTTCATCTTGTTTGATATTCCAATCAGGGAATTAATAAAGTTTGCGGGGTGGGGAGTTGCTCTGCATGGTTTATGGGATCTTAGCTTCCCAACCAGGGATTGATCACCGACAGGCCCTGCAAAGTGAGAGTGCCCAATCCTAACCACTGGACCACCAGGGAATTCCCTAATAAATTCTTGATAATGGTCAGACTGTGTCCAGTTAAGGACTTGGATTCTTCATAGATCAAATCTTGCAATCGTGCCTGCATTCTTTTTGTGATAACAATTTCTAAAAAGAGAGTATTTCCTCTATAAATTGTCTATAAACAACTTAGAAACTTAGTCCATAAATGATAACGGGCAACTCTGGAATTTTCTTCAAACAGTATTCTCACCAAGTACTCTGAGAGGTGCTGAACAAATAGAAAAATGTATGTGCAGGCATGATTTTGTGTGACTCAATCATTGTATCTTTCCTGACCAAAGATTCAGATCAGTTCAGTTCAGTCCCTCAGTCATGTCTGACTCTTTGTGACCCCATGAACCGCAGCATGCCAGGCCTCCCTGTCCATCACCAACTCCCGGATTCCACCCAAACCCATGTCCATTGAGTCAGTGATACCATCCAACTATCTTATCCTCTGTTGACCCCTTCTCCTCCCGCCCTTAATCTTTCCCAGAATCAGGGTCTTTTCAAATGAGTCAGCTCTTCAGCATTAGATTACAAATGCAAAACTAAGTGTTTGATTCTTATCACAAGGAGATGCTTGTCTTCTTTCCTAAACTAAAGGTTGAATTTCTTACAAATGTGGGGAAAAAAAGAAAAGAAAAAGAAACTCATATGCTGGTTACTCAGTCAACGCTTATTTTCTGGCTTTGCTTTCCTTGAAATCTTGTCTATGTGATTCTTCTATAACAATGAATAGCCAGAAAAGCTCTTATAAAAGGTCTGCCTGTATAAGTGTGTTAAATAATTATAATTTAAGCTCCTCACTAATCTCAGATTATCAACACCTGGATGTGTTTGTGAGCAAAGCCTGAAACTCCAGTGAAATAGACAAGGAAGACTAGAACAGAGTTATCCTTGACCCAGTTGTTTAAGTTTGTTATCCTGGTTTGCTAACAATTCAAGACCTGTTTGTGTAACTGCTGCCCATAGGGCAGAGATAAAACAAACAGGAATTGGAAAGGTAGGTTGGGAGACTTGGGTGTATTCTTCTGGGTAGTTCCAAAAGAGGGTCCCTGCAATGTTCAGTCTCACACTAAAACAAATTCCAAAGCGTTGTTTGATCTGCATCAGAGATCTGATCTGCTCAGTCGCTTCAGTCGTGTCCGACTCTGTGCGACCCCAAAGACGGAAGCTCACCAGGCTCCCCTGTCCCTGGGATTCTCCAGGCAAGAACACTGGAGTGGGTTGCCATTTCCTTCTCCAATGCATGAAAGCGAAAAGTGAAAGTGAAGCCGCTCAGTCGTGTCAGACTCTCTTAGCGACCCCATGGACTGGAGCCTTGACCAGGCTCCTCCGTCCATGGGATTCTCCAGGCAAAAGTACTGGGGTGGGGTGCCCATTTTTCTGCATGGAAGACCCAAATAAGATGATAATCATTAACTCAAATGAGCTCCCTGTTTACAAAACCGTTGTGACCATTTGGCAGCTGTAAATAACTCTTTGTCCAGGATTGGAAAACTCATGGAGAAGCAGGATATATAAATTATAAAAGATATGAGAGGTGGGGTTAAAAGAGATACATGGAGTAACTTGGAGGACACTAAAAGTCAGGCTACCAGAGGACCTAAGGAAGAAGTAAGCACAAAACATCTAAAAATAGCAGAACTGGAGGAAATGGTTCCAGGGGGATTTGATCTGCCATTGTACTCAAATCCTGCCATTTCAGTTCAGATCTATAAAAAGGCATCCTTCCTATCTATTCAGTAAAGATACTGATTACACATCCTGTTTCATACCGGTAGGCCTTACCACCCAGATTTCCAAATTTCTTACTTTATAAGGTCAGTCTCATGTTACATTGCTTTCTCTCTGTGAATTTACCTGGATCACAAAATCGAGTCAATAGCATTTCCCCTTCTCATCCTTGCAACCAACAGAGGAGGCCTGATGGTACAGCTGATGTGAGGCTGGCAAATACATTTAAAAATCTGCATCCTTTCTACTCTTACCAGGGCTCACTATACGTTAAGTTTTGCTTTTTATCTTTTGTTTTATTTCCTTTTGCCTTAGCTTTACAAGAAAAGCTACATAAATATTCTTTTGTTCCGTTTTCTTCACGTTAATAAATTAAGGGCTTCTGAATGACCAATATGTCACAAATGACAGAAAAAGTGAGATACAAACTTTGAAAATTTAGCCCCTCATTGAAGTTTGTAAAGTATCATACTTTTAAATTTCAGTGTATGCATGAATAAAAATAAAATTCTTTATTTAATAAACTTTTCTCTGATCCTTTAAATTTTAGTTTTTTTAAACAAGTATATTACATTACAATACTGTATTAGTTTCAGGTGTACAGCAAAGTGATTCAGTTATATATATAACTATCAGATTATTTCCATTATACTTTATTATAAGAATTGAATATAGTTCTCTGTTCTATACAGTAAATCCATATTGTTTATCTATTTTATATTTTATTTTAGAAAAATGGCAATTTTTATCTGTTAATCCTATAATTCATATATCCCTCCTCACTTTCCCTTTGGTATCTATAGATTTGTTTTCTATGCCTGTGGATATGTTTCTGTTTTGTAAATAAGTTCATTTGTAGTAGTTTTTAGATTCTACATGTAAGTCATAGCATATAATATTTATCTTGTTCTGTCTGACTTACTTCACTTGGTACAATAATCTTTAGGTCCATTTATATTGTGGCAAATGATATTATTTCGTTTTTTAAGGCTGAGTAATTGTTTGTTGTTCGCTCTAGTCATGTCTGACTCTTTTGCAAACCATGAACTGCAGCATGCCAAGCTTCCCTGTCCTTCACCATCTCCTGGAGTTTGCACAAACTCATGTCCATTGAGTTGGTGATGCCATCAAACCATCTTGTCCTCTGTCTTCCCCTTTTCCTCCTGCCTTCAATCTTTCCCACAATCAGGAACCTTTTCTAGTGAGTCAGCTCTTCATATCTGGTGGCCAAAGTATTAGAGCTTCAGCTTCAGGATCAGTCCTTGCATGAATATTCAGGACTGATGTCCTTTAGGATGGACTGGTTGGATCTCCTTGCAGTCCAAGGGACTCTCTAGAGACTTCTGCAACACCACAGTCCAAAAGCATAAATTCTTTGGCACTCAGCCTTCTTTATGGCCCAACTCTCACATCCATACATTACTACTGGAAAAACCATAGCTTTGACTATATGGACTCTTGTTGGCAAAGTAACGTCTCTGCTTTTTAATATACTGTCTAGGTTTGTCATAGCTTTTCTTTCAAGGAGCAAACATCTTTTATTTTCATGGCTGTTGCCACCATCTTAAGTGATTTTGGAACTGAGTAATATTCCATTATATATGCACGCACACATATATTAATATACATATTCACAAACACACATCTTCTTTATCCATTCATCTGTTGATAGATCCTTACGTTGCTTCTGTATCTTGGCTATTATAAATAGTGCTGCTATGAACACTGGGGTGTGTGTATCTTTTCAAATTAGAGTTTTAATCTTTTCCAAATATATGCCAGGGAGTGGGACTCCTGGATCATATGACAGCTCTACTTTTAGTTTTTAAAATTCTAGTTTTCTATTTACCATTGGATCCTTTGTTTCTTCACTTCTGCAGATTGTGTAGGTTTACTCTAATGATGCAGACAGCCAACATGTGTATTACTTTTTACTCATCTAAAGTCTTGCTGCTCACAGAGAAGGAGGTCAGATATGTAAAGAAGACCACCCTATCTCAGTGGTGACTGACTGAACCAATGAGACTGAATATGGGACACACAGGGAAGCTTCCCTAGGAAATTACAGCTGCCAAATAAGTAGAAACAGAAGGCAGCTAAGTCCCTAACACCGGACCACATGTTGATGAGACGACCAGATAACCACGTCACTACAGCTGTTGTGACCAAAGGGCAGCAAGACTCCAGCTGTATCCTGCATGGTTTTCCTGTTTCACCAGGTTTCCACAAAGCTATGGAGACACTTCCCTCCATATTTCCTTATTTAACTTTAAACCTTCTTCAACTACTGTGCCCTTTGCAACCCTAAAGAATCTACGTGAAATCTATGTGAAACAACCAGAGAACTGCTCCTTACTATTTTCTCCTTTCTGCCCTACTTTTTTTATTTTTTTAAAAAATGATTATTATTAATATTATTTGGCTACACTTAGAGGCATGGAGGTTCTTAGTTCCTAGACCAGGGATCGAACCTGCACCCCCCTGCAGTGGAAGCATGAAATCTTAACCATTGGACTATCAGGGAATTCCCTCTCTACCCTACTTTTTAATGATGTAAGAAAACATTTCTAGCATGGTATAGATTCATGGCTTTCTCCTATGGTGGAATTATGGTACTTTTGGTCTTTAATGTTAGTACTAAATTCTTTCTCTGTGTGTATATGCTGGGTTTTTAGTATCCAGACCAGTACATTCATAAAGGCACTAATCTCAATTATTAAGACTCTGCCCTCATGACCTAAGTATCTCCCAAAGGTGCCATCAGCTTGGTGATTAGAATTTCAACATGTGGATTTGGGGGTACACAAATATTCACCCCACAGCAAGGAGTCTAGTTTTTCTGCTTTGTTTCTACCCTCAGAAAATGTGTAGTCTGCCCACCGAATAACCCAATGAGAGGGTAAAGGGATGCTTGTGCTTTCTATTTTGTGTCTTAAATTGGAATTCATTTTCCAAGAGAAATACGATTGGGTGTGATAAGTTTCCATGGTCCAGCTTAGTTATAGATTTAACAGAGCCTCAAAGGATAGCCTAAGAATCCTATTATTTATATTAACATCATTTTTATGGGTTACTTGGTTCTAAGTTTTAATAAGTCAATTAAAATAACATTTAAAAAATAAATATAATAGCTCTGTAAGCTTGAACTATATGCATATATTGATCTTGGCTCCTTCTGAACGATCAAAAGTAGATATCAGATTCAATTTGCTTTTATCATCTATGTGTTGTTGGCATCAGAAGTTTGATGGGCCTCAGATTTGTATTTGTGAAAGGACAGTGGCTGCATATCATTAGACCACAGCTGTTTAATCCAGTGGCTTAACTCAGAATTCAGTGGAAATATTCTGGAGCCATGATCTGACCCTCTCCAATGCAGTCCTCTGAGGGTTAAGAATGATGCTATTTTACAATGCTAATAACCATCTGAGGGTGAAGAACACTGCTAATAAATTCTTTACCCAACCAAGCCAGATATTAAATCCTGTTGCAAAATCAACATTAACTCTCCCGTACTCCTTTTTTTCCAAACCATTTGTTCTGGAAGAAAGAATCATTTTCATTATTGTCCACAATACATCTAAAGTTTATTTCTCATGGAGGTATTTTTTTTGTTTTGTTTTGTCTTTTTTTATAATCTGGCTGCCCTGGGTCTTAGTTGAGGCATGCAGGATTATATGGAATCTTTTAGCTGCAAAATGTGGGATCTAGTTCCCTGACCAAGGATTGAACCTGGCCCCTGCACTGGAAGCACAGAGTCTTGGCCACTGGACCACCGGGGAAGTCCCATTTGTGACGTTAAAAGTTTGCCCAAATCTCTTACCCCAAGGTTTGTGTGTGCATGTGTGCTCAGTCGCTTCAGTTGTGTCTGACTCTTTGCCACCCTATGGACTGTAGCCCTCCAGTCTGTCTATGGGATTTTCCAGGCAAGAATACTGGAATAGGTTGCCATGCCCTCTTCCAAGGGATTGTCCTGACCCAGGGATCAAACTTGCATCTCCTGTGTCTCCAGCATTGCAGGCAGATTCTTTACTGCTGAGTCACTAGGGAAGCCCACCCAAAGTTTCAACATCCTCTCAAAGAAATCACTCAGTTCCTATTTCTCAGAGTACTTGCCACGAAGTCATCAAAGCCCCAAGAGCCTCAACAGAGATCCCAGAGGTGTGAGTGTGGAGTCACCTGTGTCCAAGCAACAGGTCAAAGGAGGTCAGATGCCTTCTAAACAAGTTTCCCAGTTAGAACTCACTAGCAGCGCTTAGAACGTCTTCTCCCACTAAACACCTCGGGGCATGAATTCACAGTCAGGGCAGGACAACTATTTCATTTCAGTTTAAGATTTTGCATTTCACTAAGTCCTGAGAGATCCTTCCCCCAACTCAAAAGAAACAAACAACAACCCCCCCAAAACACTTCCCTTTGTGCAGTTTTACAACAGGCAGGCAAGGTTATTCCTCAACACAAGAGGACTCTCTGGACTTTGTACAAGAGATTCTTTAACCCAGAAATTATTCCTCCTATTTCCAAGTGGCTGGCTGTCCTTCCCCTCCTCCACATTCTCTCCTGCCCACAGACCTCTGTCCACTTACAATCTGGGAAGACAAGCATTCTACCTGTTTGTGCATTGGACCATTTCATTCCCATCACTGAGTAAATCCTCAGGAGACCCTTGGAGAAAGATTAAATTTCTTAATAAGTAACTCCTTCCATTATCAAATTTAACATTCCAGCACTGCCAAGTGACTGCATGAAAAAGATTAGTGTGGATGACTAGACAAATTCTGTGATCATCTATTCAAATTAAAGATTTTGAAGTTGAAAAAGTGGAGGAGGACAATGTTTTTCTGCAAAATTGTGCCTATTGTTCTCAAATATGCAAACTATATTATGAAGACTACTATAATTCTGAGACTATTTTTTAAAATTATTTATGCTGTCATAATTTAATAGCAAAATTAATTTTTTCTCATAGAAATCCTAGTCTTTGGGACTTCCCTGATGGTGCCGTGAATAAGACTCCATCTGTCAATGCAGGGGACATGAGTTCCATTCCTGGACCAGGAAGATTCCACATGCCCTGGAGCAAATAAACCCATGCATCACAACTACTGAGACTGCTCTAAAGTCCACCAACCACAACAACTGACCCGGTATGCTGCAACTACTGAAGCCCTCACATCTAGAGCTTGTGCTCTGCAACAAGAGAAGCCACTGCAATGAAAATGCCTTGCACTATAACGAAGAGTAGCCCCCACTTGCCGCAACCAGAGAAAACCAGCATGTAGCCACGAAGATGCAGCGCAGCCAAAAAAAAAAAGAAACCCTGGTCCTTATGACTACTCATGATATTACTCATTTTCCTTTTTGCTATCTATTTTACATATGATAATATAAGTTTCCATGTTACTCTCTCCATACATCTCACCATCTTCTCCCCTCTCCCTGTGTCCATAAGTCTGTTGTCTATGTCTTTTTAAATTGATACACAATAAAATGGACTTTTGTGCATGTGTGTTCCAGGAATTTAATAGTTCTTTGAATTCATGTGTGTGTGTCCCCAGTTGCGTCCAACTCTTTGAGATCCTTTGGACTGTAGCCCACCAGGCTCCTCTGTCCATGAGATTTCCCAGGCAAGAATATTGGAATGGGTTGCCATTTCCTTCTCCAGGGGATCTTCCTGACCCAGGGATTGAACCTGCATCTCCTGTGTCTCCTGAATTCCAGGTGGATTCTTCATCACTGATCCATCGGGGAAGCTTTTGGCTAAGATCAAGTATAGTATCTTTGAATTTAAACATATATAGTTTATGCAACTGTTATCACATCAGGATACTTAGAAGTTCTAACATCCACTAAAATTCCCTCTTGCTATCCAGTTGCAGTCATAACCCCCAACACCTAACCACTGATCTTCTGTTACTATACTTTTGGTTTTTGAGAATGTCTTACAAATGGAATCATATATTAGGTAAACTCTTATCTGTTTTCTTTCAATTAGCATAACTATTTTATGAGTCAAAGTTGTTTGATATACACAAGTGTCAAAATTTGATTCCATTTTTATGGCTGAGGACTATTCCCCTACATACATGTACTGTAAAACAATAAACAGAAACCTCAATTAAACAGAGTTGGGAGGGGGACTCCCCTGGTGGTCTGGTGACTAAGACTCTGTGTTTCCACTGCTGGGGGCATGGGTTCAATACCTGACGGGAGAACTAATATCTCACATGCCAAGAGGCCAAACAATAAAGTAAAATATTAATAAATTGGGCCAAGATATTTTAAAAGTACTGTTTAGAAAATAGAGTTGGGAGACCAGAAGAGGGAGCTCTCACACCCTGCGTTGATTGCCCAACAGGAAGAAGATCTGTCAAGGCTCAGCCAATGACAAACCATAGACTCTCTGTTTATGTAGCCCTCCCAACTTCCTTTTCCCCTCTATAAAAGCATTTCCTTGTGTTGCCCTTCCAGGACTTGTAGTGACTTGCAGACTCAGACTGTAATTCTCTGCTGATCCCAAATAAATCCATCTTTGTTGGAGAGATACTTGGCATTCTATTTGTTTCAGGTCAGCAGTGTTTATCACAGTATGTTTAACCCACTCATCCTCAGAAGATCTGGGTTGTTACCAGTTTTTGGAGATTATAAATAAAGCTTCTCTAAATATTTGTGTAGTTTTTGTGTGAACACAAGTTTTCGTTTCTCTAGGGTAAATACCTAGAAGTGGGATTGCTGGATCATCTTGTTAGTGTATGTTTAACCTTACAAGCAACTGCCAAGGTGTTTTCCAGCATTTTGCATTCCCACCAGTAGTATATGAAGGTCTCATTTGCTCTGCATTCTTACCAACACATGGCATTGTCAATCTTTTAAATTTTATCTACTCCAATAGGTTAATAGTGGTATCTTATCATGGTTTAACTTACCTTTTCCTAATGACTAACGATGTTGAGCACCTTTTCATGTGCTTATGTGCCAACCATATAAACTTTGGTTAAGTGTCTGTTCAAGCCATTTCCTGTTTTTTAATTGGGTTGTTTCCTAACTGTTGAGTTTTAAGTGTTCATTATTCTTGGGTACAAGTCTTCTGTCAACTCTCTGATTCTTAAATGTTTTCTCCCAGCCTATAGAGTCTTTTACAGGGTACGTTTGATTTTTTGATCAAGTCCAATTTTTAATAGTTGTTATCTATAGGCTTTTTAAAATGTTTCTCTTTTTCAAATCTACATTAAGAATATATTAGTTTTACATTTTAAGTTATGTTATTTAATACAAAATGAATGCCCTTTGCAATTAAAAAAAGAATCCCAACAGAATTCATTGGTGCATTTGAAAGAATTGCCAAATATGATCTGACATGTCTACTTAAACCCTGGCTTTTTGAGACCATGAATAGAAAAGAAGTGTTTTTAGTAAGATGTCATGACATCAGTTTAATCAGAGAATACACAGATAATTATATCTTAATGCTTCATAGTCATTAGTATGAACAGGGTATTTTTGATGCTGAAACCTTCCAAATACAACTTACATCTTTACAGTTTTCAAGTTCAGGCTTGGCACATCCTGGTAGAGTTATAAATGACTTATGATACTTTATGTAATAATATGATTTTACTCTATGCTTTAAAGCCACATGTTTAAAAAATGAACTCAGTTCATAACAATTTGAAAGAAACTCTGGACAAAAAGTCCTGGTTCTTGGGCTACCTTCAGGGTGCTAGACATTCCAAGAAAAGCGGGTTTGTTCAAATGTGGTGTGGCCTTTCAAAGGAAGTGGCAGTGGAGTAGAAGATAATGACCCTTCTCTCTCCTGAATCACCACTGGAAAAGTGTTCTCCTGAGGGCTCAGGGATGCTCTGCTGCAAGCCCAGGCATCTGCAGTCACTGGGTCGTGGCAGGATTCAGTCACCAACCTGTCTGGATGCTGGGGGCAGACAGAACTCTAATCCTGCCAGCAGAGTGAGGGTGAACTTGAGCCTTTGCAGTCTTCAGACTCCAAGGCAGTATCCAATACACCAACAATCGCTTTACTTTTGTAAAGGGCCTAATAGTGACCAATGCCTATCCAATGTGATTCCATGGGATTCATTTGTATTTTAAAAATTTTTAAGACTTTTATTTATTTTTTTGGCCATGCAGCATGTGGGAATCTTAGTTCCCACATGGTGGAAGCATGGAGTCTTAACTACTGAACCACCAGGCAAGTTCCTTGAGATATGTTTTTGAAACAAATATGCTGGAACTTACATACTGAATGAGTACTGTAATCTTTGAAGGAGTTATACCTTATTTTAATAATGCCACCATCATTCAAGCTATCTTTGATACTCTACTTTGAACTCTGACACTAGGGTTTATGGTACACTTAAAATAATCTTTACAATGGTGGTAAGATTTGACTTTAGGGTAGGCCTGATATTGTGTAAGTCATCAAAAAATGAGCAATCTGAATAATTCAGTCTGTCTCTGAGCTAATTTCAAGGGTCAGCTAGTGTGTCCTTACAGCATAAAGTGCTCAGCCAATGTTTTCTAGAAGAACCGGGCCTAAAATCTGTTGTCAATGGTGGCTTTCTTTGTGAATAGCAATTTAAGATTCTAAAGTAAGAAAGCTGTTGCCTTATATTATTGTAAACTTACTAAAAAGGCTATGTTGTTGTTTAGTTGCTAAGTCATGTCCAACTCTTTTGTGACCCCATAGACTGCAGCCCGAAAGGCTTCACTGTCTATGGGATTTCCCAGGCAAGAACACTAGAGTGGTTTGCCATTTCCTTCTTCAGTCAATCTTCCTGACCCAAGAACAAACCCACGTCTCCTGCACTGCAGGCGGATTCTTTACCACTGAGCCGCCACAGAAGCCCCCATAGGCTATAATACTCAATAAAAACAAATCACAGTAATATTTTCAGCAATGGTAGGATTATCAGTATAAATTCATACTGACCAATGTGACCATTGGTCTGACTGTGTTCTGGTATATATGTTCCCCTTTTCCTTTTAATTTTAAGTGGTCTGTACATTTTATAGTCAGTCACAGTGGGTCTATGTAAGAATATTATGACTTCTCAAACACAAGTATTGGATAAACAAATATATCCATATAATGAAGACTTGGGCCTTAAGAGGCCCAGATTTTAAAAGTTCTATAATTTTCAACAGTACTTTAAAAATGTGTTCTAGTTCCATGCTCTGCTTCTTTTCTAATTTATCCATTTTTCGATGACTCAACTATCTTTGCAACATTGATTAGTCATGATGTTTGCAGATTCCAGAAACTCCCACACAAATCTGGAGAGTCCCCAAGGCACATGGCGATATACACACATGTGTATCCTAGCCCCCGGGCTGAGAAGATCTGAGCTGCTATTTCTAAAAAAGTTCCCTCATACAGAGTGAAGTAAGTCAGAAAGAGAAGAACAAATACCGTATATTAACCCATATATGTGGAATTTACATAAATGGCATAGATGATCTTATTTGCAAAACAGAAATACAGACATTGATGTAGAGAACATATGGACACCAGAGCAGGGGGAGGGGGAGTGGGATGAATTGGGAGATTGGGACTGGCATATCTACAGTACTAATATTGTGTAGAAAATAGATAACTAATGAGAACCTGGCTCCCCTGGTAGCTCAGCTGGTAAAGAATCTGCCTGCAATGCAGGAGACCCCGGTTTGATTCCTGAGTCGGGAAGATCTCAGGAAGATCCCTGAGAAGGGATAGGCTACCCACTCCAGTATTCTTGGGCTTCCCTGATGGCTCAGCTGATAGAGAATCCACTTGCAATGCAGGAGATCTGGGTTCAATCCTTGGGTTGGGAAGATCCCCTGGAGAAGGGAATGGCTACCCACGCCAGCATTCTGGCCTGGATAACTCCATGGACTGTTTGGTCCATGGGGATGCAAAGAGTCGGACATGACTGAGTGACTTTCACTTTAATGAGAACCTATATAACACAGGTAACTCAATGCTCTGTGGTAACCTGATAGGCAAGGAAGTCCAAAAGGGAGGAAATACATGTATTACATTTTCATTTTGCTGTACAGCAGAAATTAACACAACATTGTAAAGCAACAGTACTCCAATAAAAATTAATGCAAAAAATAAGCAAAGTAAATAAAATAATTCGTTTACTTCCTTTTATGTCTTCTTTGTAGTGAGCTCCCAGACTTGCTTGTTCCTATGGTCATCTCCTATTCTAACACCCTTTTTGTCTGCATCTTTAGTTTCCTGGGGAGAGTAACTAGTATGTCAAACTTTTAAAATTGTGTCAAAATTAAGTATATAAGTCCTTGATGAATAAACTGGAGAGGAGTACTGTCTCATCTTTTCAGCCTGAAGGTTGTAATCATGTCTACATTTATTGCCTAAAGACCATTTAAATTAGGCTTTCTGTTTTGGCTGAATTTTGCATAGATCAGGTTTCAGATCCCAGTCTACGGGTAGGTGAAATGTCAACATAAGCCCCTTTGACATAAGCCTGGAGAACCTGATGCTCAGAAAGCTTAGCAACAGAGCTCTGTCTAGACTTTATCTCTTCACTCTAACATTTTTCTGCCTCCCGGCTGTGATCCATGCTCTTTGTACTCTCTGGGCCTCTCCACAAGCTCACCCTTACAGCTCCCTGGCTGCATGGACAGGTGAAATCTCACATATCTCCCTTCTTCCAGCTCTGCCCGCCTTCAAAGTCTGAGATTGCGTTGGAATAATGCTCAAACTCTCTGCCTTGCAAACCTGCGCCCCAATTCTCCATTTTTCTCCTGCCTCCCAGACAACCTAAAAAAGGCACTGAGGACCTGTGACCTGCAAACTCAGTCCCACTCAACCCCTCAGCCAATCCCACTTAAGGCTAGCAGACTGAGAACTGCCATATGGGGGTGGTCTCTTGTCCTCACCTCAGTATGGAGGGAATCTCAAGACCGATAGTCCTAAAGCCTCCCCACCTCAAATCTTCCACTGATGGCTTGGTCCATGAAACAGAGCATCTGCTGTGGCTTACCGACTTTTTTCTCTAGTTCTTTTGCCAAGATGGGGACCATAACCTGATTTGCAGCCTGCTTCTTAGAAAATATCCATCCTCCTCGTCTTAAAGGAACCAAGAAGAGAGTTGGTTTTCCTGGTCACCAAAAATGTACCAGGCACCATGCTGGGTAATCTGTGTCTGGACTGAGTTATCATGCGTTATTATTATTACCACTTCATAGATGAAGAAACTGAGGCCTAGAGGAATGATACTACTTCATCAGAGGTCATAGAACTGGAGTGTTGGAGCTGCCTGTCTGAAAAGAAGCCTTTCTTATCTATGCAGATATAACTCCCAAACCTCCTCCAAGATGAAATTAATACCTTAGGGTATAACTTACTGAATTTATCATCCCCACTGCCTACACTTTCTTGTTTTCATGTCCTGCTTATCACATCAAGTCTCCTTGGTTATCACCCTGATCTATCTAGAAACAAACTGATGCCCCACACCTTGCTGGACACTGTCAGGTAGACATTGGGCTGCCTAACATGAAGGTCAGCTCAACCACAGGGCTTCTCCTTTTGCCCTGGTCCCTGCCTCATCCTTGATTCTTGACTTTTCTGAAGACACCCCGCTGAGGTTTCAAGCATGCCTTAGGCTTTTACCCAAGCTGGAGGTCCACGCTTTCTAGCTTATTTTCCATTACTGCCCCATGCCTGGCTTCAGTCAAATGGAACTAATTGTGAGCCTATATGCATCTGCTATGCTGCTCTGTCTCCTTTTTTTTTTTTTTTTTTTTGGCCATGCTGTGCAGGATGCATGATCTTAGTTCCGCTACCAGGATTTGAACCGCACCCCCTGCAGTGGAAGTGGGGAGTCTTAACCACTGGACCCCCAGGGGAGTCCTAACCTTGCATTTATTTTCTCTAATAGACAATTACAAGAGCAGTTTAGGGTCAATTAAGGGAGAGGCACAGAGATTACCCATATACCCCCTGTCCTCACTCATGCATAGCCTTCTCTCCATTATCAATCTTTCTCATGAGAAAGGTATTTTCTTTATTTTTTTGCCAAGGCTGAATGTACATTGACACATCCTTTGCTTTTTTGTTGTTGTTTGTTTGCTCTGCTAGAAATGTCTTTAAAAAAGCTCCAACAGCCCCTCACCCTCCCTAGCCCATCCTGAATCTCTGCACGTTTAAATCTCTTTTAAGTAGTCTGCTGCATGCGCTTTCTCCACGTATCCTTTCCTCAGGCACACTTCCACTCCAGCTAGAAGCAAGTGCCTTTTATACTTGGCCTCCCAGAGCACTTTACTTGTATTTCTCCTGGGGCATCTCACCAGAATTCAAACATAAACGGCACACTGAACAAATCAGTTATGTCAGCTGTAGTCATAAAAGAGTACTGTTTTTGCCTGTCATTGTCCCTTTAAGCCTGATCAAAGAAATTAGCTCTTCCCTGCTCCTGATGAAAACTCCTGCAAAACTTTGACTTTTCTGATCATTCCTAGTTAAGAAAAAGTTCTATGTTTTCTGCCAGTAACAAAACAGAGTCTCAATTCGGATGAGAATGCCTAGCTCAGGATTCATCGGCACTTGAACCATCTGTGCTGTGCTTTGTGGCTCAGTCCTGTCCAACTCTTTGTGACCTCAGGGACTGTAGCCTGCCAGGTTTCTTTGTCCATGGGGATTCTCCAGGTGAGAATACTGAAGTGGGTTGCCATGCCCTCCTCCAGGCAATCTTTCCAACTCTGGGGTCGAACACAGGTCTCCCACACTGCAGGTGGATTCTTTACCATGCGAGCCACCAGGGAAGCCAAACCATCATCATTATCACCTTCTATCCAAGGCTGCCTGCAGGCAATGTGGTGTCTTCAAGATAGAGAGTTTGGCTTCCTGCATCTTTCTCATTCCCATCTTCCTTCACCCACTAATTGCTGTTTCTGACCAACCTCCATCCCCACAGTTAAAGTATGAAAAATAGATCTTTGAAAGGAAAGATCTCTTTGACTGATAGAATCAGAAGAGAGTGTGGCCAACATTGAAAGCTGACTTCTTTTCTTTAAGATCACTTTTGTAGGTTCTTCAGAGACACTCCCACCCTGAAGTCTTCTCCTGACCCCCTGATGCAGCTCTATTCCAACCTGCTGCTCCTTTTTAGCCCCTGGGCATCTAACGGTCCACCTCCAGCACTTCTCTGCGGACGCCCCATCGCTCTGGGGCCACCATACTGGAACAGAATCTATAATGTTGATATGCAGGTTGATTTCAATACAACAATAACTTCCCTTTGTTCCTACCTTCCGAACAGCTAACCAGTTATGCTGTTCAGTTCAGTTCAGTCGCTCATTTATGTCCTACTCTTTGTGACCCCATGAATTGCAGTACGCCAGGCCTCCCTGTCCATCACAATCTCCTGGAGTTCACTCAAAGTCACGTCCATCGAGTCAGTGATGCCATCCAGCCATCTTATCCTCTGTCGTCCCCTTCTCTGCTTGCCCCCAATCTCTCCCAGAATCAGAGTCTTTTCCAATGAGTCAACTCTTTGCATGAGGTGGCCAAAGTACTGGAGTTTCAGCTTTAGCATCAGTCCTTCCAAAGAACACCCAGGGCTGATCTCCTTTAGAATGGACTGGCTGGATCTCCTTGCAGTCCAAGGGACTCTCAAGAGTCTTCTCCAACATCACAGTTCAAAAGCATCAATTCTTTGGCACTCAGCTTTCTTCAGAGTCCAACTCTCACATCCATACATGACCACTGGAAAAACCATAGCCTTGACTAGATGGACCTTTGTTGGCAAAGTAATGTCTCTGCTTTTGAATTTGCTATCTAGGCAAATTGGTCATAACTTTTGTTCCAAGTAGTTATGCTGTATCCCCTCCAAATTTCTCAGAATCGAGGGAGACTTCAGTCTACTGTGTCCCCCTCCCAAACTCAGAAGGTAGAGGTCAAGTTCTCCTTGTCCTGTACAAGTCAGTCTTACTAGAATTTAGGTGAAGTGGCAGACAGCCTGTAGCCTTTATCCTTAGGGATACTGGTGAAAACAAAGCATGGTTTAAAAACATTTTAAGAAGAAATCCTCCTATAATTCTCTCTTAATTTTCACTTTGAGACCTTTTATATCCTCTTTGTAGCTAAGAAGATTTTAGGTTACAGAACATATTTTTGAAGCTCTATATAGTCAGCAAAAACAAGACCGGGAGCTGACTGTGGCTCAGATCATGAACTCCTTATTGCCAAATTCAGACTTAAATTGAAGAAAGTAGGGAAAACCACTAGACCATTCATGTATGACCTAAATAAAATCCCTTAAAATTATACAGTGGAAGTAACAAATAGATTTAAGGAATTAGATCTGATAGAGTGCCTGAAGAACTATGGA
This sequence comes from Tragelaphus eurycerus, assembly GCA_935064755.1. NCBI lineage: Eukaryota > Metazoa > Chordata > Mammalia > Artiodactyla > Bovidae > Tragelaphus > Tragelaphus eurycerus. Next base: position 210,487 of record CAKXYN010000145.1, read on the forward strand.
CGGAGATTCATAAAATTGTACAGGAGGCACTGATCAAGACCATCTGCCAAGAAAAGAAATGCAGAAAGGCAAAATGGTTGTCTGATGAGGCCTTACAAATAGCTGAGAAAAGAAGAGAAGCTAAACACAAAGGAGAAAAGGAAAGATATACCCATATGAATGCAGAGTTCCAAAGAATAGCAAGTAGAGATAAGAAAGCCTTCCTCAGTGATCAATGCAAAGAAATAGAGGAAGACAATAGAACAGAAAATACTAGAGATCTCGTCAAGAAAATAAGAGATATCAAGGGAACATTTCATGCCAAGATGGTCACAATAAAGGACAGAAGTGGTATGGGCCTAACAGAAGCAAAAGATATTAAGAAGAGGTGGCAAGAATACACAGAAGAGCTATACAAAAAGGATCTTCATGACCAGATAACCACGATGGTGTGATCACTGACCTAGAGCCAGACATCCTAGAATGTGAAGTCAAGGGGGCCTTAAGAAGCCTCATTGTGAACAAAGCTAGTGGAGGTGATGGAATTCCAGTGGAGCTATTTCAAATCCTGAAAGATGATGCTGTGAAAGTGCTGCACTGGAAAACTCAGTAGTGGCCACAGGACTGGAAAAGGTCAGTTTTCATGCCAATCCCAAAGAAAGGCAATGCCAAAGAATATTCAAACTACCACACAATTGCACTCATCTCACACTCTAGCAAAGTAATGCTCAAAATTCTCCAAGTCAGGCTTCAACAGTATGTGAACTGTGAACTTCCTAATGTTCAAGCTGGATTAGAAAAGACAGAGGAACCAGAGATCAAATTGGCAACATCTGTTGGATCATCAAAAAAGCGAGAGAGTTCCAGAAAATCATCTACTACACCAAAGCCTTTGACTGTGTGGATCACAACAAACTGGAAAGTTCTTAAAGAGATGGGAATACCAGACCACCTGACCTGACTCCTGAGAAATCTGTATGCAAGTCAAGAAGCAACAGTTAGAACCAGATATGGAACAATAGACTGGTTCCAAATTGGGAAAGAAGTATGTCAAGACTGTATATTCTCACTCTGCTTAATTCACTTATATGCAGAGTTCATCATGCAAAATGCCAAGATGAAGCACAAGCTGGAATCAGGATTGCCAGGAGAAATATCAATAAACCTCAGATATGCAGATGACACCACCCTCATGGCAGAAAGTGAAGAAGAACTAAAGAGCCTTTTGATGAAAGTGAAAGAGGAGAATGAAAAATTTGGCTTAAAAGTCAACATTCAGAAAATTAAGATCATGGCATCTGGTCCCATCACTTCATGGCAAATAGATGGGGAGACAGTGGAAACAGTGGCTGATTTTATTTATGGGGGCTCCAAAATCACTGCAGATGGTGATTGCAGCCATGAAATTAAAAGACACTTGCTCCTTGGAAGAAAAGCTATGACCAACCTGCTGCTAAGTCACTTCAGTTGTGTCCAGCTCTGTGTGACTCCATAGACGGCAGCCCACCAGGCTCCCTCATCCCTGGGACTCTCCAGGCAAGAACACTGGAGTGGGTTGCCATTTCCTTCTCCAAAGCATGAAAGTGAAAAGTGAAAGTGAAGTCACTCAGTCATGTCTGACTCAGCGACCCCATGGACTGCAGCCTACCAGGCTCCTCTGTCCATGGGATTTTCCAGGCAAGAGTACTGGAGTGGGGTGCCATTGCCTTCTCCGATGACCAACTTAGACAGCATATTAAACAGCAGAGACATTACTTTGCCAACAAAGGTCTGTCTAGTCAAAGCTATGGTTTTTCAAGTAGTCATGTATGGATGTGAGAGTTGGACTATAAAGAAAGCTGAGTGCTGAAGAATTGATGCTTTTGAACTGTGGCATCAGAGAAGACTCTTGAGAGTCCTTTGGACTGCAAGGAAATCCAACCAGTCAATCTTAAAGGCAATCAGTCCTGAATGTTCCTTGGGAGGACTGATGCTGAAACTCCAATACTTTGGCCACCTGATGCAAAGAACTGAGTCACTGGAAAAGACTCTGATGCTGGGAAAGATTGAAGGCAGGAGGAGGGGATGACAGAGGATGAGATGGTTGGATGGCATCACCAACTCAATGGGCATGAGTCTGAGTAGGCTCTGTGAGTTGGTGATGGACAGGGTAGCCTGGTGTGCTGCAGTCCATAGGGTTGCAAAGAGTCGGACATGAGTGAGTGACTGAACTGAACTAAACATATTTTAAATAATCCTTTGTAAACCTCCACCTTGATCTTGTATTTAACTTTGGAATTTCACCTCTATTAGACCTAAGAGTCTCAGTTTAGTTCAGTTCAGTTGCTCAGTCACATCCGACTCTTTGCGATTCCATGAATTGCAGCATGCCACGCCTCCCTGTCCATCACCAACTCCTGGAGTCCACCCAAACTCATGTGCATCGAGTTGGTGATGCTGTCCAGCCATCTCACCCTCTGCTGTCCCCTTCTCCTCCTGCCCCCAATCCCTCCCAGCATCAGGGTCTTTTCCAATGAGTCAACTCTTCTCATGAGGTGGCCAAAGTATTGGAGTTTCAGCCTCAGCATCAGTCTTTCCAATGAACACCCAGGACTGATCTCCTAGACACTTCCAATTTAACATCCTGTGACACCAGCTAGAATGCAGCAGTTATACAGATCAGACTAGATCAGATCAGTCGCTCAGTCGTGTCCGACTCTTTGCGACCCCATGAACTGCGCACGCCAGGCCTCCCTATCCATCACCAGATCTCGGAGGTCACTCAGACTCCATCTCGAGTCAGTGATGCCATTCAGCCATTTCATCCTCTGTTGTCCCCTTCTCCTCCTGCCCTCAATCCCTCCCAGTGTCAGAGAAAGGAGACTATACACTGCCTGAGGATAGAGACAATTTCTGCTTCATCTTACATTTCTCACAACATCTAAAATTGAACCTCCTCCCTAGTAGGGAATACATAGCTATTGCTTCCTGGGATGAGCATCCTTGGTCCAATGTTTTCTTATAGCTACTAGCATTCAAGATCAACCATGGGGCTATTTTTGCATACCCTGTTAATGATCCCCAATTCAAAACTATTAAATACGTGAGAGAGACTACTTGGTGTTCATCTGATCCTATTTCTTTTTTCTCTTGGCAGTCATTTAAGGCTTCATTTTTCAGTGTCCTTTGCAGTTAAATGAGGTCTTATGATGGGGTTCCAGCCAATGGAATGAAGGCAGAAGGGCCATACAACCACTTGTGGGTGTAGCCTGAGGTAACCTCCCAGGAAGTCCTCTGTGATTGGCTCCCTTTGGTTGGCTGAATGCAGAGAAGGTAGGGGCCCTGGAAATAGCAAAGCCACATGTTGCAAGTAGCTTGGGGAACTTGAGTGACTTCTTAGAGCAGAACCCTCCCACCTTCCTCATCCTCACTCCACTGGACAATGTGAGTAATAGACACACCTTTTAGTGATAAGCCACTGAAATGTGGATATTGTTTATTACAGAACTATACCCACTAACTGGGGCTTCCCAGGTGGCACTAGTGGTAAAGAACCTGCCTGCCAATGCAGGAGATGTAAGAGATGAGAGTTTGATCCCTGGGTTGGGAAGATCCCCTGGAGAAGGGAATGGCAATCCACTCCAGTATTCTTGTGTGGAGAATCCCATGGACAGAGGAGCCTGGAGGGCTACAGTCCACAGGGTCCAACAGAGTTGGGCACGACTGAAGTGACTTAGTAAGCACACATGCCCATTAACTAACACAGAGGTCAAGATTCTCATAATACACTCATAAAAGCAACCTAGGGAAATTCTTCTAGGAAGAATTTTGTCAGCTCTCCAGAGAAAGTATCAACAGTGTATATCCTTGGGTTCCAGGTAACATGATCTATTTCTTTCTGTGACAGTTTACATGCTCCCACCTGATATATAAATTTCGTAACTCTTTTTAGGTTAAGTGACTTCCTTTTTAGTTAAAAGAAAGATAGAGGAAGTCTTTTCATCTCCCATCTTTTCCTCAGAAACAACAGGCTTGCAGGTTTAGAACTCATTTTTAAGAAAAAATGTTTACTGGGTATGAAGTTGTAGAATAGGGGGCATGATTGTGGAATGCTAACTTTGGGACTTGGCCTCTTTTTTTGAAGGACTGCAGTTTGGGATGTAGTAGGCTGTATTTTTGGAGGAGGAGAGAAACAAGTTCATTCAACCATGCAAATTAAATTATAAGACTTGGAATCATTATTTTTGTGAAAATGTGATCTCCATACTGTGTTAGTTCTGACATTCTTTTCAGATTTTCACCATAACAGTTCAATTTGGCCTTTAAATAACACAGGATCAGTGAAATGTCTCTGGTGAAAGAGATGATGTATTAAATTCCAAGGTTGATTTTGAATAATATCTTTGCTTCAGTGTTCTAAAGTTAAAAGTACCTTGAATGAAACACCATGTAATCAAAGAACAGGGGAACTATTAGTGATGAGTATAAAATCCTACATTTGTAGAGCTTAAATTAGTCTCAAATCCATCTTGGACAGCAGTGTGTTGTCCTATTTTTAATAAAATATAAGAAAGGAGTGATTGCATATTTCCTTTACTGTTTCAATATTTAATAACACTGAACTGTAATAATTCTTTATGTTTGAATTAAATCATTCATGTAGCAATCTAAAGATGTATATTTTCATTCTTTAACGAGGAAGAACTGTTATCACTGTTTCATCAATCTTGAAAAATGTTAGCTTTTTATCTTTTAAGCATATCAAAGGAAGATGGAAGCTTGCAGTCTAAGGTTAAAGATCTTCAGTTTAAGGAGTTGTTACCACCAATTGCTGCATTGATTTCACAATGGCTTTGGGATTCATGACATAAATATAAACTAGCTACAGATTTTATAGAAAAATTGCTGGAAAAGTTGATAATGGTGATCAACCATACAGTATTGAAAACATATTCCAATTATGATAGATTTAATATTTATTGAGAATTTTATATGCCAGTCACTAGGTGCACGGAAAGGATACTATTTTGATTTTTTTATGAGCATCTGGATGATTTACCAGTTTGGGGGTGGTTCCTGCACATTTATTTCTTTATAATTTTCAGTTCTTAAAGTATATTCTGGAACCCCATGGGTATTCTTCCAACTGTATTTGCTAGAAGTTCACTTAGGGAGTCAGAACCACCATAAGCTGCTGTGATACTGATTATGCAAATTAAAAGTTAATAGATTCACAGGAAATGCTGCAGAACATAAAAACTGGTAACTGCCTTACAACAGCCTATAATCCAGTATCTAGCAAAATCCAGCCTTCTCAATTCATGTCAATCAGACATATTTTAACATAGGAAAGGAGTGTTGCTCAAGTCACACTTCAAATACCCAATAGTTCCAAATCAAGTAAGTTTGTGTGGACAGGTTGAGATATAATTTATATACTGAGGGCCAAGGGGGTGTCCAAAGAAATATTTTGTGTGAAAGATGGCAGAAGGGAATGAGCAACAACTTTCTCAAGTTGTTGCATCTCAAGCAGGGAGATGCAAGTCCTATTACAAAGAAAGGAGGAGGCAGCAGGTGTCAGAGGTAATATGGGACAGGGTATATATGGGTAGAGACCTATGAGACCCATGAATCTGGACCAGATGAAGAGCAACAATGGGTCAGTGGAATGCCACAAAAGAGGAAAGAAAGAAGAACTCAGGGGCTTCCCTGTGGCTTGGTGGTAAAGAATCTGCCTGCCAATGTAGGAGACTCCGGTTCGATCCCTACTCTGAGAAGATCCCACTTGCTGAGGAGGAACAAAGCCTATGCTCCACAACTACTGAACCTGTGCTTTAGAGCCTGTGAGCCAGAGCGACTGAGCCTACAAGTCACAACTACTGAAGCCCACGCGCCTAGAGCCCACGCTCCGTAACAAATGAAGCCACCACGATGAGAAGCCCGTGCAGCACAACTAGAGAGTAGCCCCCACTTCCCTCAACTAGAGAAAGCTTATGCACAGCAACAAAGACCCAGCACAACCATAAGTAAATAAATACATAAAAATTGTTAAAAGGAGCTCAATGAACAACTGGAATGAAGTGGCCAATCTACACAGGGTGAAAGGAAGTTCAACCCAGGTCTCCAGGAATGGGCAAAAAGGATTGAGACAGAAGTAGAAATGGTAGAACACAAGTATCAAACACAAGAAATAGTAGAGTCATATAGCAGAGGGATGGCTGTTTAAAATCCAGATCATCAAAGAGGAAGAACAGCCTTAGAATTAAAAATGAATGCCTATATACTTTAAGGACATTTAACATATCTGTATTGTTTATCTCCATATTCACTTATGAAATTTAGAAGTATGAAGTCTACAATATAACAATAGTCAAATGGGAACTTCAAGTGTCCTTTCAAACATCCCTGCTAAAGTCTTAGGGAAGGGGTATGACTCTGCCTCCCCATACACCTCCCCATACATCCGGCAACTTACTGATTTCTAATGACCTTATATTTCTGACATCCTTGACCAAATATAATAAATAATCGGTGAAATCGATAACTAATGAGAACACAGTGCATAGCACAGAGAACTCTACTTAATGCACTGTGGTGACCTGAATAAAAAGGAAGTCCAAAGGGGAAGGGATAAAAAATATATATATAGCTGATTCACTTTGTTGTACAGTAGAAACTAATACAACATTGTAAAGCAACTATACTCTAATAAAAATTAATTTTAAAAACTAACTAAATAATAAGTAATGAATATGAGGTCTTCGTCCTGCTTCTCCTCTAATCTAGTTATTCCCTAGTTACATTGCAGCAAGGCACATAATTGAAAACTTAAATTGAAAAACAAAAATAACCAAAATCCTAAGGCAGAACCATCTGCCCTGGGATTTTCTGTACATTTCTCACCAGCTCAGGACAACCCACATCTAGTGTTCATCCCATGTGACCCAGGCAGAATGACATGGCTTCCCTACACAGTGGGGAAGATTACTTGGAGAAGCGTCTTTGGACGAAATTTTAGGTAAAGTAGGTTTAATTCAGATTCTGCTTAAGAGAGCTCCGTTGCTTTTAATGACCAGGCCCAGTGAAGGTCTTGGCTATGAGATCAACCACGAGAGCTTAGGTAACACTAAACATGCAGTTATTTATCGTTAATGCAGAATTACTAACGTGGTTTATGAAACTACTAGTGACTCTTTTATCTGCAGCCTTTGGCCCTAGCTACTCCTGGTTCAGGCTTGATAAGCTTGGGGCTTAGAGCTTGTCTTAATTGGTGATGGAAAACTGTTCCGTTCCTCCTGGGACTGTATGCTCCTTAGTCACAGATGCCAATTAAAAGCTTTGGTGGAGAACTAGAGGAATGCACAGCACAGGGAGAGGCCCGGAAGCCCCTTTCATATCCCGCATGGGTGAATAAGCCTCTATGGCCTGCCAAACCTCACATCAGTAGGTCATGTGCATCAGCATACTGGATCGACACAAGCTGCAGAAAAATTCTGAGGTCAGCATTTTCTGGAGCCAGCCCTTTTCATTCCAGCTGATAAGGATTTAAACATGTTCATTAGCCTTGCTGATCCCAGTCCTTCTAAATGACAAACATATTATAATTATTTTTAAAGGCAAGTAACATTATCTAGTGTACAGTCCATATTTGATAATTTTTCTATAAATGATTATCATTGACCCTTGTATATCCCTCCTGTGATCATCCAGGGTCAAGTAGAGGTTAATGTTCTGGCAAACCACTTACAATCCAGAGGAGCAACTGTTTTGGTAGGGATTACAGCCATTGTAAACCGCTGATGAGGGTTTGAAACGGTAATTCATAATTAAGAAAATAAAAAGACTCAGCGTCTGTGCTCTGATCATGCAGCTAACAACAGACTCCACCTCAGCCTAAACACAGAATGAAACCCAGTGAAGGGATGGGTTTATTTTTGTAATAATTTGTTTTAGATATTTAATCTAAAATAACATGGTGAGGCCTCAGAAAAAACTTTGGGTATCGAGTGTTGAAAGAATATTTGTTCTTTTTAAAAATGAATCCTTTGTTTTTATTTCAACTGTGTCTTATTACTAACTTGTTGCTTCCAAAGAGAGTTTTGGAGTAAAATATCAAAAAATTATTTCATGTTAAACAGAAACTATAAAAACTTCCAACAGTGTATATTTTGAAATATGTCATATCTAGATAGGATTCAACAGTTAAGATTCTCTTTAGTCCACTAATTATTTTGTTTGGCGATGTGTTTTTTGGCATGTCATAAAAATCACGTGTGGACAAAGCAGATTGAGGAATAGTTATAGCAATAAAAGTTGAATATAGTTCCTTTTATGTCTGTGGACTTGCTTAGATTCTACAGTGAAGGAAGGAGAACAGGCAAGCATCCTGAGAATTAAGCAACTTTGATTTTTATGATTTGTTACTAAGCTGCTCAGAGGCTACGAGATTTGTTGGGAAAATTTCTCAAGGTAGTAGAAAAATCACAGAATTCTATGGTCAGAAAGGGCTTTAGGATTTTCATTATAACCTTTAAAGACTTCTCACTATTTCAGAAAATATTATTTGTTCCTCTGCAGCACACTCCCCACAAATTTTTCAAACTAGGATATAGCCCCTCCCCATCCCATTATTCTCCACACACCGGGCTGTGGTTGAGTTTATTGTGTTAATTCAAAAGAATGCAACTCCTCAGCAGTTATACAGCAAAACATTCAAGGGCACATTAATGATTTTCAAGTTGATTTTTGGATAGACTACATTTCTACAAAAGCTGGCAAGAAAATTTTGCATGGAGCATATGATTTGTGAAATTCTTAGGCTTTTTTTTTTAATGTCTAAAAGGTCAAAGTAGGACTCCTTGTTCTGAAATTTTTTTCTCAATAAATTTTGAAAACTTTCCCACTACAAATACTCAGAAATAACAGATAAACAGACATCATCCTTTTCTCAGTAAATGCATTACTGAGCTCAAAAAAGGAGAGAGAGAGAGAGAGCAAGAGTGAGAGAAAAGGCAAGCAAAAAGAAAGAGAATGCCAGGTGTAAGATCTGTGGATCTAAAAAGCAGTGTGCAGTGTGGTAAGGGCACAGATAGTGGTCTGCATCAGTGAAATTTACAGGGCCCAGTAACCCAATCAATCCTAAAAGAAATCAACCCTGAATATTCACTGGAAGGACTGATGCTGAAGCTAAAGCTGAAGCTCCAATACTTTGGCCACCTGATGCAAAGAGCCGACTCATTGGAAAAGACCCTGATTCTGGGAAAGATGGAAAGCAGGAGGGAGAAGGAGGCAGCAGAGGATGAGATGGTTGGATGGCATCATCGACTCAATGGACATGAGTTTGAGCAACTCCCTAAGATAGTGAAGGGAAGGAAGACTGGTGTGCTGCAGTCCATGGGGTCATAAAGAGTCAGACATGACTGAGCGACTGAACAATAGTAACCCAGAAGGTTGGGTTTAAGTTCCTATGTAAGGGTATGGACAGGTGATACAGTCCCAGCAACTGGACACAATAATGCCTGTCTGATCTTTACCACGCAATGGGAAAAGACAGTGTCAGAATTTATAATCAGGGTTGTATGTGTGGTCCAGGAATATCTGAGTCAAGAAATTAGCCTAAGGATTAATCCTAGGACACCAAATACAAAATGTCCCTGAAAGAGACACTCTGGTTGCACATTTTTATACAGTATTCACTACTAATAATGAATTCACTGTCCTAAATCACACATCACATGAAGAGACAATCCATCAGAAGATCAAACCACCAGGCACAGCAAATAGAAGACTCTGAATTCTAAAACTTTTGGATAAATGAACAAAATAATAGATTATTTCATATAAATTTTAAACAACTAACACTAAATAAAATACAAACCATATGGAAAGAAAGACATAGTATTAAAATAACAGTAGGTAGACTATATAGAAATGAAAACTACAGCAATGGAATGTGAAATTCAATGGAGAGGTACAATAGCTCTTTAGACACAAGTGAAGGAATTCCCTGATGGTCCAGTGGTTAAGAGCTGGCGCTTTCACTGCTGAGAGCCAGGTTCAGTCCCTGGGTATGAAAGATAGGTTTAAGGAAGCAACTCAGAATGTAGCAAAGTGAGATAAAGGGATAAATATAAAGTTGAGACAGCATAAATTGAACAAAAAAATTCAACATGTCTAATATGAATTTCAGATAGTGAACAGAATTACTGAAGCATCAAGATTCCAAGATATATGCCTGTATATGTCCCAGAATTGACAAAATGTATGATTCCTATGAGTTAGGAAGAAATCAAGATAAAGAAAAGATAAATTGATGAGATGTATTGTAGCGAAACAGCAAAACTACAAGGTCAATAGAGATCTTAAGAGCAACCAGTGAGGAAAGATAAGTTATACCAAGGAAAACCAAAAAAAAGGTAAAATTTGATCATACATTACATCATACAGAAATATAAATTCTAGACAGATTCAAGACCTCATTGGGAAAAAATATAACCATAAAACTTTTTGAAGATAGAAAAATAGCTTTACAAAATCATGTAGGAAAATATTTAAGATTTCTCATCATACAACCTATAAAGGAAAATATTGACAGATTTAATCATACTTAAATTTTTAAACTACTACATATAATAATAACACAAATAAGTGAAAAGAAAAGTTATTGACCAGGGAAGCTATTTGCCAGTTATATGTCCCCTCTCACAATTACTGTCCAGAAAGTAAAGAAAGTGACAAATCAATAATAAAAGATAATTAAAGAGAAAAAAATAGGTAAAATATACCACACATAGTTCTCAATGGAAGGCACCAGAATGCTCAATAACATTATATAAACATACTCAGCTTCACCAGTAATTAGAAAGCTCTTGCAGTCAAGAGATTAACAAAACAAAATGTCTGATAATACCCAGGGTTGAAAAAGACACGGGGAAACAGAAATGCTAAGTCAGTGCTTCTTAACCCTAGTTATACATTAGAATCACTGAGAGAACTTGGAAAAAAATATCAGTCTTGTCTCTCATCCCCAGAGATTCTGATTTAATCAGTCTGAAGTGGAACTTAGGCATCGGTGATTTTAAAACTGAAAGTGAAAGTAAAGTCGCTCAGTCGTGTCCGACTCCTTGCGATCCCACTGACTGTAGACCACCAGGCTCCTCCATCCATGGGATTCTCCAGGCAAGAGTACTGGAGTGGATTGCCATTTCCTTCTCCAGGGGATCTTCCCAAGCCAGGGATCAAACCCAGGTCTCCTGCATTGTGGGCAGACGTTTTAACCTCTGAGCTGTGGCCAGACTTCAGAACTACTACTCAACACTGTTGGTGGTCAAATAAATCAGCAGAATTTGGAGAAGAGTTTCACAATCTCTAGGGAAGATGTGTCTCCCTATGACCTCGATAAAGGACAGAAATGGTACGGACCTAACAGAAGCAGAAGATATTAAGAAGAGGTGGCAAGAATAGACAGAAGAACTGTACAAAAAGAGCTTCACGACCCAGATAATCATGATGGTGTGATCACTGACCTAGAGCCAGACATCCTGGAATGTGAAGTCAAGTGGGCCTTAGAAAACATCACTACGAACAAAGCTAGTGGAGGTGATGGAATTCCAGTGGAGCTATTCCAAATCCTGAAAGATGATGCTATGAAAGTGCTGCACTCAATATGCCAGCAAATTTGGAAAACTCAGCAGTGGCCACAGGACTGGAAAAGTCCATTTTCATTCCAATTCCAAAGAAAGGCAATGCCAAAGAATGCTCAAACTACCGCACAATTGCACTCATCTCACACGCTGGTAAAGTCATGCTCAAAATTCTCCAAGCCAGGCTTCAGCAATATGTGAACCGTGAACTTCCTGATGTTCAAGCTGGTTTTAGAAAAGGCAGAGGAACCACAGATCAAATTGAAAACATCAAGCTGGTTTTAGAAAAGGCAGAGGAACCAGAGATCAAATTGCCAACATCCGCTGGATCATGGAAAAAGCAAGAGAGTTCCTGAAAAACATCTATTTCTGCTTTATTGACTATGCCAAAGCCTTTGACTGTGTGGATCACAATAAACTGTGGAAAATTCTGAAAGAGATGGGAATACCAGACCACCTGATCTGCCTCTTGAGAAATTTGTATGCAGGTCAGGAAACAACAGTTAGAACTGGACATGGAACAACAGACTGGTTCCAATAGGAAAAGGAGTACGTCAAGGCTGTATATTGTCACCCTGTTTATTTAACTTATATGCAGAGTACATCATGAGAAACACTGGACTGGAAGAAACACAAGTTGGAATCAAGATTGCTGGGAGAAATATCAATAACCTCAGATATGCAGATGACACCACTCTTATGGCAGAAAGTGAAGAGGAACTCAAAAGCCTCTTGATGAAAGTGAAAGTGGAGAGTGAAAAGGTTGGCTTAAAGCTCAACATTCAGAAAACGAAGATCATGGCATCCGGTCCCATCACTACATGGGAAATAGTTGGGGAAACAGTGGAAACAGTGTCAGACTTTGTTTTTCTGGGCTCCAAAATCACTGTGGATGGTGATTGCAGCCATGAAATTAAAAGACGCTTACTCCTTGGAAGGAAAGTTATGACCAACCTAGATAGCATATTCAAAAGCAGAGACATTACTTTGCCAACAAAGGTTCGCCTAGTCAAGGCTATGGTTTTTCCTGTGGTCATGTATGAATGTGAGAGTTGGACTGTGAAGATGGCTGAGTGCCGAAGAACTGTGCTTTTGAACTGTGGTGTGGAGGAGACTCTTGAGAGTCCCTTGGACAGCAAGGAGATCCAACCAGTCCATTCTGAAGGAGATCAGCCCTGGGATTTCTTTGGAAGGAATGATGCTAAAGCTGAAACTCCAGTACTTTGGCCACCTCATGCAAAGAGTTGACTCATTGGAGAAGACTCTGATGCTGGGAGGGATTGAGGGCAGGAGGAGAAGGGGACGACAGAGGATGAGATGGCTGGATGGCATCACTGACTTGATGGATGTGAGTCTGAGTGACCTCCGGGAGTTGGTGATGGACAGGGAGGCCTGGCGTCTTGCGATTCATGGGGTCGCAAAGAGTCGGACACGACTGAGTGACTGATCTGATCTGGAACTGAAAGCTCACCCTCCACACACATATACTAACACACACATACATAGTAATACTAAATTATAGTACATAGGAATCAGATGTAGCAATTTAAGGATAATTAGTCTCTTGGGAGGGAAAATAGGGGAAATGTTGTGGGAGCATATTTATAATGTGCTTCATTTTATCTTGGGCTTCCCTTGTGGCTCAGGTGGTAAAGAATCTGCCTGCAATGCGGGAAACTTGGGTTCGATCTCTGGGTTGGGAAGATGCCCTGAAGAAGGCAAAGGCTACCCACTCCAGTACTCCGACCTGGAGAATTCCATGGACTGTATGGGGTCGCAAAGAGTTGGACACGATTGAGCAACTTTCACTTTCATTATATTTTATACATTATCTGAACTAAGTATAGCAAAATAACATATACTCTCGATGGTGGATATGCAGATAATCAAGATATTATTTCTGTGTATTTGAGATATTTCATATTAAGATATTTAAAAGGCAAAAGAGTAATACAATTGGCATCATCATGGGGGCATATCTTTATTTTTAATAGTTGAAATATATATATATATATTAAAAACATAGAACTGAAAAGTAAACAAGAAAGCCATTGGGTTTGGAAGCCAGAATTCTCATCCTAGTTCTGTAGCTAATTCAGTCCAGTTCAGTTCAGTTGCTCAGTTGTGTCAGACTCTTTGCAACCCCATGAATTGCAGCATGCCAGGCCTCCCTGTCCATCACCAACTCCCCGAGTTCACTCAGACTCATGTCCATTGAGTCAGTGATGCCATCCAGCCATCTCATCCTCTGTTGTCCCCTTCTTCTCCTGGCTCCAATCCCTCCCAGCATCAGAGTTTTTTCCAATGAGTCAACTCTTCGCATGAGGTGGTCAAAGTATTGGAGTTTCAGCTTTAGCATCAGTCCTTCCAAAGAACACCCAGGACTGATCTCCTTTAGAATGGACTAGTTGGATCTCCTTGCAGTCCAAGGGACTCTCAAGGGTCTTCTCCAACACCACAGTTCAAAAGCAGCAATTCTTTGGCCCTCAGCTTTCTTCACAGTCCAACTCTCACATCCACCCATGACCACTGGAAAAACCATAGCCTCGACTATACGGACCTTTGTTGGCAAAGTAACATCTCTGCTTTTGAATATGCTATCTAGGTTGGTCATAACTTTCCTTCCAAGGAGTAAGTGTCTTTTAATTTCATGGCTGCAATCACCATCTGCAGTGATTTTGGAGCCCCCAAAAATAAAATCTGACACTGTTTCTACTGTTTCTCCATCTATTTCCCATGAAGTGATGGGACCAGATACCATGATCTTTGTTTTCTGAATGTTGAGCTTTAAGACAACTTTTTCACTCTCCTCTTTCACTTTCATCAAGAGGCTTTTGAGTTCCTCTTCATTTTCTGCCATAAGGGTGGGTCATCTGCATACCTGAGGTTGTTGATATTTCTCCTGGCAATCTTGATTCCAGCTTGTGCTTCTTCCAGCCCAGTGTTTCTCATGATGTACTCTGCAATATAAGTTAAATAAGCAGGGTGACAATATACAGCTTTGACGTACTCCTTTTCCTATTTGGAACAGTCTGTTGTTCCATGTCCAGTTCTAACTGTTAGCTAATTAGTGACCTGTAAATCATTTTTTGATTTCAGTTTCCTCATATATACTATAAAGGGGTTGGATGCTGCTGCTGCTAAGTTGCTTCAGTCGTGTCCGACTCTGTGCGACCCCACAGACGGCAGCTCACGAGGCTCCCCCATCCCTGGGATTCTCCAGGCAAGAACACTGGAGTGGGTTGCCATTTCCTTCTCCAATGCATGAAAGTGAAAGTGAAGTAGCTGAGTCTTGTCCGACTCTCAGCGACCCCATGGACTGCAGCCCACCAGGCTCTTCCATCCATGGGATCTTCCAGGCAAGATAGATCAGATCAGTCACTCAGTCGTGTCCGACCTGCGACCCCATGAACTGCAGCACGCCAGGCCCCCGCCACACCAGCCCCGGAGGTCACCCAGACCACACCCACAAGAGATGCCTCCAGCCACCCACCCGCGTCCCCTCCCCCGCCCCCACCCCCGACAGAGCCCCAAGAGTCAACCCGGAGGGCCAAAAACTGGAGCGCAGCACACCAGAAACGGGATCCCCAGAAGGATGGTTGGACTCTTGCAGTCCAAGGTAAGATGATTCAAAATCTGCCCTAGTTTCAAATTTCAGTGATTCTCAAGTTGTGAAAGGACAGTATTTCTGAATTCAATTTTTCTCTCTCCTTATCAAATATACACACTCACCTTATAGCAATACATTTGTTCCCAAATGCAGTCATGGATTATCCCAGAAAGCAATGCCCTAAGTGGTAGTCAATAAATAATCGATTACATCAAAGATGTAATCAAGGCAGCAAATTAGCTTACAATGTTTCCATGACCCAGAAACAATATAAAAGGAAAAAAAAAGTGTTAAGTCCCCATAGACTTCCATTTCCTAATTTATAAATGCATTATTTCTTCACTCATTTATTCTTGATTATTTCATATGTCATTTGTCCTGAATCATCACCTATAAACCAACTTATTCCAATTTGTTATATGTTAATAAAATTTTTATAACAGTAGGCATTAATAGCAAATTTACTGAAAATATATGCTTTATGATTAAAAAAAAAATCTGAGCCTTCTCCTCCATACTCTCTACCTTCTGGTAGTTTGAAAGACCATTCTAAGCATCTGATTTGCTCTCAGTGAAAATCCAGCCCGATATGAACAGTTAAACACACTTGCTCATGAATGTGCTATTTTCTCCCCAGGAATTTGATGCTTTTAGCCAAGAGTTTAATTATCCCCATAACCCTGCAGATAGTGAAGGACAGAAAAGCATGGTGTGAGGTGAAGTCACACTTTACAGACAGTCTAAGGCAGAGCACAGAGAAATGAAATCTGTTTCCAAAACAAGTCCTAATGCTCACTGCTGAAGTCCCAATTTCTCCCTTATTGCAACCCAGGCCACTGCCTATGCTCTCTCAGAAATGTTATGCACAAATAAAGTCATACAGAAAGGAGCCTGGACAATCCGTAACCTTGGTTGTTAGGTGAATGAAAGAAACAAAGACAACAAAGAAAAAGAAGACAGGATACTAGTTGATAGGAACCTTTCTTGAATCTTTTTTGTTCCTCCTCCACTGAACCACTGTTCCTCCTCCAATGAACCTCCTCTGCTGAACTTTTTTGTTTCTCCTCCATTGTGAAGGAGGCTCTCTGCACTACATGCATTACAGGTAAGGCAGGGAAAATTTAATGTCCTATGTGTCATAGAATATTTAATATCACACCTGGTAATAATATCACACCTGGTAAAAGAAGGTGCTCAATACGTGTTAGATGACATCATCATCGTCACCTGCTCATACCACATGACACAGCACTTCAGATTTGTCCAGCCAAGAGTTTATAAAAGAGCAGCTCAAGGCAAAGGAAACTTTCTTTCTACAAAGGAAAATCTCCAAGCTTGCAGAGATGACCTGATGACCTGATGGCTTCTGAAACGCAGCAATGTAATTTTCAGGCTTCCCTGGTGGCTCAGCGGTAAAAAATCTGCCTGCCAATGCAGGAAACGCAGGTTCCATCTCTGGGTGGGGAAGATCCCTTGGAGGAGGAAATGGCAACCCACTCCAGTATTCTTTCCTGGGAAATCCCATAGACAGAGAGAGGAGCCTGGTGGGCTACCGTCTATGGGGTCGCCAAGAGTCGGACATGACTTAGTGACTAAAGCAATAACGACGACGAATGTAATTTCCATTATTGAGGGAGAGAAATCATAGATGTCAGTTCTCACTTAGCAGGTAGATAATAGCACATTTAAATAAGGCAAAATCTTTTTCTTAACTGGTGAAGGAGGAGTGTGACAAGTAGGAAAGCTCATATTCTTCATGGCTCTCTTTTGTAAGGGTCAAGTCCCCAAACTGCCCTCACTGATGGGTAGCCAGCCTCCATAACCAGGGCAATTAGGGCAACATTAAAAGCCTGGTGGGCTGCAGTCCATGGAATCGCAAAGAGTTGGACACGACTGAGCGACTTCACTTTCACTTTTCACTTTCATGCATTGGAGAAGGAAATGGCAACCCACTCCAGTGCTCTTGCCTGGAGAATCCCAGGGATGGGGGAGCCTGGTGGGCTGCCATCTATGGGGTTGCACAGAGTTGGACACGACTGAAGCGACTTAGCAGCAGCAGCAGCAGCATACCACATAAAATAAGCAGAAATCTTTAGGCACAACTAAATCAGGAAGCAAGTAATTCCTCTAAAAGTAACAGTTTTCCAGGACAACAAAGACCAGACTCTCATGTGGCTGCATTTTTCTCAGGTCCCAGCTCACCCCACGCTTTTGGGCCATCCAAGATTACACCATTACCACTAACACTCTCAAAAGTGGGCCACAGATTCCTGTTGCTCTCAACAGGACTTAACCCTTGGACTACATTTAGCTGCTACACAACATGTAGGAAAAAATTTAAAAGCTACCTATGGAACTGAAATAACATCTTCTCCTAAGGGAAAATAACAGATGGCTTGGCAGATAATGATCTTTAACTGACAGGCGACTCAGTAACGAGGCCAGTGCTGGGAGCACTTGGCTTTGGAAACCAGTGATGAACTGGAATCATTCTTCTTAGAGGACAAGGCAGACTGTCTCTACAGACTAGGGGGAGTTGAAGGGAGGAAGGAATGCAATACTCTCCATTCATGAAGGGGCTTTCACCTTTATCTTTCTTTTGAAAACATCATTTCAGACCAGCTGGTGTACAGAGAACTGTGGCCTGGATAATGGCTTTAGCGGTGGCAGTGGGGGAACTAGGGTGCAGAGAAAGCCCAGCTCATTCTGATTGTTCATTCTTGTCCAAAGATCAACCAGACATGGCCTGACTTTGAAAGCAGCCAGCTCTTTGTTTACTATTGCTGGGGAGGTAGCCATCCTCCCGTAAACTGATGGCAGCTACCACATCAGGAGGGGAGGGCAGGGGTGGGGAGGTGAACGGGATTAGGAATTGGGAGGGAAATAGGACATCTTGACCACGACTAGTTTCCTCCCCAATGACAACCTGATCCTGCTAGATCAGCTTGACAGTTCTTGACTCCTGGAACCCGGAGGAGGCAACAACACATGCGCAGCTGGAGCTCAGTTTAATAGTGTAATCAAGAAAAGATAATATCCGCTGAAATATTTTAATGTTTCAATGCCCTTTTGCCATTAAGATTTTTTTTCCCCACATTTGCTACATGATTTCATCATATTTTCAAAAGAAGATTCACAAGAGTCAGAGCTGTAACGATTTTCACCCTGGAGATTTACAGGACCTACAGCAAATCTCCCTAAATATTCTAGAGAAGTCCACAAAAGTTGATTTGCCGGTCAGGGCAACCATGCTCTTTTCAGAGGACATTTCTTACTGGCTTGTTTTTCAATCTAAAACAGAGTCTATATTACTAGAGGAAATGAGGCAAAATATACCCACTTGAGACACTAATGAAATTAAGTGATTCTTGGTATAAAAACATAAACATTGCTATAAATATTACCTGCTACCTCCTAAACAGTGTTAAGAACAGAACATTTCATATTTCATCTTGTAATTAATTTATGAGCTAGCAAATCATTTTACTTATATTTAGAATCCAACTGTTCACTTAATTGAGATTATAATATG
Organism: Tragelaphus eurycerus; assembly: GCA_935064755.1. Taxonomy (NCBI): domain Eukaryota; kingdom Metazoa; phylum Chordata; class Mammalia; order Artiodactyla; family Bovidae; genus Tragelaphus; species Tragelaphus eurycerus. The sequence continues at coordinate 229,229 of CAKXYN010000145.1, forward strand.
CAAAGAATATGCTTATTAGGCGATTAAAAAGGAAGAGAAGAAAACAATATAGACAAAGTACTTACTTGCCTGTGATATTTTAAAAATAATCCCGAATTTCAAATGTCTTTTTTTGTTTAAGAGCAAAGACTAATCTGAGCTATAATCCTTTGGTCCTCAGGGTAAACTCCATTCCTCCATAGGACAAATCTTTGAGAAATCTTCTTTTGATATTTATTTCTCCCTGTATCCAAGCTCTACTAGGAAGCAGTCAAAAGCAAAAGACTGTCCTTACAAAATAAAACGAAATGAAAAAAGGCCACGAAGTCCAGAATGTAAGCAGCAAAGGAGAAATAAAACTTCTCCCAAACTAATATCTAATTCAGATAAGTAACTGCTCTCCTATCTCCGTCTGTGGGCGTCCTCTTGTGTTCCTGGTAGCATTTCTCATCATCCAGCCAGTGCTGTTTTACAGCAACACGAGGATGTTTGAAGAGAAATGAACTCATTCTCTGAAGCTCCTTGTAGTAAAGGAAAACATATGGAGGATTTCCTGCTGAGGCTTCCCTACCGAGGCACAAATTCGAGGGGGTGTGGAATTTACTTGTTAAGGCTCTCTGTTTTTTAGACTCAGCAGTATCTGCTCAGCAATGAGCCCACATGGGCTGCTGCTGCTGCTCTGCAGAAAACTCTCTGATTCTGCAATACCCCCCCCAACCGAGAGGACTCGGAGGAAGAGGGTTAAGAGAATGCTAGTGCCCCACTTGCCACAGTCCCTGTTTCAACTATATCTGACCTCCAGGACAGGTAAATGCACATGAGGATATTCTGCTGGACGTTCCATTGGAACACAGGCTTCTTCCCCCCACCCCACCCTTTTTCCCCCTCCTGTCCCTTCATCTTCACCTCCTGATTTCTTTCTTTCTTTTTAAAACAATTTATTTGGCTGCTCTGGGTCTTAGTTGCAGCATGTGGGATCTAGTTCCTTAACCAGGGATCAAACCCAGACCCCCAGCATTGGGAGTTCTGAGTCTTAACCACCAGTTTTAGGGCATGTTCCTCACCTCCTGATTTCTTATCTGAGATAAACAGTTTCCAAGCCTGTGTACTTTGTGATTACATTCCTGAAATTAATTTAAAATGTTACCAATGCTTCCTTTCCCCTTCCACCCTTCTTCATTTGAAGGTGTACTTCTTATAGCATAAGGAACTATATTAACTATAGTTAAACTATAAGGAATACCATAAACTATAATGTGATAAACCAAAATGAAAAATAATGTGTATATATATATATATATATAACTGAGTCACTTTGCTGTGCAACAGTAATTAATACACTGTAATTCAACTATATTTCAGTTAAAAAAAGAAAGTATACTTCTAAGGATAGCACATCTCAAAATAAGTTCTGGAGATACCTGGTTGGTTCAGGAATATTAAATTGCACATTTGATGAAACAGTCTAGTAAGCCACTCATCATTACAGAGCCCTGTCCATTCACCCCACAGATTAATACTCTTTAGTTTGAAAGACAAAACCAGAAACGGCGAGTATCTCAAAACTGCCCTCTAAAACCACTATTTGCGGGTGACAGTGAGGTCACTAGTGGCCATCAGAGGAGTTTTACCCTATTAATCTAGCCGTTCCTTTGACAAAGCATCAACTAGGTATTAATCTCGATTATCCTAATTATTCACTCAAATTCCATATCCAGCTTTTATGTTACAAACTGGTGCTAAACGTTCTCTAAAAGTAAGTTCCACATGATCTTTCTGTGTTAATGTGTTTGTGGAAGAACTTATTCTGTGGAGGCAAATGTTTTCACAAGACTGGCTGAGTGACGGCAGGAATGATTAAAGGAGGTGAGGCTGGGAAGACAGAAGGAGGTGTGTAAGTTGTATGTAAAGCTATGGGCTACCTGTGTGTTGGGACAAAGAAAACGTTTGTGGACTTAAGAAAGAAATTTTTAAAATTATCTGCAAGTATATTCTATATAAGGGATCCATAAACTAGGGCTCAGGGGCTGAATCAGGCCCTCTGCCAGTGTTTGTAAATAAAGTTTTATTGGAACATTTGTTCACATACAGTCTATGGCTGCTTCCCTGCTACAGTGGCAGAGCTCAGTAGTTATGACAGAGACCATGCAGTCCACAAAAACTAAAAGATTAATGTCTGGCCCTTTACAGAAAAAACTTGCAGATCCATCTTCCTTATGATAAAGGGTCTCTAGATCAGGGTCCCCAAACTGTTGGGCACCAGGGACCGGTTTTGTGGAAGACAATTTTTCCACTGACAGTGGGGAGATGGTTTCAGGATGATTCAAGACCATTACATTTATTGTGCACTTTATTTCTATTATTATTACATCAGCTCCAGCTCAGATCATCAGGCATTAATCCCAGAGGTTGGGGACCCCTGCACTAGATTACTATGAATATTTAGGCTTTTTTTTTCCCCTGAGTTGTGTAGTCAGAGGTATCATTATAGTTGTAATTAAGGAGTGTCCTTAAATGTTCGCCCACTCCTCCCAGAGTAGATGTGGCAGGAGGGTTTCTCAGGGGTCTAGGGTAGAGGTGGAACCCTGAGCTTCTGGGGAAAAAATTGATCAGACCATATATGGGGGTGTAGGATGACAGAGTCAGAGGCAGAATCCGGACATCATCAAGGAGGGAAGCCAGAGAAGCAGGGCTTTGAGAAGCACCATGAAGCCGTAAGTTGGGGGTGGGGGATAATGAAGATTAATCACAAGTCAGGATGTGCAATAGGAAGCGGCTGGAGCAAGCTGTCAGGACTAAGACCTTGAGGAAAATAAGGATGTTGAATACCTTCCTTCTTGTGACCTGGTGGAAGGGTGACTCAGTTGTCCCAGTATGGATTTTACCAGTGTTAAAATGGGGACCTGCATCCGGGAACCTCCTCAGCCCCAAGGAATCCAAAGAGTTGTCTGCCCTGATCAGGGGCTGGGCAGGAAGCTGGGAAATCAACCTGAGAGGAAAATTCTCAAGGACAGTATCTGAGCTGTTTCAGCACTTAGTACCCATGTGTTTGGGGAGCTTGTATAAGAAGCAGGGAGCAATTCTGGTGCTACTGAGGCCGCCAGGAGTCACCAGAGAAGGACAGGGCCTCCGTTCCCAGGGAGCAAATGATTTCACTGTGAGAATGCTCACCCTGTGAACAGGAAGAGAATAACCTCAACACAACCCGTAAACAAGTGTGAGGTCATCCGTGCTGCTGGACTGCTGTCAGCCTGGCTTTTTCACCCTGAAGCCAGTCTGCATTTTTTCCAGAACAGCTGACTTGCATGATTTGATTATTGCCTGTCACTCTGAACTCTGTTTCACTTTTCCCAAAGCCCCCAGTGATCTCAAATTTTGCTAGGGTTTTGTTTTGTTTTTATGTATATATTTACTTGGCCGTCCAGGTCTTAGTTGCAGCACGTGGGATCTAGTCCTCTGACCAGGGATTGAACCCAGGTGCCCTGTGTTGGGAGTGTGGAGTCTTGGCCACTGGACCACCAGGGAAGTCCTCTTGCTCAGGTTTTAGGTATAGTGCCTTCTCCCTAAATAAGGAACACTGATCCACCTTTGTAGACCCTGTGAATGTAGCTATTTTTTCCCTCATCCATCTGTCAGTAAGTCAGCCCAGCAACAAATATTTCTGGAGCTGTAACTATGTGCCAGACACTGTGCTGAGCTTGGGGTGAAGGACTGAATCAGAGGCAGAGTCTCCGGCTTCATGGAGAGGAAGGGGAAACCCAGAAACATTTAAACAGGATAATTTCAGATTGTGATGTGTTTAGGGAGAAGCACAGGCTGTAGAGTAATGGTGAGGTGGGTGGGGATCCTGTCCTGGGTAGGGTGGTCCCAAGATAACCTTTCTGAGAAGGTGATGTGTTAGCTGAATGCCAGAAGCTGAGAAGGATTGTGGTGTCCAGGGAACTATAAGAGCTGTAAATTCAAAGACAGGTCAGAAGGAACTTGGCCTGTCCCCCAAAAAACACACCAGGGCAGCACAGTGGCCAAGTGGGGGTGAGTTAGAGACAGGCAATGATCAGACGGTGTGTGGTCTTGTAGGGATGATAAGGAGGTTTGGACTTTTTCCAAGGGCAGGCCAAAAACTACGGGGAGGACTGAAGCAGGGGGAATGTCTACAATTGATTTATGTTTTCAAAAGGATTTCCCTAACCCTGCTGTGGTGGAGGGACTTGGGGGAGGTAAGAGTGAAAGTGAGATCAGCTGAGAGATGGTGTTGGCTGGGATAAAATGGTACCAGTGACAGTTTTCAAGGGAAGAGGATGGCTTTGAGGTGTGTTTTGGAATATGGCAACTCTGCCCCCAGAAATACCTGAAAAAATCATCTCATTTGGTTGTTCAGGTGTTAACTCTTCATTGCCACCCACTTGGGAGTGAGCAGGACCCTCATCTTCCTTCATCACCCTGGCACCTCCCAGGGCCCAACGTGTGCCTCCCACAGAGAAGACACGTGTGTCATTCTGTCAGCTGTGTGTCAGGTGTTGTGAGTGAAAAGCTCCAACAGAGCAGGGCAGGTCTCAAAATAACACAGGGAGAAGACATTGCTCTGCAAAAGGCATCTTTGCTTCCGGAGTTTGCACATTTGGTCAGATAAGCAGAGGGCTCTCAGAATCTTTCCCAGCTCCTTCTAGACTGTTCCTTCAGAGAAAAGCCCGCACCTCCGGAAAGGACACTTTGCTCAGATGCTCTTGCAGGCAGGGTTCTGAGGGCTTCCACGCTCTCAAAGACGTGGATTTGGTCCTGATCTAAGTGGGGACGAGCAACTGTCCAGGATGCATCTGCTCTGCAGGTGTGATTAGCAGGCCAATATGGTGATAGTTGGGGCCAGCACTGTGACCGGAGCTGTCACACAGACCCACGTCTAGATGGTCCCATACTTGGTCTGACTTGGTTGCTGTCTTGATTCTTGATAATTCTGAACTAAGGGATAAGCCTGCATTTTCATTTTGCACGTAGCCATACAAATCATGTAGCCAGTCCCACCGACAGTTCTGGGGTCAGTTTCTTCCACTCTGGAGGGAGCTAGGACCCTGGGTTCCCAGAGCTCTAGGTGTGGTGACAGCCAACAGCAGTCTGGAAACTTTCCCCTGGGGCCACATTCCAGGAGTTATTGACTGGGACTGCAGTTTCGGGGTCCTCATCTTTCTCGTTGTGACTGAGGGAGGCCAGGTCTGCTACAGGGGCTTGTTTCACAAGCCAGTTTTAAAATTTTACTTATTTTTAATTGGAGGATAATTGCTTTACCACACTGTGCTGGTTTCTGCCATATATCAACATAAATCAGCCATAGGTATTCATGTGTCCCTTCCCTCTTGAACCTCCTTCTCACCTCCCATACCATACTGCCCCTCTAAGTTGCAGGAACCATTTTTTGAGGCCCAGCTTTGGTCCTGATCCTCTGGCCCTTTAACGATTTTATGAGCAAAATTCCTTTTAAAAGAGTAGATTCCATTATCTTCAGTCATGCACATCCCTCATGAAGGACACACTTGGAGGCTTCTGAAAAGGCTTTCTCAGTATTTTATCAGACTTTGCACTGTCAAGGTGGTTGAATTTAGTGATTACATTGAGAGTCCATGTTCTGGACATGCCATTTCTTTTTCTTTCTGTCTTTCTTTAGAAAGAAGAAAGGGCTTTGTTTGGGCTTTGTTGTGGCATGAAAGCTTAGTTGCCCTGCAGCATGTGAGATCTTAGTTCCCTGACCAGGGATTGAACCCACATCTCCTGCATTGGAAGGTGGATTCTTAACCACTGGACCACCACAGAAGATGCTAGTGCTGTTTCTAAGGCAGAGAACCTGAGTTGCTATTTGGTAGGGATGGATGTGGACACGTCCCTTTAATTATGAGTGAAAGTCGCTCAATCGTGTCCAACTCTTTGTGACCCCAAGGACTATACCGTCCATGGAATTCTCCAGGCCAGAAAACTGGAGTGGCTAGCCTATCCCTTTTCCAGGGGATCTTCCCAACCCAGGAATCAAACCAAGGTCTCCTGCATTGCAGGCGGATTCTTTACCAGCTGAGCTACCAGGGAAGCCCCTTAACTGTGAAGATGCATTTTCTTCCTGATTGGTAGACTGCTGAGTCCCTCTGGGGGACCTGGAAGCATACCTGTCTATAGTCTCACTGGAATGACCTATTTCCAAGCAAGGTCACATTCTGAGGTTCTGGGAGAACGTGTATTTTGTGGGGTCACTAATCAATTGCAGCCTAAGGAACAAAATGAGGGGATCACTACACAGGAGTCAACCATCTTGCCCTCATGACTGTTTGTTCCTGGCCAACTGAACCAAACAGCTACAGACACGTGAGGTAACAAAGACTCACAGGTGAGCACACTGGTGTGGCAGGAAGGGAAAGATATATAGTTTGTTTGACCTTCAGCCACATCCTACCACTCAGAGAAGAGGTACCTACCACTCTGCATACATAGTAATACCTTGCTTCCATCCAATGCATTTATTGTCAGAAAACCTTAAAGTTACAGGGAAATGTCCACAATTGACCCCAGAGAAACCCTCAGAACTGTCATGTCCCTCATCTAATTTTTTTTTTCTGCAAGTGTACCCCTTCAACTTTGCTCTGTCTAGGGGAAATTTCAGCAGGACCATCAGCAAAAGACCAGTGTTTGTGAAACAGAGCAGGGCCCCTATGGTCCTTGCCTCCCACATCCTCAGCCTGCTTTTTGTCTGTGGAAAACTGTTAGCCAAATGATAAGTTTAATCGGAGACATGACAATACGTGGAAACAAAGGAAAACAGTCAAAGGAGACCAGATAATAAAAAGGTACTCATTAAGGATGGGCTTCTCTGGTGGCTCAGTCAGTAAAGAATACGCCTGCAATGCAGGAGACTGCCTGAAATGCAGGAGACTTGGATTCACTCCTTGGGTTGGGAGGATCTCCTGGAGAAGGAAAGGGCAACCCACTCCAGTATTCTTGCCTGGGAAATCCCACAGACAGAGGAGCCTGGCAGGCTACAGTCCATGGGGTCACAAGAGTGGACATGACTTAGCAACCTCACCCCAGTACTTTGCCTGGAAAATCCATGGACGGAGGATCCTGGAGGTCCAGGGGGGCAAGAGTCGGACATGACTGGCTTAGCAACTAAACCAGCACCACCAATTAAGCATAGTCAAGGACCTTTAGCTCCTTCTCAAGGGCTATGAATAATATTCTGAGTCATATCCCATGAGCTGGTTTGTAGATACTGAAACCCCCACCAGGTGGATGAAGTTAACTACATGATGAGTAGATTGTACTCATGACATAAGCTGCCACAATTCCAAGAACTGGCCTCAAAGAAATGGAAACTGACTGTGGAACTGAAGATTAACTGTACCTAAAACAGGACAACACTAGGCAGACCACTGAACACCAATTCAAGATGACTGTCAGAGCTGACTGTGCTGTTTTTGCATGTAGCCCCCTCTCTCTGTCTATAAAATCTGTCCCCACTGATTGTCTGTGGGAGGCAGTCAACTTTTGGACAGTTGTTTTTCCTCCCCTGCCCCTTCTACACCAGTTGCCGGCATCCAAAATGTAGCAAACTTTCCTTTTCACCAACCTGACCTCTTTATTGGCTTTTTGAGCAGTGAGCAGCTGGACCCCCACCTTTGGGTAACATACGTGCAGAAAAGAAAAAAGTCAGGCACAGTCACTGAAACTAATGTCGCCTCACCCATGTACAGTGTGATGACTTTTTGTATTTCCAAATCAAAAAACAATTTAAGCTATTTTAGATGCTTTGTTTCCCTACTTCAATGAGATCTAATTCTTTAAAGTTGAGGAAGCAAGTATTTCCCCCCAAAATGAATACCTAAAATGACACTACAAAATATTGCCTTAGGATGGAGACTTTTTTTTTAAAGGGCAAGGCAGAGAAGATTGCATTACTGAACTAGACAAAAAGCTACTTCATCAGCATGCCTTTATTGTTTTCCACTGTACACATCTTGGCATGAAAGAATTACATTTATCAGGCAGCACTGAAGCTATTTATTCCCTTCTTATTCCATTAATTAAACTATAATACAATCACTTGAGTTACCCATAACCAATATTTGGAAGATTAATATAGGATGCTATTCTTTTGCTCATATTTGGCCTCTGCATGGTAATGAGACAGCAATAAAGTTTATGTTCCCATAACACGTAAGAACTGTATTTTGCACCAAATAGCTAACATCAAAAATAACTACGGGTATAAACAAACCACAATACAATCATTCTTGGCATACATTAATGTGTCACTAAAAATGTTAATACAATGCCCACTGTAGCTACAAAAATCTGAATATTTAAGTTAAAATAATGCATAAAGATAAAAGTATTAAAAATATGTCTGAAAAAAAAATTTGAAAATATGTTTTGGTGGTTAGCTAACAAATTACCTGACTTTTAATATGCACTTTGAGGAAACTAAACATTGCATTGTTCTAACCTATTTTTCCCCCAATAATTTAAAATTCAAATTTAAAATGCAGAAACATTACTGGTGCAATAGGCACTTAAAATCTATGCCATTTTGCCATTTTGTAGGTAACATTTCACAATTTATTTTGAATGATTTCTCATAATACTTTTTCAACAAAGGTTTATAATCTATTTGCTTTAGGTGGAGCCACAGGAAGACAGGAAAAAAGCTATTGGTCCGGACTTTACATAAATATGCCCCAATCTATATGTATTTTTCTTCTCCAGCCACATAATTACATACTTTGATTTCACTGTTCAAGGGATGCCAAACTTAAATTTGCATGTTTTTATTGCTCAATCATAGCAATCATTAATAATGAACACAAACTCCTTTGGAAAATGAATCTCCCTGTTTTTTTTTTTTTTTTTTTCTTTTGCTCCCTGATGAATAAAATCACAGATTATCCTACTTTACATGTGAAGAAAGGAGAACTCTGAAAATCTGTGCTGATGGTTGACTTTCCTATGATGGATACAAATCCACAACTAGTCCATCTTCATATGAAGACAGAGATTAATTGATTTACCAGTTTTGAGAAGGAAAATAATAAACCACAATTCTCTAGTATAAACTCAATTCTGTAAGACTATCCGAAAGTTCTGTTCTCAACCACAGTCCAATGTACTTGATGGGCATGGAAAAAATGATGACTGAGAAAAACACATGAATTGTCAGCTACAATCAAATGGACTTTTTATTTCAATTACCCTCAATTCCAAATCATTCTTAAAGCAAACCTTCTATTGCTCTAAACTCTCTTATCATAGCTTGATCTTTTATCATTTTCTTTTTATTCCTGGAACAAGCATTCCATTCATCCTTTAACTTTTAAGCCTTTTCCCCTCTCTTTTTCAACATTCTTCATTTACCCCTGAACATCCATTTGGAGTTCTGTTCATTTCAGATCCCCTTTAGCTTACTTTCCACTCCATCACCCAATTTCCATCTATTTGCTTTTTGGCTGGTTTCCTTAGCACATAGAGAATTATTGACAGAAAATGGGAATCCAGAGACCAGAAAGCTGTGGATCAATGTAAATACTGCTCAGTAATATACCCAGTGAACTCAAGTGTGTTTTAAAATAAAGACTGCAGTTCAACTGAAAAGTTAATGAACTCAACTAGCTACGCAGAGCAATTGTCACAATGAAAAATTAAAAAGGCAACTGGGAAGGCAGACAAAAGAGCTGGTATCTTTCTTTCCATTTGTGACATTACATAATTTAAACACCCACAGAGACATTTGTATGTTTACTTTGTTTTATTCATAGTGCTGATTCTGTTTCTCTGATCTCTTTTTTTTTATTCCATTTACTATATTTTTTAATTGGAATATAATTGCTTTATAATATTGTGTTACTTTCTGCTATACAACAAAGCCATTTCCCTGATGTTTAAGGAAAAGAGTGATGGATGTAGTAAAAAGTAAAGCTATAGCCAGTGTTGTGAGCTCTTTCCTTTTCAAATCTCCCCCATAATTCATTGGTAGATGTTACCTAGATTTCTATCTACTTTTTAACCTAGGGGACATATTTAGATCTTGGCAATTTGAGTTGCCTTATCCAGGAAAATTTAGTAAATGGCAATAACTTCTTTTTGAAAGTTCAAATATATTCTATCTATTGCATTCTCTTTGCCCATTAATGTTATCTTTTCATAAAAAAGCAATTGAGTTTGTAAAAAAAAACATGATTTCTAACTTCACATTTTTTTAACCTTTAGTTGGCTTAAAGGGTTCTTTTCTCTTAATATTTGTTCAACTCTTTCACAGTGGATTTAAGCTAGGCTTTCTGGGCAGTAAATTCTAAGATGTATTGTGTTAACATCTTTTAAAACTTGAAGCACCACATTTTTTTTTCTTTTCTTTCACCTCTTATTTAACTCCAACCTACGATGTCTTTTTAAGCTTAATAACCCTTCAGTCATTGAATTCTAGTTAATAACATGATTATTAGAGGGCTTTATCTGATTGAGCTATTCCAAATCCTGAAAGATGATGCTGTGAAAGTGCTGCACTCAATATGCCAGCAAATTTGGAAAACTCAGCAGTGGCCACAGGACTGAAAAAGGTCCATTTTCATTCCAATCCCAAAGAAAGGCAATGCCAAAGAATGCTCAAACTACCGCACAATTGCCCTCATCTCACACGCTAGTAAAGTAATGCTCAAAATTCTCCAAGCCAGGCTTCAGCAATATGTGAACCGTGAACTTCCTGATGTTCAAGCTGGTTTTAGAAAAGGCAGAGGAACCAGAGATCAAATTGCCAACATCCGCTGGATCATGGAAAAAGCAAGAGAGTTCCAGCAAAACATCTATTTCTGCTTTATTGACTATGCCAAAGCCTTTGATTGTGTGGATCACAATAAACTGTGGAAAATTCTGAAAGAGATGGGAATACCAGACCACCTGATCTGCCTCTTGAGAAATTTGTATGCAGGTCAGGAAGCAACAGTTAGAACTGGACATGGAACAACTGACTGCTTCCAAATAGGAAAAGGAGTTCGTCAAAGCTGTATATTGTCACCCTGCTTATTTAACTTCTATGCAGAGTACATCATGAGAAATGCTGGAGTGGAAGAATGAAGATTGCCGGGAGAAATATCAATAACCTCAGATATGCAGATGACACCACCCTTATGGCAGAAAGTGAAGAGGAACTCAAAAGCCTCTTGATGAAAGTGAAAGTGGAGAGTGAAAAAGTTGGCTTAAAGCTCAACATTCAGAAAACAAAGATCATGGCATCTGGTCCCATCACTTCATGGGAAATAGATTGGGCAACAGTGGAAACAGTGTCAGACTTTATTTTTCTGGGCTCCAAAATCACTGCAGATGGTGACTGCAGCCATGAAATTAAAAGACGCTTACTCCTTGGAAGGAAAGTTATGACCAACCTAGATAGCATATTCAAAAGCAGAGACATCACTTTGCCAACAAAAGTTCGTCTAGTCAAGGCTATGGTTTTTCCTGTGGTCATGTATGGATGTGAGAGCTGGACTGTGAAGAAGGCTGAGCACCAAAGAACTGATGCTTTTGAACTGTGGTGTTGGAGAAGACTCTTGAGAGTCCCCTGGACTGCAAGGAGATCTAACCAGTCCATTCTGAAGGAGATCAGCCCTGGGATTTCTTTGGAAGGAATGATGCTAAAGCTGAAACTCCAGTACTTTGGCCACCTCATGCAAAGAGTTGACTCATTGGAGAAGACTCTGATGCTGGGAGGGATTGGGGCCAAGAGGAGAAGGGGACGACAGAGGATGAGATGGCTGGATGGCATCACTGACTAGATGGACGTGAGTCTCAGTGAACTCCGGGAGTTGGTGATGGACAGGGAGGCCTGGCGTGCTTTGATTCATGGGGTTGCAAAGAGTTGGACATGACTGAGCGACTGATCTCTCCGATCTGATTTGTGCCACCTAAATAATTTTGGCAGGTAATTTTACAATTTCTGTCCCTGCCTCAGTCAAGTTCAGTATTTTTCTAAAGATGTATGATTTCCTTCTGTTATAGACAATCCCTATGGTTACACAGTTCCTCACAACTAACAAATAAATTAAAATCGCCTGCTGTAGGACCGGGGGTCAGATCTGACACCTCTGGGCTTCCAGAACCTTCCTGGCTGCTAATTCCGACAGCATCTTTCTCCTCCCCCCTCTATCCTGCTCTGACATGCGATGCCTGCTTGGGGCTTTGAACTCCCTCCTTGGTGAACCCCCAGACCTGCCTGTGCAGGCAACTCCATTGTATCACCTACCATGTCATAGGGAAATGCAATTAAACCACTAATTTTTCATTAAAATTTTTCCTCTTTCACTTTATTAGTTTCATGACCAAGAGAAAATAACTTATCAATGATATCACAGCCAGCAACTTGCCAGAACTATCCTGCCCCTTTGGAACACTAAGTAATATTCTTCATCCCTTGTATGAGAACAAGAGCCTTTTAAAAGGAAAGAGATTTGACTGCTAGGAGATTTGGTGTGGCAAAACATTTCAAGATATACTGTATATATTTATACAGGTGATGAAATGGTTGATGGGGACTTTGTATGAGGATTTGGTTCTATCCTGTGTATTTAGGCAGAAAAACATGTAAACTGGTCAGAGCACATTGAGATATATTCTGTTGTTTGTCTGGCACAGAATTTTAATAACAGAAAGGCACGAAAAGCTGGAATATTCAATGAGAACTTAATTTCTGGTTTATTATTCAGTTGAAGGTAAGTGAGATTTCCCTGTCCTTGTAATTTAAGAGGAAACACACAGGGGCTTTATTCTGTCATGTAAAACAAGTCAACTCATAGGCATTTCATGCCTATGAGAGATGAGAGATACATACTCTGGGATCCAGTTCTCCTTTATCTTTATAATTTAGAATCCAAGAGCTGGTTTTCAGATTCCGAGTAACCTCATGGAACAAAATGGCCACTGGAGTACCATCCACTAAATCTGCATTCTAGGATGGAGACTGGAGAAATGAAAGATGTTTGTGTGTCCTCTCAATTAATAAATTAATTTTTACTTTTTAATTTGAGTTACAGTTGACCTACTATATTAGTCTCAGATGTTCAACATAGTGAATTGATAGTTTTATAGATTACACATCATACAAAGTTATTATAAAATATTGACTGTGTTCATTGTGCTGTATCCCTGTAACTTATTTATTTTATAACTGGTAGTTTGAATGGAACTCTTAATTTCCTTCATCTATTTTGCCCCTCTCCCATTCCTCTTCCTTCTGGTAAGCACTGGTTTGTTCTCTATATCTGTGAGTCTATTTCTCTTTGCTATGTTATTTTTTTCTTCTTTTCTCTCTTTTTTTTTTTTTTTCTTTTTAGATTCCACATATAAGTGAAAACATATAGTAATTTGTCCTTTTCTGTCTGACTTCTTCTCAAATTGTTGCACATTATTGGCCCCTCTCTTTGAAGACATTTTTCTGAAGTCCTGTACAACAGACCACTTCAATCTCATTGTCTGGACTATAGTTATATCCAGCAGTTCCACTTCTGGGTATTTTTCCACAGAAAACAAAAATACTAATTTGAAAATATACACACATCTCTATGTTCATTATAGCGTTATTCACAATAACTCAAATATGAAGCTCATTGATACATGAATGGATAAATAAGATGTCATAGATATATAACTGTATATATATAATGAATATTCAGATCAGATCAGTCGCTCAGTCGTGTCCGACTCTTTGCGACCCCATGAATCAAAGCATGCCAGGCCTCCCTGTCCATCACTAACTCCTGGAGGTCACTCAGACTCACATCCATCGAGTCAGTGATGCCATCCAGCCATCTCATCCTCTGTTGTCCCCTTCTCCTCCTGCCCCCAATCCCTCCCAGCATCAGAGTCTTCTCCAATGAGTCAACTCTTCGCATGAGGTGGCCAAAATATTGGAGTTTCAGCTTTAGCATCATTCCTTCCAAAGAAATCCCAGGGCTGATCTCCTTCAGAATGGACTGGTTGGATCTCCTTGCAGTCCAAGGGACTCTCAAGAGTCTTCTCCAACACCACAGTTGAAAAGCGTCAATTCTTTGGTGCTCAGCCTTCTTCACAGTCCAGCTCTCACATTCATACATGACCACAGGAAAGACCATAGCCTTGACTAGGCGAACCTTTGTTGGCAAAGTAATGTCTCTGCTTTTGAATATGCTATCTAGGTTGGTCATAACTTTCCTTCCAAGGAGTAAGACTCTTTTAATTTCATGGCTGCAGTCACCATCTGCAGTGATTTTGGAGCCCAGAAAAATAAAGTTTGACACTGTTTCCACATCCATTTCCCATGAAGTGATGGGACCAGATGCCATGATCTTTGTTTTCTGAATGTTGAGCTTTAAGCCAACTTTTTCACTCTCCACTTTCACTTTCATCAAGAGGCTTTTGAGTTCCTCTTTACTTTCTGCCATAAGGGTGGTGTCATCTGCATATCTGAGGTTATTGATATTTCTCCCAGCATTATTCAGCCCTAAAAAGGGAATGTGCTCCTGCCTTACAGCAACATGGATGGACTTAGGAGGTTTTTATGCTAAGTGAAATAAAGTGAAAATGAAAGTTGCTCAGTTGTGTCTGACTCTTTGCGACCCCATGGACTGTACAGTCCATGGAATTCTCTAGGCCAGAATACTGGAGTGGGTAGCTTGTCCCTTCTCCAGGAGATATTCCCAACCCAGGGATCAAACCCAGGTCTCCCACATTGCAGGTAGATTCTTTACCAGTTGAGCCACAAGGAAAGCCCAAGTGAAATAAATCAGACAGGAAAAGACAAACACCAGAAGATTTCACTGATAGGTTGAATCTAAACAACAAATGAACAAACAAAACTAAACAGAAACAGAATAATAGATACTGAGAACAAGCAGGTGGTTGCCAGAAGAGAGGGGTGTAGGGGCAAGAGTAACATTAAGTGAGGGAAATATGGAGGCCTAACCTTCCAGTCGGGGGAAGGCAATGGCACCCCACCCCAGTACTCTTGCCTGGAAAATCCCATGGACGGAGGAGCCTGGTAGGCTCCAGTCCATGGGGTCTCTAAGAGTCGGACACGACTGAGCGACTTCACTTTCACTTTTCACTTTCATGCATTGGAGAATGAAATGGCAACCCACTCCAATATTCTTGCCTGGAGAATCCCAGGGATGGAGCCTAGTGGGCTGCTGTCTATGGGATCGCACAGAGTCGGACACGACTGAAGTGACTTAGCAGCAGCAGCAGCAACCTTCCAGTCACAGAATGAATGAGCCATGCTGATGAAAGGCACAGTATGGGGCATACAGTTAATAATAGTATAATGTCTTTTTATGGTGACAGATGGTAACTAGACTTATTGTGGTGATCATTTTGAAATGTATAGAAATATCCAGTCACTATGTTGTGCACCAGGAAATACCATTGTTGTAGATCAATTATACTTCAAAAAACAAACACATTCACAGAAAAAGAGATCAGATTTGTGGTTACCATAGGTGGCGGGAGGGGGAATTTAATGAAGATGATCAATAGGTACAAACTTCCAGTTATAAATAAGTATTAGGGTTACAATTTATAACATGATTAATATAATTAACACTGCTGTATATTATATATGAAAATTGCTAAGGCAGTAAATCCTAAGAGTTCCCATCACAAGGAAAATTGTTTTCTCTTTTTCTTTTCTTTTGTACCTATATGTGATGATGCATGTTCACTAAAGTTATTATGCTAACCATATCATGATGTATCTAAATCAAATCATTACGCTGTACATCTTAAACTTACAGAACTGTGCATCAATTATATCTCAGTAAAACTGGAAGGAAAAAAGCACATTATGACAGATTTCCAAGTGAAAAATGTTAGGCTGAACACTATGCAACTGTCATTTTTATAGGTAAAATGACCTAATGGTAGCAATTTCATGATTAAATTTAGTACATATATCGGGATATTTGGATCACCGAACTGTTTGAGAAAACCTTGATGACGCTAGCCTTTCAATTTAACTGAAAATCAGTTCCCAGGCATAGCAACAATATTATGTAACCAAAACAGGAATCAATGAAAATTGCAAACGTTTTCAAATCACATCCGAATCCTGGATTTAGCATTCTCCAGTGCAGTCATCATTTCCATAAGAATGGATGCCCTGGGCGGTGGCTATTAACTATTAAAAACTTAAAAACTAATTTTAATGAAACTTTTTTAAAAATAGTATTTAAACGTGTTAGAGGATTTCATGAATAATTTATAGGCATATTACAAAGCTCCACTAACACCCATTTGAGAAAAAACCATGGATCTCGTGCCAATACTGTGTGTCCTCTGCTAGCATCTCCTTCTGAGATGTCTTATCTGCTGGGTTCCTGCAGGAATATCTGCTATTAACACAGGGGTGCTGCTTTCCCCAAGCTGTGACTGTATTTTGACCTTGACCGTTATTGTGATATGAGTGAGCAAACTGCCATTTGTTGTTCTAGTTCTTTTGAACAATAGTCATATGTGGAGCTGTTTTTTTTAAGAAAAAGAAAAATCATAAAGACTTTAAAAAATGCTTGTTAACTGGGCTACCTTTTCTAGCAAAATGTCTGAGAAGTTCCTATTACTGAACATCCTGCTTAGGTCTCTTGGATATATTCTTTGTATGTGTTTTCTTAGAGTAGTTAACAACAGGCTTGATCTTTTTTCCCTAACCTATTTTATAAGAAAAATGTCAACAAAACAATTTTCCTAAAACTAAAAGGAAGAAAATGGAGAAGCAAAATATCTGGGATAATTTAGATGATTTATAATGCAAATTGCATCCTACTAGAAATACATCCTTCATTATAAGAATTGATATCCTTTCAGAATCGTTTGGAAAGTGAAGAGTTAATGGTTATTTCTTGCCTTTAAGGCAGCTCTCTAAACTGGGCCAGGACACAAACTAAATGACAGTCTTGCTAAAAGCCACATTCACTTTACGTATTAAGTGCTAGTCTTATGTAACAGTGAAAATGCATCCTGGTTACAGCGGAAGCTGAGGATCGGTAGATAGACTTGAGACAGAGTATGGTGTAATCTGATAACTTTTAGTTATGTTTATTTTGTTGTCATTTTTTAAATAATGTTTGGGCCCAAAGTATGGAATATGCAGTTATTTGGGGGAGGATAAATCTCTCCAGATTCTGAATGTACTACTGCTGCTTCCTAGACGTCAGGCATTACAGAGAGTTCTCTCTGGAGAACTTGAGAACAGACACCCACAAGGCTGCCATCTGCAAAGACACCTTTTATTCTTAGTCCGTGAAACAGCTGTGCATCCTGGTGTCCTCAGAAGTTGCTGGCCAAGTAGAGTAACGATTGGGGCTGGTTACCAACATAACTCTCCGAACAGCTGCCTCACACCCCTCTTTCCTAGAGGAGTGATGAAAAAACCCTCAAAGATCTGAAGACCACTGAAATAAGACATATGGATCTTTCAGAGGGATTGCTAGAGGGAGAGCCAGAGAGAACAGGAAGCCAACTAAAGAGGAGGATCGTCCTAATGATGCACGAATAGCTACCAACACCCTCCTATCAGGTAGGATATTATTGGTAGGCAAACAAAACACAAGTAAATCAAATCAAGGCTTTCTTTTCAGGCAGGGAAAGCTTGGCAGTGTTGCAGGGGGTAATAACCTACCCAGAGGAGAACTAGGAGACTTGACGACCTCTGTAGCAAACAATCAAAGGGCCTTCCTTTCTTCCTTATAAGAAGCTGGAAAATGATTTGCCCATACAAAAGTAGGATTCATGAGCGGGATCAGAGAGGGAGCTTTAAAGCTTTTCTTGCTGTTGTTTTTTTCAACCATGTGTGGCTGGACTGAAGTAGATGTAAGGACTTCCCTGGTCCAGTGGCTAAGACTCCGTACTCCCAGTGCAGGAGGCCTGGGTTCAATCCCTGGTCAGGGAATTAGATCCACAGCCACAACCACATGCCACAACTAAAACCTGGTGCATCCTAATAAAAAAAAAAAAAATATATATATATATATATATATATATATATTTTAAATTAAATAAATAAAATGGGTATAGTCTTGAACCCCTGCCAAGACAGACACTGGCAAATTTAAATGGAAGTGTCCTCTCTCTCTCAGTGACCTTATCTGTCTCTCTCTCTCTCTCTCACACACACACACACACACACACACATTCTCAATCTCAAACATATGAAAACTACGAAGTCAAATAGTCTGAAGTCTTAACACAGAGTGACACTATGGAGCCCAACTTAAACCTATTTCCCATCTCCCTACAGAGCTCAGAGAAATCCTGCTGGTACCAGAGCTGCCAGGAGGTGACTGGCATGGATTTTGCTTCACTGGAGAGTGTGAGCCCTTAACTTGGACCTCTGGTCTTTGTGGACAGGGCTGGGCAAAACCTTCTCCACTTCCCAGCCAAAAGCAAGCCCTTCAGAGCCTTGACTGAATGGTTCTGGCTGCCTCCCTACTGGGGTTTTTGCAAGCCTCAGTTCCGTATTTCAGACATGTCCTTTCTCTGGGCCCTAAAGTGTAAAAATGTTAGTCGCTCAGTCATGTCCAACTCTTTTCGGCCACATGGACTATAGCCCGCCAGGTTCCTCTGTCCATGGGATTCTCCAGGCCAGAATACTGGAGTGGGTTGCCATCCTCTTTTCCAGGGGGTCTTCCCGACCCAGGGATCAAACTCAGGTCTCCTGCATTGCAAGCAGATTCTTTATCTCCTGAGCCACCAGGGAATCCCCTTTGCTCTGGGCTGTGTAGCCTAAAACCTCCTGTATCCTCCCCCTTACCCTTAGGCAAAACAGTTCCATCCTCCCACATTTGGGTGAGGTCTCACCCACTACACTGAGCCAGGTCTCTGCACTCTCTTCTCCAGTCTCACCTCTCCAAGAGCCCCCTTTGCTCCCCTATTTCCACAGAATCCCGTGTGCCATGGTGAGAGCTACTCCTCTGCCTTTGCCTTGGAAAACCATGGTGTACCAGGTCACCAGCCCACAGGCTCACAGGTCTCTGCGTTTTCATCTGGAGTTCACTGGCCTCTCCTCTAGGTCACCTCTCCAAAGGTTGGTGGAAGGCAAGAGGAAGCGAGGGCAGGATGCCCTGCATTATGGAGACTGCGGCTTCCAGTCCCAGGCAGTCTCCCTGGAAGAGAACGCAGGCACATCTCAAAGCTGCCCTGGCCGTGGCTATGTACAGAATGTGGTCTGGCCTCCCAGAATCCTCCGCCCTCCACCCCCGGCCCCTCCCCCGCCAAAGAAAAGGGGACCACCTGGGGAGAAAATGGCCTGCATAAACAACATGTCACTCCAGCCTTCCCTGCAGATGGTCCTGATTTGGAGAAGGCATGCAGACTGTCTTTGAAATCTGACTTCTGTTTTTTAGGCCACTTGGAATTCTTCTTTGTAACCCTCATCAACCCCAGGACAATTTAGTGACCTGACATCATTTACTTCCCCTGAAACTTTGTTTTCTTTTCTTAATGTCTTATTATTTAAAAAAAAAAATCACCAGAGCCTAATTTCTGATTCTATGTTTTCCATTCTCACTTCCAAACAAAATGAGTTATCAAATCCTATATTGTTTTTCTCTCCATTCATACTTTCACCATTCTAATCCCCGCCCTTATGACACCATGCTCTGCCTATCACATGGGCATCCATTTTTTTTTTTGTTTCTAATGCCCCGTCTGTCTACGATGCGGGAGACCCGGGTTCGATCCCTGGGTTGGGAAGATCCCTTGGAGAGGAATGGTACACCAGTGCTCTGCCTGGAAAATCCCATGGACAGAGGAGCCTGGCAGGCTACAGTCCATGGGGTCGCAAAGAGTCGGACACGCCTGGGGGTTCTCGTTGTTGTTCAGTCACGAACTCGTGTCCAGGCTCCTCTGTCCCTGGGATTCTCCAGGCAAGAATACTGGAGTGGGTTGCCATTTTCTTTCCACAAGGGATCTTTCTGACCCAGGGATCAAACCCGCGGTTCTTGCATTGGCAGGTGGATTCTTGACCACTGAGCCACCAGGGAAGCCCGAAATAAGGTTCTGGGGTGTGTGTGTTAGCCGCTCAGCCGTGTCTGACTCTTTGCAATCCGCCAGACTGCTCTCTCCATGGAATTCTCCAAGCAAGAATACTGGGATGGGTAGCTCATCCCCTTCTCCAGATCTTCCTGACCCAGGAATTGAACCCGGGTCTCCTGCATTGCAGGTGGATTCTTTACAGTCTGAGCCACCAGGGAAGCCCAGTAGTGTTTTAGTTTTCCCCAATCACTCCCGCACACAATGACCAAATTAAGAGCACATGACATTCTCGACTTTTCTTTGCAGGCACGGATGTGTTGGGCGGCTGGCCTCTTCTTGTACAGAGTGCACTGAGCTATATACATTACTAAACTCACTAACTTAATTTTTATTTCAACAGGTATTTGTTGGGTAGCTGCAGTAACTTCCACATGGTCCTTAGCTCTAGGGAAACCAACAAGCCAAACCCATTTCTTTCCTGTCTTTTAGAGAATGGGGGTTGATATTTAAGATAAATGCTCAGAGAGAAACCGTGAAAGCACGTACTGAGGGAAGCCAAGCGGGTCTCTGGGGTGATGGGAGGCTTCCCCAGAAGAGACATTTAAGCTGAGTGCAGGTGGAGAGGAAGAGTACATGCAAAGGGCCCGACTAGGGATAAAGTATGACATATCTGTGGGAAGAAGGCTGGCTGGCGTGACTGGAGGCAGGGATTTGCGGGGCAGCGCCTTGGGGGAGAAAGGCCAAAGTTCACTAGGGGCCTGGCCGCACAGCGCCCGGAGGATGGGCTGAGGAATTCGGGCTTTATTATAAAAGCAATGGGAAACCATAGGTGGGTTTGAAGCCGAGGAATCTAACAATTTATTGTGTTTTTAAAAGATCACAACTACAAAGTGGAGAAGGTTTGAAGGAGATGCTGCTGGGTGACCAAAGCAGCGGGTGGCAGTGAGACAACAGATCGCAGGGTGGGGGTGGGGGTGGGACCAGTTTGGTGCCATGGCCACCAGTGGAAACGGAAAACACATGGATTCAAGAGAGAATGATCTGACGAGACTGGGTGTGTTGGCAAGGGGAAGGAATTGGGAGATTGGGATTGACACATATATACTATGGGTAAAAATTTTTTAAAAAGTAAAGTGTTAGTTGCTTAGTTGAGTCTGACTCTTTCTGATCCCATGTACTATAGCCTGCCAGGCTCCTCTGTTCATGGGGTTTCCAGGCAAGAATACTGCAGTGGGTAGCCATTCCCTTCTCCAACACTATGGATAGTATACATAAAATAGAAAACAAATGCGAAACTACCATATATCTCAAGGAACTCTACTCAGTGTTTTGTGCTGACCTAAATGGGAAGGAAAATCCAAAAGAGAAGGATATATGTACATGTATAACTGATTCATTTTGCTGTACAGCAGAAATTAACACAACATCGTAAAGCAACAATGTGTGTGTTAGTCACTCAGTCGTGTCCAACTCTTTGCGATCCCATTAACTGTGGCCCACCAGGTTCTTCCGTCCATGGAATTCTCCAGGCAAGACTGCTGGAGTGGGTGGCCATTCCCTTCTCCAAAAGCAACTATACTTCAATAAAAATTAATTTAGAAAGAAAGAGAGAATGAGACATAGGGATCAGAAGTGAGGGAGAAGGAAGAGGCAGATGGGGACATGAAGGAGGAAAACCGAGTTCTTAGTCTTGAACGAATTGGGGACCTGGGAGAAGAAGCAGGTGTGAGTTGTGGGAAAGCTTAGGTGCCAAGCAGAGTTTGGGATAGTTTAGTCCAAAGCAGATATATCTAGTAGGTAGTATTAATAGTATATGTCAATCTGGAGCTCAGAAGAGAGATCCCAGTGTGAGAAATTCATGGGCATATCTGTTGATTGAGACCGTGGGGGTGGATGAAGCTGTTCAGGAAGAAATTGTAGGGTGAGAAAAGAGTGGCCTCATCCTGAGGCTCAAGAAACAGCCACATGAAAAGACTGAGGAGGTGACAAGAAGCTTGCAAAGGAGGCTCAGAAGGAGAAGCCGATCCAGCAGGGGGACAGTACTGCAGGAGGATGCAGCACCCAGACGGCAAAGGGCAGAACGTCTGCCAAGGCGTTGAATGCACTCTGCCAAGGTGTAGTAATCCCCATGGAGCCACAGTGGTCATTAGTATTATTTGTTTTTTCATTGTTAGCTTGAATTCCATTTGGGGTGGTCCCCCTTAACCCAGCTGATATTTTAAACGATATACAGTAGAATCTACTCTGTGCTGTAGGGTTCTCTGGGTTTTGACAAATGCAGAGAATCAAATATTCACCACTAGAATCATCAGACAGCACAGTTTTCCCTCGCCCTCAAATTTCTATACGCTGTCCCTTTGCAGTTCAACCTTTCTCAGCCACTCCTGAAAACCACTGATTTGTTTTCCATTCTTAAAGTTTTGTCTTTTTGAAAATGTCACAGGGGGAATTACGTCTCTGGTGGTCCAGTGGCTAATACTCCATGCTCCCAATGAAAGGGGCCTGGGTTCGATCCCTGGTCAGGGAACTAGATCCCATGTGTCGAACCTAAGAGTTTATATGCTGCAACTAAAGATCCCGCATGACACAATGAAGACCAAAAATCCCATGCACTGCAACTGAGACCCAGTACAGTCAACAATAAATAAATAATATTAAAGAAAAAAATATTACATGGAATCACACATTATGTGCCTCTTAGCCTGACCTTGCTATATAGCAACACATATTTAAGAATCATTTATATTATTACATGACTCAGCAGCTTGTTCCTTTACAATGCTGAGTAGTATTCCATCTTGCAGATAAACATGTTGCAAATTGTCTATCCATTCATAGGCTGATGGAAATGCTGGCAGTTTTCAGTTTTTGTTGATTATGAATAGAGCCATTGTAAACTTGCAAGCAGGTTTGGCCCGAGTATAAATTTGTATTTTTCATGGGTGTGTGATTGCTGAGTTTTATGGTAAAGCTATGTTTAACCTGATGATCATGAGTATCGTAAAGACTTTTGCAGAGGTAGTAAGGTCACAAAAGGATTGGAGAGAGTTAAGAAGACAGAGGGCCTTTCCTCATGGTCTAGTGGTTAAGAATCCACCTGTCAATGCAGGGGACACGTGTTTGATCCCTGGTCTGGGGAGATCCCACATGCCTCAGAGCAACTAAGCCTGTGCATCACCACTGCTGAGACTGAGGGCTAGAGCCTGCACATTGCAGCTACTGAAACCCGAGTGCCCTAGAGCCTGTGCTCTGCGACAAGAAAAGCCCCTGCTCACCGCAACTAGAGAGAGCCCACACACAGCAGTGAAGACCCAGTGCAGCCAAAAATAAACAAAAAAATTTTTTAAATTTTCTAAAACTCATAAAAGAAAAAAACCAAAGAAGAGAGAAGGGATGAAGTGGTTACAGTAAGTAAAAGCAAGGCTCTAGAGAGTTCTTAGAGAAGGCAATGGCAACCCACTCCAGTGTTCTTGCCTGGAGAATCCCGGGGATGGGGCAGCTTGGTGGGCTGCTGTCTATGGGGTTGCACAGAGTCAGACATGACTGAAGTGACTTAGCAGCAGCAGCAGCAGAGTTCTGGCTGACACAAAGACAGTGAACAGGGCTGTGGTTGGAGGTGGCCTTGGGGCTACGGAAGGGAGGGCCTGGCAAAGATAAAAAAGACTTGTCCATGTTTAATGATGGTGAAAAAGAGAAAGCAGACAGGGAGAAGCTGAAGATAAGGGAAAGAGGAGGGTGTAGGGAGAAAGAGAGAGCAGGATTGCTGAAAGGTTGGGAGGGACTGGTTTTTGATTGGAAGGTGTTACCCGCTCCATCTTGCTGGGAAAGCAGGAAAGCCACCAGCCTTTCAAAGCCCCAGTCTGACTTTAATGTGACCTCATAGGAGACAGCATAAGACAATATCAGACCTTTCAAATGACCCAACCTCACCCTTGACCCCAACTGGACTATCTCATGATTACATCATGCTTCCACGCTTCTCTCAGAGCCAATGAATGTTTCTGGAAGACACAGTCCATCACCTTTGCTTGTCCAGCAGTGATGGAGCAGGTGCCAAGGAAAAGAAGAAAAGCTACAGATTCAACTGATTGTTAATATTTATCCCCATAGGTATGTTTTGCCTCATTTTCTACAAAAATTCAAATGATACTCAAAGTGTGAGCTCAATGTCACAAATAACCACCTGATCAGCAAACAGCCCCCAGATCACAGGATCTGGGTATGTACAGGACTTGTGGGCAGGTGTCATGGTCATGGAAAGTCCCCTAACTTTGTACAGTTCAGCATCTTAGCCAGCCTTCTTGATAATATAAACAAGTTTCCTTGTTAGAGACCCAGACATTGACCCCTGATAATTCCAAGCAGTGGTGACTCTTCCTCTGACTCATTAATGAGTAAAACAGGCTGTATTTTTTCCTCCTCTGTTTCCAGCCTTAAAAAGAAATTAGTGTCACAAGAATGAGACCCAATAAGAACAAGAGCATTCTATCACCCAGAATGATGATGGTGCGAGTTGTTGGGCAGACTGGGGTGGAAGTGATGGATTAAAGACCTTCAGGGAACATTTGGATGACTCCAGCCAATCATTCAAACTGCATACCGCTCACTGTGATTGCAGCAGAGCAGTTTGTGAGCCAGGACCGATAATAACAGAGTTAGTCGTTGATATCAGATTTAATACTTTCAGAACTCATAGGAATGAATAAACCTTTTGGGGAATAGTCCTGCACAAAAGAACTTGCTGTGGTAATCTCATTTTAATGTACCTAAAAAAGCAAGGGGTTTAACGTCAGGAAACATAATCTCTGATTTTTTGCGAACAGGCTTGGATACAATCATAAGTCTAATATAATTAAGGAAGAATGCTACAGATGGCAACTTGGGCTGCAAATCCAGAAACAATTTACACAGGTGACTAGTGTTGTAATGACTTTCAGTTGTTGTTTTGATTTTCTCAGCTGCACTGTTACATATTTCAAGTCTGTCATACTATAAATACATTTGCTTATATGTTTGAGAAATCCCTTCCAGAACACTTAGCACCATTAAAGCTAAAGCTAAGAATGTTAGGAAGTAGCTCTGTGATTGTAAGTTGTTGCTGGATTTTGAATCACTCCAGAATCTCCAGAGCAAGCACCTGATGCTGGGAGATAGGGATCTGGTGTGGGTTAGAGAGAGAGACCCTCCCCTCAAAATGTTCACAGTTCCCTCTCCTCATTTCTCCTCTGTGCACCTCCACTCCTGGTATAAAGAGGAAACAACTCACAACATGCTCTTTCTAACTCACCTCCTGTACAGCCAGGAAGTGCACACACCTTCTAATCCCTGCTACTCTTAAATATATAAGTGTGAAGCAAACATGTAAATGTGAAGCACACTGGGATCTGTCACTGTGACAAGAAGACTGATGTGATGGAGCACACATCACACATGCAAAGCCCATATCACATGGCTATAACAGGCTCTCCTTCATGGCTGCTACAGACTGAATGCTCAGGTCCCCCCAAATGCATGCGTTGAAATCCTAATCCCTGGGCTTCCCTGCTGGTCCAATGGTTAAAAATCTGCCTGCCAAAGCAGGGTATACAAGGTCCATCCCTGGTCTGGGAAGATCCCACATGCCCCAGGGCAACTAAGCTCATGCACCACAACTATCGAGCCTGTGCTCCAGAGCCCAAGAGCCATAACTTCTGAGTCCACATGCTGCAACTATTGAAGCTGGAGTGGACTAGAGCCCATGTTCTGCAATAACAGAAGCCACCACAATGAGAAGCCTGTGCAGTGCAACTAGAGAGTAGCCCCCACTCGATGCGGCTAGAGAAAGTCCGCAGCAACAAAGATCCAGTGCAACCAAAAAAAAAAAAAAATTAATGAATTTTCTTAAAAAAGAAATCCTAATCCCCAATGTGATGACTGTAGGAGGTGGTGCCTTTGGGAGGTGATTAGGTCGTGTGGGTGGAGCCTCCAAGAACAGGGTTTGTTGCTGTTCAGTCACTCAGTCATGTCTGACTCTTTGCAACTTCATGGACTACAATACTCCAGGCTTCCCTGTCCTTCACCATCTCCCGGAGTTTGCTCAAACTCGTGTTCATTGAGTTGGTAATGCCATCTAACCGTCTCATCTTCTGTCGCCCCTTTCTCCTCCTGCCCTCAAACTTTTCCAGCATCAGGGTCTTTTCCAATGAGGTGGCTAAAGTATTGGAGTTTCAGCTATAGTATCAGTCCTTCCAATGAATAGTCAGGGTTAATTTTCTTTAGGATTGACTGATTTGATCTCCTTGCTGTCCAAGGGGATCAAATCACTCCCTTTGAAGACACTCTCAAGAGTCTTCTCTAGCACTGCAGTTCAAAAGCATCAATTCTTTGGTGCTCAACCTTATTTAGGGTCCAATGCACACATCTGTACAAGGTTACTTTATAAAAGAGACCCCAGAGAGCTCCCTCACCTCTTCTACTATGTGAGGACAGAGTGAGAAGATGGCCATCTGTGAACCAGGAAGCAGGTTCTCACGAGAACCTGACCATGCTGCTACTCAGATTGAGAACTTCCACCCTTCCATTGTCCACTGTGAGAAATAAATTTCTGTTGTTCAGTCTATGGTGCTTTCTTATAGCAGCCTGAACTAAGCCTAGACTGTACAAATGGCCTTTGCTGATGGCATTAAATAGATGGTCAGAATTAGGGATTCTATTTTTCTGGGCTCCAAAATCACTGCAGATGGTGACTGCAGCTATGAAATTAAAAGACGCTTACTCCTTGGAAGGAAAGTTATGACCAACCTAGATAGCATATTCAAAAGCAGAGACATTACTTTACCAACAAAGGTTAGCCTAGTCAAGGCTATGGTCTTTCCTGTGGTCATGTATGGATGTGAGAGCTGGACTGTGAAGAAGGCTGAGCGCCATAAGAATTGATGCTTTTGAACCGTGGTGTTGGAGAAGACTCTTGAGAGTCCCTTGGACTGCAAGGAGATCCAACCAGTCCATTCTGAAGGAGATCAGCCCTGGAATTTCTTTGGAAGGAATGATTCTAAAGCTGAAACTTCAGTATTTTGGCCACCTCATGTGAAGAGTTGACTCATTGGAGAAGACTCTGATGCTGGGAGGGATTGGGGGCAGGAGGAGAAGGGGACGACAGAGGATGAGATGGCTGGATGGCATCACTGACTCGATGGATGTGAGTGTGAGTGACCTCCGGGAGCTGGTGATGGACAGGGAGGCCTGGCATGCTGCAATTCATGGGGTCACAAAGAGTCGGACACGACTGAGTGACTGATCTGATCTGATCTGATCTCTGCAGAATGGAATAAAGTTAAGAGACAACTGAAAGATATACTTTAAATCTATGGCCTTTGGCCACCCATTTATTCACTAATTCATTTATCCAAATGTTTATTATGTTTGCCAAGCACTGCCTGTGTAAAGAAAACCTGGGCTAAAAGATAACTACTACAATAAAACTTCATATATTGATATTTGGATCCCTTTAGTTAATAATATGAGACTCATTTGGAAAGTATGTAAAATTTTACACTGAAATAAAGAGTAAAACAATGAGGGACATAAATATAGTCTTAGAAGAATCCTCAAATTATGCAGGACTGTGGTTTTCAAAAACCCTCACTGTAGAAGCACCTTTAGAAGGTGCTTTAGAAGCACACAATGAAAACAAATTAAAAAGAGATACCTCTAATATAAAAATTGTCTCAATGTTTCTTAAAGAATTGCCATTAGGCCAGGATTTAACCTGATCATACATACTATCAATCTGTCAAAGTAATAAAACTACCTTTCTTAAAGTTTTTCTGGGATTCCTACTTCCAACTAGATCAGACAGACATTTTTTTCTGCCCCCTACCCCTAGCCCCACCCCACCCCCACCACTTAGCCATGGTTGGTTTTAAAACTTCCTGTAGTGTGGGTTTCACTTACGGATTAATAGATTTTCTGAGTTTGGAGACGGCAGATATCATGCATGAATCTCCATATTAGATGAATGCTCCTATTCAGAGAAGGGGTCCCCAACCTCCAGGGTCTAATGCCTGATGATCTGAGGTGAAGCGGATGTAATAATAATAATAGAAATAAATGCACAATAAATGTAATGCTCTTGAATCATCCTGAAATCACCCCCTACCCTGTCTGTGGAAAAACTGTCTTCCATGAAACAGGTCCCTGGTGCCAAAGAGGTTGGGGACTGCTGCCTTAGAGGACAGTGGGGTGACCGAGGGCCATGTCATGGGAGCAGTTACGACACCCCTGTGCCAGCTGGAAACCTCAGTGTCATTTAGCCAATTAGTCTCAGATGAACAGAGGAAGGAAACACAGCATGAGGCAGTTGAACTGCTGGCTCAAGGTCACTCCATGAGGGTCTCATGGGAAACTGGGAGCAAGGACCAGGCTGTGTCTGTTTCTGTGTCTGTGACTATCTCCCTCCCATTTCTGGTGATAAGAAACTTCTATTTTTATTGCTAATTTTGATATTTTTGAGCTTGAGATGGCATTTCTCAGTCATTCCCTCTCTATCCTTCATTAATGTTTGGCATATCTATTACAGAAAAAAATATATTCCTCATTAAACAGCAAAGTTATGACATTTATGGAACATTAGACAGAAAATAGGAAACTAAAGCTTTATTCCAAGTTCACTTAAACTGCATCCTTGATAAAATTCAGGATTCTTATAAGAACCAAAAAAAAAAAAAAATCCATCTGGACATACTCCTTATTTGAAATCTTGTACACATGGAAACTTCTAAAGCAGATACAAGAAGTAATTAGGCAAACAATCATCCACATGTCTTTGCTGACATTAAAATATCCTGGCTAATGTCAATCTGGTAATGAATGAGTATCTGTACTCTCCAAAACTGAGGGAGACTATACTATTAGAAATACTGTCAGAAGCAAGAGGAATGAATGCCTAATTTGCTCAAGTGCCAAAGGCAAAACTGGATCTGGAAAAAAGCCCCCTTTGTCAAGGCTCCTTTTTAGAGTTACTTCCACCCTATTTTTATTTCCTCCTTTGAAGCCTTGTCTCCTGACAATGTCATGAACCTCATCCAAGTTCATCAGGCACCACACAGATCTAGCCCAATCATCCACTCCACTGATCTAAGGGATGATTAGGTCAACCTGAATGGTCAGTAGCTCCACATTAGTTGAATTGAAAGGAGATGGTCCGAGCACGTCAGCCTGGTCGGGAGAAGAGCCCCATCTTTGGCGAGAAAAATCGATGATTGGTGGACCACGGAATCACTGAGATGGTGACGAGCGAGAGCACGAAGGAAGAGACACCGAGAAGAGAGACTCACGAACAAGGCGCCGTAAGGCAGGCCGTGGTGTATGGAGTGAGAGGGACGGAAGAAGGGAGGGAGAGGAATGTGGGGGAAGACGAGAGTCCGACGAGAAGATAACAGTAGAGGAGAATCCTGGGAGGAGATGCGAGGCGAACCAGATTTGGCACAGGAGAGGATGGAGAAGAGAGGGGAGGGATGAGGGAGGAGGAGAAGGGGACGACGAGGATGAGATGGCGGAGGTGACGATGGATGCGAGGAGGACCTCCGGGAGCTGGTGATGGACAGGGAGGCCTGGCGTGCTGGGTTATGGGGTCGCGAAGAGTCGGACACGACTGAGCGACTGATCTGATCTTGAAAGCCTTGTTCAAATAACAACCATACTTCCCTGATAACTCAGTTGATAAAGAATCCGCCTGCAACGCAAGAGACCCTGGTTCAATTCCTGGGTTGGGACGATCCCCTGGAGAAGGGATAGGTTAACCACTCCAGTATTCTTGGGCTTCCCTGGTGGCTCAGCTGGTAAAGAATCGGCCTGCAATGTGGGAGACCTGGGTTTGATCCCTGAGTTGGGAAGATCCCCCGGAGAGAGAAAGGCTACCCACTCCAGTATTCTGGCCTGGAGAATTCCATGGACTGTATAGTCCATAGGGTCACAAAGAGTCAGACACGCCTCAGCGACTTTCACTTTCACTTTCTTTAACAACCAGCACCAGACACTACATCACATACAATATCACCTGCCTAGTGCGAGGTGTACATGAATGCTCGTGTGTGTGTGTGTGTGTGTGTGTGTGTGTGTGTGTGTGTGTAGGGGGACAGTGAGGGCAGCTGGGGGACTTGCCTTCAAGTGATATAACAAATACATTTAAAAAGTGAGATTATATATGGCTATGTATTTGCGAGGTGGGCTGGGGAGGCTGACAGAGATTACTGGTCAAAGGTGCTGAAGACTTTGCTGGTGACTCCTTGGTACCTCTGGGAACCACTGGCTTCTTTGACTCAATCCAGAATGTGAGTTAGGGCAAAGGAAGCAGCAGAGAGCATTTGAAATAGGGTAGGTTGTTGGTGGCAAAGGACTGGAAGTCATATCCTTCCCCAAAAGGATTTCTTTTTTTTATTGAAAGATAAATTTTAAAACTTATTTTTTATTGGAGTATAGTTGCTTTCCAAGATTGACCAGAGAAATATCAACAACCTCAAATATGCAGATGACACCACCCTTATGGCAGAAAGTGAAGAGGAACTAAAAAGCCTCTTGATGAAAGTGAAAGTGGAGAGTGAAAAAGTTGGCTTAAAGCTCAACATTCAGAAAATGAAGATTATGGCATCTGGTCCCATCACTTCATGGGAAATAGATGGGGAAACAGTGGAAACAGTGTCAGACTTTATTTTTCTGGGCTCCAAAATGACTGTGGATGGTGACCACAGCCATGAAATTAAAAGACGCTTACTCCTTGGAAGGAAAGTTATGACCAACCTAGATATCATATTCAAAAGCAGAGACATTACTTTGCCAACAAAGGTCCGTCTAGTCAAGGCTATGGTTCTTCCAGTGGTCATGTATGGATGTGAGAGTTGGACTGTGAAGAAGGCTGAGCGCCGTAAGAATTGATGCTTTTGAACTGTGGTGTTGGAGAAGACTCTTGAGAGTCCCTTGGACTGCAAGGAGATCCAACCAGTCCATTCTGAAGGAGATCAGCCCTGGGATTTCTTTGGAAGGAATGATGTTAAAGCTGAAACTCCAATACTTTGGCTACCTCATGTGAAGAGTTGACTCATTGGAGAAGACTCTGATGCTGGGAGGGATTGGGGGCAGGAGGAGAAGGGGACAACAGAGGATGAGATGGCTGGATGGCATCACTGACTCTATGGACATGAGTTTGGGTGAACTGTGGGAGTTGGTGATGGACAGGGAGGCCTGGTGTGCTGTGATTCATGGGGTTGCAAAGAGTTGGACAGGACTGAGCGACTGAACTGAACTGAACTGATGAACTGAATACCTATATCCCCTTCCTCCTGGGCTTCCCTTCTCTCTGCCCCATCCCACCCTTATGGGGGTGCTCACCACAGAGCACCACATCAAGCTCCCTGTGCCAGAAGCCAAGCCAACAGAAGTGCTCTTGTTGTCTAGGTTTCATGTCCCCTAAACGATTTTGAATTTATTCCTTCCCTGTGGTTAGACTGCCCTACCTGAATTGAGCAGAATAATAAGATGATTGGCAAGGCAGTCCAGTACTCCTATGACCAATTTATTTCCTCAAATGATCGTAGTTCTTGATACTCCAAAATCTAGGAACCACTGAACTATATATCATGACCTACATTTTGCTTAAAAATAAAAACTCTACCATTTATATCCCTGCAATATGTTTTGTCAGAGGAGATGGCAGTAAAAACAACTCCACCCATTTGGTCAGAGGATTGTAGGTCAGAATTTGAATCAAATGCACCAGATGAGCCTAAGAGACTCTGCAGATTCATCTCATCACCTTTTGTTCCTTAGCTGAGCCAAGCTTTCTGCAGCATCTGACACCTTGCAGGTATTTCTTCCCTCTTAAAACCATCCCCCAGCTGGTCTGACAGCAAAACAGCAGCCTGGCTTTCCTCCTGCTAAGTGACTTTTCTTCAGTTCCTATGTGTGGTCCATTTCCACATTTTCCCGTCTCTGAAAAGATGATGTTCTTTATGTCTGTCTTAGGTCTTCTCCTCTCCGCAGATTTCATTTATTTTCATGGCACCCATTACTAACTATAAAGCTGTAGCTCCTAAATTTATTTCTCACTGAGATGGAGACAGTACATATAAAGCATTTAGAGTCAGCACACAGGAAGGGCTTATTCTCTTTCTCAACAATTTATTGAGAGCATATATTTCCCAGGCCTCATTCTAGCCACTGTAGATACAGAAGTAAGCAAAATGAACAAAAATCCATGCCCACATGAAGCCTCCATTCTAATAGATAGAACATCATAAGCAAGATAAGTAAGTCAAAATAAATCGTAGAAAATAGATAGTATTAAGAAAATGTTACATATTATGGGGAAAATATGATTCAGAGAGGGTGGATATGTAATGCTTGGGTCAAAAATATTTGCCCATTAAAATTAGGTATTCAGGAGGTCTTACTACAAGAATGATAGGTTGAGCAGAGGTCTAAAGAAGACAGGGAACAATCTGTGCCAATTTCTGGAGAAAGAATATTCCAGACTGCAGTGGGGAAAATGTAAAGACTGAGCAACAAGCAACTGCTGCTGCTGCTAAGTCACTTCAGTTGTGTCCGACTCTGTGTGACCCCATAGACAGCAGCCCACCAGGCTCCCCTGTCCCTGGGATTCTCCAGGCAAGAACACTGGAGTGGGTTGCCATTTCCTTCTCCAATGCATGAAAGTGAAAAGTGAAAGTGAAGTCGCTCAGTCATGTCCAACCCTCAGCGACCCCATGGCAACTATAACATGTTAACTCTTAGGCTTCTCTCCCAAGGTTCAGCCTTTAATTAGACATCTCCTCTAGATGTTCCAGGGGCACCTGATGCTCAACAGGTCTGTTCTGATCTCAAGAGATCATCTTAGACTGATGATCATCTGCCTGTCTGATGTGCCCTCCCCTGCGATCCCTGACTGGGTGAACAGAACCCTCATTATTCACTGCCTGAAGCAGAAACCCAGGGCAGCCTCTGCTCCCTCCTCCCCACTCCCCTCTGTGGAACTAGATGCATTTTCTTAATGTAGTCATTTTAGATTTGCATTTGGTTTTAATTTTGCTTTATCACCTTGCCAATTAAGCAAACATAATTTAATTAACATTCGATGAACAAAATATTGAGATGTGTGCCCAAATACTTGGGGACAGAAAGTGCTATTCCTCTATTGTGTCAAGGTGCGGGGTAAGATGTGGAGACCAGTTCTCCCCCAGGTAATGCAAAGGCCCACTTATCACCCAAACTCTTATGTCATGAAGCTAACAAGCATCTATTGAGCATAGCCGGTTATACTATTTAATTGTATTTTTCATAAAACCAAGACCTGGAGAGATGAAGTAGTCTGAATAGCGAATAGTAGGGTCTAGATTAGAGCCCAGACAAGGTGATGCCCAGATGCTCTGTATCAGCAACGTCCTCTAGGTCATGTGCTCACTGTGATCAGGAAACCACGACTGGACGGGGGCAGGGAGACAGACCATGGTGTCTGGAGCGGTGGCAGCAGGGTGGGAGGAAGGCCATGCTCATGCCACAGGCCCTGCTTCTCTCCTGTCCCTCTTTAGGAAAACTTGACCATGGCATCTCACACATGCTTTATTTTTATATAAAGTAAAAAATTATAAAAAGGAAGTAAGAGACTTCCCTGGTGGTCCAGTGGTTAAGACTTTGCCTTCCATTGCAGAGGGTGTGGGTTTGATCCCTGGTTGGGCAGCTAAGATCCCACATGCCTCACAGACAAAAACCAAAACAAAATAGAAGCAATGTTGTAACAAACTCAATAAAGGCTTTTAAAAAATGGTCCACATTAAAAAAAAAATCTTTGAAAAAAAAAGAAAGCAAAGGTGCTAAAGAAATAACAGACATCCTCAAAAATGCCCCAAAGAATCAGGACAAAGGCAGGTACCCTGGGCGAGCACAGAGAATTCCTTGGAGGAGAAGTTACCTGCAGTCTACCAATCATTTCTGTCCAGAGACTGAATGGCCAGTGAGGACAAAGCTCCATGGCTTTCAACAACAGAAAGCTTCTTTCCATCTTCCTGTACCAACTCTGGCAACATTAATGCCGTGTTTTATTGTTGTTATTGTCAGACACTAAGTCATGTCAACTCTTTGCCACCCCATGGACTGAGCAAGCCAAGCTTCCCTGTCCTTCACTATCTCCCACAGCTTTCTCAAACTCATATCCATTGAGTTAGTGATGCCATCCAACCATCTCTTCCTCTATCACCTCATCCTCCTCCTGCCCTCAATCTTTCCCAGCCTCAGGGTCTCTTCCAATGAGTTGGCTCTTCCCATTAGGTTGCCAAAGTATTGGAGCTTCAGCTTTAGCATCAGTCCCTCCAATGAATAGTCAGGACTGATTTCCTTTAGGATGGACTGGTTTGATCTTCTTCCTGTCTGTGATTAGTCCTGTCTATGTTGCCTGGGAGATCTGTCAAGGGGAGATCTAACCCTGTGATCTAACTCTGTGAAGTTAAAGATGCTCTCCTGGACCCAATAGGGCAAGGCTATAGCTTATACTCCTATGGGAAGGAACATCAGAAAGTAGGCGGTTTCCAAGGAGTTCTAAAAACCTGCATTAGCTTTCAGGTGTGCTTCAACATACTAGACTCTGCACATAATTTCATGGGCTCAGGTGATAAGTGAGGCAGGAAGCTGAAAGCATCCAATGTAACAAGAAGGGAGAGGAGGTGTGGAGGGGCAGCAGCAGGAGATAAACGGCTGGCACAAGTCAGACTCTCTGGATTCCTCAGCAGATGTGGTCTCAACGCCAATGCAAAGGCTGTGCCCAGGGACTTCCCTAATGGTAAAGTGGGTGAGGTTGAGACTCCTAGGGATCTGCATCTGGTCCCCTCATGCAGGAGGGGTGTGGGTTCAATCACCAGTGGTGCAGGGTTGTAAGATAGAAAAGATCTTCCACAGTGCTTCACATGTCTGTGGTATAGGAGTGGGTTGCATGCCCCAAATAAAGATTCTGCATGCTGCAACTAAGATCTGGGAGGAGGGTGATGCAACCAAATATACATATATCCCGATATATGTGTGTGTGTGTGTATATATATATATATATATTTTTTTTTTTTTTTTTAAGAAAATACTAGTGTACTAGTGGTACACTAGTTAAGAATCTGCCTTCCAATGTTGGGGACATGGGTTCATTCCCTGGTTGGGGAACTAGGATCCCACATACCTCTGGGCATCTGAGTCCATGTGCTGCAGCTACCGAGTCTAGGAGCTCTAGAAGGCATGCACCAAAACTAGAGCAACCCACTTGCCGCGATGAGGATCCCGAGTGCCACAACTAAGACCCAAAGTAGCCAAGCAAATAAATAAATAAAATTTTTTTAAATGTAAGAAAAAAAGAAAAGAAAATACAAACTCTGAGCTTTCATAACCCAACACAGCACACTTCAGGAATCCTACAGAGACATTTCTGCAGCCTTGAAATCAACGTAGCTTTTAAGATATCTCTATTTATAGCATCAGTTTTGGCCACCCAGCTCATTTTCTTTAGACTTCATAAACGCAAATGAACAATCAGGAGAAATGACATGGGACACCAAACACTCCGTCCAAGGCTTACTGGATGTACCCAGGTCTCTTTGGAGTTTGGAAGCACAGTGTAAAGATCACAGTGTTATCAGACGTGCAGGAGAAATGATTTTCAGCACATCCACAACATGATCATCCCACCAGACTTAAGTAAATCAGCAACTTATTTTCAACTGTGACGTAAGCCCTTGTTAAAAATACAGAAAAGCTTTCAAGTAGGCTCTCATGACACCGTAACTCAACTGAGTTGCTCCCCTCTTCATTGTCATGTTGCCCCAAAAGTAACAACAATCTCTTCAGTTCAGGCTCTACTTGTTTAAAAATAATTTTGACAAGTGTTAAGATTAAGTTAGTCATATTTTTCAGTGGGAAAAAGCATTTACTAAGCCAGGAATACTCCAAAAGTGTAAGTAGAATGCTTACATTGCCTGGAAAAAAAAAGTTGTTCCTTAAAGACCATTTACATACCAAAAATGCACATATGAAGTCAATGTGCTACTAGAAATAATTTTTATTTATATGTTAAGTCAAATATACTCAGTTAACCTAATTTAAATCACTATGTAAAGTTGGAAGAAATTAAAATGTTGCTTCTTTTAGAACCTTAAAATTGAGACTGGCTTTTCCTTCTAATTATGGTTAATTAGTGAGGTTTTATTATAACAGTAAATCACAGGGAAGTTTCTAGTTTCATGGGTGGATGATGCCAATTCTAATCAAGACTGCTGACCTAATGCTTGAGGAAGGATTGGCTGTTTCCGGAAGGACTTGTTAATGACTTAGGAAAACAGATGTGCCACTCAGCAATGCTAGTCATGCCAAGGACAGACTGTCCCTGCTTCTTCCTCCATCCTTTTAAATAAAGCCAAAGTCAAACATTGACCCAGGACCTCTGGATAAACAACCACATAGCTTACAGTATTGTCAGGGTTTGAAAAGGACTGCATGGCCAGGAGTCAATACCAATGCAATAAGCCTGTTTTCATCTCTCACTCTACTAACATTTTACCAGACCTGGGACACCTAAAAGAAGCCTTCAATAAAAATAAGAAAGGAAGAGAAGCTCTTAGAAATCTAAGTATTTAATTAGGGACCCTTTGGTTGCATGTAACAGAAACTTACTGACTAGCTTAAACAAGGTTTACAGGTTTAAACCTTAAAAGGAGGTTTAAAAGATGTGGGATCATTGCATACAAGACACAGATGCACAGAAGGGCCACAAGAGCTGGATTTAGCAGTCTTATCAGTCTCTCTCATCTCTCTCTCTGCAGGTCCCCTCATTTTTTCTCTGATCCTGTATGCACTGGGCTAAACTTGGATGTGCCAGGATATTCTGGTTAAAGTACTCATGTAAACTTCCTATCACCTCTCAGATCCAATTTTAAATTTTCAGAAGAGATTAACTGTCATATCAATAGTGTCACCTATAGTCTGGCATTGGGGATGTGAATATTGTTACGGACATTGAAACCATATCTGTGAGTGATAAGGACGTTAGATAGATGTAAGCTATGCCACCATCCCCAAAGTTACCTACAGCCAGCATCAGAGGTGGCACTGCCCTTTGCAAAAGATCAATTTGGGTGCAAGAAAATGTTCTTTCATGGAATGGGTAATTTCTTATCCAAGATCAACTATACAGATCTACTGGAAGCATGTTTCAGTATCTCAAAGGAAAAGGAAGTAGACACATTATTTATATTTAAGTAGACTAATTTCCTTTTAATGACAATATGATACTGAAGTGGTAAATAATATTATTCCATTTATTTTCTTTAGGGAAAAGGAGATGGTTATCCTGTTTATACAGAGAGAAAATGATAAGGAGTGGTCATCTGATAAACAGTGAATCAGGAGAGCTTAGTGGTGTGGACAGAAAAGTTCCTAATCCCAGCTCTGGCACTCAGAGTTGCCTCATGGCCCTACAATAAATTCATCTGCCCTCCTTGAGGGTGTGGGTGGCTGCTGCTCTTCCATAGTGCCTACACTGCACCTCTACTTAGATGTCACAGTTACCCATCACAGAACACCTCCCCTTCTCTGCATTTCAGTATTTGTTAACTTTATTCATGTCTCTTTCATCATTCTCTTTTCCCATAATCCCTGCACGTTATAGACACTTGACAA
Organism: Tragelaphus eurycerus; assembly: GCA_935064755.1. Taxonomy (NCBI): domain Eukaryota; kingdom Metazoa; phylum Chordata; class Mammalia; order Artiodactyla; family Bovidae; genus Tragelaphus; species Tragelaphus eurycerus. The sequence continues at coordinate 266,897 of CAKXYN010000145.1, forward strand.
ATCCTTTCCTGAGTCAGTCTATTAATGGAGGGCTGAAGGGAGTTCACAGAACTCTCCAGTGTGTTTTACAGGCAAGAGGACCCCAAGGGCCATGGCACTGAACACACTCTCATGAAACAAGAAAACCGTGAAACCAACTGTCAAATATCATGTAACACTGCTTACATGTGGAATCTAGAAAAATGATCCAGATGGACTTATTTGCAAAGTGGAAACAGAGACACAAATGTAGAGAACAAACGTTATGAGTACCAAGGGCGAAAGGGGGGAAGAAGAATTGGAAGACTGGGATTGACATATATACACTATTAATATATGTATAAAATAGATAACTAATGAGAACCTACTGCACAGCACAGGGAACTCAATTCAATGCTCTGTGGTGACTAAATGGGAAGGAAAACCTGCCCCCCTCAAAGCGGGTATATTAATATGTGTAAGGATAGCGGATTTGTTTTGCTGTACAGCAGAAACTAACATAACACTGTAAAGCAACTCCACTCCAATAAAAATTAATTGAAAGAAAGAAACCAATTATCTACTGTGGTCCTGAATCCTACACAAGAAAACGGGTTCAGAGAGGCTCACTCAGCCAGTTGGAGGAAACCCCAACGTTAAAGCCCAGCGACCTGCTCACACATTAGCCTTGCTGGCCACTGGCCAGTGTGAGAAGTCTCACAGCAGAGAGAGTTCATTCTAAAGTAATTGGATTTGGCTTTTGCTGGGGAGAAATCCTAGAAAGTTGTGTTGAGTCTAATAAGTTAAAACTGCATAGTAACACTGTCCCTTCTACAGGCGGCCTGACTTCTCAGAGTCCCCAGAGCACCGCTCTATCTGGGTTTCCTCTCTGTGATTGTGGCCAGTCCCTAAACCCCAAGGCCCAGTTCAATTTCTTGGGCCAAATTGTTCCCTAAATAATGTTTCTTCCTTTGACTCTCATAGTTCTGTACATCTGTATCTCCTTTAAACAGAATTTTTACTATAAATTTTTAAAGAGTAGTTTCAGCTTTTTAGACCTGAGAGTATAACAGCATCCTTTTAAAAATGTCTGAACTCACAAGATTTCCAGTCTGTCTACCTCTTCTTCTAGTATTCTCTTTGCATAATAAGGAAAATAGGCTTTTATGTCATTGGTTAGGACAGGAGAGCAGCGGAGAGAGGAACCTAAGTTTGGGTTACAGCTCTCCAATTTTTAATAATGCACATAACCCTCTTAATAATGCATTTAACTTTTCTAAGCTTCAGCTTCCTCATTGTAAAGGGGGCTATCGGGGAGGTTGAAAGAGCTGCTCTATATACCTGGAAGCAAATTTAACTTCCAGAGGCAGAAGATGTTCCCCAAGAGAGTGAAAGAAAAGTTACCTGGCCCGATCCCGTCCCTCTTTGATGCGTTTACTTGCTGTGTTCTTTTTTGCTTTTGCAATCTTTAAAAAAAAATATTCGTTTCCATTACAGTTCATCATAGGATATCAAATACAGTTCACTGTGCTCTCCAGTAGGACCTTGTTATTTTATCCATTCTGTACATAAAAGCTTATATCTGCTAAGCCCAACCTCCTGCTCCACTCCTCTCTCAAACCCTGCCCCCTGGCAATCACCAGGGTCTTCTCTGTGTCCATGATCTTGTTTCTGTTTCATACACAGGTTCATTTGGACCATATTTTTGATCCCACATATAAGTGATCTGTATGGTATTTGTCTTTCTCTTTCTGACTTACTTCACTTAGTATGATAATCTCCAGCTGCATCCATGTTGCTGTAAATGGCATTATTTCATTCTTTTTATAACTTCCATTACATGTATGTATATATATATACACACACACACAACTGAGCATGCACACATGCATATGTACATATGCAGTTTGCTCAGTCGTGCATGCACACATGTGTATATATATATATACAGTCTCTCAGTCGTGTTTGACTCTTTTGCACCCCATGGACTGTAGCCCACCAAGTTCCTCTGTCCATGGGGATTCTTCAGGCAAGAATACTGGAGTGGGTTGCCATACCCTCTTCCAGGGGATCTTCCTGACCAAGAGAATGAACACTCATCTCTTATGTGTCCTGCGTTGGCAGGCAAATTCTTTACCACTGGAACCACCTGGGAAGCCCATATACATCACATCGGCTCTATCCATTCATCTGTGGATGGATATTTAGGTTGTTTCCATGCCTTGGCTGTTGTGAATAGTGCTATGAACATAGGAATGCATGTATCTTTTTGAATTATGGTTTTGTCTGGATAGACACCCAGGAATGGGGTTGCAGGATCATACAGTAATTCTATTTTTAGTTCTGTCTGTGTTCTTAGCCTCCATCTCCCAATCCTCCAAACTGCTTCCAAAGTTACCTTGATATCATAAATTAGATCATGTCACTCACCCTCTTCTCAACATTCTTCAAAGTCCTGCTGAATTAGTGTTTGAAGCACAACTAAGGTTTCTATGGTGGTGGCTACTTAACAATGACCTTTTTCATTTGACCTTCAAATGTCTTAATGATCCTTAAACTATTTGACTGTATTTGTCAGGCAGTACACTCTGCCCCTCAATGACTCTTACAAGGGTAATAGGTTACTGAGAATCTTAGATTAAACATCACAATAGCAGCACACAAATGATCATTTATTTATGTTTACCCTATATATTTAGGAAAAAACAATGTTTATTTCTCCTCTCCTGATGAACTGACCAATCTTCCATTTAGCATGTCTGCACTAAACTAGCACTTCTCAAGAGATCTATCCTCCAGAATTGGGCTTTTATTACTAAAACACAGTCGACATTTTCCCTTTTTACTTTTCAGTAGCATTCACAAAATGTAATGCTACTGACAAAGGTCCATATAGTCAAAACTATGGTTTTTTCCAGTAATCATGTACGGATGTGAGAGTTGTACCATAAAGAAGGCTGAGCACCAAAGAATTTGATGCTTTCAAACTGTGGTGCTGGAGAAGACTCTTGAGAATCCCTTGGACTACAAGGAGATCAAACCAGTCAATCATAAAGGAAATCAACTCTGAATATTCATGGAAGGACTGATGCTCAAGTTGAAGCTCTAATAATTTGGCCATTTGATATGAAGAGCCAACTCATTGGAAAAGACCCTGATGCTGGCAAAGACTGAAGGCAAGAGGAGAAGAGGGCAACAGAGGATGAGATGGTTGGATGGCATCATTGACTCAGTGGACATAAGTTTGAGCAAAGTCCAGGAAATAGTGAAGGACAGGGAAGCCTAGCATGCTGCTGTCCATAGGGTCACAATGAGTCCAACAACAACTGAATGACAACAGCAACTGAACAACAAAAACAAATGCTGAGGAAGTACTTCTAATCAAAGATTCTGTCCGCTAAGTTAAAAGATGGTGAAATAATAAGCAAAATAATATTCTAGTATTTTTGTCACTTTCCAAATATATTTTCCTCATATCCCTGCTCTCTCCTTCTGTGACAAACTTCCCTATTCCTTTCTCAAGGAAAAAACACTCACTACATTTTTCTCCTACATTCTGACCATGATGGCCAATAATACATTTTCAGGGTCATTGCTGCCGTCATGGTTCATGTTTAGAGTCAGCTGGTAACTGATGGCATTTAGCTAAGCGTTCAGCATGGTGTAAATATGCTCTTTATCTCGTGTAAATCTGCACTGGGCTGTGTGTACTTGATCTTTTACTCACTTTTTGGTATTAGAAGATCAACAAAGCAGAAATGTGACTTTCCAACACATGTGCTTCAGAATCAGAAATCATCAAGCAAGGTATTTATTTAATAAAATTTTAAGTTATGACGAAGATTTTGAAACACCCTTTCTTCTCTATTTTTGCTATCTCTAGTTTCACTATCTCTGATTTCACTAAGCAATTAAGGCTCAGTTCAGTTCAGTTCGGTTTAGTCGCTCAGTTGTGTCTGACTCTTTGCGACCCCATGAATCCAAGTCTATGCCCCAACCAGTAACACTGAAGAAGCTGAAGTTGAACGGTTCTATGAAGACCTACAAGACCTTTTGGAACTAACACCCAAAAAAGATGTCCTTTTCATTATAGGGGACCGGAATGCAAAAGTAGGAAGTCAAGAAACACCTGGAGTAACAGGCAAATTTGGCCTTGGAATACGGAATGAGGCAGGGCAAAGGCTAATAGAATTTTGCCAAGAGAACGCACTGGTCATAGCAAACACCCTCTTCCAACAACACAAGAGAAGACTCTACACATGGACATCACCAGATGGTCAACACCAAAATCAGATTGATTATATTCTTTGCAGCCAAAGATGGAGAAACTCTGTACAGTCAACAAAATCAAGACTGGGAGCTGACTGTGGCTCAGATCATAAACTCCTTATTGCCAAATTCAGACTTAAATTGAAGAAAGTAGGGAAAACCACTAGATCATTCAGGTATGACCTAAATCAAATCCCTTATGATTATACAGTGGAAGTGAGAAATAGATTTAAGGGACTAGATTTGATAGAGTGCCTGATGAACTATGGACTGAGGTTCGTGACATTGTACAGGAGACAGGTCTCAAGACCATCCCCATGGAAAAGAAATGCAAAAAGCAAAATGGCTGTCTGAGGAGGCCTTACTGTGAAAAGAAGAGAAGTGAAAAGCAAAGGAGAAAAGGAAAGATATAAGCATCTGAATGCAGAGTTCTAAAGAATAGCAAGAAGAGATAAGAAAGCCTTCTTCAGAGATCAATGCAAAGAAATAGAGGAAAACAACAGAATGGGAAAGACTAGAGATCTCTTCAAGAAAATTAGAGATACCAAGGGAACATTTCATGCAAAGATGGGCTCAATAAAGGACAGAAATGGTATGGACCTAACAGAAGCAGAAGATATTAAGAAGAGGTGGCAAGAATACACAGATCAGATCAGATCAGTCAGTCAGTCGTGTCTGACTCTCTGAGACCCCATGAATCACAGCACACCAGGCCTCCCTGTCCATCACCAACTCCCAGAGTTCACCCAAACTCATGTCCATCGAGTTGGTGATGCCATCCAGCCATCTTATCCTCTGTTGTCCCCTTCTCCTCCTGCCCCCAATCCCTCCCAGCATCAGAGTCTTTTCCAATGAGTCAACTCTTCGCATGAGGTGGCCAAAGTACTGGAGTTTCAGCTTTAGCATCATTCCTTCCAAAGAACACCCAAGACTGATCTCCTTTAGAATGGACTGATTGGATCTCCTTGCAGTCCAAGGGACTCTCAAGAAACTTCTCCAACACCACAGTTCAAACCCATCAATTCTTTGGTACTCAGCTTTCTTCACAGTCCAACTCTCACATTCATACATGACCACTGGAAAAACCATAGGCTTGACTAGATGGACCTTTGTTGGCAAAGTAATGTCTCTGCTGGTTGGTGTGCAGAAGAATTGATGCTTTTGAACTGTGGTGTTGGAGAAGACTCTTACAATTACTGTGATATTGTATGGTTTCCCTTGGAAATGAACAGAGATCATTCTTTCGTTTTTGAGATTGCATCCAAGTACTGCATTTCGGACTCTCTAGTTGACCATGATGGCTACTCCATTTCTTCTAAGGGATTCCTGCCCACAGTAGTAGATATAATGGTCATCTGAGTTAAATTCACCCATTCCAGTCCATTTCAGTTCGCTGATTCCTAGAATGTCGACATTCACTCTTGCCATCTCCTGTTTGACTACTCCAATTTGTCTTGATTCATGGACCTGACATTCCAGGTTCCTATGCAATATTGCTCTTCACAGCATCGGACCTTACTTCTATCACCAGTTACATCCACAGCTGGGTATTGTTTTTGCTTTGGCTCCATCCCTTCATTCTTTCTGGAGTTATTTCTCCACTGATCTCCAGTAGCATATTGGGCACCTACCGACTTGGGAGTTCCTCTTTCAATATCCTATCATTTTGTCTTTTCATACTTTTCATGGGGTCAGAATTAAGGCTCAGATCTGGAGAAATATCTGAGTGCAAGTGGAAAGAGGAAAGCTAGCCTGAAGATGGCCAATGTTAAGTGTATGAAGTTCAGCTGGGTAAGATTTTTGTTTATTTTTTAAAAGATTATTTTTTTGTGCTTGTTAAACATCCTCCCTTTATTTCTCTATTTTTAAAATACTGATTTTTTTTTTTTTTTTTTTTTGGTTGTGCTACATGGCAGATGGGATATTAGTTCTCTGACCAGGTATTTAACCCATGCCTCCTACAGTGGAAGAAGAAAGTCTTAACCACTTAACCATTAAAGAAGTCCTGGTTAAAGTTTTAAATATATAAATGAACCAGTGAGAACAAAAGTACTTATCAAGCCCTCTTTTCTCCAATGAAGGGTTTACGAACAAAACTTGGAATATTTTATACACCCCTGATTTACTCACAGAGGAGAGGATTACACAAGTATCTGGGGGTTTTTATAATTGCCAGCTGCTTAGATGGATAACTGGAAAAGAAACAATATCTTTAGTATTGGGGATCATCCATTAGGGGAAGTTCTAATTTCCTCAACGATGACACAATGTTCCCTTTAATCAGACTCAGTAGGTGTGCTGACACATAAAGGGATTTATTTAGTAGACATAGTATCTACTTTCTCAAATATTCAAGACATGATGATTGTAGCAATATCCTTATAAATAATAACAAGGCTACAATGTCATGCAAGCAACATGACTTCTTGTTGAATTCCATAGACATGCTTTCAGTGATGCATATACATGCCCTGAGTAGAAAACAATTTATATTCATTCTAGAATTCCATTTTCTAAAGCTCATTTGTATATTGTTCTCTAAATAGTTTCCCCCCTTTCCAACCTTTCTATCATCTGATAATATGCAAATAGAACTGCATGGAAAACACTTGCAGCAAAATTGAACAAAGAAGCACTAGTGTCCCTCCCGTGCCCCCATGGGAAAACAGGCTGTAGCTCTTACAAGCTTTGAGAGTTTTAACTAAGAGTCCTGCTTGGGTCAAGAAGCAAGATATAGATACAAAACACACATCTCTCAAATGTATTGGGCCCAATTTTAATAAGATCTCGTAACTAATTTACATGTTAAGGTATTCACATCTACAGAGTACACATTTTATTAAAATTAATGAACTGCTGTATCTATCAACTGCTGTCTAATCATAAAAATTAAATAAAAATCATATATTATATATCTAGGTGTGGTGTTTTTTGTCAGTTGATCTTTTTTAGGAATTGTTGGGTTTCTTGAGTTCAGATATTAAAGTCTTTTGATCAATTCTGGAATATTCTCAGCCATTATCTTTTTTAGTAAAGCTTCTTAGATTCCATATGGTCTCCTTCTGGACATCCAGTTAGACTTATGTTGGACCTCCTCACTTTATTGTTTGTATTTTTAACCCTAATTTCATATTTTCATCATTTTGTCTCCTAATGCTGTATTATTAGGGATTTTAAAAGTCTCCCATGCTAGTAAGCCATTTAACAAATCCACTGAGTTTTTCTTTAGTTATTGTATTTTTCATTCCTAGAAAATCTCTTGTTTACATATTACAGGTCACTATTGTTAGAATATATTCTTTAACTATATATAATATACTTATTTCATCTATATCTGATAATTCTAATATTGGCAAATTTAAGTAGATTAAAAAATTTTGCAATTCTTTTCCCTTTCTGACCCTTATTTATGGTCACTTGTTTCTTTACATATTTTGTGAGTTTTTATTGTGAGCTCAAATTTTTGGACTTTCACATGTGGGAACTCTTAGAGATCTGGATATAAAGTAAATTTTTTCCAAGATAACTTTTGTCTTCTGACAATAGGCAACTGGAGACACAACCAGTCTTGTACCATTACATAAAACTTTTGGCTTTTCTGGAAGGGGGAAGAGTATTTGGAACTTTACCTACTCTAGAATAATATAACTTTAGGCCCCAAAACTATGTGAGTGAAGACACAAGGTCAGGCATACTCAGGACATTCCTTTCTTTTATTCTAATTCACACAGAGGCTGAGGCTGAGTTGAGAGATTTATCCAAGGATCCTCTCTGGTTTTTTCCTTGCTCATCCACTGATGGTGTCAACCTGATTTTGTAGAGGGCTCTAATATGACTACAACTCTTCTTCAGTTCAGTTCAGTCACTCTGTTGTGTCCGACTCTTTGTGACCCCATGAATCGCAGCACACCAGGCCTCCCTGACCATCACCAACTCCCGGAGGTCACTGAGACTCACATCCATCGAGTCAGTGATGCCATCCAGCCATCTCATCCTCTGTCATCCCCTTCTCCTCCTGCCCCCAATCCCTCCCAGCATCAGAGTCTTCTCCAATGAGTCAACTCTTCACATGAGGTGGCCAAAGTACTGGAGTTTCAGCTTTAGCATCATTCCTTCCAAAGAACACCCAGGACTGATCTCCTTTGGCATTCAGGATTTATTTCACCATTGAAAGTATCTATTAATTTCCTTGGGTCACAAGCAGTGGACAGAGATTATTAAAGAAAATGATGGCTTTGGCTTTCAGATAATCGTCTGCATTGAAGATTTCTTGGTTTTAGCCTTTTTTTTTTTTTTTTTTTTTTGCCTCTGAGAAATTTCTCTGTATTCCTGTCAGATTAACCAGGCATTTCAAAAGATATATATAGTATTTTTAAAAATCCAGTGTTTTTAGCTTTGTTCTCCTGGGAGGGCATTCTTTGAACATTTCTTATATACTATTTTCTCTTGAGAGTCCCTTGGACTGCAAGGAGATCCAACCAGTCCATTCTGAAGGAGATCAGCCCTGGGATTTCTTTGGAAGGAATGATGCTCAAGCTGAAACTCCAGTACTTTGGCCACCTCATGCGAAGAGTTGACTCATTGGAGAAGACTCTGATGCTGGGAGGGATTGGGGGCAGGAGGAGAAGGGGACGACAGAGGATGAGATGACTGGATGGCATCACTGACTCGATGGACGTGACTCTCAGTGACCTCTGGGAGTTGGTGATGGACAGGGAGGCCTGGTGTGCTGTGATTCATGGGGTTGCAAAGAGTTGGACATGACTGAGCGACTGATCTGATCTGATCTCTGATTTTCATTATTATTTTTTGCTGATTCGTTTAGGTACAGTTATTTAAAAATCTTTGTGAAATAACTTTGAAGGGCAAAAATAGAATAGATTTGAGACTTTACCAGTGTATTATCTTCATATATTCAAGATCAGATCAGATCAGATCAGATCAGTCTCTCAGTCGTGTCCGACTCTTCGCGACCCCATGAATTGCAGCACGCCAGGCCTCCCTGTCCATCACCAACTCCCGGAGGTCACTCAGACTCACATCCATCGAGTCAGTGATGCCATCCAGTCATCTCATCCTCTGTTGTCCCCTTCTCTTGCCCTCAATCTCTCCCAGCATCAGAGTGTTCTCCAATGAGTCAACTCTTCACATGAGGTGGCCAAAGCACTGGAGTTTCAGCTTTAGCATCATTCCTTCCAAAGAAATCCCAGGGCTGATCTCCTTCAGAATGGACTGGTTGGATCTCCTTGCAGTCCAAGGGACTCTCAAGAGTCTTCTCCAACACCACAGTTCAAAAGCATCAATTCTTCGGCACTCAGCCTTCTTCACAGTCCAGCTCTCACATCCATACATGACCACAGGAAAAACCATAGCCTTGACTAGGCGAACCTTTGTTGGCAAAGTAATGTCTCTGCTTTTGAATATGCTATCTAGGTTGGTCACAACTTTCCTTCCAAGGAGTAGGCGTCTTTTAATTTCATGGCTGCAGTCACCATCTGCAGTGATTTTGGAGCCCCCAAAATAGTCTGACACTGTTTCCACTGTTTCCCCATCTATTTCCCATGAAGTGATGGGACCGGATGCCATGATCTTTGTTTTCTGAATGTTGAGCTTTAAGCCAACATTTTCACTCTCCACTTTCACTCTCATCAATAGGCTTTTTAGTTCCTCTTCACTTTCTGCCATAAGGGTGGTGTCATCTGCATATCTGAGGTTATTGATATTTCTCCCGGCAATCTTGATTCCAGCTTGTGTTTCTTCCAGTCCAGCATTTCTCATGATGTACTCTGCATATAAGTTAAATAAACATGGTGACAATATACAGCCTTGACGTACTCCTTTTCCTATTTGGAACCAGTCTGTTGTTCCATGTCTAGTTCTAACTGTTGCTTCCTGACCTGCATACAAATTTCTCAAGAGGCAGATCAGGTGGTCTGGTGTTTCCATCTCTTGAAAAATTTTCCACAGTTTATTGTGATCTACACAGTCAAAGGCTTTGGCATAGTCAATAAAGCAGAAATAGATGTTTTTCTGGAACTCTCTTGCTTTTTCCATGATCCAGCAGATGTTGGCAATTTGATCTCTGGTTCCTCTGCCTTTTCTAAAACCAGCTTGCACATCAGGAAGTTCACGGTTCACATATTGCTGAAGCCTGGCTTGGAGAATTTTGAGCATTACTTTACGAGCGTGTGAGATGAGTGCAATTGTGCAGTAGTTTGAGCATTCTTTGGCATTGCCTTTCTTTGGGATTGGAATGAAAATGGACCTTTTCCAGTCCTGTGGCCACTGCTGAGTTTTCCAAATTTGCTGGCATATTGAGTGCAGCACTTTCACAGCATCATCTTTCAGGACTTGGAATAGCTCCACTGGAATTCCATCACCTCCACTAGCTTTGTTCGTAGTGATGCTTTCTAAGGCCCACTTGACTTCACATTCCAGGATGTCTGGCTCTAGGTCAGTGATCACGCCATCGTGATTATCTGGGTCGTGAAGCTCTTTTTGTACAGTTCTTCTGTGTATTCTTGCCACCTCTTCTGCTTCTGTTAGATCTATACCATTCCTGTCCTTTATCGAGCCCATCTTTGCATGAAATGTTCCTTTGGTATCTCTGATTTTCTTGAAGAGATCCCTAGTCTTTCCCATTCTGTTCGTTTTCCTCTATATCTTTGCATTGATTGCTGAAGAAGGCTTTCTTATCTCTTCTTGCTATTCTTTGGAACTCTGCATTCAGATGCTTATATCTTTCCTTTTCTCCTTTGCTTTTCGCTTCTCTTCTTTTCACAGCTATTTGTAAGGCCTCCCCAGACAGCCATTTTGCTTTTTTGCATTTCTTTTCCATGGGGATGGTCTTGATCCCTGTCTCCTGTACAATGTGCATATTCAAGATGCTTCTTCACAAATCTTGAAGAATGAAAATAGACATTTCACTATAAAAAATTCACATTATATTGTGCTAGAAATTGAGGTAACAAATGAACCCTCACCTTCTGAGAAAGAAGTTCATAATTCAAAGATAGAAAATCCCCCTTTCAGGGTTATATTAGGATAAATCCCATAAATCCCATAAAATAATTCTTTGACAACAAATATTAATTTGCAAATAAGAATGAAATGATGTTGAAAGTCTCTTAATGTGTACCCATCACTGAGTCTTTGTTCCTAAAGTGGAGTTGGGGTACCCTCTCCCATGTGATAGGCTTTGTGGATACCCAAAGCTGCAAACAATCAAAAACATCTTGATTCTGATGGTAATCCAGTTAAATATGATGTTACATTAAGTATGCACTATAGCATGGGCTAGAGTTCAAGGATTGCATAATTTAAAATATAAAACATTTCAAAGAAAATTCTATTTGGGGGCATGAACACATTTGTTTCTGTTGAGAAAGATTGTTTAGAATATTCTGACTTAGAGTTTTAAAAGAATGTTCTCAAGTTGATGAACACAAGCCTTAAGACTTTGGTCCTATCTCTGCTCCTGCACTGACCCTCGAATGCTGGGATGTTCTGAAGTCCTGGGCCACCTTCTCTTCTCAGACATGGGCTATACTGTCTTTTCCATACCTTACATAGATGATTTCACCCAGTCCCATGCTTTAAATAGTTTTTATATATTGATGATCCACTTATCTGTATCAGCAGTTCCTGCCCTTTTCTGATTTCTAGATCCATGTTTCTGATTTCCTTTCTGGCACTGCCTCTTGAATATTGACCAGCTGGCCAACATTCATATCACGAACAGAACTTTTGACTTTCTCAGTTCCTTGCTTTGCTCCCCATTACTCTCTGTGACTTTGCCTTGTGTTCTGTTTGTAACAGAACTCATATTATAAAGCAAGCCCTGTGGAACCACAGCCTTCATCTATCATGACCTTCAACTTGGTTAAAATCTAGATGAACACCTGAAAAATAGTAGGGGCCCAGTAATTGTTCATGGAAGGACTGGAAAAATGAACATCCATTTCTCTTTTGAAATCATTCCAACAACCACCTCCCTCCCTCCAAATCTTTTCCCCCAGTTCTCTTTTACTCCATCAACACTGGTCTACTTTCTCAGTTCTGTTGCTCAGTCGTGTCTGACTCTTTGCAACCCCATGGACTGCAGCACGCCAGGCCTCCCTGTCCATCACCAATTCCTGGAGCTTACTCAAACTCATGTCCATTGAATTGTGATGCCATCCAACCATCTCATACTCTGTTGTCCCCTTCTCCTCCTGCTTTCAATCTTCCCCAGCATCAGGGTCTTTTCCAATGTGTCAGTTCTTTATATCAAGTAACCAAAGTATTGGAGTTTCAGCTTCAGCATCAGTCCTTCCAATGAATGTTCAGGACTGATTTCCTTTAGGATGGACTGGTTGGATCTCCTTGCAGTCCAAGGGACTCTCAAGACTCTTCTGCAACACAACAGTTCAAAAGCATCAATTATTTGGTGCTCAGCCTTCTTTATAGTCCAACTCTCACATCCATACATGACTTCTGGAAAAACCATAGCTTTGAGTAGACAGACCTTTGTTGGCAAAGTAATGTCTCTGCTTTTTAATATGCTGTCTAGGTTGGTCATAGCTTTTCTTCCAAGGAGCAAGTGTCTTTTAATTTCATGGCTGCAGTCACCATCCACAATGATTTTGGAGCCCAAGAAAATAAAGTCTGTTACTGTTACCATTGTTTCCCCATCTATTTGCCATGAAGTGATGGGACCAGATGCCATGATCTTAGTTTTCTGAATGTTGAGCTTTAAGTCAGCTTTAAGCCATTCTCCTCTTTCACTTTCAAGAAGCTCTTTAGTTCTTTTTTGCTTTCTGCAACAAGGGTGGTGTTATCTGTGTATCTGAGGTTGTTGATATTTCTCCCAGCAATCTTGATTCCAACTTTGCTTCAGCCAGCCTGGCATTTAGCATGATGTACTTTGCATATAAGTTAAATAAGCAGGGTGACAGTATACAGTTTTGATGTATTCCTTTCCCAATTTGGAACCAGTCTGTTGTTCCATGTCCAGTTCTAACTGTTGCTTCTTGACCTGCAAATAGATTTCTCAGGAGGCAGGTAAGGTGGTCTGATATTCCCACCTCTTGAATATTTTTCCACAGTTTGTTTTGATCCACACAGTCAAAGGCTTTGGCATAGTCAATAAAGCAGAAGTAGATGTGTTTCTGGAGCTCTGTTGCTTTTTTGATGATCCAATGGATGTTGGCAATTTGATCTCTGGTTCCTTTGCCTTTTCTAAATCCAGCTTGAACATCTGGAATTTCATCGTTCACGTACTGTTGAAGCGTGGCTTGGAGACTTTTGAACATTACTTTGCTAGCGTTCGAGATGAGTGCTTTGCCATTTTCTAAATGCAACATGGTCTTTTGTAACACTTTCTTCCCTCCTATTACCTGGGGGAAATAGCCTGCTCTGCTTTCTCCATGCACGCATTTCAATTTTGTACATAAATTCTTTATTCAGAGAATTCTATTTAGATTAGATAACCTATCTCAGTCATTGCATGATCTTTCTCAAAGTCAAGGACCATGTTTTAGGATTTTTTAAAAAATATTCTAGTGTTTAGTACAATGTCAGACATAGAGTAGATGGTCAATGAGGTCTTTCTTTTTTAAATGAGTAAAGGCATTATAGCAATTATATTACCACAATACAACCTTATCACTAAGATCAAATATTAAAACACTGGCTCAAAAAAATCTACCTAATGGCTCTAACATATATTCAAACAGAGCATTTTAAATTTATTAATTCCAAAGTAATGAAAATACATAATATAAAATAACATAACTGAAAGTCAAAGTGTTAGTCACTCAGTCATGTCCAACTATTTGCTACCCCATGGACTGTAGCCTGCCAGGCTCCTCTGTCCCTGAAATTCTCCAGCCAAGAATACTGGAGTGGGTTGCCATTCCTTTTTCCAGGGGATCTTCCCAACCCAGGGATTGAACCTGGGTCTCTTGAATTGTGGGCTGATTCTTTACTGTCTAAGCCACTAACATACCAGCATAAGATTATATATTCATAATGTATATTCTGTGGTCTGAGTAAATAATTGTTTAAAAAATGAATTTCTTTTGGGGCTTCCCTGCTGACTCAGTGGTAAGAAATCAGTTGCCAATGCTGGAGACACAGGTTCAATCCCTGATCCAGGAAGATTCCACATGCTGCAGAGCAACTGTGCCCAGTGCCTTAACTATCAAGCGCTGAACCCACGTGATGCAACTACTGAAGCCCGCACACTCTAGCGCCCTTGCTCTGCAACAAGAAAAGCCACCACAATGAGAGCTTGCACACCACAACTAGGGAGCAGCTCCTGCTCATCACAACTAGAGAAAAGCCTGCACAGCGACAAGATCCAGCACACTCAAGGAAAAAAAATTCCTTTAAAGCCTAACTTATGTGGTTGTAAAGATGAATTATCAAGAAATCCAAAATATAATAAAAATTCTATTCTTGATGGATATATTCAACTGAAATGTCTTGTTTAATAAACGATTGTTTGCTTGCTTGTGGTTTTCTCTAATTTATTTTGGTAATATAAATTTACATTTTGGAACTATGGAAAATAAAATGAATTTGAATTCATTTGAGATGATTTTTTCTGTTGCAAAAAAGGGTGAGGAAACCACACAGGTAGAGTTTTATGTTTGACTTAAGGCCCTGGAAATCATTAACTCAAGAAACCATAATAGTTAACCAGGTAGAGCAGCATCATTAAGAAGGCCTTACTTCTGTGAAGATTTTCAAATTCCCAGACACTTCTCCTACCCATATGTGGCCATGAGCTAAGATACATGGTATTATGTGATTCTAGAGGAGATAAATGCCTTATAAGCAGACAGACAAGTAGAGACTCATGGTCGTTTTCTCTTAAGTGTCCACTATTAACAAAATTATTCTTAAGAACATATACAGCATATAATGATATACAGAGATGATTTCTTAGCTTGGGAGAATTTTTATAACTATATCCCCCAATAACAAGGTAACCACACACTCTTTCATCTGATTTTTTTAATTCTGAGTTTTTTTTTTAATGGCCAGTTCTGATTGCTTAAACAAGCCCAGTGAAACAGAAGGATTTTTGAAGATAAGCTGGCTCATTAGATCTGACAACTTAAAGTTAGAAGCAATATAAACAACAAAGGAAAACCCGAAGTACAGGGAATGAAAGTGAAAAAGTAGCTCAGGTAGTAAAATATTCTACTGAGCTTGGCAAAATTTCTCATTTGTGATTGTATACAATCGCCTAAGATTTTATAGAAGAAAAACTTCACTGGGACACAGATCTAAATTTTGGAAGGTAATGAATAACACAGATTTTAGAGAAAGATTTGCAAAAATAGAGTTTGTCACTGTAGGTTTCAACTCTAGTTAAAGGAGAAACAAAATCATTTTGTGATTTTCTAACTTTATCAAGTAAAGAAATTCCTTTCTTTATCAGGTGCATTAGCGATAAGCAACTAAACATAAACATAATAAAGAGTGCTTGCAACTTTCCAGCATTAAAGGAACCCTAATTATAACTTAATTACATATATATTAATAATATCCAAAAAGAATTAGCACAACCATTGTCTAGTCATCTTGAAGTTGGAAGAAGCAAGCTAACAACAGACAACTAGGAGTATAGGTTGCATAGTGCAAGAGATGTTATATATCAGAGGTCAAAAGGAGTCCATGTCAAGGAAGCAAATATTTGAAGGGAAATTAGTAGTTTCTGGGGGGAGGTGGAGTTGGATGGGGGCGTTCCATGGTGGCTCAGGTGGTAAAGAAGCTGCCTGCAATGCAGGAGATGCAGTTTTGATCCCTCGGTGGGGAAGATCTCCTGGAGAAGGGAATGGCTACCCACTCCAGTATTCTTGCCTGGAGAATCCAATGGACCAAAGGAGCCTTACAGGCTACAGTTCATAGGGTTGCAAAGAGTCAGACATGATTGAGTGACGAACACTCTCACTTTTTCACTAGTAGTTTTTTGCCTTTTCCTTGTAGGCTAAAGGAAAGGGAAAAAAAAAAAAAACACTGATAAGAAGATATGGGTCTTCCCTGATGGTCCAGTGGCTAAGACTCCACACTCCCAACACAGGAGGCCTAGGTTCGATCCCTGGTCACGGAACTAGATCCCACATGCTGCAACTAAGAATTCATATGCTGCAAGTAAAGATCCCACGTGCTGCAAAGAAGATTGAAGATCCTGAGTGCTGCAACTAAGACCCAGGACAGCCAAATCAATCGATCAATTAAAAATAAACTTATTTTTTAAAAAAAGACATTGACTTTTAAAGAGTACACCTTCAGTCTTGATCAAAAGAAGTAACTCTAGGTTTTTTCTATATGTATCAAAAGAGAGACAAATTAAATGATTTTAAAGTTTTTATCACACTCTAAAATTCTGAGACTATTACTTCTCTTTTTTCTTCAATGGCCTATGCTATTTCAGTACAGGTACATTGAATTTTTTTATCAGATTTGAGAGTTACTGACTTTCTGGGATAAATGAAATACGCTAAAGTAACTAATAATATGCAGATTAACTCAAAGGAAACCCCAAATTAATTTTAAGAGGTGGTTTCATACTCTTTTTCTGACATATTACATGTTAACAGCGTCAAATAAGCAAACGAAATATCAGAACATATGTTCTGTTTCTTACATTTCATCTGTTACTAGGTGGAAGAAGACAAATGCAGATAAGATTAGTCAAGGAAAGTAAGGAGAAAAAGTAATTGTTCATTTCCAATATTTACACAGTCATAGCTCATACTATGCCTTGTTGGAGAAAAATTGCCAATAAAAACTGGTAAACAACATTAAGAAGTGTTTAGATTTTATTTGTAAAACAACTGTCCTAGGTAGGGAGCTTCAGTAACAGGTTCGAGAGAGACTTACAGACCTATATAGTTGTGTAGTGCATGATTCTGGACTATTTGGTACCAAAAGAGTCAAAAGTATCATTTCTGTAACTGTGTGAGCATGTTACTTCTGCCCTCTTAAAGAAATACTGTGTCCTTGACCTCAGCTCTCCAAAAAAGTGAGTGGCACTGGTCACAAAGGAATCAGACAAAGCAACCTATATAATCAGTACAAAACCACTGCTGCTTCTGGACGTGAAAGTTGCTCAGTTGTGTCCAGCTCTTTGAAACCCCATGGACTATACAGTCCATGGAATTCTTCAGGCCAGAATACTGGAGTGGGTAGTCATTCCTTTCTCCAGGGGAACTTCCCAACCCAGGGATCAAACCCAGGTCTCCTGCATTGCAGGCAGATTCTTTACCAGCTGAGCCACAAGGGGAGCACAAGAATACTGGTGTGGGTAGCCTATCCCTCTAGACAAAGTGCAGGCCCTATCAGTGGGTGATAACTACTTACTGATATTATCAGCTTCTTACAAGTAAAAGCACTCCACAGATGACATCTTTTAGTGTCACTGCCTCCTTATAGATGTGATTACCTCTCAGCTACTTCCCTGTGCAAAAGTCTAATGTACAAGGGCCTAATGTCACTGCAGTCATAAACAGAATCCAGAATGATATGAGAGAAAACACTACTAGAGAGAAAACGCACTTGTTGTGCTCCAGATATTAATCTTTTGCTGTTGCTGTTGTTCAGCCACTCAGTCGTGTATGACTCTTTTCGACCCCATGGACTGCAGCACGCCAGGCTTCCCTGTCCTTCACCATCTCCCGGAGTTGGCTCAAACTCATGTCCATCAAGTTGGTGATGCCATCCAACCATCTCATCTGTTGTCGTCTCCTTCTCCTCTTGCCTTCATTCTTTCCCAGCATCAGGGTCTTTTCCAATGAGTCAATTCTTTGAATCAGTTGGCCAAAGTATTGGAGCTTCAGCTTCAGCATCAGTCCTTCAAATGAATATTTAGGGTTGATTTCCTTTAGGATTGACTGGTTTGATTTTGCTGTCCAAGGGACTCTCAGGAGTCTTCTCCAGCACTGCAGTTCAAAAAAATCAGTTCTTCAGCACTCAGCTTTCTTTATGATCCAACTCTCACATCCATACATGACTACTGGAAAAACCATAGCTTTGACTAGACAGACCTTTGTTGGCAAAGTAATATCTCTGCTTTTTGATACACTGTCTAGGTTGGTCATAGTTTTTCTTCCAAGGAGCAAGTATTTTTTAATTTCATGGCTGCAGTCACCATCCACAGTGATTTTTGGAGCCTAAGAAAATAAAGTCTGTCACTGTTTCCATTGTTTCCCTATCTATTTGCCATGAAGTGATGGGACCAGATGCCATGATCTTAGTTTTTTGAATGTTTAGTTTCAAGTCAGCCTTTTCAGTCTCCTCTTTCACTTTCATCAAGAGGCTTTTTAGTTCCACTTGGCTTTCTGCCGTAACAGTGGTATCATTTGTGTATCTGAGGTTGTTGATATTTCTCCCGGCAATCTTGATTCCAGCTTGTGAGTCATCCAACCCACCATTTTGCAGGATGTACTTTGCATATAAGTTAAATAAGCTGGGTGACAATATACAGCCTTGACGTACTCCTTTCCCAGTTTGGAACCAGTCTGTTGTTTCATGCCTGGTTCTAATGGTTGCATCTTGACCTGCAAACATACTCCTTAGGAGGCAGGCAAGGTGGTCTGATATTCCCATCTCTTGAAGAGTTTTCCACAGTTTGTTGTGATCCACACAGTTAAGAGCTTTAGCATAGTTAATTAAGCAGAAATAGATTTTTTTTTTTCTGGAATTCTCTTGCTTTTTCTATGATCCAGTGGATGTTGGCAACTTGATCTCTATTTCCCCTGCCTTTTCTAAATCCAGCCTGTGCATGTGGAAGTTCTTGGTTCATGTACAGTGGAAGCCTAGCTTGAAGGATTTTGAGCATTACTTTGCTAGCATGTGAAATGAGCATAATTGTATGTGGTAGTTTGAACATTCTATGGCATTGCCATTCTTCAGGATTGGAATGAAAACTGACCTTTTTCAGTCTTTTTTTTTTTTTTTTAATATTTATTTGGCTGTGGCAGGTCTTAGTTGCTGTGTGTGAGCTCTTAGTTGAGGCATGTGGGATGCAGTTCCCTACGAGGGATGGAACCTGGGCCTCTTTTGGGAGGGGAGCACAGAGTCTTAGCCACTGGACCACCAGGGAACTCTCTAATATTTTTGATTCACAGAGGTGGACAATATTGAACTCCATGTATCCAGAGACAGTCTCAGCCCACACGTGCTGCTGGCAAATAAGATGCATCTAAGGCTACCCCGTGTGCACACCGAACAGCATAGGGCATGCAATCAGGGGTGGATTATGGACTTTTCCTGGTGTGGGTACATGTGTGATATCTGTGAAAAAACATGTTTCTACCTTGCACAGCAATTCATGGTAAACAGAGATCCCGTCGTGCTTGACTTAGACTATTCAGGCTGCATGTGCTTTTGAAAGCTCTGTACACACATTAGCTAAGTCATTAATCTTCACCACGACTTCTCCCCATAACCACATATTATTATTCTTTAATGTTTGAGAAAGTCAGGGAAGATAATTGCCTTGCTCAAGGCCACAGAAGGAGCCTGTGTTAGAAAAAGAATTAGACTTGAGGCTTGTACTTGGACCACCAGGTCATATGTGATGGAAGAATCTTTCTTGAATTGTACACAGAATATTTGTGTTTCTGTGTGTGCATGCCCATACATACTCAAGTCTGCAGGCAAGAGTGTACATGTTGGGATCACAAGGTCCTATATTCAATGCATCCTTTTGAGACTCAATATTAGGAAAAAACTTACAGAATTGTGATACCTTTATTAACTTAGAAATCTGTTCTCTTCCCTTTTCATTTCTTTGTTTTGTATGAGAAATAGCAACCCTGGGCAACAAATCAAAAGGCTGAAAACAGAAGAGCATATTCTGAAATATAGAATGTCACCAGCCAGTTATTTTCAGGGACCAGTCCATCCAATCTCAAGGTTTTGATTAATTTTTAATAACTTCTTTGATGGAAGAATTGTTTTTCAGTCTTGAAAGGTGTCTTGGCATAGTGGTGAAGTGTGTAGGTTCATGAGTCAAAATCAATGGAGGTAGAAATCTGGTTCTACCTTTCTCTGTCTGCCTTACAATCTTGGGAAAATAACTGAAACACTTTTCTCAGTTTTATCATCTGCAAACTAGGGATGTCAGAGAATTGTTGCAAGGATTACATGAGAGAATATATTATAATGTACTTAGAACTGTGCTGGGCAGACTTTCCTTGTGGTCCAGTGGCTAAGACTCCATGCTCCCAATGCAGGGTGCCAGGTTTCATACCTGGTCAGGGAACCACAAAGGAATACATGCCACAGCTAAGGATTTGGCATGCTCCAGCTAAACACCCAGTGCAGCCAAAAAAAAAAAAATAATAATACATATATATATTTTTAAAAGAGCTGTGCTGGGCACATAGGATGACCTCAATAAAGCTTAAAGTCTATCATTATCGTTACTACAAGTGTGCAGGAGACAGAGCTACTCTTTTTTCAAATCAAGCTAGTGGTCAGTGCTCCTGTCTAAAAAAAAAAAAGGGTTTTCCTTTATTTAGAAGAGTTAAGAGGCTATATAAATGAATAAAATCAGAACAAAATAATTTAAGGAAATATACTTAAAAAGAATTCAGGAGACTACAGAAAACCCAGGAAGAAATGTCACATTCTCAGATGTTGACTCATACTCTATTTCTGAATAAAGCTGTTGGCACATGATATCAACATATATTTCAACATTTATCTTCCATGTGGTGAGTTTTCATCGTGAAAAAAGTTCTCCATGGGTGAAAATTAGATATTGATGCTATCGTCCCAAAGTTTGTTGATTGCCAAGCTCTTCTCTTCCAGAGGCCAGTTGGACTATTGGCTCAGAATGAAAAGATGCCAACATTATAGTGAGGTAGTTACTCACATCATTAAACATGAAGGAATGGTACCCTCAAGCTGGAATAGACAAAGACTACTTCCACTGGGAAATAGAGCACACAGATCTACTGCTTATATACAAAAAATAACTCCATGTATTTTGGGGCTCAACATAATCACAAAAAAGTTTCTTGGGAATTTAAACTATGATGATGATCAAAATTAGAATAGCTAGAAGATAAGGTCAAAAAATCTGGAAAACATAAAAAGATATAAAAGTATAACAGAAAGATAAGTATGGGAAAATTGATGCAGTAGATTTGATAGCCAATTCATAGGAGATGCATAAAAAGAAAATTAGAGCAAATACAGAGGAAGACATTATAAAAGAATTAATAAAAAAAGAATTCCCAGAACGGAAGACTATTACTCTTCAAATTGAAAGGGTTCATCAAGTATCCTGTGAAAGTGAACGGGAAGAATCCCACACTTTCAAATACTTCAGAGACATTTCAGAACATCAAGGCTATAGAGGAAATCCTCAAAGCTTCAAGAGAGAGAGAAAAAGAATCACCTACAAAGGAATACATGAAGGTGTGAACGACACGGGACTTCTCATCAACACTTCTTGATCCTAAAAGGTTATGGAGAAAAGCCTTTAATATTATGAAGGAAAAATTATTTTGGGTCTAAAACCTGTCCCAACTAACTGTTGAAATGGGAAGAGAAAATATAGATATTTTTCGAATAAGTATTGTAAAAACTCAGGAAGCTTACGTCCCATTTAGCCCTTCTTATGAAGTTTTCAGGAATGTGCTCCAGAAGAGAGAGACCTGTCCAGAGGTTCTAGAAATTAGTCAGGAAAGAGTTGGGCAGAAGGATTGAGGGATATAGAGATAAATATCTGGAAGGAAAGGAGTTTTACAAATAGGATAAGATCCATTTGTCCTTAGAATCAAAAATGCTGAAGAAGGAAGACTGGAAACGTGTTTAAGGCTATCAGAGGAAACAGTGATAGCACACTTTTGGGTTTAGCAATGAAAATATTTATGAGGTCTATTACTTATACACTTGATTGATTTTCAACTTTTAGAATTAGCCTAACTTTTAGAATAGACAAACCATGAATTATGAAAATGAAAAATAACTTATCAACCTTTTTAATAAGAAAACAAGAGCACAGAAGACAAAATTTAAGGTTTAGAGAGGGAGACATGGAAAAGAGGTAAAGGGAAAGCTCACTGCACTAATTTAAGAAATAAACTAAATGAGAGACTTTTTTAAGTTAAAAAGGTACAAGAATACACTTACATTACCAGACAAATTACACAAGGGAAAAAGCGGAAGTCAGGTCCATGAGAACCTACATAAAGAGACTAAACTAAATCTTGTGGATCAAACAAGATAAACATTCTAAAGAACTAACAAACACTAAGATCCTATAGCCGTGGGCAGGAACATACACCAACTTCAATACAACCTAAGATGGCACAACTATTATTTGGATTTCTTGATATTATAAAAACCACTTTAAGTACAAGCTTAACACAACTTAACCATCCTATAAAGAGAACCTTAGCCCTGTTCTGCAATAATTAAAGGTTTCTATTGGTTCTATATGATATGATGCGTGGCAATGAGAAAAGGATCCTGATTAAAAAGAAAAACAAATACATATTCTGATGACTGGTTTTCACCAAATAATCCAGTTCTGATGCCAATTTCAAAATTCTTGCAGTGGAATTTTCCCTTTTAGATAGCCCAGATCCTCTTAGGCAGACTCAAAGGAAATACTACCACATTGCTTTATTATCTGTCCCTAGTTTATTTTTTACAAAAACTTGCATTATCTATATTGACCTTGTACCTTGATAATCATTCCTGGTTTTAAATAACTTTTAACTAACCCCTAAATCAAATCTGTTATCAAAGAAAAACTATTTTCATCTACTAAGTCCATTCAAACCCCATAGGCTGCTAAAAAAAAGTTAGTATTTTGAATAATCTTTAGAATAAGTATTTTGCCTTAGATCGTTGGTTTAAAACCTTCTTCCCCAGAATAACTTACATACAGATATACACACAAACATACACACAAACACACCATATAAATGTTTGGACACTCTTCAGATTGAGGTAATTTACCTCTCTTTTTAGAAGAATTTCTTAGACTGTTATACTTTCAAAGAGAACTTTCCTTTGAAGCAGCCAAAATTCAGCCTATTAAACAACTTTCAACAGCACTTTTAAAATCCTTCATTGTTCATGATATGCATCTTTTATAAAGTATTTTGATTAACAAAATAGTTTTTGTACAAACATGTCATTGATAATAGTGGATAAAATAATAATAATACAGATTAATAAAAAATTAAAAATTTCCAGAAAGAAATCTGTATCCTTGAAATAACACAAAAATGTATAACTGCATATTCATTCGCAACAGTTTTTAATAAAGAAGAGGTCAGAATTAAAATTAAACAATGAACTTATTTTTTCTAGAAAATAAAAACCTCTATTTGTAAGATTAAGAATATTAAAACAATTTTTTATTTTAGCATAAAATCACAGGCCAAATATTACAGTTTTGGTAGAGAGCTCAAAATGTATTAAAATAACTATTATGAATGTTTCTTAGTGACCTAATATGTAGTTCTTGGTATAATGGAGGAAATTATTATAATATTTTAAGCTAGATTTCATTGCCCTCTGTTATTATATACACAAAAATAATCTATGTCTTTATTTGGTTACTTCATTTCTCAATTCCAGGTCAAATATTCAACAATATTCTTGCTCAGGAAAACATTCTAATAATCACCTGAGAAGACTCATTTAAATGCTCCAGGTAACAATGTTAGCAGAGACTTTTGTCATGCTTGGCCAGGAACCATATCGTTAGATTATCATTTCAGATACAAACTGACTTTTAAAAGAGACTGCAAAAAACTAAGCATGCAAAAATTCTTTTGCAGTTAATGATGTGCTTCTGGGAGATATTATTTGCTTGTTTCTTTTCATATAGCTAAGCAATAAAAAAGAAACTTCACGTGAATATAACTGGATTAAGAAAGTGTGTGAAACACAACCAAGAGTAAAATCTCTTTCTCAAAGAGAAGTGAAGACAATCAGTTTTTCTTTGATCATTTCTTAATTGATGAAAAAGTTGTATTACCTGTATCTTCCTAATTATTGGTTATTTTAGCAATGCACTCTAGGATTTTAGAAAATGTCACACTCACACAAACGGGTAAGTTTCTGAAACCATGAAGAGTCTTATTCGAGTTATACAGCAGTATTATTAAGAAAGAAGTTTCTAAGCCCAAGCTGAAAAAAGCAGCTGATTTAAAACATTACCTTTGTGTGGCGAAGTCTTCCGCTGGGCAGGAGTGACTGCCGTTTGCACCTGCTGCTGTTTGACCAAATTTCCTTCATTCCCAGTTTTCAAAATCTTCTCCCCTAAGCTGCTTTTTTCTGTTTGCTGTTTAAATCATCCCTTCTAGACGATGGCAGCTTAGAAGCTGCATTAGCAAAGAAAGGTCTAGCCAAGCGAGAAGGTTTGGACATTTTAAACAGCAGAAAAAAACCCAAACAAAACAATAAAAAGAACCAACTCCAGAATGTTACCTGCTGGGGCAGCAGCTTCTAAAAAGTCCTTTGAGCTTCACTTTTCAGCTGCTACAGTTAACAGTATAAAGTGCCGCTGGATGGAAAGTGCTGGCTGCCACTCGGGTTTCTTTTAAACAAAAGGCATCATGCAGTCACAGAGCCCACTTGCTTGACCTGTGGAATGTACATGTGTGTTTCGAAGACACTGGTGACAGTTTTGCAATGGTACATGCTCCAACTCAGAGTGAACAGCAGATGCTGGAAAAGGGAATGTAATATAACAGACACACACACACACACAAACACTCCCTAGCACGCACAGACTAGATGACACTGGACCACTCCGAAGTGGAAAAAGAATGTAAATATCGCCCCACCCACGCAGGTACGATATATGAAAATAATCCAGATGTGTGGTTTATAATACTATGAAGTGCATACCATGCTCAGTTTCCAGGCATTAGTTCAAGCAAGTCAAATAAGTACTTCCTTGCTTAGCACATTTCTATATTATATTCCAAGGGTTGACCATATAACAAATGCCCACCTGCATAATTACTTCTCCTGCTGGTTACAGAGCACGAATAGTACCGTGGAAAAGGGATAAAACAGAAGAGTGTAATTTCCACACATGTTTGGGCTGCCATAGGGTACCTACTAATTAATGAGAAGGGGAGTTGTGTGTCTGTGAGATGGGGAGTAGTGTGTGCGTGTGTGTGTGTGTCTGTATGTGTGTGTGTGTGTGTGTGTGTGTGTGTGTGTGTGAGGTTGGGAGAGTCTGAGGAAGAGATAAATTATTTCACATTTTAAAGGGTTCTAGTGAACAAATGAATACTTGTAATTACCATGCTTTCCAAAAGATCAATAGTAGCAATATAAAAATATAGTGTGTTCTAGGGATCATATTTTTTGAGGCTGAAGACATTCCTTCCACCAACTGAACACATAGCCCACACCAGGGACACACAACCCCTTCCCCACGAGGGGCAACCATTTTCCTCTCAGTTTCCCATGTCAGCGATTTTTATGACTGGGGTTAAGCTGCTTCCAACCTCAATTATTCTGTTTTCCCTCAGGGGGAATCTACACAAACTCCCTGTGAACTATAAAAAGATTCTGGGAATGTGTGATCATACAACTCCACTCCAAGTGTAAATACCTTGCTATTCCCCGTTTATAGTTGATTAATGTACAGCTACTTAGCACTTTATCAGAGGCAGAATTATGAGTTGGAAAGAGTATAAATTCTGGAATCAATTGGACCTGAAGTTACCTTTAAATTCTAAATATGGGCCCAGCCTGGTTTTTTTTTTTTTTTTTTTTCCATCAATAAAATTGGAATAGCAATTCAACTGAAGTGACAGATCTGCACCTTGTCTGTCTGGCACATGATAGCACTCAATAAATGTGAATTTCCTTGCCCTGTCCTTCCAAAAGTTTACAGTTTTAATGATTCCCAACAGGTCTACACAGCCTTATAAAAGATGAGAGAGCTACAAAATCAAATGCTTGACCCAGATCAGAGAGAGCACAGTAAGATTACATTCCTGATTTCTGACCTGTAGATTTGGGAGAAAGCCATCCAGACCCTTGACGGTATGAGAAATGTGTCCTGCCAACGAAATAAACTTAGTACATTTGCAAATAACACGCTACCATAAAATCCACCCCTATAAATATCTGAAAGCATAACTACCAAATTTAAGTGACCCCTTTACTCATTATAATTCTGTCCAAATGGGATAATTGATGCTTTAATTTATCCACTTTTTATCTTTTACTTCTGCCTGAGGACCATGGCTTTCTTAGACCTCTGCACGTTTCTTCATTTACTTCATCAGTCAGCTTTATTTTCAAGAACACATTTCACAAAGAAACTGACTTTGACCACATTGTAGACAGTCAAGTGGAGAACATCAGAGTTGTGTTGAAACCTAGAGTCTGACAATCAGAAAAGTTCACTCACCAGCCAAGTGACCACTCTTAAGGCCAGGCCCACATTTTAAATCATGCCTCAGAACCATGACCAACAATGACGTACTGTGCAACTGCTATGCTACGCTATGCTAAGTCACTTCAGTCGTATTTGACTCTGTGCAACCCCACAGACAGCAGCCCACCAGGCTCCCCCGTCCCTGGGATTCTCCAGGCAAGAACGCTGGAGTGGGTTGCCATTTCCCTCTCCAATGCATGAAAGTGAAAAGTGAAAGTGAAGTTGCTCAGTCGTGTCTGACTCTTAACGATCCCATGGACTGCAGCCTACGAGGCTCTTCAGTCCATGGGATTTTCCAGGCAAGAGTATTGAAGTGGGGTGCCATTGCCTTCTCCATTGTGCAGCTAGAGGTGTGCAAAGCAGGTACCTGCTGAAGGCCCCTGGTACATGTCTGTGCTTGCAGCCTGGACAGCCAGCTGGAAGGATCAGGTCGAGGAAAGAAGCATAATATCATCCTAACACCGTTGGAAGCAGGTGATTTACCTGTGCAAAATGGATGGAAGTATTTCCGAAGAATGGAATTGCAGCCCATCCTAGTGTGCACTCATTCTCTGGGAGAATCCAGTATAATTAGACCCATTTTATGATGGAGGGAGAAAACAGAAGATCACCTATGGAGCAGACTACTTGTACAGGTTGAGACCGCTCAGTCAGGTTCTCCTGAGATACAGAATAGAACCCATCTGTTCACCTAGCTATCCTGTTAAACATACACACACACACACACACACACACACACACACACACACACATTTGGTTGTATATAAATTGGATCTATGTTTTATATATATATGTGTGTGTGTGTATAAAACACACATTCTATTTATATACAACCTTATATATATATCTACCTATCCCGTTTTATACATACACACATAAATATATATATATGTGTGTATATACACAGCAGCATACATATATTTATGTATATATTTCTTTCTAGCTCTCTAACCATCTACCTACCTATCTATTTTCTGTTGGCTCTGTTTCTCTGGAGACCCCTGAGAATACATGTACACACACACACACACAAATACACACACATACATATAAGTACATCCATGAGGCTCCACGTCAGGCCCAGTGGATTCAAATGGCGGGAACAGCACAGGAGGGTCTCCCAGAAATTTACAAACATCATTCACAGGTGACTCTGATGCTCGGTGGGCTTTGCAGCCACACTAGGTCATCTTCCTTCCCTGCACCCAGACTAGTGGCTACTGGATCTGGTTTCTCTTGGCTGCCCTCCAGGTGCTGCTGCACCCCAGGCAGTAGGGCTACCTGAAAAGCTGTTTGCTCTTTTGTTCCTTCCATTTTTTAGCGCCCACCTGCCAGAGCAGTTTATGTGGTTGTGTCCCTTATGGGGGCTCCAGGAAAACTGTCTGAGAACACCAAACCCATTTCACTTGTCAAGTAATCAGAGTTTCAGTAAATAAACCTGGTTTCAGTAATATATTTCAGTAACTCAGTAATATTTGTCTTACCTCGTCACTCAGAAAACAGACTTCATGTCTGCACCAAGACGCATCCATTTAAACAGCATTAGTTCATCCACAAGGTTAACATTTTGAAGCACGTTGACAAACACTGCATGGTTCAGTGTCTTTCCTCTATACTCACTGAAAGTGTCCTGGGATGTTTTGTTACTTAGTGGTTATCAAGCCCTCAGGCCATCATAAAGTTGGTCAACAATGGTGGTTTATTTTTACTTTAAGCCAAGAAAATAATTGAAAGCTGACACAGAAACATTTGCCTGGCCACGTACCCCAACAAAACCCTTAAAGAAATGGAAGATGGACATTAAGAGGAGAAGTTTTACAAATTTTTTTCTATCTTTGCCTCATTTCAAAAAAGAATCTTAGTTGACTTACAAAATGTATACACTACTAGAATAAAATTTGCTTAGTTGCTCGGTGGGGTCTGACTCTTTTTTGACCCCATGGACTGTAGCCTGCCAGTCTCCTCTGTCCATAGGATTTCCCAGACAAGAATACTGGAGTGGGTTACCATTTCCTTCTCCAAGGGATATTGGGATTGAACCCCCATCTCCTGCATTACAGGTGGATGCTTTACTGCTGAGTCACCAGGGAAGCCCAGAATGAACTTAATCTACAGTTAAAACAAGAAATAAATAATAACAGAGGCTAGAGAAAAAGTCAGAACATGGAAATGTATTTCCACACTTAAGGCAGGTAGCAATTTGACTCTAAGCTCCCAGCACAAAAGGGGAAAGGGAAAGAGGAAAATCTGCGGTCTATGTTATTTCATCATTGTTTGATTCCAAAGTTAGGGAGCTGCCACTGTATCACAAGTATCTTGTTTGAACTGTGAGTGACTGGGCTTCCCTGGTGGTTCAGATGGCAAAGAATCTGCCTGCAGTGCGGGAGATCCAGGTTCAGTCCCTGGGTTGGGAAGGTCCCCTGGAGAAGGGAATGGCAACCCACTCCAGTATTCTTGCCTGGAGAATCCCATGGACAGCGGAGCCTGGTGGGCTACAGTCCATGAGGTCACAAATAGTTGGACACAACTGTTCAATTAACACTTTCCTTTTTCAGAGCAAAGACAAGCACCTTACAGAACAAACCCTCATTTTTTCTAGGATATAGTACACATCTATTGGCCTGTTCCAAGAAAGCTCCTTTAATCTACAGCAGACAACTTTTCTCCTCTGATCAACTGGCAACCTGTCCATCTACTCCAGATCTTAAACACATTCCCAGACTAGGATTGGACCCTTACTGAGCTTTTGGACTCAGGTTTAGTTTGAATTCTTGGGCTTTCTTCCCACTTTTTATCCTTTCTTGGTTACTCCACAATGACCTAACCACAGCATTGCTCAACACTCTGGACCTTGATGTTAGCTTCTCCTTTAGACTTTTTGTAACAAGCCTCTTACATGTACTGGTGATGACCTTGACTCCCCTTGGAATCTGGATTTTCTCCCTGAGTCTCATGATCTCACTGTCAGTACCTTTGGAATTGGCTGATCATCCTTTTCAAGAAGAAGTTTTCTTACTTCTTTAAAATTCCAAGTACTTATGCAGTCTATTTTAAACCACTCTTTCAGTATGAGAACATCTTCTGAACCACTTTAAGTGTTATCACTAAAAGTCCCTCACTGGTGTTCATTGTACTTTTGATCTTCCCAGACCTCCAGCCCACATCTCTCTTTATTTAGCTTCACATCTAGATCTCTCTAGCTCTGCCCACCTCCCTGGAAATTCACATTCTGCAGGCATAAATACTCATCCGAGAGGCAACATTCTGATGTTTGGAGGATGGGGCTTCGATAAACCAGTTAGCTCTTCCCAGGAATCCTCTTCCTCCTGGCTCTCACCCTCTGCTATAGCTCCCGAATTCTGCTTTTGGAACCACCCAAATCCCTCCTATAGGTTTTGAACAGACCTTCTCTTGTTTTGATCTGAAAATTGAGATCATTCATAAGGGTGTCTCTTCCCTCATTTCCTCATGATCCATTAGAGAAGACTTGCATGGGTACTTCCCTTGTGGTCCAGTGCTTAAGAATTTGCTTGCCAAAGCAGAGGGCATGGGTTTGATCCCTGGTCCAAGAAGATTCCACTACACCTGTACTCTCAACAAGAGAAGCCACTGCAATGAGAAGCCTGCACATTGCAATGAAGAGCAGCCCCCACTGGCCACAACTAGAGAAAATATGCGCATAGCAATGAAGACCCAGCACAGCCAAAAATAAATAAATAAAATGTTCTCAAAAGAGAAGTTTTGCATGGAGAGAGTTCTGTGTACTAAGTGGGGTTTTCTCCATGATCTGGAGACTTGCATTGGCCCTGGCCACCTTCCTGGGCCGCCACACTCTCTCAGAAGGTGCAATGATGAGTGTCCTCCCATCACAGTGTGGAGGGGAAGCTGCAGATAGGGACTTGGTTATCCCAACCTGCAGGATGTCCCGTGGGTTGGTGAGAAGATGGAGATGACAATCTATGTCCAACTGAGGATGTAAAGGTCCCCCAAGGCAATAGAGATGCCTCCCATAATGGAAGTACCGCAGGTTTCCTCAGGACCCTGGCTCTCCTTGAGAGAGTGATGATCATGAACAGCCATTGTTAACACTTACTGAGCATTTTTGGAATAGGGAATGGCAACCCACTCCACTATTCTTGCCTGGAAAATTCCACAGACAGAGGGATCTAGCAGGCTAACGTCCATGGGGTCACAAAAGAGTCGGACCGCTGCTGCTAAGTCGCTTCAGTCGTGTCCAACTCTGTGTGACCCCATAGACAGAAGACCACCAGGCTCTCCCGTCCCTGGGATTCTCCAGGCAAGAACACTGGAGTGGGTTGCTGTTTCCTTCTCCAATGCATGAAAGTGAAAAGTGAAAGTGAAGTCACTCAGTCACGTCCAACTCTTAGTGACCCCATGGACTACAGCCTACCAGGCTCCTCTGTCCATGGGATTTGCCAGGCAAGAGTACTGGAGTTGGGGTACCATTGCCTTCTCCAAGAGTCGGACACAACTAAGCAATTCAGCACGTTGTGCATTTTTATATACACAACACCATTTTAAGTCATTTTATTCTTCACAGTACCCTAACAGGAAGAACGTAGAGAAAACTGATGATAGATGTTTGGGTAAACACGCATGGCGCTGGTCTCTGGACCACTGTGTTCATGGCCAGCTTAGTGTGTGCTATCATTCCCTTCTTACAGATGAGTAAAGTATGGCACTCAGAAACCTAGAAACTCACCTCAAATTTCACAGAGTGAAGGTACTGAAGCTGAGATTTGAAATCAATCTGGCTCCAGAGACTGTCCTTGGCTCTAGAAATAAAAAATTTTATTGTAATCCACACTGCACACTGAGTGTGAGCATTCAGGGATTGTTCAGTCACAGCGGTGACCTAGGAAAAGTGACTCTGTCCTCTCAGATGTCCTGCCAGCCCTTGAAAGCACTTCAGGCCTGGTGCTGCAAGAGTTCCAGCTGGGTCTGTGTGCCTGAGTCTGATGTCATAGGGATGAAGAAGCTCCAGTCTGGAAGCACAGATCCCCTGTTGGGGAGGGGAGGGGAGAGCAGCCCTCTGGAGGGTAAGAGCGAGGAGTTTCTGATGTGAAGCCAACAAGTCTGCAGAGAAGGCTGGGGGAGAAGGAGCCTGAGGGTGGGAGCCCGAGGAGGATAGGTGCCTGAGTACCAGCATCTCCTGGGTGTCTTGCCCTTTCACATCACTGCCTCCTTATCTTGCTTTCTGGCCTCATGTCAAGCAAAACAACTTGGTGAGATTGGTTTGGTCTACCAACAGAGGAATGGATAAAGAAGATAGGGTACATATATACAAGGGAATATTACTCAGCTATAAAATGGAACAAAATTGTGCCATTTGCAGAGACATGGATGGACCCAGAGACTGTCATTTAGAGTGAAGTCAGAAAGAGAAAAACAAATATTATATATTAACGCATAAATGGAATCTAGCAAAGGGGTATAGATGAACCTATTTGCAGAAATAGAGACACAGATGTATAGAACAAACCAATGGACACCAAGGGAGGAAAAGGGGGGGGGGATCAAATAGGAGATTGGGATTGACATAAATATACTACTGATACTAGGTATAACACAGATAGTTAATGAGAACCTACTGTACAGCACAGGGAATACTGTTCAGTGCTCTGTGGTGACCTAAATGGAAAGGAAATCCAAAGGGGGGGGGGTAGGAATATATGTATACATATGACTGATTCACTTTGCTGTACAGTAGAAACACGACATTGTAAAGCAACTCTACACCAATAAAAATTAAAAAAAAAAAAAATTGGTCTGCCTTTGGTGCTCACTCTGCCCATAGAAACACCCTGACTTGTTATATCACTACAGAGAAGTCATTTCACCTCTCATGACCAAATCACCTTGAAAAAGGTGTTCTAGTATCTTCTCTGTTTCAATCCCAGTGTTGTTGCAATAATCAAGTGACATTAAATAATATGAAAGCATTTTAACAATTGTAAAATAACACATGAATTAAAGGTAATAATTTTTGTGGATGTAAATGACCAATTTTCCTATTTGTCCTGGTTGAAGACTGCTTAGGTATCCTAGCAGAGTCTTTTATAAAATGAATGGTCAGCAAAGTTTTTCTGTAAGGGACCAGACAGTAAATATTTTCAGCTTTGAGAACTGTATGATCCCTTTTGGAACTATTCAACTTTAGAAAGCAGCCACAGACCAAACATGAGT
Source organism: Tragelaphus eurycerus (assembly GCA_935064755.1). Lineage (NCBI taxonomy): Eukaryota > Metazoa > Chordata > Mammalia > Artiodactyla > Bovidae > Tragelaphus > Tragelaphus eurycerus. The sequence goes on from CAKXYN010000145.1 coordinate 299,763, forward strand.
GATTGGGCAAGGCTGTGTTTCAATAAAACTTTATTTATAAAAACAAATATGACCAAGTTACTCATTGTTTGTTGATCTCTGTTCTATAGCAACCAATTAACCATCTATGAATAACAATACCAATCTAATTCCTGTCTCCTTGACTAAAACCTGCTTTATGGGTTCCTTGCCTTATTATAATTGAGCACACTCTCTGCTCTGGGTCCAAATCGAGATGTGAACAATTTCTCAAATTACCTTCCTGTAGTTGGATATTGTGTCACATTCAGTGACTAGAGGTAAGTCTCTCAGTGGTCTCCAGAACAGCCAATATTAATTCAAACAATAACAAAACACAGCAGGGCCAGGAATACCCCCCACCACTGTGGCTGGCTGGATCCTACCATGCTTTGCCATTTTGTACCAGTAATTAATCTACATAGGTTGCCAGATGTAAGGAGTCATAGTCTGAGTGCCTGGGTAACTGAATCTGTGGTCTGAACTTTTCCTGTAAAATTTTTCATGCTTCAGAGGTTCAAGACAAAGACTTGTATGTTCAGATTCTTCAATTTCCTAGTTAAATGTGACAGATAGATTTCTTGATTTAACAACTCTAATTTCTAAGAATCCTTTAAAAAGCATTTTTTTATGAGTTCAATAAAAGTTGCTTTACACCATGATGTCACCCATCTGCACTCCTACATTGTAAAAGAACCTTAAAATTATTTAGGACATGCTTTGGTATGTTATAAAATTGTCACTGCCAAGAACTTTTTTGGTTTTTATTGCAAAACACTCCCATACATAGAAGGCAGAACAACTTTATCGGAACCAACCATAGATTTGGAAGCAGCCTGAAAAAATAGTCCAAAAATGTGTTAGACAGCCAGGTTGTGAGGGAGGCTGGAATTTAGTAGTTACAGACGGCTGGTTTTCCATGTGCCATTTTAAGAATTATATCTGCTCTAAGTGCAAGTTAAAATTGTGTATTTAAAAGTGGAATCCTGAAGTAAAGATGAGCTATTTTTTTATTAGGCTGGACTTCAGTGATATTATTGAAAGAATAACTTAAAATATAACAGCTTGGACTTCTTGGATGGTCCAGAGGTTAAGAATCTGCCTGCCAGCAGCGGACATGGCTTAAATCCCTGGTCCGGGAAGATTCCACATACCAAAGAGCAACTAAACTCATGTGCCACAACTACTGAAACCCACACATCACAACTAGAGAAAGCTTGTGCACAGCAATGAAGACCCAGTGCAATCAAAGATAAATAAAATTAAAATATAATCCTTGAAAACACCGAGTAACCTAAAAGGTATTCTTATGACTTTCTGGTAATAATAGTGTCTTCAGATTTATCCATGAGGTTTTAAAATACTTGTAAGTCTAATGGGCAGTACCTTTTACTTATTATAAAATGCAAATGAGACAATGGTGATGGAGGACACCTCCCACCTTATTAAAAAAATAATTTAAGTAGATCTACACAGTTCTGAGAAGAAGAAGAAAAAACAAACAGATAAATCCAGTGAACACTTGAAGGAAGGAGGCAAGCAACACACAGTGATTATTTGGTGAGTGCATGAGCTTATTAATTCTTGCTGTAACTTTACGATCCATCTCCCAGAGTAACAGAAATAAAAACAATAATAAACAAATGGAACCTAATTAAACTCAAAAGCTTTTGCACAGCAAAGGAAACCAGAAACAAATGAAAAAACAACCCACGGAGTGGGAGAAAATGTTTGCAAACGATGGGACCAACAGTGAATTCGTTTCCAAAATTTACAAACAGCTCATGCGGCTCAATATCCAAAAAATAAACAATCTAATCAAAAAACGGGCAGAAGACCTAAGTAGACATTCCTCCAAAGAAGACATACAGATAGCCAAGAGGCATATGAAAAGATGTTCAGCATCACTAATTATTAGAGAAATGCAAATCAAAACTATGAGATATCACCTCATCATTTCATATTATGATTGATACTACCAAAATAATCTTTCAGTGAAGTCTTAACAATTAGGTTTCTACAAAGAGGACATGGGAATGTCTGTGAAACCACACACTTTGACCAAAGTAATTTACTACCAAAATTTTAAACTTTGTCAGTCTCATGGATGTAAGAAAAAGTATCTCATTATCTTAAGATGATTTTCATTATAAATGAGGTTGAGATTTATTAGTTAAGCTTATGTATATTTTTAAAAAAGATGATGTGGCTCCATGTGTATGATTTAAAATTATCTTGCTCAAGTTCATAGTTATAAAACATCCCACATGTTGAATATTTCAGGTCAGCAAAAGTCAAATCTTAAAAAAGGAAAAATTAAGAAGAGGTTATTTCAGAACTTCCAGGCACTTGTGGAAATACTGAATGACATTTTGTTCAACAGACACCAGCTACTTTTTTTAAATACCAGAGAAATTCTCTGGTTTTCACAAACTTTCAAATGTTCTGATTTAATGGTGGTGAGGGGTTCAAGAAATCATGATGTGAATAAGAAAATGGAACAAATTAAAAATGTGCTATGTATTCAATTAACTTTTAATGCACAATCAGGGGGTAGTGTATCCGTTAAACATGAAAACATCTTGAGATTTGATCCACCACCAAAGTCAACACAAGTGTTGTTTCTAAACATTTAAAGACTACAGTTCCCTTTTCTCTTTATTCAAACCACAGTAAATTTTACACAAAAGTAATACAGAAATGAGATGCCAAAAGAATAGTGAAATTAAAAAATGGCTCTTTGAATATAAGATAGCACAGCTTTCAACATGATTCAAGGCCTATAGGCACATGAAAAGATGCTCAACATCATTAATCATTATGGAAATGCAAATAAAAACCACAATGAAAAATCACCTCAAGCCCATCTGGATGAATGTTACAAATAAACAGACAAAAATCCCTCCAAATCAAAAATTAGAATTAGGGAGGATGGGGAAGGACTGGAATCCTTATGCACTTTTGGTGGGAATATAAAATGTTGTAGCCGCTGAGTAAAACAGTATTGGTGGTTCCTCAAAGAATTAAATGTAGAATTACTATGTGATCTGACAATTCTATTTCTCGATATATACCCAAAATAAATGAAAACAGGAACTTGAACAGTTATGTGTACATGTTCAGAGCAGCATTATTTACAGTAGTCCAAAGATGCAATTAACCCAACTGTCCATCTATCAGATCAGATCAGATCTGTCGCTCAGTTGTGTCCGACTCTTGCGACCCCATGAACTGCAGCACACCAGGCCTCCCTATCCATTACCAGCTCCAGAGTCACTCAGACTCACATTCATCGAGTAGTGATGCCATCCAGCCATCTCATCCTCTGTCGTCCCCTTCTCCTCCTACCCTCATCCCCCGTCGAGTCCCGAGTCCCGAGAGGTGGCAGACTTCAGCTAGCAGCAGCATCATCCTCAGAAATCCCAGGGCTGATCTCCAGAATGGACTGTGTTCCGAGCAGGACTCAAGAGTCTCTCCAACACCACAGTCGCATCGCGCCAGCCCCCAGTCAGCCCATCAAATGACAGGAGATCAAGCTGACGGCCGTGAGTGATGCTGTGATATGCATCTGGTGTCACTTCCTCAAGGAGTGCGTTTCTGGCTGAGTCACCCTGAGTGATTTGAGCCGAAAATAAAGTCTGACACTGTTTCCACTGTTTCTCCATCTATCTCCCATGTAGTGATGGGACCAGATGCCATGATCTTTGTCTTCTGAATGTTGAGCTTGAATGGATAACAAAATGTGGTATATGCATACAATGGAGTATTGTGCTATGCTGTGCTTAGTTGCTCAGTTGTGTCTGACTCTTTGCAACCCTATGGACTGTAGCCCACCAGGCTCCTCTGTCCATGGGGATTCTCCAGGAAGAATACTAGAGTGGGTTGCCATGCCTTCCTGCAGGGGATCTCCCCAACCCAGGGACTGAAGCAGGTCTCCCTCACTGCAGGCAGATTCTTTACCATCTGAGACACCAGGAAAGCCCAAGAATACTGGATTGGGTAGCCTATCCCTTTTCCAGAGGATCTTCCCGACCCAGGAATTGAACCGGGGTCTCCTGCATTGCAGGTGGATCCTTTACCAGCTGAGCTACCAGGGAAGCCGACAATGGAATATTATTCAGCCTTAAAAAGGAAGGAAATTCTGACATAAGCTATAACATAATGAACCTTGAAGACATTATGCTACATGAAATAAGACAATCATAAAAGCACAAATATTGTATGATCCCACTTATATAAGGTACCTAGAGTAGTCAATAATTAAAGAAAACAGAACCGTGGTTACCAGGGGCTGAGTGGGGACGTACCGTTTAAAGCACAGAGATACCATTAAGGAAGATAAAAAAGTTTTGGAAGTGGATGGTGGTGATGGTTACACAACAATGTGGATGCACTTAATACTACAGAACTGTGCACTTTAAAATAGTCAAAATGGTATACTGTGTCACAGTAAGAGTTCTTCAGATTCACATTTGCACAGAGTTGGCACTGAAATTTCTCATTGTGAAACTAGGGCGAGACAATGGTCCATCTTCTCCCTCACTCCAGTTTTCTGTAGCCTCTAGACGATGCCTAAGTAAGAGTTCTCAGATTACATTTGCAAGAGTTGGCACTGAAATTTCTCATTGTGAAACTAGGGCGAGACAATGGTCCATCTTCTCCCTCACTCCAGTTTTCTGTAGCCTCTAGACGATGCCTACATGCAATTCTATTTTCACAAGATGAATTTAAGGAGGTAGGCAGGGACTTCCCTGGTGGTCCAGTGGCTAAGACTCCATGCTCCCAATGCAGGGGACCTGGGTTTGATCCCTGGTCAGGGAACTAGACCCCACAGGCTAAGAGTTCACATCCCATGACTGAAGATTCTGCATGCCAAAACTAAAAGGCCTGGTGTAGCCAAATATATATATTTTGAAAAAAGGAGATCGGCAGAGTTATTCTGCTGCCAGAAAAGAGAAGTGATTTTTTTTTCCTTTGAGGCCAAATTTCAGCTGCCACCAGACCCAACAAGTCCCCTTGCATTGTCATAGGGCTGCGCAAGCTGGGGATGCAAAGCCCTTGGAACTGGAACTGAATTCCATTTTCTTTCTTACTTTAACAAAGACAAATGCAAACAACTTCTCCCATGGTAATGAGGCAAGATGGATTTGCCTCAAAAAGACTCTGAAACCACCTTTTCAGAACTTGTCTCCTGTCTCTTCTTCCCTGCCGCTATCTTTTCTTCTCTTCGGAGAGCATCTCTTTTTCTTGAAAGGAATAGCACATCTTCCTCAAAGTGAGGGAGAGATTTCCCCTCGTGACTTTCAAATTCTTGCTAGCAAATTTTTTGGCTCTGACTTTCCAAAATTTGTCCTGAATTACACTATAGAAGCTCCTGTACCAGAGTGTTCCATTTTTTTCTGAGCGAATAAATAAAGATCCACTGAGCAGTCTGCATTTGTTTTTATGTGCTTGCCTTAGTCCCTGAATACTCTTTAGAGTGGATGAAAGGAAGAATTTATACAACGCTGTGCAAGAACAGTCTATAACCCTCATATCTCTGCAGACTCATGTTCGCAAACAAGGCGATGCAGATATTTACGTAGAGGAACAGACCAGCGTGCATCTTCAAGAGTGGTTTGGTGTTTCTCTGTTTTTAACACATCTAATTTCCAAAAGCAGATGAGGCTCTAAAGTATCTTTCTGGATTGTTTTGCAACCCCAATCCATGGGAGGATTATTCAGATGATTCTTTTCAGCTCTAAAAAAAATCATAGACAAAAAAATGTACCCACTTATGGGCAGTTAAGAAAACTGTGAAACAGGGTTCATTTTCCATCATAGTTTAATGTCATTTCACAGCCCTTGGCCTCCTTCACTCCTGTTTCTTCTTTGACAACTATTTTTACGTCCTCAGGAGACCCCTAATTCTAACCCGTGGAAAATCTGCTTTCGGGAAAAGCTCTTCATGGGATATTTATAATGTAGAATTCTTTTTTAAGTTATGCAAAATTTTATTATGCAGTATTAAAATTTTAAAATATCAAATATAACACATTCACGAAAGCAGTGCTGTTGTTCAGTTGATAAGTTGTGTCTGACTCTTGGCGATCCCGTGGACTGTAGCACACCATGCTTCCTTGTCCCTCACTATCTCCCCAGTTTGCTCAAGTTCATGTTCAATGAGCTGGTGATGCTATCTAACCAGGACAAGAGGATGGAAGCACTAAACTACTGATATACCACATAAATGGTATTTAGGTTTTTAGGCACTCCTCAGATAATTTTCAAAGATTTTGAGATACAGCAAATATAAAAAGGCTCCATACTAAAATGTAAAGATAAAAAATACAAAGAACACATACAGACCCATTGCCTAGCTTTAGATATAAAATACCACCTTTGGAGAATGTGAAATCCTCTAAGTGCTTCCAACTGGTCATATGGTCCTTGGACCCTGATGTGACAGCTCCACTGGATTAAACATTAATGATTCTCTCATTTTTCTTCATAGTTTTGCAAGTGTGGATCTATCTATAGACATTATATTGTTTGACTGTGCTTTTTTCATTTTATAGAAATGACCTTAAATAGTGTTTGTGCTCCTGTAATTGACTTTTGGGCTTCCCTGGTGACTCAGTGGCAAAGAAACCATCTTCCAGTGCAGGAGATGCAGGTTCAATCCCTGAGTCAGGAAGATCCCCTGGAGAAGGAAATGGCAACCCACTCCAGTATTCTTGCCTGGGAAATCCTATGGACAGAAGAGCCTGGTGGGCTATAGTCCATGGGGTTGCAAAAGAGTCAGACGTGACTTAGTGACTAAACAACAACCATTTATTTTAGCTTAGCACAGTTTCTTGAGATTCCTATATGTATCTACATGACAAACTAATTCATTCATTTTCACCTTGTATAGTGGCCCATGACATGAGCATATTACGTTCTTCAGTTGCTGACCATTTGGTTTGTTTTTAGTGTGAGGAAAAGGTCCTTTTTCATTTTTTTCCCCACATAAATAATCAAGCAATCAATTACACCACATCACAATAGATCCTTTCCTGTGGATCTGAAGGGGCAGCTTTGTCGTTTATTCATTTCGATTTTTGAGTGAGTCTTTTCTGAATTCTTGGATATGTTTGGTTTATCTATTTGTCTATCCCTCCTGTGTTGTGCTGTCTTAATAATTAGAGCTAAATAAAAGACGCTTACTCCTTGGAAGGAAAGTTATGACCAATCTAGATAGCATATTCAAAAGCAGAGACATTACTTTGCCAACAAAGGTTCGCCTAGTCAAGGCTATGGTCTTTCCTGTGGTCATGTATGGATGTGAGAGCTGGACTGTGAAGAAGGCTGAGCGCCAAAGAATTGATGCTTTTGAAGTGTGGTGTTGGAGAAGACTCTTGAGAGTCCCTTGGACTGCAAGGAGATCCAACCAGTCCATTCTGAAGGAGATCAGCCCTTTGGAAGGGATTTCTTTGGAAGGAATGATGCTGAAGCTGAAACTCCAGTACTTTGGCCACCTCATGCGAAGAGTTGACTGATTGGAGAAGAGTCTGATGCTGGGAGGGATTGAGGGGCAGGAGGAGAAGGGGACAACAGAGGATGAGATGGCTGGATAGCATCACTGACTTGATGGACGTGAGTCTGAGTGACCTCCGGGAGCTGGTGATGGACAGGGAGGCCTGGCGTGCTGCGATTCATGGGGTCGCAAAGAGTCAAACACGACTGAGCGACTGAACTGAACTGATCTGAATAATAAAAAAAGCTAACGCGGGTTGATATTTATGATATGCCAGATACTGTTCCAAGTACTTTTTACTTTTTATTCCTTATCATTGCCCTGTGAAGTTGACACACTTATTACATAGATGAGGATACTGAGGCTCAGAGAAATAAACTGTAGGTATCTAGGCAGAATTAAAACCCAATATGTACAAGCATATTGTGCAAATCTGACTCGTATTTTTTTTTTACTATGTATGTGTGTGTGTATATATCTATCTATATCTATATCTATATATATATAGATATTTAATTGGTTGCTTCGGATCTTAGTTGAAGCATGCAGGCTAAGTAGTTGCAGCAGTGAGTGGGCTTAGTTGCCCCATGGCTTATAGATCTTAGTTCCCTGAACAGGCAGGCATTGAACCCTTGTCCCCTGCATTGGAAGGCAGATTCTTAACCATTGGACCATCAAAGAAGTCTCCTGACTCATATTATAAATCATGATATCTGGCTGGGCAATGGCTCTTCTTAAGAAGTGTCTTGGGTATTCCTAGTACTTTGCTCTTCCATGCAATTTTATAAACATCTTGCTAAATTACACATAAAACTAAAGCTATTAAAATTTTCCCTGGTTCCAACAAAAATATCCAGGCCAGATGATTTCATTGGTAAATTCTACTGAACATTTAAAGAAGAATTAATACCAACCCTTATCAAACTCCTCCAAAAGAAAAAAAAGAAAAAGAGGGAACTCTCCCAAACTCTTCTTGCCAAAATTACCTTGATACCCAAACCAGATGAGGGCACTATAAGAAGAGAAAATTACAGGCCAGTATCCCTGATGAAAAAATTCTGATTAAAATATTAGCAAATTGAATTCAGCAGTACATTAAGTATCACACACTATCACCAAGTGGGATTTATTCTAGGCAAGTAAGAATGGTTCAACATCTACAAGTCAATCATTGTGATACATCATTTTAACAAAATAAAGAATAAAAATCATAATATCATCTCAATAAATGCAGAAAAAACCTGAAAAAATTCAACCTCTTTTCATGATAAAAATACTCAACAAACTGGGTATATAGAGAATATACTTTAAAATAATAAAAGCGATATCTGACAATCCTACAACTAAAATTATACACAATAGTGAAAAGCTGTACGCTTCTCTTCTGAGATCAAAAACAAGAATGTCCACTCTCTCCACTTTTATTCAGCCTAGTATTGGAAGCTGCAGCCAGAGCAATTATGCAACAAAAATAAAAGGCATCCAAATTGGAAAGGAAAAATTAAAACTGTCTGTATTTTAGATGGTATGATATTTTGTATACTGCTTAGTCGCTTTAGTCGTGTCCAACTCTGTGCAAACCCAAGGACTGTAGTCCACCATGTTCCTCTGTCCATGGTATTCTCCGGGCAAGAATAGTGGAGTGGATTGCTATTTCCTTCTTCAGATATTATGTATAGAAAACTCTAAAGATTCCACCAAAAAGCTGTTAGAACAAATTTGAAAATACAGTGAAGTTGCAGTATATAAAATCAATATATAAAAAGCAGTTACTTCTCTGCATAATAAAGCTATCAGAAATAGAAAACTAAGACAGAGATGAATGAAACTGAAGAAGACAGAAATAAATGAAAGATATTCTGTGTTCATAGATTGGAAGAATTAATATTTTTAAGATGTCCACACTCTTCAAAACTATCTACAGATTCAACGCAGTCTCTATCAAAATTCCAGTAGCATTTTTCACAGAAATAGAATGCTGAAGTTTGTATGGAACCACAAAAATCCATGCACAGCCAAAGCAATCTTGAGAAGAAGAACAAAGCTGGAGGCACCACACCTTTTGATTTCAAACTATATTACAAAGCCACAGTAATCAAAAGAGAATCATATCGGCATTAAAACAGACATATAGATCAATGAAACAGAATACAGAGCCCAGAAATAAAGACATGCATAGATAGTCAATTAATTCATGACAGAGGAGCCAAAAATATACAATGGTGAAAGGATAAACTCTTCAATAAATGGTGGTGGGAAAACTGGAAGAAAATGAAACTGGACCCCTATTGTACTCCATACACAGGCATCAACTCAAAATGGATTAAAGACTTGAATAAAAAACCTACAGCCATAAACCTCTTATAAGAAAACACACTAAGCTCCTTGACAAAAGTCTTGGATTTGAAATCAAAAGCAAAGGCAACAAAAGCAAAATAAAAAGGTGGGGAGGGGGAACTACATCAAACTGAAAAAAAAAAAACCCTCTGCACAATAAAAGAAATGCTACGATGCTGTCCATGGGGTCGCAAAAAGTTAGACAAGACTGAGCAACTGAACTGAACTGATGACAGTAATCATTTTTTCAATATATCAAAGGCATGCTTAAACTTACCCAATGAATGTTTTATGTCAATTATATCTCAATATAGCAGGAAAATTATTTCATTAGTATTGCACTGAATCTAAATTTAGGTGATTGAGTCTTCCTAACCATTAACATTACATTTCTGTCCATTTATTTAGGCACTGATAATTTATTTTTAGTAGATTTTATAATATTCTGAAAATGGCACATCTTTTGTTAAATATATTCCTGCAGACCTTATCTTGTTTATGCTACTGAAAGGGTGTCATTTTAAAGTTACATTTTCTGTTTGTTGTTGTTTAGAGGAAACACAATTGACTTGAAACAGTTTTGGGCTTGCTTCTGGCAATGACAGAATAAAAGAGACCAGATTTACCCTTCCTCTTCAAATAACTAGGAAAATAGACAAAATATATGAAACAATGGTTCTCAGACATTGTACAATGCAGAGCACAGGAAAGCGATTGCTGAGAGATAAAAACAAATGAGGTGTGCCCAATGAATGTCTCTGGTTACTGTCTGGGACTTTCCAGACCACAGTGAAGGGAAAGGACACCCAATCAGAGGTCATCTATGTCTCTGAGTGGAGGAGACAGAGTTCAAAGTTCAGGGAGGCAAAACACAGATTTTAGGGAAACATATCACAGGAGGGTACTACACAGAGATATGGAAATGCATGGCATTTCCTTTGATCACAACAGAATTAGAAATCTGTGGCAGAAAGCTATTTGAAAAATCTCCAAATGTTAAATAACTCATTAGTTAAAGGAGAAATAGATCCAAAGATCAAGTTGGAGAAAACTGATGTCTTGACAATATTGAATCTTCCTATTCATGAATATGAAATCTCCCCTCATTTAGTTAGGTATTTGACTTCTTCCATCAGAGTTTGCAGCTTTTTTTCTCATATAGATCCGGCACATAGTTTATTAGATTTATACCTAAAGTATTTCACTTTTTTGGTATTAATGCAAAAATAGTATTATGTTCTTAATTACAAATTTGAATTGTTCAATGCTGGTATATAGGAAAGGAATTGACTTTTTTTGTATTAATTTATAATTTATAAATTTAGTATCAATTTATGAATTTATAATAATACAAATTTATATAACTAACACAATATATTACTAATTATATCAAGATTAACACAAATTTAATAGTAATTGTATTGATTAATTCTTAATAACATATCTTCTGCTGCTAAGTCACTTCAGTCGTGTCTGACTCTGTGTGACCTCATAGATGGCAGCCCACCAGGCTCCCCCGTCCCTGGGATTCTCCAGGCAAGAACACTGGAGTGGGTTGCCATTTCCTTCTCCAGTGCATAAAAGTGAAAAGTAAAAGTGAAGTCGCTGAGTCGTATCTGACTCCTAGCAACCCCATGGACTGGAGCCTACCAGGCTCCTCCATCCATGGGATTTTTCAGGCAAGAGTACTGGAGTGGGTTGCCATTGCCTTCTCCAAATAACACATCAATTAATGCCTAAATATTATATAATTACTATACTATCAATAACCTCAGATATGCAGATGACACCACCCTTATGGCAGAAAGTGAAGAGGAACTAAAAAGCCTCTTGATGAAAGTGGAAAGTGAAAAAGTTGGCTTAAAGCTCAACACTCAGAAAACGAGGATCATGGCATCCAGTCCCATCACTTCATTGGAAATAGATGGGGAAACGGTGGAAACAGTGTCAGATTTTATTTGTCTGGGCTCCAAAATCACTGCAGATGGTGACTGCAGCCATGAAATTAAAAGACGCTTACTCCTTGGAAGGAAAATTATGATTAACCTAGATAGCATATTCAAAAGCAGAGACATTACTTTGCCAACTAAGGTTCGTCTAGTCAAGGCGATGGTTTTTCCTGTGGTCATGTATGGATGTGAGAGTTGGACTGTGAAGAAGGCTGAGCGCCAAAGAATTGATGCTTTTGAACTGTGGTGTTGGAGAAGACTCTTGAGAGTCCCTTGGACTGCAAGGAGATCCAACCAGTCCATTCTAAAGGAGATCAGCCCTGGGATTTTTTTGGAAGGAATGATGCTGAAGCTGAAACTCCAGTATTTTGGTCACCTCATGCGAAGAGTTGACTCATTGGAAAAGACTCTGATGCTGGGAGGGACTGAGGGCAGGAGGAGAAGGGGACGACAGAGGATGAGATGGCTGGATGGCATCACTGACTTGATGGACGTGAGTCTGAGTGACCTCCGGGAGTTGGTGATGGACAGGGAGGCCTGGCATGCTGCGATTCATGGGGTCGCAAAGAGTCAAACATGACTGAGCGACTGATCTGACCTGATACTATCAATATTTAATTATATTTGTATAATTATATTAATCAATATTAATATAATTGATATTAATATATTGCATCCTCCTACCTTGCTACAATTGCTTATTAGTTCCAATAATTGTCATCTCTTTGGGATTTTCTCACTTTCAAGATCTTATTAAGGGGTTTCTTTGGTAAAGAATCTGCCTGCCAATGCAGGAGACATGGGTTCGATACCTGATCCGGGAAGATCCCATATGCTGCGGAGCAAGTAAATCTGTGCGCTACAGTTACTGAGCCTGTGCTCTAGAGCCCAAGAACTCCAACTACTGAAGCCGTGCACCCTAGAGCCCATGATCTGCAACGAGAAGCCATGGCACCGCACCTAGAGAGCAGCTCCCTCTTGCCGCAGCTAGAGAAAAACCTGTGCAATGAAGACCCAGAATGGCCAACATTTTAAAAATAATAAAATTATTTTAAAAAGATCTTCCTAAGTTTCTTGGGTGTCCACTGCTCACTGAAATGGGAGTACAAGTTTAAGGTGAAGAGCACCGGATTTCTCCCAATGATATCCTATCAAGTTTTAATACTTTTACTGACAAAACTCTTGGGTGTGGATTTTCAACTTTCATTTCAAGTCATCCCTCTTTGACAGTTAAACTGCTAGTTTTCACATCCAACCCCACTCATGTAAAGCTACAGATGGCATCTGCCAAGGTGCTGCTTGTAGTGGGGTGTCTGGACTAACTCCAAGTATGAAGATCACAGATTTCTACCATTCCCACTTAAAGTTCTAGAGATTTTTCACAAAAAAATGCTTCATAAGTATTGTTTGTCTTGGGTCAATTTCTAGGACCCTGATATATTTGTGAAATTTTGTCCAGTCTCTCTATATTTTTAGGAGAATGAATTTAATGGTTTTATTTTTAATGACTTAAAAATTTTTTTTTTTATCATTCTCGTCCTGCAGTTTCACAATAACTAGTGGAAACAGTGTCAGACTTTATGGGGCTCCAAAATCACTGCAGATGGTGACTGCAGCCATGAAACTAAAAGACGCTTACTCCTTGGAAGGAAAGTTATGACCAACCTAGATAGCATATTCAAAAGCAGAGACATTACTTTGCCAACAAAGGTCCATCTAGTCAAGGCTATGGTTTTTCCTGTGGTCATGTATGGATGTGAGAGTTGGACTGTGAAGAAAGCTGAGCGCCGAAGAACTGATGCTTTTGAACTGTGGTGTTGGAGAAGACTCTTGAGAGTCCCTTGGACTGCAAGGAGATCCAACCAGTCCATTCTAAAGGAGATCAGCCCTGGGTGTTCTTTGGAAGGAATGATGCTAAAGATGAAACTCCAATACTTTGGACACCTTATGAGAAGAGCTGACTCACTGGAAAAGACTCTGATGCTGGGAGGGATTGGGGCAGGAGAAGGGGACGACAGAGGATGAGATGGCTGGATGGCATCACCAACTCGATGGACGTGAGTTGGAGTGAACTCCGGGAGATGGTGATGGACAGGGAGGCCTGGTGTGCTGCGATTCATAGGGTCACAAAGAGTCAGACACGACTGCGCGCCTCAACTGTACTGAATTGAACTGAATTTTAGTTTTACTTTTTCCCACTGGATTTTTTTGTCTTATGAATCTGAGAATTATTGTGTTCTATTATTTCTGGAAAAGTCCCAGCCATTATTGTACCTTTTCCTTTTGGTTTGAGATTTAATTGTTTTGGGCATCTTGATTGAGATGTAATTCATTATCTTCTCAAATTTTGTTCTACCCTGATTTTCTATTATTTCCAAGGCTAGAAGTTGACAAACAGTGATCCATGCACCAAAGTATGTTGTCTTTTTGTAAGTAAAGTTTATTGGAAAACATACAGCCTCGTTTGTTTACTTGATTATCTACAGCTGCTTTGCACTACAATGGCAGAGTCGAGTATTTCTCGGAGTATTTTTCAGAGCATCATTTTGCATGACAATGACAGGGTTGATAGAGCCCTTTTGGCCCATGAACCCTAAAATATTTGCTATCTGATATTTCTACAGGAACAAGTTGCCCTCTCCTGTCCTAAACCTCCCAATCTGACAGGTGTTCTACCCTCCCCCACTATATTTTCTTCATCTTTAAACTCTCATTCCTACCTTCTCTTTGCCTATGTGGCATTCTTAATTATTAATCTATCTTGTGATTTACACATTCTTTCTCCAATTAGCCTAATCTTATGTTTAAAGCAATTCCTAAGTTCAATTATTATATTTCTCATTTCCAGAATGCTAATTTCTTTTCAAATTCTGTATTTAATGTTATACAACTTTATGATGGGCCTCCTTGGTGGCTCAGCTGATAAAGAATCTGTCTGCAATGCAGGAGACCCAGGTTCAATCCCTGGGTCAGAAAGATCTCCTGGAGAAGGGAGATGGCTACCAACCACTCCAGTATTCTTGCCTGAAGAATCCCATGGACAGAGGATCCTGGTGGGCTACAGTCCATGGGGTCACAAAGAGTCAGACATGACTGAGTGACTAACACACAAAACACACAACTTTATGATACTTGCTATATGCTTTTAGCTTCTTGAGTGTATTAAAGATATAAAACTTACATATTCCTGGGGTAAAAAGTCTAATTCTGAAATTCTTCACTTTGTTATTTCTCTTGATTTTTGCTAATAGTGTTCTACTCCCTTGTGTTTGGTAAATCTTTTTGTGAGCTCATGCTCCTTGGAAACCTTTTTCCTAAATGTGAGGCTTAGGTTTAAGATGCATTCTTTCAGAGAAGATTTGCATTTCTCCTGTCAAGCACCTGGGAGACTATCAATTTGATGCCGCTTTAAATTCAAATTTTGCCCTTTTTTGGATGGTTACAATGGTTACCTGGTAGGACTGAGCTTAATGCCATTTTAAAAACAGATATTTTCTTTCTCCTGGTCCTCGCAGAGTGAAGGCTGAGGCAAACAATTTTCTCTACTAATTGTCTATGAGATGTGGGATTTTTAAATACAATCCCCTTTCTTCCTTTTTATCTATGTCTCCAATCTATTTGCACAATCTGCCCTGGTCCTTTCTTTCTTTTTTAAATCTATTTATATATTTACTTCTGGCTTTGTTGGGTCTTTGTTGCTGTGTGGGCTTTTCTCAAGTTGTGGTAGGCAGGAGCTACTCTCTCATTGGAGTGTGTGGGCTTCTCATTGTGGTGGCTTCTCTTGTTGTGGAGCTTGGGCCCTAGAGCACAGGCTCAGCAGTTGTGGCACATGGGCTTAGTTACTCTTTGGCACGTGGGATCTTCCTGGATCAGGATGGAACCTGTGTCTCCTGCATTGGCAGGCAGATTCTCTACCACTGGGCCACCAACCTTTGTGTATAACTACTGGAACTCAGGTTCTGGGTCACAAAGAATTGGCAAACAACCCAGAATAAATGTTTGTATTTCTGTGGAATTGTGTTTTCACATGATATGTGGCCTTTGCAGGTATTCTTTCACTTTCCTAACAGCTCAGGTGTACATGAAAATTAGATGTTTTATTGGATCCAGGATTTTAGACATGCTCTATCAGTAAGTGTTGCATTTAAAGTTTAGTGCATTGTATTAAATAAAAAAAAAAAATAGCCATTTTAAGGTTAATTCCTAATTCTAAAGAAAAAGATTATATCTTAATATTGGCATCTGTGTGGAACTGCAGGAGACATATTGAGGCAGGGTTCTTATGTGGATGTAGAATATTCTCTACTTTATCAGTCAAAAATCTTCATTAATTTGTCTTGGTATCCCTTTCTTGTGACCTACTCTGGGTAGGCCGATATGTAAAGTGCAGTAGAGCATTCAAGAATAAAAAATGATAGTTCTGTATTGTATAAGTAATTACATCACTACGAGTGTTATAAATGCTTACTACTCTCAGTGCTTCACATACTTTATCATGTGCAATTTCATTAACAGATATGTGAAGTATGTACTTTAGTGACTACGCTTATTTTTAAATGAGGAAAGTAGGGTACAAAGATAATAGGATAATTAGGAAAGGCAAATTGCTAGTAAGTAATAAAACCAGAATTCAAACCCTTGCAGACTGACTACAGAGACTATGTCGTTAACTACTATACAACACTATATGACATGGTACTGTATGATACCAGACTACACTATGCTATACAATACTATTCTGTGCTAAAGATGTAAGATATGTAGAGTTTAACAGGAAGATAATAGATACAACAAGTAGAAAGAATAAAGACTACACAGATTATGTGCTAAATGTCACCGTAACAGCATAGATTAGAGAATCACTATAATGTGTGGTAAAATGATCAGGGAAGCTTCAGGGAAGACTTGGACCAACCTTAGCTGTGCATGCTAAGATACAAAAATAATGGTATCAAATGGTGCCCTTATAATAAATTGTTAACCCCATGTTAATGGCATGCTAAGAAATAAACAGCACACTGGAAAGTTTAAACCTTTAGTATCTCTGAAGAATCAAGAAAGCCTATGTGGTTCTTTTCTCCATGCAACCGGTAAGAAAGCACTTCCCAGAATACTGTGCAGTTACGTTGTGGCCTTAGGACATGGTGGGATGGCATCACCAACTCAATGGACATGAGTTTGAGCAAGCTCTGGGAGTTGGTGATGGACAGGGAAGCCTGGCGGGCTGCAGTCCATGGGGTCGCAGAGAGTCAGACACAACTGAGTGACTGAACTGAACTAGGACAGATTCTGGCTTAAAGAATGTGAGTGGAAATTATGTTGCTGTTTCCAGGCCTGGCCCTAAACTGCCAAACAACTTAGAAGGTGTCTCCCTCCCTCTGAGATGGGGAAAGCTATAAGGTGGAAGAGACTATCCAGAGGAGTAATCTCAGAGGAACCACCTGCCTTCCAAACCATGACATGAACAATAAAGAAATCTTGTTTTAAACTACTGAGATTTTGAGTCTGCTTGTAATAGCAGAGAGTTTTAATTACCCTAATGAAATCGATACGGATGCAGACAAACAAGATAATCACATGTTTTTACTGACTTATTTGGCTGCACCAGGTCTTGGTTGTGGCACACAGGATCTTAAATCCTCATTGCGGCATGTGGGATCTTTCAGTTTCGGCAGGGAAACTTGTTAGTTGCTGCCTGTGGGATCTATTTCCCCAACCAAGGGTGGAACCCAGGCCTGCTGCACAGGGAGTGCCGAGTCTTAGCCACTGGACCACCAGGGAAGTCCCTTCACAGTCTTTTTTTTTTTTTTTTTTAATTTATGTATTTATTTTAATTGGAAGCTAATTACTTTACAATATTGTAGTGGTTTCTGCCATACATTGACATGAATCTGCCATGGGTATACACGTGTTCCCCATCCTGAACCCCCCTCTCCCCTCCCTCCCCATCCCATCCCTCCGGGTCATTCCAGTGCACCAGCCCTGAGCACCCTGTCTCATGCATCAAACCTTGACAGGCGATCTGTTTCACATATGATAATATACATGTTTCAATGGTATTCTCTCAAATCATCCCACCCTCGCCTTCTCCCACAGAGTCCAATAGACTGTTCTTTACATCTGTGTCTCTTTTGCTGTCTCACATACAGGGTCATCTTTACCATCTTTCTAAATTCCATATATATGCATTAGTATACTGTATTGGTGTTTTTCTTTCTGGCTTACTTCACTCTGTA
Source organism: Tragelaphus eurycerus (assembly GCA_935064755.1). NCBI lineage: Eukaryota > Metazoa > Chordata > Mammalia > Artiodactyla > Bovidae > Tragelaphus > Tragelaphus eurycerus. Next base: position 317,780 of record CAKXYN010000145.1, read on the forward strand.
TAATCGGCTCCAATTTCATCCACCTCATTAGAACTGATTCAAATGTATTCTTTTTAATGGCTGAGTAATACTCCATTGTATATATGTACCACAGCTTTCTTATCCATTCGTCTGCTGATGGACATCTAGGTTGCTTCCATGTCCTGGCTATTATAAACAGTGCTGCGATGAACATTAGGGTACACGTGTCTCTTTCAATTCTGGTTTCTTCTGTGTGTATGCTCAGCAGTGGGATTGCTGGGTCATATGGCAGTTCTATTTCCAGTTTTTTAAGGAATCTCCACACTGTTCTCCATAGTGGCTGTACTAGTTTGCATTCCCACCAACAGTGTGAGAGGGTTCCCTTTTCTCCACACCCTCTTCAGTATTTATTGCTCTTAGAATTTTTGATAGCAGCCATTCTGACCAGCGTGACATAGTACCTCATTGTGGTTTTGATTTGCATTTCTCTGATAATGAGTGAAGTTGAGCATCTTTTCATGTGTTTGTTAGCCATCTGTAAGTCTTCTTTGGAGAAATGTCTGTTTAGTTCTTCAAACCCATTTTTGTGATTGGGTCATTTATTTTTCTGGAATTGAGCTGCAGGAGCTACTTGTATATTTTTGAGATTAATTCTTTGTCAGTTGTTTGGTTTGCTATTATTTTCTCCCATTCACAGTCTTTTAAAGTAAATGTTTTGGAGGATACAGAAAATCTCTTTGCAGCCCTCAAAATTTCCCTTTGCTTAGTTATTTCCTATCTTTTACTTTGTTAGTTCTAGGCATTTTCAAGAATGATAAGGTCACTTGTATGATAATCAAAAAAGAATGATACTTGATTTAGGACAACTTTGATGATTATATACTATTTTAGGGTCAACATTCACTAAAACAAAAATCAGATCAGATCAGATCAGTCGCTCAGTCGTGTCCAACTCTTTGCTATTATAATAACTAATACCTACTGAAAAATTTGTATTAATTTTTGTCTTATGTATTTTATGTGTCTTATTGTGTTTAGTTTTTAGAAAAATTTGGGTATGACTATTATTTGTTAGCAGCAGGTCAACGTGATTTTAACACTACTTTAAAAAAATTCTTAGTGCTCAGAATGATTTTCGAACTCCTAGAAAAACCAAAAGTAACTTTTAGGTATGTGAAGATATAACTTGGCCATATTTCATCAGCACTGATTTTCCTAAAGTTTTGACAATCTTTCCTGAAACACTGAAAAATACTTTTCCACTAAACTTGAGATTTCTAACTGAAGCTCAAGAGTTAGATTTCATATTGATCTAATAAACCATTAAGTGGCCAAATGGTACAATTTACCACAACCACATGGGATTATGGGAAATTCTCTCTCCTTTTTCATTTCTTCACATAGCAGACTAAAGGTAGAGGAGCTATCATTTCACTCTTTTGTTTCCAACAAGCAAATGCATGTAAACAAGCAATTATTTCTGTAGCATACATTCTCCTACACTGTTTAAAGCAATGATTTGTTTATTTCAAACTCTACTTTCTGCATATAAAACAAATTATTTTTTGCATGAATATGAGAACACATCGTTTCCCTAAGTTAAGTAGTAAAAAAATTCTCTCTCCCGCCATCACAAATTAAATAGGTTATTAAATTCCATTATCTTAAGTGCATGCAAGTGCCCTTGGCTTAAGAGAAACATTTCTGCAGATGCTATCTATCCAAAATCAAAATTGTCTTTTCTGGGTAGCTATGAAATAAAGATTCATGACCTTACATGAGGCAAAAAGAAAACAAAAAACAAATAAAGCTCAATTTATGTAAAAATGATGTCATTAAGCTCTGCTGAATGTCTTGGTATCTCATCTACTGCTTTTCAAGAAAATATAACCAATGACATTTTATACACATTAATGTTCCCATTCTATAATTCAGTAGGAGGAGTATGTTGAATGCTTTCAGCGACACATCCCATGGTTAATGACATTATCTTGGGTACCGACTCTGAGTTTCACTGTGAACACATCCATTTGTCCTTCACTTTCAGATTTTCATCTTTAGTTTCTTCCTCCATCTCCACCTCCTTCCCTTTAAGGCAGACCTTGGCCATGACTTACAGCCAAATTTCCCTTCTCTCTCTACATTCCAGTACTAGCTTCCCTTTCTTTGCCTCACATATAAAATTCACTGTGTTTTCATCCAATCTCCATAACTCCTGATTTATCCGAAACCTACCCCCCTCAAACAGCAGGACATTTCTGAGTCCTATATTTCTGAGATGATAACTGAAGGCTATCCACACCATAGGGTCACTCAAGTTAGTGGATGGTACAGAGCTTTCAGTCAGATGTGATCAATTCTCATTTTTTGCTGCAGTACAGTATTAGTGTTCTGTAATATCCAATGGAATGAGCAGACACTAAAACAATGTTCCTAGGGGAGAAAAGAAGGTATAGCTCAAGAGAGCCTCTGGTCACAACTTTTTTGTCAAACGATTAATACATAACCTTTATTAATGTTTTTTGGTCTGACATCTTATGTAACATATATGGTTGGTTCAATAACATGACTCACACCAGCAGCGCTATCACTCAAGCCCGAACAAAGTTTATTGAGCACATACTTTGTCAGCAGGGCACGTCACAGCCTTACTGTACTGGATCGCTGAGGAGACCACCTGCTCTTTGCTTTGTGGCAATTTTAAACGGTGACATCATCAACACAGTGCAAAAATGTGACACTAAAATAGACCGTGAAAATGACACTTGTTTACAGTAGGAGCCAAACAGGGAGGCAGAGGGTGGCCTTGTTCAACCTCAGCTAGAAATATGCCTATGTTTTCAGCAACTTGTCCCTGAATGACTGTGAAAACACTTAAGTATTGATTTATTAAATTTTAGTGAGCAGGCAAATTTACAAATATGGGCTCTGTTAATGATGAAAACTGCATTTCAATCATAAAAATATGTTACGGACTAAGATTGAACCCACATCTCTTTAAGTCTTCTGCAATGGCAGGTGGGTTCTTTACCACTTAGTACAATCTGGGAAGCCCAGACTAAGATGCTATCAGTGGCCAAAAAAGGTTCCAGTTTTAAAAGGCACGTTTTCTATTGACTGACACGTGTGGAAATTGGTGTCAACTTAATCCAGCTGAAGTTCAAATTTTTTGATAAAACTGTATTTTTAAAGTCTTCCATTCTCTTGTCTCTACTGGGTACTCCTAAGTTACAGTTCATCGTAGTGGGTGTTTCAACCCTCTGAAAGTTCTGACTTTCTAAAAAATCCCAAGCCTGCATGGTTTTGGCAACTAAACACAGAGTTCAGTATTATCTTTAGGGAAACCCCTCACTCAAAGGCAAGGGAAAACTTTCCCCACTCATCCTAAAGAAAGAGACTACCCTCTCACCACCAAATCTCTCAGTTTTCTACCACTAAGGAATTCCTCTCTTGCTGTGCTCCTTTCTGCTGGTTTTATTCAAAATGCACTCTCTGAGCTTTTTTTTTTTTTTTTTAGCAGGATCAAGGAAGTCACAGGGCTGATGTCTGTGGCAGGGATGGGTTTAGGGAAGGCTGCCTTGGAAGACTTCTGGAAGGATGAACTGGGGTTTCTTTTTTTTTTTTTAATTTAAAAAATGAAACAAAATTTTTGGCCACACCATATGGCATGTGGGATCTTAATTTCCCTACCAGGCATTGAACCTGTGCCTCTTGCATTTGAAGGGTGGAGTCTCAACCACTGGACCACCAAGGAAGTCCCTGAGCTGGGGTTCTAAATAGTGAGATTTGACAGGAAGCCAAGATCTTGGGTTTATCTGGCTTGGTTTTCTCTTTAAGATTCACTCTGCAACCTGTTTCAATGGGAGTTTAAAACCATGCTTCAAAATTCTTTCTGATGTGAATCCTAAAATATTCTCAGAATGTCAACATGATCCTTTGCCCAAGGACTCACCACCTGTCTGCACAAACACCTAAGGTCTGCTTTAGATCACAAAATGGAAATAAAGCTTCAAGGTGAATTGAGAGAGTAGTATGGAAACATATACATTACCATATGCAAAATAGATAGCCAGTGGGAATTTGCTGTATGACTCAGGGAGCTCAAACCAGTGCTCTGGGACAACACAGAGGGGAGTGATGGAGCAGGAGGTGGGCAGGAGGTTCAAGAGGGAGGGGACGTATATATATACCTATGACTGATTCATGTCAATGTACGGAGGAAACCAACACAACATTGTAAAGCAATTATCCTTCAATTAAAAATTATTTTCAAAGTCTTATTCAGATTGCCTTTAGGGTTTTTAGTTAAATGTAGAAATGATTCTTCCTTTTTCTCTTTACTTTGTTTTGGTCAAAGAAAATGTCAGTGTCAATTCTGTCTAAACGTAAAATCATGTCATTGGATTCCTGGGGGAAAAAGAACCCTACATGAAACGTATATTCAGATGCTATGGGCGAAAGCCTGGTTTAGAAAAGCCTTTGTTCTGTGGTAGAGGCTGCCATAGTTCTTCCATTGCATCAGTTTTTACTTACACATTTTAATGAATAAAAACATGCAGACTGACAATCCACCAGAATCATCAAATAGCAATTACCAAAGAACAGAACAGCTTCAGTGAGAGGTGAAGAAGGACAAAAAGTATCATCAAATGAGTTTAAAATTTTTTTAGGTAGAGCACCGAGTTGACCGTTTCATTTTCCCCTGTAACTGATTTCTTTTGCTTCAAGAGAAACCCACAACTGGTTGGAATCTGATTCCTGCAGTGTTATTAATAACATAGAGGCAATAGTACTGCCAGCAGTCTGTTTATAAGCATGTTAGGCGGTCATGAGGATGCTTCCTTGAAGATAGCTGCCCAGAAGAAAATAAGAGAATACCTTTCCTATGTCTGGAGGTCCCTTACTTAACAGGACACTGAGGAGTTGTCTTATTCGCCTCTGCCTGGCTCATTAGCTGTGTGACCTTGGCCAAGTTATTTCATCGTGGCCATGTTCCCTCAACTGTAGACTGTAGTTTATTACCAAAGCTTATTATCACACTGAATTGTACAAGATCTTAATAAGAGAATGGATTTACAGCTTTTGAATGCCCTGCATTCAAGGAGTCACCATAGATATATTATTTCAGCATCATAATTTCATATTTTGATTATTCTGCACTTCCTGTGCCTGCCTTCCATAGCCAAGTGGAGCCCATACCCCAGGGATACAGAGTTTAGGGTGACAGCTGTCTCATAAGCAGGGGACACTGTCCAGGGCCGGGAAAGTAGTCAGACACCAGAGGGGGAAAGAAGTTAGCAAAATTTGAAGTGTCTTTATTACAACTCAACTAGTTTTTAAAATTTCCATTTCTTTTCAACAAATGTGTTTTCTTCCTCTCATGGAACTAAGAACATATGTGCTGCCTGGCAGATGATTTCTGCAACTCTTAAAGTTGGGACTGGGGAAAGCTGACTCACAATTTCTTCCATGGCACGTGTGAAATCTTTCAGGAAAACTTGGAGCCGGGAAGAGCCATGGGATTTTTAGATGATGCTCTCTATTGCCTTTCAATTAAATTAGTAGAAAAGAATAGATAATTATTTGCTTCTATTTCTGACCCTTTAGAACTATTTTTTAAAGCAGTAAAACCGGATGGGATGAAAAAAAGGTACTAACATGGAAAGAAGGTCACACTTGCAAAGGGTTTTAGCTTTTCCATCATCTGAATTATCTGATCTTGGGGAAATCCTGTGATGCAGGTTTGACCTGTGACAAGGACAAAGGCTCTCAGAGATTCCACAGCCATTGAGACTTTGAGTTCAGTCGCTCAGTCGTGTCCAACTCTTTTCGACCCCATGAATCGCAGCACGCCAGGCCTCCCTGTCCATCACCAACTCCCGGAGTTCACTCAGGCTCACATCCATCGAGTCAGTGATGCCATCCAGCCATCTTATCTTCTGTTGTCCCCTTCTCCTCCTGCCCCCAATCCCTCCCAGCATCAGAGTCTTTTCCAATGAGTCAACTCTTCGCATGAGGTGGCCAAAGTACTGGAGTTTCAGCTTTAGCATCAGTCCTTTCAAAGAAATCCCAGGGCTGATCTCCTTCAGAATGGACTGGTTGGATCTCCTTGCAGTCCAAGGGACTCTCAAGCGTCTTCTCCAACACCACAGTTCAAAAGCATCAGTTCTTCGGCACTCAGCCTTCTTCACGGTCCAATTCTCACATCCATACATGACCACAGGAAAAACCATAGCCTTGACTAGATGAACCTTAGTTGGCAAAGTAATGTCTCTGCTTTTGAATATGCTATCTAGGTTGGTCATAACTTTTCTTCCAAGGAGTAAGCGTCTGAGACTATATATGGACTCTATTCACTGAGTTCTTTGCACTACACTGCATACTATTTTTTTTTTTTTTTTTTTTGGATTCACATAGTTCAGCTTTGATTATAATTAAAGTAATAAAAAGTATGAAAAACTAGAACATGATTCTTGTTAAAAGAATACATTTGGGGAAATGTTCTTTGGCTATCCCTGTAATTGATCAAGTGTTTGATGGAAGTTATTTTACTAGATATGTGGTCCCTGAGATCCATGCAAAAACAACATATCAAGGACCTTAGCTACATGACCTGTTGTAAAAGGTTCAGGGATCAAGTCTGATAGCCTGTGGACAAACATACAGATCCATTCAGTGTCATGAGTTGTCTTTCAAAGTATTTTATGTGTTGTATACAACTTAAACGCCTTAATGATGGGAAAGATTCAAGGCAAAAGGAGAAAGGGGTGGCAAAGGATAAGATGGTTTGATAGCATCACTAACTCAATGGATATGAATCTGAGCAAACTCCAGGAGACAGTGGAGGACAGAGGAGCCTGGCGGGGGGGGGGGGGCGGGGGGCGCCGGGAGTCCATGGGGTCGCAAAGAGTCAGACACGACTTAGTGAATGAACAACAACAACCATACAAATTAAATATGAAGTCCAATAAGGGTGCCTTACAGATTTGACAAAGTATTTCTTTTAAGCACTTTCCTCATAATGTGCTCTAGGTATTGCTCCCTGCAGAAGGCCTGTGGGTGGTGGTCAGTGGCAGCCCTAGAAGCCAGAGCAGGACCTGTGGGTGAGGAATGGGCAAATGCAGGGAAGCAGGACTTGGAGAGGATGGACCCCGGCCTGAACAGTGGCAAGCACAGACTGCAAAGTTCCCCCAGCTCAGAAAGCAAAGGCACTCCAAAAACTGCTGCAACAGAGGCCAGAGCAAGAGTCAGGAACCAGAAACACTAACTACAGGCTAAGTGGCCATCATTCTGATTCATTCCAGAGTTTGGTTCAGATCCTGGGCTCACCACTTAATGGCTGAGTGACCTTGAGCAAAGCACTTAAACTTTGCAGAGTCCTGTTTCCCTGTATGTAAGTGAGGAAAAGACACCTCCCTGTGCGTGGCTGGGAGGATTAAAAAATATCACCTACACTGCACAGCACGTGCACACAGTAGACATTCCATAGTTGTGGGGGGGGGAGGGACCCCCAACAAATAGTTGTTATTATTTCATATCATTGTGATTATCCACAATCCAGGGGTTGTTAACATCACCCGATGCTATAATTTGAAACACGTTTATTCTTTATATCCTAACAAACTATTTCAAAGCCTGTTTTTCAAATACATTATCTAGTTTGAGCTTAAAAAAAAAAAAAATCCCTGTATATGTTCTGCTCTGCTTGTCAAAGGCTCTCCGTAATGTTGACTCAAGGGTAAGTCAATTACACAGGATACTGTTCTGCCTATTATTCTTTTTAAACCACATTCCTTGTGGTACTGGGTCAATTTCTTTACTTCCTATTCCCTCTTACCACATTCCATAGCCTAAAAAGATGCCAGTTAAGCTTTAACCCTCCTTTGAAAGTGAATTTTCATCTCTACTCTTTTTTTTTAAAGTTATTTAAAGTAGTGGCAAGTTCTTTGAGTGCCCTCCAAACCCCAACCCAGGCAACAAAATAGTAATAGGAGAAAATTATGAGTGCTTGGGCCAGAGTCCTCCCGCTGAGCATGATGACTTTCTAATGAACTACGCATCCATAAACGGTTGACTCTTTGATCTCTGGCCGCTTGTACAGCTCTAAAGAGAAAGGCATTCCAGTCCAAACCACACAAAGAGAGAAGGAACACAGGTTATTTATGGGAGCCCACTGACTCTGAGTGTAGCCTGGCTCTTTCAAGATTCAAACACACACATCATTTTGACTGCCAAATCTGCTCCCTCCCCTCATGGTGTCTAATGGGGCTGGAGTGTAGGAATGTCTGATCTCTGGCTTCTCCTTGGGGTGAGAAAGGTAGCTGGTTTGGCAGAGAGACAGACACAACAGTATTTATAGAGACAGTAGAAAATCGACTCCATATGCCTAGGATAGGAAATCAGAGTCAATCACCAGGAGCTTTAAAAGGACTCCTGAATTCCCTTTCTGAGGTTCAGCTTCTGGCCAAGAGTAAACAGGACCTACTATCCAGCTCTCCAGCCGTAAAAAGTCCAGTGTCCACACGTCCTCTCTTATCTGAAGGTCTTCCACCAATGTTGTCACTTTTCAGAAGGAAACACTCTCTTTAGATTCTTGAATTCAGAAGCTGTTTTGCAAGTCTGACTCTTGTATTAGTGAATTTTCTGCATCATAGCTGGTATAAACATGGAAGCCATGAATCCTTGATTCTGAAGTTGTTGAAACTAAGTTCAATGACCTCTTGCCAGTGACTCTAGAGTTATGATGTTTTGGGGTAACAATGCAGTTTGGCTGACTCACGTTGCTCACTAAAGCAAATCCAAGGTTATAACCACTGTACTGGGATAGGAGCTATCTCCTCTCTATCTTAGCTTCCTGTGGATCAAATACCAAAATTTTATAGTATGGTGTGAAATGGTAAGGGCTATATGAAGACTTCTGTAATGCGACCCCATGAACTGTAGCCTGCCAGGCTCCTCTGTCCATGGGATTTTTTCAGGCAAGAATACTGGAGTGGGTTGCTATTTCCTTCTCCATCTATAATCGGAGGAAACTCAAAACGAAAATTGCTTTTATTAAACTATTGAAGTAGTGGATTTGTTAAGGGGAACACTGACTGAAATCACCCCCCACTCCCCACCCCCCACCCCCAGCCAGGCAAGATAGTTGCCACTTGCGTGAATCATCTTAGAACAGAAGGTCATGGTAAGGAGCACAGAACTAAAAAGTTACCACCAATGGGAAAAATTTGTGAAAGGTCAAAAGGAGAGAGGAGACATAGCTATATATGTCTTACCAATCTCCTAGAATCCTCCCTGGAATCCATCTTGGCTGAGTGACACATGCCACCTGAGTTCACCAGAAGGACCCTGAGTCAAAATGATTGGCCGGAGACCATCTGGAAACTAACCCCATCCCCACAAAACCTGAGACTGTGAGCCACATGGCAAAGCAGTCCTCTTGGGTTCTCTTACACTCCTGCTCTCCACCCAGGTGCCTCTGCCCTGCAGAATCTCTTGCTCTGTCAGTGTGTGTGTTCCCTCAGACAATTCATTTCTGAATGTGAGGCAAGAGCCTACTCTCAGGCCCTGGAAGGGGTCCCCCATCCTGCAGCAGATTTATGATCAGAATTTGGGCCAAATGAGTACAATTAAAGCTGGGGAGTCGATTTGGTCATCCCACCATTCAGGACACCCAAATCCACCTCCGTAGGCTGATGTGGGCAAAGCAAAAGAACCTCAATGAAACTGGCAAACTAATTTTGCTACTTTTGTGGGACCTTGACTTAGATCAAAGTCATTATTACTGGGTAGGCCTTAAAAAGGATCTTACTTTCGATTCACTCTATTTACTCCATAGATACAAAGTCATCAGATACCTACAGGGGTTCACATGTTGTCTGCCAAAGGTTCATGATCTTTGAACATTCTCTTAGTCTTTAGTCATCATGATGGCTTCAAGCCAGAGTCTGAACACAAAGACAGGCACAAAAGTGTACATAAAACATAGGCTGAAAGGTAACACCTATATCAACAGAGCTGCCTGAAAGCTCAAAGAAAGAATGGCTAAAAAAATAAAACAGCTGGATATCAGAATGAATACACATTGGAGGAAGAGTGCATGGTTGGACTCAGATGTTTTGTTCCACGAGGCTCAAGGAGGAATTAACAGAAACCAAGTTTTATAGATAGGCCTTTAGCTCGTAATTTGTTCACTGTCAAGATGATGAATGCTTACTTTATGATTTAATAAAAAGAGAGACTTACCTAGCAAAAAATGAAGAGGAGGCGTCCTCCACTGATAAGTGGCACAGTCTTTGGGGGTGACACCCAGGGGCTCTGGATTGAGGCTCCAACCCCGTCACCCAGACACACAGTGCACAGCACAATCAGTACAAATTCAGGACCTCAGTCTCTCCATCTGAAAAATGCAAATAATAATGTCATGGTTTCCACCAAGTAACTGCTGAGTAATTAGAAATTTAAGGTGATTAAAACACACAGGAAGAATATAGAGTACAATGTATGCATGATGTGAAGAGCAGAATGGGTTGTAATCCTATATACACTTCTGTACAAGTTACCCAAGTCAGAAGTTTTTAACTTCAAGTTTTTCACAAAGCCTTAGTCAGACACTACCAAGGAATGTAAATACATTAAACTGATCAACCATGAAAAGAAGAGCAGACTTGTGTAGTTTGGGCTTTCCTGGTGGCTCAGACGGTAAAGAATCCTCCTGCAATGTGGGAGGCCTGAGTTTGATCTCTGGGTTGGGAAGATGCCCTGGAGAAGGGAATGGCAACCCACTCCAGTATTTTTGCTTGGAGAATTCCATGGACAGAGGAGCCTGGCAGGCTACAGTCCATAGAGTCAGAAACGACTGAGCGACTTTCACACTTCTGTCATTGGAGGCAGAAGGAAATCAGAAAAGGCCAACTGAGAATCAGAGACTGAATGAAAGGCTGAGTTGTCTCTGATTCACCTCTCTGCTCCCTTTGTTGGGAGTGATGGGCAGCAGGGATTGCTGGATCATTTCAAGAGCCTGATGCACAGAGAAGTCTGGATTCCATCAGCCATGCCAATGGGAAGTAACCATGGGACTGGGGACCCATAGCAGGAGGCTGGGCCACCGAAGAACATGAGGTGCTCAACATAAAGATACTGAAATTGTGGATGAAACCAAGAGGACCTTGGTTTGCAGAGCAGAGTTTCCAATGGTCTGCAGAGCAGGAGTCCAGGATCATTGAGGAACTCCAGGAAACAGAACTTGATTTTGCCATCTTTCCCTACAGTCAGCAGATTTCTATGCTGCCAGGAGCTCTAGTAGTTGAGTTGATGTCAGTGGACTGAGTGAGCACAGAACAGGACAACCTTTAGGACAGCATTTCCCCAAATGGAAATCTGTTTACTTCAATTCTTAGTATCCAGAGAAACATGGTGCTAATTGGAAAGAAAATCATGGATGAAACTATGGAGAAAAAGAATCATTGAACACAATTAAAATGTGTCAAAACACATTACTGAGTTTTGACCTAAAATAACCATTGGCAATCATCTGGTAGTTAAAAAATAAAAAATACTTGGTAGTACCTGAAAATCTCATCTTTGAATAAAATAAAGAGGTCTCTAGAATAATTTGAATTGTTATTGTTCAGTTGCTTAGTTGTGTCCAACTCTTTTCGAACCCATGCACTGCAACACACCAGGCTTCCCTGTCCTTCACCTTCATAATTTGAATACTGCCACCCAATTTGTCACATTTTGGAAGAGAGAGCTTGTTTAGTAAATTTTAATTTCAAATCAGCAGAACTCCAAAGTAATTCAAAATTTAGAGACGTCAGGATAAGAAAAATATGAAACCACTAAGTCTGAATGATTGAAGTGTTATTGTTTGACTACTGCAAACTACTATTGGTAGCAGATTTATGGAAAACATTATATGATTCAGAGCAACATTTTAATCAATCCGAAGGTTATCCTGTGCCAGCATAATCTTTGTGAGGAAAGCAACTGTGAAACTTGCCCCTTTTTGCAACAGAATTTCTCTCTCTGGTCCACTGGCTACCAATTAAATTTTCTCATTTATGAAATCCAAATGGTTGCACTAGATAGAATGCAAGAATATAAAATGAGTTTTCTCCTAAATGTGAAATAGCTGATGGCATTCACAGTTAAAGAAATGCTATTTGATACACGGATATCAAGGGGAGAAGGGTGGTGGTGAGAGGAATTGTGAGACTGGGATTGACACATATCTACACTATTAATACTATATATAAATTGGATAACTCAAGAGAGCATACTGCATTATGGGAACTCAACTTAAAGTGCTGTGGTGATCTGAATGGTACAGAAGTCCAAAAGGGACGGGATATACATAAAAGTGGGGCTTCCCTGATAGCTCAGCCAGTAAAGATTTTGCCTGCAATGCAGGAGACCCTGGGTCAATTCTTGGATCAGGAAGATCCCCTGAAGATAAGGAACAGCTACCCACTCCAGTAGTCTTGCCTGGAAAATTCCATGGGAAGACGAGCCTGGTGTGCTGCAGTCCATGGGGTCACACACAAAGAATCAGACACGACTGAGCAACTTTCACTTCACTTCACTTCATATAAGTATGGCTGATTCATTTTGCTGTACAGTAGAAACTTTCCCATAGCTCAGATGGTAAAGAATCTGCCTGCAGTGCAGGAGACCTGGGTTCGATCTCTGGGTCAAGATCCTCTGGAGAAGGAAATGGCAACCCATTCCAGCATTCTTGCCTGGAGAATCCCATGGACAGAGGAGCCTGGTCGGCTGCAGTCTGTGGGGTCACAAAGAGTCAGACATGACTGAATGACTGCTACCACTAGAAACTAACACAACGTGAAGCAACTAGACTTTAATAAAATCAAGTTTAAAAGAATGAAAGCTTTATGAACATTCAAAAAAAAAAAAAAAGAAATACTGCATGAAGTGTACAAAGGTCAGGGGTTCTTGTTTATTTTGGAGAAAATATTTGCAAAAGAAACAACTGGCAAGGGATTGATCTCCAAAATATACAAACAGCTCATGCACCTCAATAACAAAAAACAAACAACCCAATCAAAACAAATGTGTGGAAGACCTAAATAGACATTTCTCCAAAGAAGACACACAGATGACCAACAAATACGTGAAAAGATGCTCCACATCACTAATTATTAGAGAAATGCAAATCAAAACTGCAATGAGGTATCACCTCACACCTGTCAGAGTGGCCATCATTAAAAAATCTACAAACAATAAATGCTGGAAAGGATGTGGAGAAAAGTTCCTATTAAATAAAGCATTTAAACTCTTTGCTAGCTATTGCTGGTTCAATGTAAAACAGATAATATCTGAAGCTGCAGAAATGATGTCACCCCCCAAAACACACATTTTATTTCTTAATGCCTGATGCTAATTGTATAAAGGTATATACTTTTAACTGAGTTGGAGTACAAAAGAATACAATGCTAGAAATTATTATAATATATTAACTCTGCTTAGAACAGTGTTATGAGTTCTATAGTAATTTTTAGTAAATCAACAGAGGGCATATGGAATTTTTATTAGCCAGAGTCTTGTAATATATGCAATGAGGGAGACCTGGGTTCGATCCCTGAGTTGAGAAGATCCCCTGGAGAAGGGAAAGACTACTCAATCCAGTATTCTGGCCTAGAGAATTCCATGGACTGTATAGTCCATGGGGTCACAAAGAGTCAGCAGGACTGAGCGACTTTCACCTTCACTTTCTAACACATTTTCTCTCTGAAAATGGAGTATGGGGGAGGCCAGCAGGGGGAGGTGTCCAAAACCCAAGGCCCCTTTGTGTTTTAGGGAAATTCTCTCCACTGTACACACTTGTTCAGAGTATCTGTCTCCTCATCCTCCAACCTAAGGAAGCTGGAAGAGTCAGATCCTCATCAGATCTTTTCCTTCCCTTTCCCCTCATCACTTTTCAGCAGTCCTGGAAGCCTGGGCCCAGACAGGTGACCTAAGCTCCTCTCTAACCCTCAAGAAATGACTCAAAGACAATGGGATGGTTAGATGCAATGAAGGTGGCAAGGATGGCAGTGGCCTCACCCTCATCACATTGCTCCTGCTGCTTGATTGTCAGAACCCAGCTGGCTCTGCCCAGGGACCAGTCCTGGTCTCAGCAGCTCAGAGTCTCTGAACCCTCAGTTTCCTAGTTCAGGTCAGCTGCCTGCAATTTTCAGCAATTAGGAACTCTTCCCAGAGCAAATACATAGGCTTTATCTTCTTGTTCTGAATATTCCTGTTCAAATCACCCAAAAGACTAACCCAAACAAATACCACCAAATACACATACAACAAGCCAATCTAACTTATTGGTATTTTCATTTTAAGATGCAATGCAGAGTTTTCTTTTGTTGTGGTGGTTGCTGTTCAGTTGCTAAGTCATGCCCGGCGCTTTGCAACCCGTGGACTGCAACTTGCTTGGCTCCTCTGTCCTCCATGATCTCCCAGAGTTTGCTCAAATTCATGTCCACTGAATTGATGATGAAATCTAAGAGTTTTCTTACCAACTGTTTAATATTAATGGCCAGAAGTGAAATGAAGTGAAGTCACTCAGTCGTGTCCGACTCTTTGCGACCCCATGGACTGTCGCCTACCAGGCTCCTCAGTCCATGGAATTTTCTAGGCAAGAGTACTGGAGTGGGTTGCCATTTCCTTCTCCAAGAAGAAAAGTTTAAAAAATATATATACATACATGACTATTTTAGTGATGGAACTATTCTCAGAAATGTGACTATAAAACCATCCCAGTGAAAGACATTCAACTGTGTATATCTGAACATATAGCGAAACATACTGTCTCTTATACTGTAACTTAGTCAATGCCTCTTTTTTCTCTTGGAACTATTTCCAGAGTCTAAATAAAGAACCCCAATCAAACAATGACTCAGCTCTGAATCACTTTTAAGTCAGCCATCTTTCTCTATTAGAATCATGTCTATGACTTTGCTCATAGAAGGCTCTCTGTTTATGATAGTTCTTTATCCATCCACAGGATCCCTGTGACCTTTTATAAGTGTCCAAGTCCCTGACCAATTCTCTCCTATTATTCAAACTTAAATTCAAAACACAGTGTCATGGAAACCCAACTAGCCTTTCAAATATAACCAACATAGTTGAAAGACTGAAAAGCATGAGTCAACACTTTAGGATTTCCCCAAAGACACAGCCTTCCCAGGGCCTTGTCTAAATGGGGAGTCTCTCTAGATACAAGGCAGAGCATCCTTCTCCCTCCATCTATCTCCCAAGTAGTCAAATTGGCACTGGGATGAGAGTTAGAGAGACGTAGAAAAGAGAAATAAGGTCCTAGAAATAGATTCTCTGGGGGTAAAAATGCACTGCCACCACTGCCTAAAGTTAAGGATTGAGATCACATTGTCTCTTCTGTATTGAAGTTTCATTTTATTGAGTCAACATGTTAGAAATAAAGGTATTTCTGGTTAGGGACAAGACTGCGAAGTCAGGAAGTGGATCACAAAGAAAGAAAGAAGCACCCAGGAAAGAACATTTGTTTGAGGACTGGTAAGATTCTTTTTTTTTTTTAAAGTACAAATGAACTTACTCATGTTTGAAGGCAAAGGAGAAAGAGTCAAGTGGAGGATAAAATTGAAAATAGTTGAGAGAAAGTTCCTGGGGGTTGGTTTGATAGGATCCCAAGCTCTGGCCGAGAGACTGGTGTAGAAAAGAAGATGAAAGCACCTCCCTCTTTCCTCCTGGCTTCAGGGAACCATGAACAAAAGAACTCATTGTTCCCAAAGGGCAGTCACTTAGGTATGGGTGTGGCTCTCCCTCCATCCTCCATTAGTCCTTGTTTCTCCCTTAAAATCAATTTGGCACCGGGAGGGAGAGAGACAAGAAAGAGAAACAGGACCTCAGAAACAGGCACTGTGGAAGGAAATACATGGCCACTGATGCCTGAAGCCTTTAATTCCCTTCATGAATGAAATGCCACAGAAACGCTGTCAGACAGTCGAGGGCCTGAGTTTGTTGAGTCTGTTTATCTGAAATTAGATGCAAAGGAGATGTTTGACTTCCAAGAAATAAAATGAATTGTCATGGTAGAGAAGATTTCATATAGGAAATACTATCCCGAAGCCTTGGAGTTTGAGCCCCTCCCTCATAACTACCTACTGCAAATTATTTTCGTAATAAAAATGAGCTCCCAGAACAAACTAATTACATGGGAGAGCAACTTACACTTTACTGCAGTCTTCACAATATATTTTTTTTTCATCAAATGTGAGTTAGCCAAAGTAATTAGGAAAAATGATTAGCAAAGCTCTTTATTGAATATGGATCCAAGTCATTAAAAAAAATAAAGCATTTCTTTTGAAAATGGCTTTAAATCTATATTTTCTCCCAAGCGACCATCTATTTTCCCTTCAACAATAGCTTTTTTGGGACATGTGGTAATCTAAGAGACTATAACTCTTCTCCTGAAATAATACCAAGTTCCTTTTGCCTTTCACTATAGAACACTCTCTAAGTTGGTAGAAGGTCGGTAGGAAGTTGGCTGCTTCTTTGCAAGAGACCACTGAAAGAACAAACTGCTGAAATTGCAGTATAAATCATCTGAAGTGAGACCTGGGCATCACTTCTACTTTTGAAAAAGATGAGACCACCAGGCTATGTACGCTGTTTTTCAATTCTCAAGTAACGCTGGGCTTCTGAGAAGTAATGGTCAGTTTTGAGGCATTTGTATCTCCTCTTTATACCTTTACTTTTTAAAATATTTTGGATATTTAGAAGTAAACAAAGATAAAACCCATCTGACTGAAATTGCATTTTCCCATGTGAGTTACTTAGGTTTAGTTGGAAAATCCACAATATAAGTTTAGCATTTCTTTTTTTTCTTAAAAAAATTTTTTTTTTTTTTTTTGCGTTCTTGGCACTTAGGCTTGTAGAAAAATTTTACTACTAAAAAAACTCTAAAAAATAACAAATGCTAAGTTACTTCAGTCGTCTCTGACTCTGTGCGACCCCATAGATGGCAGCCCACCAGGCTCCCCCATCCATGGGATTCTCCAGGCAAGAACACTGGAGTGGGTTGCCATTAAGTGAAAAGTGAAAGCGAAGTCGCTCAGTCGTGTCCGACTCTTAGAGACCCCATGGACTGCAGCCTAACAGGCTTCTCCGTCCATGGGATTTTCCAAGCAAGAGTACTGGAGTGGGGTGCCATTGCCTTCTCCAAAAAAGTAACAAAGATGGAAGTTAAAATTCATTTCTTATCTTACACTGTTGGTGGGAATGTAAATTGATATAGCCACTATGGAAAACCGTCTGGAGGTGCCTTAAAAAACTAAAAACAGGACCACCATACGACCCAGCAGCCCACTCCTGGGCATATGCCCAGTGAAAACCATAATTCCAAAAGATGAATGCACCCCAGTATTTACTGCAGCAGTGTTTACAAAAGCCAGGAGATGGGAACAGCCTAAAGGTCTATCAACAGAGAAATGGATAAAGAAGATGTGGTACATGTATACAGTGGAATATTACTCCGCCATACAAGGAACAAAATTGTGCCATTTGCACAGATGTGGATGGACCTAGAGAATGTCATGCCGAGTGAAGTAAGTCAGAAAAACAAATATTGTATATCAACACATATATGTAGAATCTAGAAAAATGGTACAGATAAACCTATTTGCAAAGCAAAGATACAGACACATTTGTAGAGAACAAATATATGGATACCAAGCAGGGAAGGAGTAGGTAGGATAGATTGGGAGGTTGGGGTTGACAATACATATATTACTCTGTGTAGAATGGATGGCTGATGAGGATTTGCTGTGTAGCACATGGAGCTCTACTCGGTGCTCTGTAGTTACCTAAATAGGAAGGAAATGAAAAAAAAAGGGGGGGTTATGTGTGTGTACAGCTGATTTACTTTACTATATGGCAGAAAAGTGAAAGTCATGCAGTTGTGTCCAATTCTTTGGGACCTCATGGACTATATAGTTCATGAAATTCTCCAGACCAGAATATTAGAGTGGAAACCCGTGGATTCTTTTTCAGCTGAGTCACCTGGGAAGCCTAAGAATACTGGAGTAGGTAGCCTATCCCTTCTCCAGAGGATATTTCCGACCCAGGGATCTAACTGGGGTCTCCTGCATTGCAGGCAGATTCTTTACCAGCTGAGCTACCAGGGAAGCCCTGGTATGTATATGTATATGGCAGAAGCGGGCACAACATTGTGGAGTAACTATACTTCAGTAAAATTTTTTAAAAAATTACAGTTCTTCTGAAATGTTTTTGGTGTGGATATTAAAACATAAAAGTAAAAAAATAGAAATAAAATTCATTTATTGAATTATTACATTTTTATTTTATGTGTGTGTGTGTTAATTGTTCGGCCGTGTTAGATGCTATGACCTCATGGTCACGCCCCATGGATGCTATGACTGCTAGGACCCTATGGACCCCACCAGGCTTCTCTGTCCATGAATTCTCCAGGCCAAGAATACTGGAATGGATTGCCATTTCTTTCTCCAGGGGATCTTCCCAACCCAGGGATCAAACCTGGGTCTCCTGCACTGCTGGCAGATTCTTCACCATCTGAGCCACAAGGAAACCCCAACTTATACATGGAGATAAAATTTATTGGTATAACTTTGTTATTTCATTAGAATTTCATTATTTAGATCTTCATGGAAAATGCAGCATCTAAGCACTTTGGTGTGGCTATTAGCACTACAAATGAAGCAGCTGATTTTCCCCCCATCTTTCTTCCAACAGACATTTATCATGTGGCTATTTTGGCTCAAGCACTGTGCCCATTGTTGGATACATAGTAAAAAAGGAAATCGCCAGGTCCAGCTTTTATGCTCATTGTCTAGTGAGGAAAAGCCCTTTGCAAGGGGTGCTGGTCCAATGTTCTATTCTTACAGAGAAACTATCTCCTTCCTATGTCATAAAGCTACTTTGAACCTCCATTCCCCAAACCCCACTGCTTCTCCATCACAATGAAGCAAGAAGGGGTGCACAGACAACTATGGTGACTTGACTTTTACAGTCCTTGCTTCCTGAAGAATGTAAAGATAAGATGCTTAGTAAATGTCTCCGAAATGATTATGTGTCTGCTTCACCTACTGCTGCTGCTACTGCTGCTGCTAAGTCGCTGCAGTCGTGTCCGACTCTGTATGATCCCATAGACAGCAGCCAATCAGGCTCCCTAGTCCCTGGGATTCTCCAGGCAAGAACACTGGAGTGGGTTGCCATTTCCTTCTCCAATGCATGAAAGTGAAAAGTGAAAGTCAAGTCGCTCAGTCGTGTCCGACTCTTCGCGACACCATGGACTGCAGCCTACCAGGCTCCTCCGTCCATGGGATTTTCCAGGCAAGAGTACTGGAGTGGGGTGCCATTGCCTTCTCCTGGGCTTCCCCAATGACTCAGCAGTAAAGAATCTGCCTGCAATTCAGGAGACACAGGAGACATGGGTTCCATCCCTGGGTTGGAAGATTCCCTGAAGGAGGAAATGGCAACCTACTCCAGTATTCTTGCCTGGAACATCCCATGGACACAGAGGCCTGGCGGGTTACAGTACATGGAGGTCAAAAAGTTAGACACGACTGAGCACCTGAGCACCTGCTTGCTTCATATAAAGTCGAGAAGAGCTGAGTAAGGTTTTGGAAGCATCTGGACATTGTCAGAGGATGGAGGTGGGAAAAAGAGGGAGGCAGACGGCCTCCTCGTCTATGAAACAGGACTCTTGCCCCTTTGCTAGGGGTTCACATCAACACTGCAATACCAATTTGAACTTGCAAAGTATATTTCTGTCATTTGTGACATTAATCACAGCCTCCCAGTGAGATGGGCCATTTTATGACTTTCATTTCCCTCCACAGAAATAAGAGACAAAAGGTTAAATGACTTTCCCAAAGTCAATAATAGACTTGGGACCTGGATTCAAAGTTTATAAATCGCTATCCTGTGCTGAGAGCACTCAACAAAATGTTTAACCTTGCCAAAAAAAAAAAAAAAAAAATCAGAGCTCAGTTTTGCTGTTTAATTAGAATTAAGACACATTAGGCAAGAAGACAGCACTTGATTCACAGCGCAGTGACATTATTTTACTGCTGTTTCAGTTGAAGAACTCAATGTTCTTCCAACTTCTCAAAGTTTTCAGGACACAGTCCCTGGATTACCACCTCAACCTGTGTTTATTCCCAAATAGCATATATTAGCAAAACTGCCCTAAAACAAGAGAAAGTGTTAGTCGCTCAGTCGTGTCTGACTCTTGGTGACCCCCATGAACTGTAGCCCGCCAGGCTCCTCTGTTCATGGAATTCTAATACTGGAGTGGATAGCCATTCCCTTCTCCAGGGGATCTTTGTCAGAGGGATCAAACCCAGGTCTCCTGCATCGCAGGCAGGTTCTGTATTGTCTGAGCCACCAGGGCCCTAAGAAAATGCTAAATACTGCTGAGGAAAGAGCCACAAAGAGTCGGACACGACTGAGTGACTAAACTGACTGAGGAAATCATGAAAATTTTAGGAAAAGGGGAAATGCTCTCTTAATAATGAGAAAACCATTTACCTTAATTTGGCTGGGATAGAATCGGTCAGCTAGAAAATCCACTAGAGTAGTATTATTCCAAAATCTAAGATTATGAACATGTCAGCTTCCCTAAACTGTGATGGTTCCAGAAATTACTCTATTATTTCTTTTTCCATTTTCCAAACTGACCAGTTATTCCCTAAAAGCTAACAGAGTGCCAGGGAATGGACTTTCGTCATTTTGTCAGATTCCCTGGGAGAATCCGAAGGCAGGAGTAATGCCAGTCCCAGGGCAATCCTAACACGAGGCAAGTGAAAGTGAAAGTGCAAATCGCTTGGTCTTGTCCAACTCTTTGCGACCCCATGGACTATGCAGTCCATGGAATTCTCCAGGCCAGAATACTGGGAGTGGGTAGCCTTTCCCTTCTCCAGGGAATTTTCCCAATCCAGAGATAGAACCCAGCTCTCCCGCATTGCAGGCAAATTCTTTACCAGCTGAGCCACAAGGGAGACACAAGGCAAGGACTGAACAAAACACTCAACCTAGTGTGAATCCATCTCTGGTGG
Source organism: Tragelaphus eurycerus (assembly GCA_935064755.1). Taxonomy (NCBI): domain Eukaryota; kingdom Metazoa; phylum Chordata; class Mammalia; order Artiodactyla; family Bovidae; genus Tragelaphus; species Tragelaphus eurycerus. The sequence continues at coordinate 338,824 of CAKXYN010000145.1, forward strand.
ACTGTGCTGCCCTTGGAGACTTTTAAATTTTAATAACATGGATTGGAAGCAAATCTTTACAAATTTTCTTTTTTACAACTTAGGTTTGGGGCATTCCATAATGCATTCTTATTTCAGACAGTGAAGTCAGAGAAAAATGGCCATTTCGGATGAGAATTTGAACAGCAACATATTCCCAGTAAAACTGAATTTGGTATTGGTTTTAAGGGGAAAAAAAAATCCAATGTACTCTTAATGATCCTATCAGATTTACTAAACATTGCCAAAGCTTTAAAGTTTAAATGCCACCTGAGGGCTTTCAGAAAGCTGCTATAAGGGGACAGAAAAGGTTGTGTGGTCTGGACTTAACTTTGGTCAAGACCAAAATGATGAGTAATGGACGCAGCTTCATATTGCCCCCTGGTGGTGTCATGCTCAATGACGCTCCGAAACGTCCTCAAGGTAGCTATGCTATGCTATGCTATGCTAAGTCGCTCAGTCGTGTCCGACTCTGTGCGACCCCGTAGATGGAAGCTCACCAGGCTCCCCCGTCCCTGGGATTCTCCAGGCAAGAATACTGGAGTGGGTTGCCATTTCCTTCTCCAATGCATGAAAGTGAAAAGTGAAAGTGAAGTCGCTCAGTCGTGTCCGACTCTTGCGACCCCATGGACTGGAGCTACCAGGCTCCTCCGTCCATGGGATTCTCCAGGCAAAAGTACTGGGGTGGGGTGCCATTGCCTCAAGGTAGGGGTAAAACAAATAAGATCTTTGACTTCCTTAGCAACATCTTCAAGAAAGGCTTCTGGGTTTAGACTTACAAGCATTTAGTTTCAGGCCTTCCTCAATTTTCATACATCTCCTGTATTCCACTTCTCCAAAGCTTTCCCTGGGTAGCAGGAAGGCAAACTCCTTGTTGGGAGCATTTAGAATTTCAACAAACCCAGCAACCCCCACAGACAGCTCGTGTATAAGATGGTGTTGAGCAGTGGGACTGTCCCAGGTCCTAAAATCAGAACAGAGGAAGTTTCCTATCGTCTGCATCCCTAAATCCCCATTCCTCAAACTCCCCCACCCCCACCCCAGGCATGACAGGGCGGCCAAAGGACCACTGAGCTTACGTTTGGCTTCAGCAGTCATGAATTCGCAGTTTAGAAAACAAAAAAGCCTTTTCCACCCAAGGTTTCTCTATGCCAAACTGGGTAAGGAGTACAACACTGTCATTACCCAGATAGTCCAAAGAAAGCTCACCAGATATGAGTGAGGGAGAGTCACTCATATCTCTCCCTCTTCCTCTAGGGAGACCCAGATCTATTCATAAGCTGAAGCAGTCATTAAACTAGGAGTACTTCCCCATCGACCAGGGAGAAGAAGGATGGCTTTTAACCTCAGGACCATCTCTTTGTTCTCCTGAATGCTTGGGAGCCTGGGCAGAGCCCCAGAAGACTCAGACCTGCCTTCCTCCAGCATCTCCTTAGAAAAGGCTGCCTATGCCCAACCAAGCTCCTGACTGGTAGACATTTCAGACATTGCCTCGACAACAACCTGGTCTGCGGAGCTTCGCATGGAGGTCCTGATCCCAGCTGGGATTAGAGGCTGGGCAAATGGCACAGCACAAGAAAGAAGAGCAGAAACCCTGAGGCTTTGCTAGTCCGTCAACGTGTGCAGCTGGGGCTGAAAAGAAGGCTTTTAGAGTCCATGGGAAGTGATGGCAAGGCTCTTAAATGACACGACTGTACGAAGAAGGATGGGGTGAAGCTGGCAGTGACATTCCCGATTCCCTTGTCCTGCAGTGATGACTCAGTTGATCTGACTGGTTAAGTGGGTCTGCCGTCTCTTCCTCCCTCCTAGCCTCCCCTAGCCCACCCTGCCCTCCCTATGTGTCCTTTCTGAATTTGCAGGCTCAGTGGAGTGGGACAAGCTGTGTAACCTGACCACGGCCCCAAACTGGCTCTTCTGGTCCACATGTCGGAACCAGCAGGGATGCTCAGCTGGACAGTGATGGAGGACAATGGGACTCAGTGACAACTCATATCATGACCTCACGGCTTCCAGACCATTGGCTGGGACACCCCAGCATGAGGGCTGCCAAGAAAAAATGATGGAACTTGGTTCTCTTGGCCTCTGTTATCTGCCAGATCAATGTATTTTATGGGGACCATCCCTTATCTTGGCAGAGCCTCTCCCTCACATCAGGCCAGGTGATTTCCTCCAGAGGTTCCCGACTCCTGCCCTCACCACTTTCCTGCTTCTCTCAGGTCTCCTTCTGACTGAAGAGGAGGTCACTGTGGGGTAGGCAGGGTGTTTCATCTTCTTTTGGGTCAGTCACACAATATACTGACACAGTTACTAGAAATTCAGGCCCTGTCGCTTCTATTTCTCTGTTGCTTTGTCAGAACCATTACATTTTGTAGTGTCTCCACCTTGTCAGCTTTTGCTTTTTGAATGCACTTCTGAATACATATTTGCCAAAACAATTTCCACAATGAAAAAGCAATAAAGACTTATAAATCCACAAGGGGAGCACAACCAAAAGTACTCCAGCTTGTTTCAGTGTTGTGATTTGGAGAGTATTCTTTTACATCACAACAGAGTCAGAAAAGTGATTTTACCCGAGGAGTAGCTCGTGAAATGATGGGTTTTGGGAAATCATACGACTTGGCTTCATGTCATTATTTTAATGGATCACAAAGCAGTTTATCTTCCCTACTTTCCAACTGGAAGATGTTATTTATTTAGAGGTGGTAAGATTGTTGTATTTAATGAGATAAAGTGTTTCAGCCTGGTGTTCAAGTCCCTATAAAACCTATCTACCTAACTATTCCTCACCATGAACCCCTGATGCCCCTACAGATAATTTTCCTTTTGGATCCTCATATATAAGGTGTTTATCACTAGCACAAAGCATGTACACATGCTGTTCCTCCCCTAGAATATAGTTTCCACCTCTTTCGTACATCTAGAACGTATCTATGTTTCCTGGTCCAGCTCAAATCCAGGGTAGTGTGCAGAAGTCACTCTCTTTGCTCAACCCAGCTCTGACCTCTCAAACACACACAGGCACTGATCTGTCACTTCACCTCTGCACCCAGCTGTTTGTTTTCTAATTGGATTGCAAGCTCCTTGTACTTTTATGTTCTCATTAAGTGCTGAACCCAGGGCTATGCCTATCTCAGGTGCTGAATAACTAGATGATGGAGTTCATGGAAAACAGTAGAGAAGCCAATGCAAACAGGATTATGGGAAGACTGTTTGGCATTACATACAAAGGTGAGCTGTAAGTGATGCTAAATGCTGGCCAGGTAGCCTCAGGGTAGCAGGATCTGACCCTTCCTTTCCCATACAGACATAGGCTGGGTTTGCAAAGCATAACTTTTAGTAGAATTCAGGAAACTACTCGAATAGTTTGATGACTCAATCCACTAAGATAGCACAACTTGATGATTCTGGTTCTAAATATAATTCAAGCAGAGAAGGGCCTCTGTTTCTCACTTTGCTTTTCATGTACAGTCAAAGGCAGATGACTCTTGATTCTCCTGGTACAGGTTCTAAGTTTTATTGTCACTTTATCTCACTTGCCTACAACTTCCTCATTTATAAAATGAGGGATCTGGAATATTAAATTGTCCTGCAGGATTCTTTATATCTCCATTCCCTACCCTTATAATCTACTTCCTTTTTCTTCAGCTCTTCTCTAACTTTCACCTCATTCATCAATTTATTACCCATAACACCCATTGCTACCAGGTAAAAAAAGCATTTCATCTGTTCACCAAGACTTCTTTTAAAAATGATATAGAGCAGCAATTTAAAAATAATTAAAACACAGTTCCTTAGTTTTCAGTGGGTCAACACTGTCGGTCTTCCTATAGTAATTTAGATTTTACAAAGCAAGTGTTGCTTTAAATAGATAAGCCTGCTTTGGAAAAAAACAACAAAAAAAGTGTGTGTTTTTCTTAAATATATTTTAGATAATCTCCTTTTTTAAGAACCCACAAATATGACTCAAAAGTCAGTCATGGCATGTATGTCCCAACTAAGGCAGGAGACAGTACAATTAATCAAATACTTCTCTCCTTTTGTACTGCTTATCAGCAATGAGTTAATCCCAACAAATGTGTTTGCAACACACACAGCTCCTTGATATCTCTAACTTCATTATACATGACTAAAATGAGAAGGATGACAGAACTATTTTAAAGTATTTAACACATTATAGTAAATTTTATATTCAGAAAAAGGTTTAAAGGTCTATTGTTTTCATTATATAAATTCCAGAAAGTTGAGCTCTGAAAGTTCTAGTGGATCTTGGGCTCTGCTAATTGCTGTAGAATTGAGGCAATGGTTGCATTCTGGGTGTGACCTTGGAATGGTGACTAGCCCTGTTGAGTTCTGAAATCTGGAAAATGAGCTGGTTTGGTATTTCACTACTAAGACTGTTTATAATGACAAACTTGTGTACCTCCATCCCGCATCCTTTTTTGCCTTCCAGACCTAAGAAGATAGCTCTAACTTTCAGGAAAATCTAGTTTTAAATAGACATACACCCTGCATCCATTTTATCTGATGACTATAACTGCAACATCTGTCATCCTTCCAACTTTGGCAAAATATTTAAATAAATTACTGATGGTGAACATCACTGCCAAGCTGAGGTATGATACAGTTCGTTGCTACAACCTAAGTTTTCTCTCCAATCACTAGAAGTTTTGTTTCACAGGACTTAGCTTGTGCTGATACTTCCATAAGAGTTAATGAAGTAGAAGTTTTCTCAGAAATGAAAATAAAAATTAATGGAAATTTTGCTTTTCATTAATCACATCACCAAATCAATGTTTTATATCAAGCTATTCTGTAACAAGATTCTAAATTATGTTCCCAAGAATTTCTGTGTAAAACATTTCCATATGGTAAGAGTCTGTAAAATTTTATAACACATTCACAAATCATTGTGACAAGGAACACTGGTATTAATTTCTTAAAGTCAATGTCTTTTTCTCTGATATAATTTTGTGATTTTATTTCCTTTTGCTTTGAAACTTAAAAAAAAAACAAAAAAACACCCAAATGCTTTCTTGGAAAACCAAAAACAGATACAGAATCAGCACCATAAATGAACGGATTACATAGTTCTCATGTATATAATTTTTAACCTAAAGTGTCCACTCTTAGTTTACTTTACAGCACTCATTCTATTTCTTTTGTGTTACTTATAGTCGGCTGCATTTTGTAATTTATTTGTTCATCTGGTGTTTGACTCTCCAGGTACAAGTAAGCTGGTTCAGGAAAACGAAACTTCTCTAGGTATTACAAACAGAAAGAGATATTAACATAAATAAGAGAATTAGAGGGTTACCAAAATGTTGAAATGGTGGGAGGAGGACAATTAAAGTTTGCCATTAGCTTGAATGTATAAAATACACAACTAATGAGAACCTGTCACACAGCGCAGGGAGCTCTCCTCAGTGCTCTGTGGTGACCTAAATGGGAAGGAAATCCACAACAGAGGGGATGTATGTGTACATTTAGCTGATTCACTTTGGTGTACAGTAGAAACTAACACAGCATTGTAAAGAAATTAGACTCCAGTAAAAATTAATTTTAAAAAATAATGGTTAATAATAAAAGCAACAGAAGGGGTTAAAAAAAAAAAGAAAGTTGGGAAATTTCTGAAGGCATAGGAAAGACTGGTGATAATCATAGCTGCCTGAATCACCGAAACTAGTGATGATAGCAATACCAAGAGCTGCTGGAAAATCTCATATCTGCTAGAGCCCAGACACCTGCCTGTAGAGCAGCATTTGGCTTCGGTTTACTTTCCACATCTAGTGAGAATGTATCATTGGCAGAATCTAATCTGAAGCCCTCCTGGCAAGGCATTCTGGGAAATGAGTTCTTAGGCTTCCAGCCCCCATGACAGTGGGTGGTGCGTAGAAAGGAGTGTTTCCAACTGCCTACTGATAACTCTATACAAGCTCCAAATCAGAAGGATCCAACTTGCTTTCATGTTCTCTCTCTACTGAGAGAGTTCATAAACTTTTGAGTCTCAGGATCCTTTACATTCTTAAAACTTTTTGAGGATACCTAATTCAAAAGCAGAGACATTACTTTGCCAACAAAGGTCCGTCTAGTCAAGGCTATGGTTTTTCCTGTGGTCATGTATGGATGTGAGAGTTGGACTGTGAAGAAGGCTGAGCACTGAAGAATTGATGCTTTTGAACTGTGGTGTTGGAGAAGACTCTTGAGAGTCCCTTGGACTGCAAGGAGATCCAACCATTCCTTCTGAAGGAGATCAGCCCTGGGATTTCTTTGGAAGGAATGATGCTAAAGCTGAAACTCCAGTACTTTGGCCACCTCATGCGAAGAGTTGACTCATTGGAAAAGACTCTGATGCTGGGAGGGATTGGGGGCAGGAGGAGAAGGGGACGACAGAGGATGAGATGGCTAGATGGCATCACTGACTCGATGGACGTGAGTCTGAGTGAACTCAGTCCGGGAGTTGGTGATGGACAGGGAGGCCTGGCGTGTTGCGATTCATGGGGTTGTAAAGGGTCGGACATGACTGAGTGACTGAACTGAACTGATGAGGGTTTTGCTTACATGGCTTATATCTAACAATATTTACTGTAATAGAAGACAAAATTGTGAATCTTTAACAGTGTTAATTGACTTCTCTGGTAGCTCAGACAGTAAAGAATCCTCCTGCAATGCGGGAAACCTGGGTTTGATCCCTGGGTTGGGAAGATCCCCTGGAGGAGAGCATGGCAACCCACTCCAGTATTCTTGCTTGGAGAATCCCCATGGACAGAGGAGCCTGGTAAACTATAGTCCATGGGGGTCACAAAAAGTTGGATATGACTGAGGGACTAAGCACACCACAGTGTTAATATACCAATTCATTTAAAATAATAATGAAATCTTTACATAGTAAAATAAATTTAATACTTATTATGAAAAAATGGCTATACTTTTCCAAAATAAAACAAAAATAGTGAGAAGAATGGCAATGTTTTATGTTTTTGTAAATCTTTTAAATGTCTGGTATAATAACAATAGCTTCTCTATTTTCTATTAAGATAGTAAGAACAAGAATGAAAATGCAAGTAACATTTTAGGATTGTCATGGAAGTAGTTTGGCCTTTGAAGACCACTTGACATTTCTCAGGAACACTCAGCTTCCCTAGACCACTTTATTAACCACTGCAGAATCACATCCTTAGGACCAGTGGTTAAGAATCCACCTGCCAATTCAGAGGACACAAGTTTGATCCCTGGTTCAGGAACTAAGATCCCATATGCCTCAGGGCAACTAAGTCTGCATACACTAGAGCATACAACTACTGAAGTCTGCATACCCTAGAGCCCATGTTCCTCAAAGAGGGAAGCCACCACAATGAAAATCCTGCATACTGCACTGCAACTAGAGAGTAGCCCCTGCTCGGCACAACTGGAGAAAACTGGCAAACAGCAGTGAAGACCCAGCACAGCCATAAATAATCAAAAATTAGAAAATCACATCCTTAGCCACGAACCTCATCACCTGACATGACAGATGTGTAAAAGCTATCTGATGAAAGAATTAATGAGTAAAAGGCCATCACATTCCTGCACTGTTCCCTTTCCAGTGTTTGTACATGTTTTATGTGCAACAATCTGTACATGTTTTCAAAGGAGGCCTTCCTCTTGCATTCATTCTCATACCTCAAAATTTTGTCGCTAGAAAACAAGGAGCATGAGAGGCCAGATTTCAGAATTGACTTAACTGGATGCAAACCAGCCTTCAGCAATACGTGAACCGTGAACTTCCAGATGTTCAAGCTGGTTTTAGAAAAGGCAGAGAAACCAGAGATCAAATTGCCAACATCCGCTGGATCATGGAAAAAGCAAGAGAGTTCCAGAAAAACATCTAGTTCTGCTTTATAGACTATGCCAAAACCTTTGACCGTGTGGATCACAATAAACTGTGGAAAATTCTTCAAGAGATCGGAATACCAGACCACCTGATCTGCCTCTTGAGAAATCTGTATGAAGGTCAGGAAGCAACAGTTAGAACTGGACATGGAACAACACACTGGTTCCAAATAGGAAAAGGAGTACATCAAGGTTGTATATTGTCACCCTGCTTATTTAACTTATATGCAGAGTACATCATGAGAAACGTTGGACTGGAAGAAGCACAAGCTAGAATCAAGATTGCAGGGAGAAATATCAAATACCTCAGATATGCAGATGACACCACCCTTATGGCAGAAAGTGAAGAGGTACTAAAAAGCCTCTTGATGAAAGTGAAAGAGGAGAGTGAAAAAGTTGGCTTAAAGCTCAACATTCAGAAAATGAAGATCATGGCATCCGGTCCCATCACTTCATGGGAAATAGATGGAGAAACAGTGGAAACAGTGTCAGACTTTATTTTTGGGGGCTCCAAAATCACTACAGATGGTGACTGCAGCCATGAAATTAAAAGACGCTTACTCCTTGGAAGGAAAGTTATGACCAACCTAGATAGCATATTCAAAAGCAGAGACATTACTTTGCCAACAAAGGTCCGTCTAGTCAAGGCTATGGTTTTTCCTGTGGTCATGTATGGATGTGAGAGCTGGACTGTGAAGAAGGCTGAGCGCCAAAGAATTGATGCTTTTGAACTGTGGTGTTGGAGAAGACTCTTGAGAGTCCCTTGGACTGCAAGGAGATCCAACCAGTCCATTCTGAAGGAGATCAGCCCTGGGATTTCTTTGGAAGGAATGATGCTAAAGCTGAAACTCCAGTATTTTGGCCACCTCATGCGAAGAGTTGACTCACTGGAAAAGACTGATGCCGGGAGGGACTGGGGGCAGGAGGAGAACGGGACGACAGAGGATGAGATGGCAGGATGGATGGCATCACTGACTTGATGGACGTGAGTCTGGGTGAACTCCAGGAGTTGGTGATGGAGAGGGAGGCCTGGTGTGCTGCAATTCTGGGGTTGTGTTGGGAGCCGGTTTGAATTAGCACTCCGCCCGTGGCAAAGGTCATGAGGAAGGAGGCTTGACGTACACAAAGGTGGGGTCTAGCCTCAGGAGCCCCTTGGAGGTTCTCGAGCATCTACCCCCAAAACCAGAGCCTGCCTGCTTTACTACTTGTGCTCTCACCTACACCTCTGACTTTACGGGGGCGTCCCCCACTACCTCTCTCTGAAAAAAGAGTTAACTTAAAGCTTCAGTTAATAAAAATTCCTGGGTGTGACAGGAGTGTTTTAACCTACAAACTCCTCTGAAGGTTCTTTAGCCCACCTGACAGGCTTGTCCGGCCACATGTGCTTCTAAAAACAGGTTCTTTAGAGAAGTCAGAAAACTATTAGCATAAGTATAATGGGCTGATTAGGAATTGTATTGGTGAAGGGTTTTTCATTTGTTGAGCCAATGATTGCTGCTAAGTCTACATTTCCCCTGCCCTTATACACATTAATGAATATATAGAAAAGATAAGTATTAACCTTTGATATTAATCACGTTAGACTTTAGGCTAAGTAAATTCTTTCCCTGACTAAAACCCACTACACCCTCACCCTATAGGAATGTAAACTTATCTAGTGGAGACTGTTTTAAGAATAATCACCCTGGAGAAATAAGTGACTGACCGCTATCACAAGGAGAAGGTCATAAATTGTCAGCAGGCCCCCTGGCCAGAAGATGATGTAACACCCCTAAGACCTCTGTATACATTTGATAAAAGTCAGGGCTGCTGACCCCACGTGACTTTAGTATAACATCTCAGTGTATAAAAGTAGATCATGGAAAATAAAGAAGGGGGATCAGTTCCTGGAAAGACTGGTCTCCCCATGTCTCTCTCTCTCTCTCAAATTCTGGCTGAGTCTCCATCTGGAGCGCGGAACTCACCATGCTTACTAATTATGCCTGGGCTTCTAAGATCGGACCGGGAGGCCTCAGTGTCTCCTCTCCTTCGGGAGAACGGAAAGACGCCTGCGGCCTACGTAAGTGGTGCAAACTTCTTGTCTTGAAGTTTTATTGGTCCCCCGCGTAAACCAAGCTACTCAGCCTCTTTTCTCCACTGAATTTTCCTACTGAGCTATCCTCGTTCTATTATTCTCTATCGTGTCCTGATCCTCACCGACGCCGTCCTCGCTTCGAAGTCCCTGATTCAGCTGGGGCTGGTCCCCAGCAGGGTTGCAAAGAGTCGGACATGACTGAGTGACTGAACTGAACTGAACTGAAGGTAAAATGGTAAACCAGATGAAATGTTCAGTGCCTCTCTTATCTCTTGTCATAGAATCAGAATATCCTTTTCAGAGGGACCTGCAAGATCATCATTCCTCCCAATGCTTGAGGTACAGTTTTATGAAGCTCTGTTTTCCAAATTGGACATACTAGTGGGGGCAGGGGTGGTTGGTAGTGTCAGAAGTATTCAAAGCCACGGAATAATCCTGGAATGTCAATTTTACTTGAAGTCTCCAGGTTAACAATATTTAAACAATTATATCCAAACAAAGGTACATTATGAAATGTATCATAAATTGAAGTGTTTGTCTTAATTCTGTCCCTCTTTTTGCCATGTGACTTGCAGAGCAGTAAAGGAGGCAATGATTTGGTGCTTAGCCATGTGACATGCCTTGGACAAGAGAATGGGGGCAGAAGTGACAATGTTCTTCTTCTGACCCAAGACTCTATGAGACATCATGCACTTCTGGTCACCCTTCTTGTGATCCATGAGAACCTGCTTCAAGTAGTCTGGTCTAAAGTGAATGAGAAGACCTGTGGAGCTGACTTCAATCCAACCTAAAGCCTGGAGCCATGCCAAACACATCTGAAGAACTATGAGCAAGATTAACATATACTTGCTGTTTTGCTTCTTAAGATTTTGATTTTGGTTGGTCTCAGTACCTAGCAAATGTTGAATAAAATATAAATTGATGCCCAGAAGCAGAATGCTAGTAATAGATATCTCCCCAGCACTGGCTATGAGATCAGCTGACAGCAAACAAGGAAGGAAATCAGTGCAGGAGAATGGAAAAATTGTGACGTATGTTACGTAACTGATGAACCAATTGACAAGACTGTCCTCTTTGGTAATTCAGAGGACAGAGAATATTCATAACAACTTTGTGGGTGAGAAAGTTTTGAGGTAAAATGTCAATGGAATGAACTGGTTCCTTTGGTAAAGTGCTATAAGAAAGAGATGAATTTAGAAAAGGCCAGTTTGCAAACAGAATAGAAAGCCCAGGAATTTGCGGACTTGTAGGGTTGGGAAATAAAACCGTTTCTTATCAAAGATGAAGCCAGTGAGACATGGCCTTTGGAATCGAATGGTGAGTATGGTTTGAGCACAAGGAATTGACAGGAATCAAATACATGGAAAACTTGGCAACAGTTTTGAGGTAATTATATTGGCAGGATGACCACCAGCTTTAATTAAAAGAACCTATGACTGGCTATAAAAAGACCTAAGGGCAACCAACAGTTCACAGGCAGAGATGTGACTGAGACAGCTTCTCAGCTACTAGGAAGGATACATTCAAAGCAACCAACCTTCTACAGATGTGGCCTTGAAAGATGGTCTAAAAGGAAGGGCCTCCTGGCAGACAGCGCCAAGAGCAATGGAGAACCATGGAGTAGGACCATGGAGAACCCAGGGAGCAGAACTGGGGCCAATCAAGGAACACTCTTTGTTTACGACCAAGCAACATTTTCACAGGGCAATTTCAGAATTACAATTGGTTAGTGACTACTATGTGCCTCCCATTCTGGATCTGTTAAATGTGTTTGGCATTAAACCTCTTCCTCTTCCATCATCAGATGTTAGGTACATAGAGATGTATGTATGAGCATAGAGGTGGGCAGGTAGCTTGTCTTTTTAGTTTGTAAGTCTCCAAAACTAAAGAAGTCCCTTCTGGCCGTGATGTCACTTATACAATTCAGGACTTTGAGCCTGATGTTGGGATTAGGTGAGACTTAGGGGAGTCTCAGCATGGAAGTGAATATATTTTACACATGGGAGTGAATAATCATGGTCAAGAGAGAAGGCTGTGGTTGACTGGATAACTTGTCTCAATTCTTCATTTCCTCCTGTGATTTTGCACTACAGTAAAGCACACTGAATACATACTTGTCCTACTGATTTGGGGCTCGAATTATCCCAAGTCAACACCAGCTGCAACTGTTACTGGTAGATTTGATTCTGCTCTGTGGAAACTTAAGACCTCAGAGAGACAATCTCCAGATAATGCCATCTGTCACCTGTTTGAACAGTCCCCTGATCATCTGAGATGCTCACCTGTCAGCCCTCCCCACATGAGTTCTCTGTTTGGCTTTCAAAGCCCCTCATTTGTCAAACAGGACAGACAGCCAAGGTCATCATACCCTGAGCAAAGCCTCCTCCTAAGACAGACACACCAAGACAAACAATAAGAAGAAAGAATGTCAGAAAATGAGAAATTGCAAAGAACAGAGGAAAACTTGAAACATATTAAACCCTACCATCAGACAGAGAAAATACTGTCACCATAAAATAAACCCAGGAGGCCATAAAAGAGAAATAATCAGTGAGTAAAAAAAAAAAAAATAATAATTCTTGGTAAATAAAATCACCAACATTTAAAATGCTTAAACATTAAAAACTAAAACATTGATAATCAAGCTGAGAAATAAAGTTAAAGAGATCCTCCAGAAAGCAGAGCAAAGAGATGAGAACCAAGAAGCGAATGGTTTATTTTAAAATAGAAAATCAGTTGTTGCTGTTGTTCAGTTACTAAGTTGTGCCTGACTCTTTGCGACGCCATGGACTGCAGCACGCCAGGCTTCCCCGTCTTTCACTATCTCCTGGAGTTCGCTCGAGTTCATGTCCACTGAGTCGGTGATGCTAACCATTCAGTTAGACAGAAAACCAGTAAATATCAGAAAAGGGACATCCCAGGTTGAGAGCTTTGAAGCAGCCCATCCAGAGTCATGCAGATAGGTGGGAGCATCAATCCCGCTCTCCTGGAGGAAGGGGGTCGATGGTGATGCTGTAAGCTGGCTTCCCCATGAAAGCACCAGATGGGAGAGGACAGAAGTGTGGGGAGGGAGGCAGGGCTGAGAAAGGCAAGGGCAGCTGCCTGCTGCGGGTCAGGCAAGAGTGCCTTCACATCCCCCGGGGAAAGTAAAAACTATGTTTTCTGTATCTGTTTTATTTTAAAATAAAGGGGGGAAAAACCTATCTTAATCAGAAAAAATGAAGGTCCCACAGGAGACTTTATTATAATAGATTTTCCCTTAGGAGAAGCATGAAGAGAAAAAGTTTTTAAGGGAGCACAAAATGTGGGATTGTTCATGCCTTGGGAATTCAACATTTTTCTATCTTTAAAATATAAATTCTACTAGAGTGAGAATGAGCAGAGCAGGATTTGAGACAGCCCATCGGCTCTGCCACCCACTGGGATGGGATGTGAAAACTTGGGCGCATAAGTCAGCTTCTCTGAGTCTCAGTGAGACCATCAGCAAAATCACTAAAACCTTAAAATCTCAAATCTAATGAACGTTGGGAAGAGTAATATTTTTCTCTTCCATTTTGTGTGGTTCAAAGTGACTCTATTTACTTATTGGCTACTTGCCTGGAATGTGGAATCTTAGCTCCCCAACCAGGGATCAAACCTGTGTCCCCTGCATTGGAAACACGGCATCCCAATCACTGGACGGTCAGGGGATACTCCCAGAGTTACTTTATATAGGAGCATTTTAAAATTTCTTTTTAAAAAACTTATTTTGTATTGAGGTATAGTTGGTTCACAATGTTGTGCTAGCTTCAGGTGAGGACTGAAGGGGCTCAGCCATACATGCACATGTGTCCATTCTCCCCCAAACTCCCCTCCCATCCAGGCTGCCACATAACACTGGGCAGAGTTCCCTGAGCTGTACAGTAGGCCCTTGCTGGTTATCCATTTTAAATACAGCAGTGTGTACACGTCCATCCCAAGCTCTCTAACTATCCTTTCCCCTTCTCCTTCCCCCTGGCAAACCTACGTTCATTCTCTGAGTCTGAGTCTCTATTTCGTAAGTTCTTTGTGTCATTTATACACGAGTATTTTAATCAAGACATATAGTCATTCATTGGAGATATGACTTTGAGGGAGAGATACAGCTGGGTTTCTGCCCCACTCTTCTTGGTCTGTTCTTGGTTCCCAGTATTTAGGAACATGAAACTCTGCCGCCATCCATGTGTCATTCTCATTTTGCTACCCAGGTAACAGGCAAGAAGAAATAACTCAAGTACCATACATCAAGATTGCTCTCCTTTCATATCCTCACAGGACCATCTGAGAGAAAATGGCTAGGCCAGTGACCTCCTAAGAAGACTTTAAAACTTTGCTTAAGGAAGAACTTAATAGGATTCTTTAAAGTAAAGAAAAAATACAACTCCTATTTATAAACATGTCATCTTTTAGTTTGCATTTTCTCTGTATGTGTTTAAAAGCATTTTGTGTATTAGTATATATTTGCAGAGTAATGTGTATACATTCTACATAGATGGAGGAGCATGTATTACTGGAAGTATTTGGGGTCTGTTATTTCTACACCTACTTCCTTAATTCTCCATAGTGTTGTGCTTCAAAGGCCAAAGGCATATACGAAAGCCCAACATGAATTCCACATGAAATATTCACTGCCCTTGAGAAATTCTGCTCTAATTTAGATTAATTGATCAGAGTAACTTCAAACCAGTGTGAGAAAAGACACCCACATATTTCCTTTGTTTTCTGTTCAGAGAAATATGTTTCTGATTAGAAGAGGTGGAGCAAAGAACAGAGGAACATTCAGAAGGTTCTCTTTCCTTGAGAAAGGTCAGGCTGAAGGTTAAAGGAAGGTATGGCAGTCTCAACTCTTGCAGAATAAAGACATGACTTGAAGAGTTTGCAGAATCTTGGAGATGTCTCTGAATACTCAGCTTGGATCTCAGGCTCAGGACGTTTCCATTCTTCATCTAAAATCACCTCGATGATGATCACTGCCATTTTATGAGCGCAATGTGTCATGCTACTCCCCTATCGGTGCTGGAGTGAGCAGTCATGTTTAAGGAAAACGTCTGAGAAATGAGCAGTGGAGGAGAAACTCAGTGGGAGTATGCGGTAATGGGATTCTAGTCTACAATTGCTAGGAGCCCACAAGTTTTTCCAAAGGATAAGAAATAGGGGATGTTATTCTTAAGCAGTAGCTTGTGTGCATCTAATGACCCCAGACGTAGTCCCCATGGTAGTAACTGCTCCTGAAGCTCTCTTTTCAAATTAGAGGGCTGCTGAGTGAGCAATCTGACTTGTTCCTCTTGGTCTATTTGGTTTCTTCCAAATTACCTGGCATCTGCATTAATGTAAAAGGAAACAACACTGGGAGCAGCTATTAATATAGAAAATAACACTAACTTTAAACTGTGGCCCCAGGGAGCTGGGCAATGAAATCTTTTACAGGTATTCATTAATTTTTCATTCTTTATGACACTGGTGAGGGCTTTTAAACATAGAAAAATGGAGAGGATTTTCTTTCCCAACTGTTTTGCTTTTTGGGAAGCTGGGTTACCTTAGTAAGTATCCATCAGTCCTAACCCTTGACTTTCTTCACCTTCTTTCCTTCCTTCCTCCCGTCTCCCTACCTCCTTTCTTTCCTTCTATCTCTCCTCCCTCTCTTCCTCACTCCCTCTTTCCCTTCCTTTCATTGGAGTGTGACCCAAGGACCATTGGATGAAATCAGGAAAGACCTCTCTCCTGCTCTAACTCTGCCACTAACTAGTTGTATAACTTTGGGTAAGTGTTCTAAACTCTCTGAAGCTTAGTTTCTTCATCTGTAACATCAAGGTAATAATGCTTGCCCTCCCTCCCTCTCTAAACAGGGAAATGAAAGCACTCTATAAGCTTCAGAGTTATGTACATTCTGAAAACTAGGGCTAGAAGATGGCACAAAATTGGTTAAAAAATAATAGAAGTTTGACAGCCTCTGAAACATTTCAAGATGTGCTTCTCTTCCTACAACTAAATCAAAATTCTTTTCAAGCCTTGGGTTGCAAATCATTCTTATGGAACTGAGAAGGACCTAATACAAGAGACAACATTTTTTTCAAGGGTACTTGTCATTCCCTTTAGATAGAAAACATACATGAAAGAGACCTCTGTCAGCAGAAAGGCTTACAGACTAAAAGTCAAAATCGTCTTTAACTTTTAGCTATTATTCTGCTGAGAAAGAGAATGGTGTCTCATGGGGTTTTTATTAGCTCTCTGACTGCAAATGACTTTGCCCCTGTTCTTCTTTAGGAAAAAAAGAGTCTTGATTTAAGCAAAGTATATTTCATCTTGTAAGATCAAGAGTTTTCCCTTGATCTGGTCAGTGCGATCCAACATCTTCCTCAGTGGGACTTCATACAAAATCTCTGACCCCTACTTGCCCATGAGCAGCTACTGACATTTCAAGATCCAGCATGTCTTTGGGAACCAAAGCCTTTGGATTTCTTCCTTCTAAATTTCCTCTACAGAAACTTCATTCTTCTAAATCTATATAGACAATTTTGTCCTTTCCTCTAATCTCTTTAGCACCTAGAAGAGTACTGAACCTACTGGGGGATACTGATTAATTATGCGCTGATGGAGTACTAAGGAATATTTTCTTGTGTACAAAATATTGTGTGAGCCTGAGTCAAGAGGGAGAATTTTGACAGAGATGTATGTGTCATCTGCCTAGATATAGAAGTTGTGCTTTTGGGCACAAATTATCATATTTAATATGCCTAAATTGTTATTAACAATTTACCAGTTGCAGTTCATTTGAGAACAAACTATTTATCAAAATAATCTTGTAGAGGAAGAATGCGTCCAGCTAACTTTTTACCCAGTCAACTCCCACTTCTCGGTAACAGGAAAAAGGGGCAGTCTGGACTGGTAAGGGAAGACCTTGAAGGACTTCCCTGGTGGAATCTGCCTTGCAATGCAGGGTGGGGGATGCAGGTTCAATCCCTGGTCAGGGAACTAAGACTCCACATGCCCAGGGCAACTAAACTCGCACACCACAGCTACTGAGCCCACGGGCCCCAACTACAGAATCCGAGTGCCACAGTGAAAGATCCCGCATGATACAACAAAGATCCACATAAATAAATGCTAATAAAAGGAAAGATCTTGATTTCTAGTTCCAGTTTTGCCACAAGCTGCTTGGGTGGTTGTGGATTAATTACATTATCTCCCTAAGACCCAGTTCAATCCTTTATCTAAAAATGAGTAGATATGATTGGTTGATCTAGTTAGGTCCAATACTGAGGTGGGAGTCTCTGAGTTCATTCCAGATCTGAGGAGGATGAATCCAAACAAAGGCACAAACAGCTACTGGAGCAATCTCTGCTGCTGCTAAGTCACTTTAGTCGTGTCCGACTCTGTGACCCCATAGACGGCAGCCCACCAGGCTCCCCTGTCCCTGGGATTCTCCAGGCAAGAACACTGGAGTGGGTTGCCATTTCCTTCTCCAATGCAGGAAAGTGAAAAGTGAGAGTGAAGTCGCTCAGTCGTGTCTGACTCTTAGCGACCCCATGGACTTCAGCCTACCAGGCTCCTCTGTCCATGGGATTTTCCAGGCAAGAGTACTGGAGTGGGTTGCCGTTGCCTTCTCCAAATCTCTACTCCCACAGAAACAAGTAAGTTCCTCTCATTTGCATGGGGAACCCAGATAAGTTGTCTGGAAAATGGGTTCACTAGGTCAAGAGGGGAATGGGGCATGGGATTGTAACACAAGGAAGCAACTCTATTTTCATATGGATAAGCCCCATTACAGGGATCAATTGTGATATTTTCAGAAGGGAAACAAGAGGATTAGAAACTTCCATGAACTCAACACAGTATGGCAGTGTGTGGTTGGGTGGTAGGGTGGGGTCTCCATCCCTATTAGGCTCTGAGTGTAACTGCTGGGGTCTCATTTCCTCCCACCAATAGCATTTTCCATGGCAAGTCACATCTATCCTGATAAATGCTCTGAGTCCCTCTTGGTAAATTTCTTGTGACTCACACATGAAAGTTAGGGAGGCACTGACCTGTGCATTTTCATCAGAACCAAGGAAGTGCTTGGGGTTTTACCTTTTATTTTCAAAGCAACTTTGGGCATTTCTAATTTTGTTTCCGAGTGGAAAGGAAAAGCTGGATGATGTTGCTGTGGGGACAGCAGGTTGAAATCTTAACTTCAGATACTTGCTTTTTATAAAACATGTCCTGCCTGCCTGCCAAGCATTTCCCTGAAACTCGATCTCACTTCCAGCTTGAAAGGAATGAGGGGAGCCAGAAGAGAGGAGCAAGGGTGCCATAAAATCGGTTGGCAGAGGAAATTTTAGGGGCCGACTTCTCCTGAGAAAAACAGTCTCTGCCTCTGAGGCCATGGCTTCCATAGATTCTTAATTGAAAACGCATATTTTCTGCATAACGGGAAGGGACACTGGCAAGCCATTACTCCAGCCCTTCTACTGTCGTGTGTATCAGCTATGTGCACCACTGACCCAGGGAAGACATGCCTTCTGCAGTGTGCTTTGAGTAATTAAATGAAACTGCTGAAGGTAATTGCTAAGGAGAAAGAACACAGCTACATCCAGAACTCTTGAGAAGGAGCCAGAAGTTTTCTGCACCTGCATGACGGCCAAGGAGGAAATGTCTGTCCATAGGAGGGAAGGATAATCATTAAGCTTAGGCATATTTTTTCCAATTATTATAAAGTGGGGAGAAAGAAGTTCCTGAGTTCCTCTTCACAGTAGGCGTTGTACTAAGTGTTTCAAGTAGCAGAAACTGTAGTAGTAGTGATGATAATAAACAACAGATGGTATATGTATTTTTCACCATGCAATATGATCCATGTTCAACTTTAAGTGCTTTATCCATGTTATCTTACTTAATCTCCACAAGCCCTCTGCATTAATAATGCATTTGTAGAGGAAAGACTGCAGTTCAGAGAGGGTAGCTATTTACCCAACATCACACAGTTGACAAAAGGAGGAACTAAGATTTGAACCCTGGTGTGAATGAGTATAAAGCCCAGGTCCCTGATCTCTACATCAGGATCACACACTTAACAGTTCATCAGATCAGATCAGTCACTCAGTCGTGTCTGACTCTTTGCAACCCCATGAATCGCAGCATGCCAGGCCTCTCTGTCCATCACCAACTCCCGGAGTTCACTCAGACTCATGTCCATCGAGTCAGTGATGCCATCCAGCCATCTCATCCTCTGTCATCCCCTTCTCCTCTTGCCCCCAATCCCTCCCAGCATCATAGCATCGTCATTTTATGGACAAGGAAACAAATTTGAGGCTCTGATTTCTCCAAGGTTAGCATCTTAAGAATTGTTGGACATAGACTTAAAATCCAGTCCTTCACAACACATGCTCTTAATCCTCTGCCTAGTATAAAACCTTAATTATGCAGCTTATTAATAATGAGCCCCAGAAAGCTGGGGCTAAGCCTTTTACTTTGCGTTTTTCAATCTGGGGTATATACTGAGTAGAGAGGAATGCTTCTTTCTTTTGGTTGATGAATTAATCCCAATTGCTTTTTCCAGCAGTCACACCCTTTTTCATTTTCAACTTTGTAAAAGTTGGTTATGGGGACTTTCCTGGTGCTCCAGTGGTTGGGACCTCACCTTCCAATGCAGGGGGTACAGGTCGGATCTCTGATCAGGGAGCTAAGATCCTACATGCCTCTTGGCCAAAAAACCAAAGCAGAAGCAACACTGTAACAAATTCAATAAAGGCTGAAAATGGTTCACACTAAAAATTCTTAAAAAAAATGAAAAGAAAAACTTGGTTATGGGTTTGGAGGTTACTCTGTTAACATCTGATTCTAGGAAGATTCTAGAGAGCTGCACATGTAAGCCCATGGAGAACATGGTCGCCTTTCCTTCCTGAGCTCAAATGAGAATTTTTTGTTGAGTCATTCTTTCTTGATCAGAATTTGGTTCCATGGAGAGGGGGTGAGGATTGCTGAACAAGATTGATGTGAAATCTATGACTTGGGAGAAGCAAACAGACTCACAAAAAGAATCAGTTCCTTAGCATTACCTTGATTGCCTGTGCTGCTACTGCTGCTGCTAAGTCGCTTCAGTCGTGTTCGACTCTGTGCGACCCCACAGACGGCAGCCCACCAGGCTCCCCCGTCCCTGGGATTCTCCAGGCAAGAACACTGGAGTGGGTTGCCATTTCCTTCTCCAGTGCAGGAAAGTGAAAAGTGAAAGTGAAGTTGCTCAGTCATATCCAACTCTTAGCGACCCCATGGACTGCAGCCCACCAGGCTCCTCCGTGCATGGGCTTTTCTAGGCAAGAGTACTGGAGTGGGGTGCCATTGCCTTCTCTGGATTGCCTGTGATAAAGCACAACTTTTGCAGGAGGGAGTGGTGTGCTTGTTTGAAGTATGTTCAGCAAGTTATGAATTTGCTAGCTGGTACTTCTCAATCTGGGCAAAATAACTGTCTTTTATCTCAATAAACACATAAATTTGTTGCCCGAATATAAGATGACATTTTATGTGATTTCAGCATGAGCCTCTCTCTGTGAGGCTGGGAACCATTTCAGGAACAGGCAGTAGATCAGATCAGATCAGATCAGTCGCTCAGTCGTGTCCGACTCTTTGCGACCCCATGAACCGCAGCATGCCAGGCCTCCCTGTCCATCACCAGCTCCCAGAGGTCACCCAGACTCACACCCTTCGAGTCAGTGATGCCATCCAGCCATCTCATCCTCTGTCGTCCCCTTCTCCTCCTGCCCTCAATCCCTCCCAGCATCAGAGTCTTCTCCAATGAGTCAACTCTTCGCATGAGGTGGCCAAAATACTGGAGTTTCAGCTTTAGCATCATTCCTTCTAAAGAAATTCCAGGATTGATCTCCTTCAGAATGGACTGGTTGGATCTTCTTGCGGTCCAAGGGACTCTAAAGAGTCTTTTCCAACACCACAGTTCAAAAGCATCAATTCTTTGGCGCTCAGCCTTCTTCACAGTCCAGCTCTCACATCCATACATGACCACAGGAAAGACCATAGCCTTGACTAGGTGTACCTTTGTTGGTAAAGTAACGTCTCTGCTTTTGAATATGCTATCTAGGTTGGTCATAACTTTCCTTCCAAGGAGTAAGCGTCTTTTAATTTCATGGCTGCAGTCACCATCTGCAGTGATTTTGGAGCCCAGAAAAACAAAGTCTGACACTGTTTCCACTGTTTCCCCATCTATTTCCCATGCAGTGATGGGACCAGATGCCATGATCTTCGTTTTCTGAATGTTGAGCTTTAAGCCAACCTTTTCACTCTCCACTTGCACTTTCATCAAGAGGCTTTTTAGCCCCTCTTCACTTTCTGCCATAAGAGTCGTGTCATCTGCATATCTGAGGTTATTGATATTTCTCCCGGCAACCTTTATTCCAACTTGTGTTTCTTCCAGTCCAGCATTTCTCATGATGTACTCTGCATATAAGTTAAATAAACATGGTGACAATATGCAGCCTTGACGTACTCCTTTTCCTATTTGGAACCAGTCTGTTGTTCCATGACCAGTTCTAACTGTTGCTTCCTGACCTGCATACAGATTTCTTAAGAGGCAGATCAGGTGGTCTGGTATTCCCATCTCTTTCAGAATTTTCCATAGTTTATTGTGATCTACACAGTCAAAGGCTTTGGCATAGTCAATAAAGCAGAAATAGATGTTTTTCTGGAACTCTCTTGCTTTTTCCATGATCCAGCGGATGTTGGCAATTTGATCTCTGGTTCCTCTGCCTTTTCTAAAACCAGCTTGAAAGCTGTCCCTAAACTTTAAATTCAGGCAGACCTAGCTTTGAGTCCCAGCTCTATCATTTATAAATGGCATGACTTTGGAGATATCACTTAATCTGTCCAGTCTTAGATTCATAATCTGTAAAACAGGCTGCTTCAAGGATTAGATCAGACAATATTCGTAGTGCAGAGCAAGTGCTCAATAAGTGGTAGGTATGATTATCATGATCAAGATAGAATTCTTTAATAATTCTTTTTTCCACTTTAGAGCTATGTTTTCTCCCATACCTAATTCTTTCTGGTGGCTCAGATAGTAAAAGAATCTGTCTGCAATGCAGGAGATTTGGGTTTGATCCCTGGGTAGGGAAGATCCCCTGGAGAAGGGAAAGGCTACCCGCTCCAGTATTCTTGCCTGGAGAATTCCTTGGACAGAAAGGAGCCTGGGGGGCTACAGACCATGGGGTCAGAAAAACTTGGACAAGAGTGAGCGACTAATACTTTCACTTTCATGACTATCATGATCAGGATAAAATTTTTTAATAACTCCCTTTCCCCACTTCAGAGCTATTTTTTTCTCCTGTACTTAACTCTCTTTGCACCTAAAGAACAAGGACATAAAAACTTTTAACTCATCAGCATCAGCTGACAAAGTGATCTCAATTTTATGATGACAGAGAAAAATCAGACATATACATAGCCTTTCAAATTGAGCCTTTTCAATTCAAGCAAAATATCTTGACAAAATGTGTATGAAAGCTGAATGTGATAATTTTCTCATGAAGTATAATGTAAATTCTATGTAAATTCTCTCACAAGAAAGGAAATTCTTGTTTAAAAAATTCATAGACCATCAATCAATATTTAATTCTAGAATATTCAGAGGGTGACGCTGGCAAGACAATTCATTGAGGTAAAGAATAGTTTTTGTTTGTTTTTTTTACTAATGGTACTACCGGGAATGGAAGGAGGGGTTCATTCAGTCTGCCACAAGTTTTCTAAATATAATCAGATTTCAGACATGGTACATAGTACCTTCATTCAGAGTTCCTTCATGAACATGTGTGTGTGCTAAGTCGTTTCAGTTGTGTCCAACTCTTTGCAACCCCATGGACTATACCCACCAGGTTTCTCTGTCCAGGGATTCTCCAGGCAAGAATACTAGAGTGAGTTACTATGGCCTCCTCCAAGGGATCTTCCTGACCAGGGATCCAACCTGCATCTCCTGCACTGCACATGGATTCTTTACCACTGAGCCACAGGGGAAGCCTCATTGATGTACATGTGAACTTAAAATGAGGCCACCAGGGTGGATCTTAATTCAATATGACTGATGTTATTACAGTGTCAGTTGCTCAGTCGTGTCCAACTCTGTGACCCCACAGACTGTAGCCCACCAGGCTCCTCTGTCCATGGAGTTCTCCAGGCAAGAATACTGGAGTGGGTTGCTATTTCCTTTTCCAGGGGATCTACCCGACACAGGGGTTATTACAAGGATGTTATTACAAGAAGGGGAAATCTGGACACAGAGATAGATACTCATAGAGGAAGTACAATGTCATAGAGGAAAGACAATGTGAAGAGACACAGGAAGAAAGCCATTTGTGATCCAAGGAGAGAGTCTTGAAACCAGTCCTTCAGTCAGAACCCTGAGAAAGATGAAGCCCAGTGGACACCATAATGTTGCATTTCTGCCTCCAGAGCTGTGAGACATTACACTCCAGTTGTAGAAGCCATCCAGTCAACAATACTTTGTTTCAGTAGCCTTAGCAAAGTCATACACCATCAGTTGGTGCTGTTTCTCAAAAGAACAGTTTTCCTAGACTTCATTAGGTCTGTTTAATTCGATTTGCCGCATTAAAAAAAAAAGTGCATGGATTATTTTTAGGATAGTTTCTAGGTGTGAGAGCACATGAGAAAGTGCACTTTTACCAGCCAACCCATGGTACGCACAGACAAAATCAGGAACAACTTTGAATGCAATTCTTGCTGAATGATTTTTTTTTTCTTTCCAATTTATAGCAACTGGCACAAAATTTGTTGCTTGTATAACATTCTTATTAAGAAGTGCTTTAAAGTCTTCATCTCAACCTGCTTCCAACTCACAGCACTCATGGCTGATAGCATCACAAAAATGTTTCTCAGTGCCGTTTCAAATATTATTTTTGGGTAACACGGTCTGGAAAAGGTCACATGAAATATAATGAATGGACAGATTAACATCTGAATATAACCATGAGGAAGCATAACATTAAAAGTAAAAGAGAGAATAATTGTTAGGTTACAGCTGGAGGAAAGGCACAAAGATAAATAAATTAAAATGTATTAATATGATATTTTATGGAAATTGCACTTTTATGGGACCCTACAGAAGTCCTTAGTGACCTATAAACACTCCTATGTTTAAAGTGTTTTATGAATTCCACAGAACGGCTTCCAGTGCAAATTCTAAAATTCCCTGGAGGCTTTATTTTAAAAATCCTGCAATTTATAATCCATAAAAATAGCTTGAACATTCTTAATGCATTGAAATATCAAATTTTAGTGGTTTTGGTTTCCTAAGAATATCAAGATATCTCTTTTAAATATAATGTGCTTTAAATTATCTGCCCTCAGATAAAGTTGTTCAGATCTACAGCTGTCAAATCTTATCTTGCTATTATAAAATAAATAACGTAAGAGTGATTACATGAAATATAAGATGAACTATTGAGCAATTAGCCCATATTCATCTGTTCCTTTTAAAATGAATTATTTTGAACATATATAAAGGAAGAAAGCCTTAATGAACCAATTAGAGTGGGTCAAACTGGGTTAGATTCCTGGAACTTTAATAGGTATTTGTTTTGCTTTGCTTAAATTTCTTAAGTGAAATATTCGTTCCAGTTATTTATTTCCCCTTGTCTCTCTAGGACATTATTCAACCATGAAACAAAGTAGAATCAGAAGAAGCAGAAATACTGTGTTCAGCTATTTCCTTTTCTTCACAAATATTGTTTTCCTTCTGGAATGAAAAGACTGCTCTCTAACTTCATTAAAAGAAGAGCATAGTCATTTAGTTAATCAAATCCATGATCCATCAGCAAAAGTTGGGGTAGGGGGAAGCTTTTCCATTTTTTATTCAAATTGCAAGCAGGCGCTGGAGAAGGTATTTTAGATTATTGTAGGACAAGTGAATGAATGTCAGGAAGAGACATGTGAATAGCCACCCTGATCAATGACCTCCCAACATATGACCATTTTCAGCACTGATGCTATATGCCACAGTGTATGTAGGAGACATTTATTGTTTTGTCTTACCAGACCTTTTCCTTCTTTCCTTGATGGCATCTCTCTGTTTAGAAATCCATTCCAGCAGACAATGTTAAGCTCATGATTCTAGAGAGAGGCTGTTATAGAACACCTCTTCTGGGCTCCAGGAATAGATGTACAGCCAAACTAGGTCACTGGGAGCCCTTTTCTAAGAATTTTCAAGCAACATTGAAAGCAAGCATAACGGGGAATCCCTTGGGGGTCCACAGGTTGGGACTCTGTGCTTTCACTGCCGAGGGCCTGGATTGGATCCTTGGTTGGGGAAATAAAATCCCACATGCCCTATGGCCAAAAATAAGAAAAGAAAGTATGGTGACAACCTTTGTAAGAAAAAGCCCAGAAAGTGCCTGAGAGAGTGAAACTGATACCCAACGTAAAACAGAGATGAAGGATGACAAGAAGTAAGAGGCTCCAGCAGCAAGTTGGTCTTCCTATGGCAGCAGGCTGCCAACACAGTCTCCATTTTGCCTAAACTGATGGGGTCAAGTTCATCTCTCTTGCAACCAGAACAGTCAACCAATCTTTCTCCATCTCTCTCTTTCTCTCACTTCCTAGAAAAGTTAGAAAGAGTTGTTTCAAATGAATGAATCACTCCCAGGGGAAAAGTCACAGTTATTCTCAAGAAATTCTCACATGAAACCTGCATTTGATTTCAACGTGGGAAGAAATCTCGCTTTTGCACTCTCTCGAATCTGTTCCCTGCTTTATTCTCACCATTAGCTGAGTTCAAGATTTCTTTCCTTTTTTTTTTTTTTTCCATTAAGAAAGTATTGCTAAAATCATCTGGGGTCATGCTATTCTCCTTCACAAGGATGGTAAAGCCTGTCTTTTATTAATATTTATAGGTTTGGTGTGGCATCCAAGGCCACCTCCTATGGCATATTGCCTTCCAGCCACTAGCCTCTGTATAGACCCTTAAGATGTTTGAGTTCTACTAGAATTCTCATTCCTCAAAGTGCCACATGCTTGACTGCCTTTGGTCACCAGCTTTTTCTCTCTCTTTTTCAAAGATCTTTTAAATGTGGACCATTTTAAAAAATAGTATCACTGACTCAATGGACATGAATTTGAGCAAACTCTGGGAGATAGTGAGGGACAGATGAGCCTGGTGTGCTATAGATGGAGTTGCAGAGTCAGACACGACTTAGTGACTGAACAGCAATGATTTTTTAAAAGTCTTTATTGACTTACAACGTTGCTTCTGTTTTATGTTTTAGTTTCCTGGCCCTGAGGTGTGGGATCTTAGCTCCCAGACCAGGAATCAAATCCTCACCCCCTGCACTGGAAGGTGAAGTCTAAACCAAGGGACTGTCAAGGAATCCCAGGAAATTTTGTTTGAATGGGAGGAACTTTCCCTCTATTTGGCACGTCCAAATTCTGCTCATCCTCATGTGCGTGCATTTGCTCAATTGTGCCTGACTCTTTGTGGCTCCTCTGTCCATGGGATTTTCCCAGCAAGAATACTGGAGTGAGTTGCCATTTCCTCCTCCAGGGGTCTTCCCTATCCAGGAATCAAATCTGCATCTCCTTTGTCTCCTGCATTGACAGGTGGATTCTTTACCACTGAGCCTCCAGGGGAAGCATGCTCACCCTTACAAGTCCCCATTAACCGATGGAGAGTTCCTCAGCCCAACCCCATGGGATACCCAGGATGGCTTTTCTTTCATGGTTTCTGGTAGCTTAGTTGAAAATATTTGTTTTCTCTCCAAGAACATTAAGTTATTTCAATTACTCACTGAACAAATATTTAGCATCTCTCTGTGTGGGGCCGGGTTTTAGATGCTGGGGATACAGCAATCAATCACCTCCTCATGAAGGTCTGTGAGTATGTTTTTGTGGAACTTGCAGCTTAATTATACAACTAACTATACAAATAAACTGTGAGGATGGAGACATCAGCCCAGTGGAGAGTACAGAGTGCTCAAAAGAAGTGTAAGAGCTAGAAGACATGGAGGTGGAAATCCGTGTGGGCAGAGGAGATCTGGCAGGAGAGGACAGGGCTCATTTGAGGAAAGGACCATGAGCAAGTGAGACTGGAGAACAAAGTGCTGGCCAGTTACGTGAAGGCAGTGCTCCTCAGGCCCCATGAGGTCAAGGTGGATAACGTCATGATACTGACAGCAGCTTCCCCACTGGAAGAGTTCTCAGTGGGGGAGGAGCATGATGAGACTGACATTTTAAGGGGCAGACGCCTGTTCAAAGGAAGGGAAGAGGCATGGGGAGGGAGTTAGAAATAGGACCTGAGGGTAAAGGGAAGGCAGGGAGGGGGAGAGGTGGGGAGGGTTCTCACTGTAGACTCCACAGGATTTGGTAACTGATAAGAAGGTGCATCCAGGCTAATGTAGTGAGACAATTAGCCTACTGCCTTGAATATAATATGTCTTCAAGGATGCATATTAAATTGAACTACTGTAAGGTTAGATCATGGCATCTGGTCCCATCACTACATGGGAAATAGATGGGGAAACAGTGGAAACAGTGTCAGAATTTATTTTCTGGGCTCCAAAATCACTGCAGATGGTGACTGCAGTCATGAAATTAAAAGATGCTTACTCCTTGGAAGGAAAGTTATGACCAACCTAGATAGCATATTCAAAAGCAGAGACATTACTTTACCAACAAAGGTTTACCTAGTCAAGGCTATGGTCTTTCCTGTGGTCATGTAGGATGTGAGAGCTGGACTGTGAAGAAGGCTGAGCACCGAAGAATTGATGCTTTTGAACTGTGGTGTTGGAGAAGACTCTTGAGAGTCCCTTGGACCGCAAGGAGATCCAACCAGTCCATTCTGAAGGAGATCAATCCTGGAATTTCTTTGGAAGGAATGATGCTAAAGCTGAAACTCCAGTATTTTGGCCACCTCATGCGGAGAGTTGACTCATTGGAGAAGACTCTGATGCTGGGAGGGATTGAGGGCAGGAGGAGAAGGGGACGACAGAGGATGAGATGGCTGGATGGCATCACTGACTTGATGGGTGTGAGTCTGAGTGACCTCTGGGAGCTGGTGATGGACAGGGAGGCCTGGCGTGCTGTGGTTCATGGGGTCGCAAAGAGTCGGACACGACTGAGCGATGATCTGATCTGATCTGATCTGATGGTTAGACACAGCTTCCCTGGTGGCTCAGAGGTTAAAGCATCTGCTTCCAATGCAGGAGACCCACGTTCGATCCCTGGGTTGGGAAGATCCCATGCAGAAGGAAATGGCAACCCACTCCAGTATTCTTGCCTGGAGAATCCCATGGACGGAGGAGCCTGGTATGCTACAGTCCACGGGGTCTCAAAGAGACAGATACGACTGAGCGACTTCAAAAAAAAAAAGGTTAGACAGAGTGCCAAAGAATTGATGCCTTCAAACTGTGGTGCTGGAGGAGACTCCTGAAAGTCCCTTGGACAGCAAGAAGATAAAACCAGTCAATCTTAGGTGAGAGCAACCCTGAATATTCACTGGAAGGACTTATGCTCAAGCTGAAGCTCCAGTGTTTTGGTCATTTGATGTGAACAGTCAACTCATTGGAAAAGTCCTTGATGCTGGGAAAGATTGAGGGCAGAAGGAGAAGAGGGCATCAGAGAATGAGATGGCTGGATGGTATCACCGATGCAACGAACATGAACTTGGGGGAACTCCAGGAGATGGTGAGGGACAGGGAGGCCTGGCATGTTGAAGTCCATCGGGGTTGCAAAGAGTTGGACACGACTGGGTGACTGAACAACAACAACAAAAGGTTCCCCTAAGTTACCAAGGACATGCAGCCACTCACGTGATATACAGTAATGCTAAGACGTGGGGGGGGTGTGTGTGTGTGTGTGTGTGTACACTGTATGTTTTTTAGGCCTTAAATGTGGGGTAAAAATCTGTCAAAGATCTAGGAGCACGAAAGTACCAAGAAAGATATCGTTCTCACTGAATCCCAGCTTTTACTTTTTAAATTCAGTTTTAGAGAGGAAGAAAACTAAAATGGGATCATTAGAGACTTCTCTGGTGGTCCAGTGGTTAAACTTCATGCTTCCAGTACAACGGGGAGAGGGTTCAATCCTTGGGGTTAGGGAACTAGATCCTACATGTCTTGTGGCCCAGCCAAAATTTTTTAAAAAATAAAATGGGACCATTAAAGGTGTTCATAAGTTGTAGCTCTCTTATGGATTCACCAAACAAAATGACTCTGAGAGTTATTTGTCTTCATTGAGTCTGGGCTTTTGCCTGGAGGTTTGGAAAACATTTCTGTAGTAACATACTATACTGATCTACATAGTCAATAAAGCTTATTTTCTTTCTGTTCAGCTAGCACGTAGTTCCCTCTTTCAGTGTTTCCTCCAAATTTATCAGATGCCATATCTAATCTAAAGATCTCAGGCCTTCCACATTTTCTCTTACTGTTCCTGTCCATTTAACTGCTCATCTGAAAATAGAATCTCTCTTCATCTCTTAGATTTCTGTGATGAAATGGACTGAAAGAAAATGAGAAACCATCCTTAACAACTTGGGCTAACTACAGGAATAATGGTACATCAACTTAAGAGGTTTATAGTTAAGTTATCTGTTAGCAAAAATCAAATATATGATAAAATCTCCAAGAGATTATACTCTCCAGACATCTCACTATTTGTTGGATGGTCTCAAATGCCAGGATTTGCTTCCTCAATCTCCTTGCATTTCATCACGCACAGCCCTTCCATGGGGCAGACAAGCTGCCCGATGCAGACTAAGGGAGGCTGGACAATCCCATTCCAAACACAAGTTCCTTATGATGAGAGTGATTACAAATGCCTGGTCTATGGAGATAGCATCCAAGACACTATAAAGGGTGGGAGAGAAGTGTTTTGATGGATAAATGCAGTGAAAGTCATTCACCATTGGTCAGTGGTCCCCAGATCACCTTCTCAGAGGGAAGAGACCCCACTGGAACTATCACCTCAGTACTGTCGCGTGGGAAGGTGATGGTGATAATGAGGTGTATCTGCTGAGGCCCTCCCATGGGTTGGCACTGCACTTCGAGCGTTCTCTAATCTGTTCTGAATGAATGCATTACCTTGAGTGGAGGACAGGTTGGAGCGGAGGACTCACACTGGGGGAGTCAGAATGCATGGGTCTGAATTCACACTCTGCTGCTTATTAGCCATGTGACCTTGGGCAAGATGCTTAATCCTTGAGTGTTTCAGTTTTGTCTTCTGTAAAACAGGGATTCTAACATTGCCCATCTCAATAGATAGTTATGTAGACTAAGTGGGTTAATATCCAAAATGCACATTAAAAGAACTTGGAATTGTAAGCCCTATGTGAAAACCCTTCCAATAAGCCCTCCACAGGTTAGCTGTCACTGTTGGTGGTATTATCATCTTCATTATACAGAGATGGATAGACTGGATTAAGTGACTTCATCTAGATCCAGTATTGGTAAGTGCAAAGCCAGGGTTCAAGTGCAGCTCTTCTTCATTGCCAAGTGTATATTCTTCTATTGTTTTCTCCCCTCAAAGCATGGCTCAAATTCAAGCCCTGCCATTTAGCTTTGAGACCTTGAGCCAGTGTCTGGACCCTCTTGAGACCCAGTTTTCTCATCTGTAAATGGAAGGATGGTACCAACCTCACTAATGTGCTGTGATGATTAAATGAAATGATACATCAGGTGCTCAGTGCAGAGCAGGTAATCAGTATATGTTCATTTTCCATCCCTTTTCATTGAGGAGTAAACCAATGGCCAGGTTGCATAAGAATGTTCCTGCTTGCTGAGCACATCTCCTCTAACCTTTCTGGCAACTGAATTACTAGAGGACGAAAGCCCCAGAAGGTTTTAAAGACAAACCAAAGAGCCAGCTGAAAAAAAAAAAAATCACACTGCAGCCTTGTTCAATGGATGCAGAAAATGACAAACTCTTCAAAGAGCTGACATCTTATCACACAAATACATTTTCATCTGGCCTTTGGATAAAACTGATCTAAATCAAGAAAGTATTGGTTTCATAGCAAGAGAAGAGCTTCATTTATAAATTCTGAAACCCATAATGTTTTTATTTTTGTTGGGAAAACACTCAAAACTTCCTGGAAATGAACTGATTCTTCTGCAGTTTATCCACCAATTAATTCAGAAGTCAGCTCTGTATACAATTGACCATTAGGTCAATCAGTTCACCAATAACAATAATAATACCTAAATGTTTATTCTGTGTCAGGTATTATGCTAGGTGTTTTAGATTCATCATTTCATTTGATCTATCAGAGTAATAGCCACATAAAGCAGATGTTATTATTATTTCTATATTATACATAAAGAAACCTAACTTGCCAAAACCCACTTGACTAAGAAGGGGGTGAAGCTGGACACAGTAAAGACCCTTAATGCTTCTCCATATGGGTTCTCTCCTACTTCTTGGCAACATAGGAGAACTGTGCTACTCAGACTCTGGTAGTTAGTCAAAACCATAAGACTTTTCCAGCCAATGAAACATGGATAGATAGGAATGATGAGTGACAAGACTTCCCTGGTGGTCCAGTAGCCAAGATTTTGCACTCCTAATGTAGGCGGCTTGGGTTGGATCCCTTGTCAGGCAACTAGATCCCCCAGGCTGCCACTAGAAGTTCGCAAGTTTCAATGAAGTTTGAAGATCCTGAGAGCTGCAATAAGACCCGGCACAGCCAAATAAATTGTTTTGTTTTAAAGAAATGATGGGTGACACATAGAGGCCAAGGCATTCAAGAGCCAGTGGGTCAATTCTATACTAAATTTTTCCCTTTTCTTTACAAATTTGGAAGCCGCATGTTGAGACAGCAATGTCTCAATTTGGGAAGAGTCTGAATTCTTGAGACAATGGAGATGGAAGAGAGCCATTATTGACCTGGATCAGATTTTACATAAAAGATAAATATACTTACAGTATGTTAACCCATAGATATTTCAAGATTAATTTGCTCCTGAAGCATAAGCAAATACAACCCCAGCATCAACACCATGTTAGAGCATTGGGCCAATTTTAGAGCCTAAATTCTTAGCCATGATGTGATACCTTCTAGACCAGGATCCCCAGCCTTTTTGGCACCAGGAGCCGGTTTTGTGGAAGACAATTTTCCCACAGACCAGGGCATGGGTGGGAGATATTTTTGGGGTGATTAAAGCACATTACAGTCATTGTGCACTTTATTTCTATTATTATATCAACTTCACTTCAGATCATTAGGCATTAGAACCCAGAGGTTGGGGACCCCAGTTCTAGACCGTGTACCTCACTTTCACTAAGAGCCCCATCCTAAAGTTAGCTTTTTAAAAATATATGCAATATTATCAAATCAGATCGTAGATCAGTGGCTCAGTCATGTCCAACTCTTTGCGACCCCATGAACTGCAGCACACCAGGCCACCCTGTCCATCACCAACTCTTGGAGTTCACCCAGACTCATGTCCATCAAGTCAGTGATGCCATCCAGCCATCTCATCCTCTGTCGTCCCCTTCTCCTCCTGCCCCCAATCCCTCCCAGCATCAGACTCTTCTCCAATGAGTCAACTCTTCACATGAGGTGGCCAAAGTACTGGAGTTTCAGCTTCAGCATCACTCCTTCCAAAGAAATCCCAGGGCTGATCTCCTTCAGAATGGACTGGTTGGATCTCCTTGCAGTCCAAGGGACTCTCAAGAGTCTTCTCCAACACCACAGTTCAAAAGCATCAATTCTTCAGTGCTCAGCCTTCTTCACAGTCCAACTCTTCTCAAATGTCTTCTCCCAGAAAGTAGACAAGAAGTGACATTATTAGAACCCCTTGTGTGAAATCCCCAGTATCTGCTGTCACCCTTCACCACTTTGTGCACACAGTCAGTCCAAGTCATACAGAGGCACTACTGATATTCAGTCATACATTTCTACCATTGCGTCAAATCCTCCCGCCTGAAATGATGGCTGGTCACAGTCAGAGAGCTGAGTAAAGACACTCAATTGAGTCAAAATCCATGGATAATAATAAAACATTAACAGCTTACATTTAGGAAATGGTTTAAGGTTTACAGGTTACGTTCATGCACATTATCTCATTTGTTCCTCCTGACAACACTAGAAGGTTGGCAAGTCCAATGTTACTATCCCCATTTCATAGATCAGGAGACTGAGGCTCACAAAGACTGAGGCTCACAAAGACTAAGGAATTCTAAATGGCAGAGCTACAGCCGAGACTCAGATTTTCCAGATCCTAGTACTTTGCTCCTAGATGGAAGACATCGGCCAGGGAGAGTATGAAGAAGAGTCTTGTTTATGCTGCCATGATAGAACAACTCCTGAATCCCCAGCTGACGCCAGGTCTTTAGAACTGCCCTGCTTACAGCATTCAGCTGGGGGCAGTTTCTCTCAGCAGTGGACACTGTTAGAGCCCCCATGGTTTTAGGAACAGATCACAACAGGACTGCCTATTACAAGATGGAATTTCACTATGTTCCTACCTTTGGAAAACACCTGCTGAGCGCACAGAAATGATGGGCAGACATTGCTCTAGAGTGCA
The DNA here is from genome assembly GCA_935064755.1 of Tragelaphus eurycerus. Taxonomy (NCBI): domain Eukaryota; kingdom Metazoa; phylum Chordata; class Mammalia; order Artiodactyla; family Bovidae; genus Tragelaphus; species Tragelaphus eurycerus. The sequence goes on from CAKXYN010000145.1 coordinate 372,307, forward strand.
TGCGTGGTGATGGTTATAGCAGAAATGTAAAATAAGAGGGCAGAACAGTTTCCACTCAAAAAATCCATGGTTCTATGGGTAACAACAAATGAAGTCCCCAGAAGAAGGCAAAGCTGACCAACAGGTGATGTAGAATGAGGTTGCATATCCACATAGTATTGGCTGGATGCAAGCCAATCCTCCATCACTTAGTCTCTGCTTATTACAGAATTTGGCCCAATGATTGCTGAGCAATTATTCTCTTGGAACAAGGATGATAATCCCTGTGTGCAAGTTATTTCCCAGGAGAAAATCACCCTTTTCTGATGGCACATAAATTCTTCCAGCCTTTTAAGCCACATTGATTGAATGTACATTTCAGTCCACAAAATGAATCTCTGTTGTCCTAAGTAAGTGAACACAGCTTCCTATTTGCTCAGCTTGGTCCAAGTCTGCATTGCATGGGAAAAAAACCCAGAGACGTTAGCTTTGAGGTTCTCTGAGGAATATTTTAAATGATAAGAAATGAGACTAATGTTTTCCATTTGGAAAGCTACAGTTACATCAACAGGAACAGGGCATTTGAGACACTAAAAGATTTGGGTCTATGAAGTCGTTTGCATACAGCAGATTGGGAAAGCTATGACATTTGAATGCAGACAAAACTGAGTTGGAATCTTGATTTAGTGTGACCTAGGGCCAATTATTTTATTTTCTGACCTTCAAGTTTTCTCAAAACTAAAATGAAGACATTTAGAGACTCTTAGAGTTACCTGAACTTGCCTTGCTTCCTCTTGCCACTCTTTTTCTTACTGTTTCCTTTGACTGAAATATCCTTCCCTCCAGCTTTCCTGGTACAGGTCTCTTGCTTTAGGTGTCAGCTCAGATGCTCCTGCCTCTTCTAGGGAGGTCATCCTGCCTTCCTAGGGCTGGATTAGGTTCACATGATCACACAGGTTCTTCTTGTCCCGGATTTCACTTGTACCTTTCACATCAATGGTAATATCCCGTTTATGTGTTCATTTCTCAACTGGAAGTTTGTTAAGAGCCAAGGCAGTTTCTTTTATCATGGACACTCCATTAATGGCACAGCAAAATGAATATCTGTAAATCATCCATTCAGTCATTCAATAAGTATTTATGCCTACTGTATCTCAGGACTTATTTTAGACTGTAGAAATGCAATAGTAAAGAAAAGAAAAAAAAAATCTGAGTTCTCATGGAGCTTACATTCCAGTAAGGGGAAACAGACAAAAAGCAAGTAAATAATACATGTAATATGCCAGATGGTGATGTGTTGTCTCCAACCTCTTCCCATCCCAAAACACAAAACCACCCCATCCCTTCCTTTTCTGTATCCTTGGACCCAACCTCAGCCCCATCCCAGTCTCTAATCCTACCCCATTTTCATCTGTCTTTCCCCAACTTGAAATTCATTTCCATCACCATCCCCAGTGAATAAATTAATGAGTAATAAAATTACTTTGTGTTTTGTTTGAAATAATACCAGTAAAAGCCCTGGCATCGGCCTGGCCTAATTACATGTTCAATAAATATTTCTTTTCCCCTGTCCTCCTGCCTGCAATTGAGTCTTATCATTTATGTCTTTAAAACTTCTGTGGATCAGAATTGATGAAATGTAAAGATAACACTATGAAAACATACAAGAAAAAATGTTGAAGTACTCCCCTATACAGCATTTGAACTTAATTGTACTGCTGTCTACTCATAAGGCAATCAAAAAATTCTCACAGCACTTCAATGTAGGAATTACCAAAATATCCTAATAATCTTATGGAGGAAAAAAGCCCTAAAACTTTGTAGACAGAAGCTGGATAGTTGCCATAGTTACAACTACTACATAACTACTATTTGCCTGGTGGGTCAATACCTTTGGTACTAAGTCTTCTAAGGTTAAAGAGTTAAAGAGGGAGGGATCTTGTTTCAAATTTCTGCTCTGATACTGATTAGTCCTGGAAGACTGCAGTTCCCCTAATGCCTCTCATCTGATTTATTAATCTACATGATTGAGATAAGAAAATCATCAGCCTCCCATGGTTATTATAAGGATCCGATGAGTTTAACAATTTAGTCTTGGTAGAGTGTTTCACATACAGAAAGTGTTCAGTAAACATCAGCTGTTGTCATTCTGATTCTAGAGTATAATGCTCTCCCATTGAATTGACTTCTTGTGCAGCTGAAAATGGCTTAGCAAACAAACCAGAGAATTTTAATTATCTATAAGTTACAATTTTCTGATTCGATTTTTCTCCATTGCTTTATCTGCACAACACTGAACACTCTTCAACTGTTTAAAATAAAATTTCATTCACAGGATTTGCATTGTCAAGAGCATAACTGACTTTCAGCCAAGTTGCTTTGAAAAAAAAAAGACAATCTTTTCTTCAATTTTATAAAGATTAAATTTAAGAAAAGTAAAAAATAAAGAAATGTTGATGTCTACTTTTCTGGTAAATGAAATTTATAGCTGCAATTTCTTGGTGGGTATCTGGATTTAATGCATTTGTAATGTTATTCCAGGAGAATGCAAGTAATCACTGTCAGAGAATCACATTCTCACTCTGCATATGTCATACAATCTTGTGTACTTCTACAAATTAAATAACATAAATAACTCTGAGAAGCAACAAAACAACTGGACGTGTAAATATAGATGAATCAATTGAAAAATAATCAGATTTACAAAATCTCATCAGAGTCCCCTAGAAAACCACTGTCCTCTCACTGTTTATTTGCTTTTTGCACACGAGGGTATTGTGTTTTACTGGCATTCCATGTATTTTCTGTCAGGCTTACACAGGGTCTGTGAACTTGACAAACACCTTAACTTTCCAAAGATTTATTGAAGAAGACTTCAGGGGAGGATCTTGGGAATCAACCCAACTATTCCTAAAAGACAAAACGCCAATAAAGAATCTCCTCTGACTCTTCCAGTTCTCTCTCCCACTTTATTTCATTCACTTTTTTTCTTTTCTTTTCAAAACATCTAGCTCTTTCTACCTTTGGTTATTTTTTTAAACGCCCCTTTAATACCTAGGCTCCCAACTTGTGAGCCTGTTCAGGGCTCACAGTCTAGCAGATTGCCTTATAATAGATTGGCATTCAATCAAAGTTCCACAAATGAGTAAAATTTACAGATAGATAAGTAATAAAATCCTATCAGAATTACTGACTAAGCCAGAATTAAACCTGGCTCCTCAGACTTCTGTTTACAGGCATTTCATTCATTCATTATTTGTTCATTCATTCATTCTTTTGTTCATTTATTTATCCAATTTATTGAATGCTTACCATGTGCCAAACTCTATTCTAGCCATTTGGGATACATCTATAAACAAAACAAAACAAGAACAAAGCAAAAACAGAGACAGAACAAAATAAAATCCTTGCCCTCATGAAGCTTAACTTCTAGTGGATGGGAAATGATAGTAGAGAGTAAAGAACAAATAAAACTTTCCTGATATATAGGGACTCAGCTTTCTTTTAAAAATCTCAACATAACTAAGAGATATGCCATCTCTCATTTCTTTAAATTTAAAACAAAACTTCACTTAATCCAGTATCACTTCAAAATACTAAACAAAATAGCATTTGGTTATGGTATTGAACTATAACATTCAGCCCAAGTCTAATTTGAAACTCTGCTGAACAAATACCATAAGTGGTCTTCTCTGTATAATTTAATAAACAATGTGTCAAGCACTGTTCTGAGTGCACTGTGTACCCATTAACACAACAACCCTTTGAGGCATTATCTTCCTTACTCTACAGCTGAAGATACTGAAGCACAGAGAAGTTCAGAATCTTGCCTGTGGTCACACAGCTGGTGACAGCTGGGATTTTGAACCAAGGCAGTTTTCTCTAGAATCTGAGTCTTTATCTGCTGACAGACTAACTTCTCATGTTTCTACTGGAACCAGCAGTAAACAGTCCAACCAACATCATGAAGGCAAATAGACTGACAAAGTTTAATGTAATTTTGGATATAAGAACTCAGAAAAGCTTATCAGATTAGGTCACAAACATGTTGGAAAGTCTCTGTTCCATGCTGCCATGGGTGAAAGGTAACTGAGTAAATGACCAGCCCTGGAAGATCCAAGATGATGAGGTAAGGAAAAAGATCCTCTTCTCTGTCAGGGCTGGGTATTGGTGGGAAGGCAATAAATCCTCAATTATCCAAAATTGGATTGGGTGCATTTCCCCTTATGTAGATGTTTCTTCTTAACTTTCCCCTTATTAGTCATCACCATTTAAGATGGCACCTACATACTTACCTTATTTACTGTTTGTATACTTACATGAGGGTTTAAGCTCCATGAAGGCAGAGTCTTTGTCTGTTTAGTTTCCTGCTACATCACCTTGCCAAGAACAGTAACAGTCACATGGTAAGGCACTCAACAAAATCTTACTGAAAGAATGAAGGAATTCAGTGGTAATTTTACATTTTTAATGCAACTGCAGTCACCACCTATTACTATCTCTTGTTGAAAAAAAGAGAGTCAGAGAGGAAAGATTATGAGATGCAAAAATGTTACTTTTACTGCTTGTGCAATTAGGTGAAAAGCTTTGGTATGGAATGCAATGTAAAGGACTGGCTCAAAGAAAAGGTTGGAATGTCTATCTATGGATTGCACATAATGTGATTACTCTAATTACAAGTAGAAATAGGGAATTAGCTAATGAGATCAATATTCACTGCGTAAAACTCATAATCCAGACTTTTGGCAGCTAAACAAAGATTCTTTTGAAATATTTTTAACTATATTTTTTCAAGACACAAATGGGCTTCATTATTCATGTATATACATTTGTTCTTTATATTTTAATTCTACTAGGATTAAATAGAGTGATCTTACAAAGTTTCTCCCAGAACCCATTCCTAGAAATCAAAATATCATCCAAACCTTTTAACTATATAAAGATAGATTTTTATGGACACTTGAAGAGTCTATATGTAGAACTGCTATGTGATGATAAAGTCCTGTGAGGTAAGTATTAGAATAATAAAGAAGGAAAAGAAAGAGGAAAACAACACTTAGCAGTGATAATTTCTGAACAAAACTGTTCTATATTATTGCTTTTTAATTTCTTTGGAAGGTGAAGACGTCAATTGCATCTGCCTAAAAATTTGTTATAATGGGCAGCGTGAATTAAAACTCCACCATGGCGTGTGTATGGGTAAAATATGGATTTAAAACAAAAACATACATAATTAAAGAAACACTTACACAGTCTGAGTCCCTGAAATAAATCAGGAAGCCTTAATGGGATTTTAGTCAGGTTGTTTTTCTACATGATATTTTCTTCTACCTGCCAAGTAGCTCCCTTAGTGTTTTTTTCCCTTTTCTCTCTCTCTTTTTAAAAGAACAGACATTGGAGGCACACAGTCCATGTGTATTTTCTTCAGACAGACACCTGTAGAGAAGGATGGGAAACTGCTCAGAAAAATGGTTAACTGTGTTTCATAAAGTGAGTATTTGTTATTGTTCAGTTGCTAAGTCATGTCCAACTCTTTGTGACCTCATGGACTGCAGCACACCAGGCTTCCCTGTCTTTTATTATCTCCCATAGTCTGCTCAAATTCATGTCCATTGAGTCGATGATTCCATCCAACCATCTCATCCTCTGTCTCCCCTTTTTCTCCAGCCCTCAATCTTTACCAGCATCAGGGTCTTTTCCAATGAGTCGGTTCTTTGCATCAGGTTGCTAAAGTACTGGAGCTTCTGCTTTAGCACCAGTCCTTCTAATGAATATTCAGGATTAATTTCCTTTAAGATCGACTGGTTTGATCTCTTTGCTCTACAAGGTACTCTCAAGGGTCTTCTCCAACACCATAGTTCAAAAGTATCATTTCTTCCATGCTCAGCCTTCTTTATGGTCCAACTCTCACATCCATACAAGACTACTGGAAAAACCATAGCTTTGACTATACAGACCTTTGTTGGCAAAGTGACGTTCGTGATTTTTAATACACTGTCTAGGTTTATCATAGCTTTTCTTCCAAGAAGTGTCTTTTAATTTCATAGCTGCAGTCACCGTAGGACTTTCGTATGGTTTATAACTATTTTCTATATAGACCTTTACTAACCATTAGGCGCTGGTGGCTCAGATGGTAATGCGCTGCCTACAATGCGGGAGACCAGGGTTCAATCCCTGGGCTGGGAAGATCTCCTGGAGAAGGAAATGGCAACCCACTCCAGTATTCTTGCCTGGAAAATCCCATGAACAGAGGAACCTGGTAGGCTTCAGTCCATGGGGTCGCAAAGAGTTGGACACGAGTGAGCGACTTCACTTTCACTTACTAACCGTTAGACTAAATTTCCACAGCCAAATATACTCAGGGTGTAAAAACCAGCTCTTATAGTTACCCTAGAGCTGAAAACAGGTACAGAGACTTGCAGAGCTCTTCTGTATAAGTAGACTTTATACATCAGAACAGATCTTCTATTTCTTTCTTGTTTGTAATAGTCCTATAATTTCACATGTGCATAATCCTACAGAAATGGATCCTTTAAATAACAAATATTACCACTATTAGAAACTAAATATACTGGAGAATCATTTCCAAGTTCCAGCAAATGCACCACTTATTTTTTAAAATCAAATATTTGCACAAGGTGGCCAAAGTACTGGAGCTTCTGCTTCAGCATTCATCCTTCCAATGACTATTCAGGATTGATTTCCTTAAGATTGACTGGTTTGATCTCTTTGCTGTCCAAGAAACTCTCAAGGGTCTTCTCCAGCACCACAGTTCAAAAGCATCATTCTTGATTTTAAAAAATCCCTCCAACAGAATTGTGAGAGCCCCTTAGTGTTCTGCTTTTTTATTTTAGATAAAGTTTATTTTGCACAGATTTTCAATATAATCTTTTTGTGTTTTGATAAATGTGCAGTTGGCCCTCCCTATCAGGGTGTTCTGCATCCATGGATTCAACCAACCAGAGATCAAAAATATTTGAAGAGGGTGTAGAGAAAAGGGAATCCTCCTACACTGTTGGTAGGAATATAAATTGGTGCAGCCTTTATGGAGAACAGTATGGAGGTTCCTTTAAAATCTACACATAGAGTTACCATATGATCCAGCAATCCCACTCCTGGGCATATATCTGGAGAAAACCCTAACTTGAAAAGATACATGCACCTTGATGGTCCAGTGGTTAACAATCTGCCTTGCAATGCAGGGGACACCCTGCGTCTTCCTTGTTCCGGGAAGATCCCACATCTGTGGGGAATAGGCCCATTTACCACAACTACTGAGTCAGTGCTCTGAAGCCCACGTGCCACAAATCCTGAAGCCTGGAGGCCACAGAGCCCAGGGCTCTGCAACAAGAGGAGTCATCGCAAGGAGAAGCCCGTGCACCACAACTAGAGAGTAATCCCCTCTCTCTGCAACTAGAGAAAAGCCCGCACAGCAACAAAGACCCAGTGCAAACAAAAGTAAATATAAATAAATATTTTTAAAAAAGATAAATGCACCCCAATGTTCATAGAGGGTTTCCCTGGTGGCTCAGTGATAAGAACCTGCCTGCCAATGCAGAAGACATGACTTTAATCCCTGGTTCAGGAAGATCCCCTGGAGAAGAAAATGGCAACCCACCCTAGTATTCTTGTCTGGGAAATCCTATGGACAGAAGAGCCTGGTGGGCTACAGTTTATGAGGTCACAAAGAGTCGAACAGAACTTAGTGGCTAAACAACAACAACGAATATTCACAGCAGCACTATTCACAATAGCCAAGTCAAGGAAGCAACCTAAGTGTCCATCAACAGACGGATGGATAAAGAAGATATGGTGTATATATAGACAATAGAATATTTCTCAGCCAAAAAAAGAATGAAATAATGCCTTTGCACCAACATGGATAGACCTAGAGATTACCATACTAAGCGAAATAAGTCAGATAGAAAACAACAAATATCATACAATATCATTTATATGTGGAATCTTAAAAAATAATACAAATGCACTCATTTTATAAAAACAGAAACAGACTCACAGATGTAGAAAACCCATTTATGGTTACCAAACGGGATGGAAGGGGGAGGGAAAAATTTTGAATGAACAGATACAGACTTCTACACATAAAATAGATAACCAATAAGAACCTACTGTATAGCACAGAAAACTATATTCAGTATGTAATAACATAATGAAAAAAATTAAAGACATTTAATAACATAATGTCAATTACAATAACAATTGTTTATATGACATTTGCAGATGCGCGCATTCCGCAGATTGTTTATATGGTGCTTGGTGGTAAAGAACTCCCTGACAATATGTCATTGCAGGAGATAAGGTTCCATCCCTGGGTTGGGAAGATCTCCTGGAGGAGGAAATTGCAGCCCAGTATTCTTTGGGTTGGGAAGATCTCCTGGAGGAGGAAATGGCAGCCCAGTATTCTTTGGGTTGGGAAGATCTCCTGGAGGAGGAAATGGCAGCCCAGTATTCTTTGGGTTGGGAAGATCTCTGGGCTGGTTGGGAAGATCTCCTGGAGGAGGAAATGGCAACCCAGTATTCTTGCCTGGGAAATCCTACGGACAGAGGAGCCTGATGGGCTACAGTCCATGGGGTGCAAAAGAGCCCGACACAGCTGAGTGACCAAACATCACAGCAAAGTGGCACTTACACTGTATTAATACTGAAAGTCGGAGAAGGCGATGGCACCCACCCCAGTACTCTTGCCTGGAAAATCCCATGGATGGAGGAGCCTGGTGGGCTGTAGTCCATGGGGTCGCACAGAGTTGGACATGACTGAAGTGACTTAGCAGCAGCAGTACTGTAAGTAATCTAGAGATGATTCAAAGTATACAGAAGGATATGGGGAGGTCATATGCAAACGCTCACCATTTTATATAAGGGAATTGAGCATCACAGATTTTGTTATCTTGGTTGGGTCCTGGAACCAATCCCCCCAGAGATCCCCAGGGAAGACCATACACACTTCTGTAACCACCTCCTCAACTGAAATACAGAATATTTCCATCACCCCAGAAAGCTTCCTCATCTCCTTCTGCAGTCAATTTCTCCTTTTCTCCTTATTTTCCTTATCTACCTTTTTTTTGGTAGTGTGTTGTACTTTATACATAGACATATATACATATATAGTTGACCCTCAAAAATGTGAGTTTCAATTGTAAAGTCATGTGGGTTTTTTAAATAAATATACAAAAATATACATGTAGGACATCATGTGTAAGACTTGTACTGAAGTGGTTAGCTTATCTTTACATAGGCATAAGGTGAGTGATATTTCAAAAAATTAATAATGCATTAGTTTTCTTACTGTTTTATAACTTTCCTTTCAAAGAATTACATTACTATATACTATGGCTCTCTTATAACTGGAGAAATTGCATATCAGCCTATCATTTCAGATAACCGGTTTTTAAAAATGTAACAATTTTTCCAAAATTATATTATGAATATGACTGTAATACTGTATGCCATACAAATTTTATAATGATTCATTCTTTATTGTATGGGCTAGGCTACTGTGAAGCAATTCTATCGATGACACTAGTTGACATAAAACAATCATAACGCTGCTGCTGCATCTTCAATGTGTGAATTGCTATTAATATATATGTAAGTAAATGTGAATTTATTTTTTACATTATCTTTTCATTGTTGATGTCTAGTGTTAGTAACACACATAACACCTACACTGTTTTTATCATATAAGACAATATTGATGTAGGTACTGATACACTGAGAAAAAGGCTGAGCACCTAAGAACTGATGCTTTCAAACTGTGGTGCTGGAGAAGGCTCTTCAGAGCCCCTTGGACTGCAAGGATATCAAACCAGTCAGTCCTAAAGGAAATCAACCCTGAATATTCATTGGAAGGACTGATCCTGAAGCTGAAGCTCCAATACTTTGGACACCTGATGCAAAAAGCCAACTCACTGGAAAAGACCCTGATGCTGGGAAAGACTGAGGGCAGAAGGATAATAAGATGAGAATAAGATGAATCAGAGAATAAGATGGTTGGATGGCATCACTGACACAATAGACATGAGTTTAAGCAAACTGTGGGCAATAGTGAAGGACAGGGAAGCCTGGCCTGTTGCAGTCCATGGGGTTGCAAAGAATCGGCACGTTAGGGACTGAACAACAACAACTGATAGACAATTTATCTTGTAAATGGATGATAGATGACGTAAACCAATGGTATCGATACATACAGTATAGTACTGTAAATGTATTTTCTCCTTCTACTGACTTTCTTAACATTTTTCTTCATCTAGCTTACTTTATTATAAGAATATAGTATATAATACATACAGCATACAAAGCATGTGTTCCCTAACTGTTTATGTTACTGGTTTATGTTATTAGTAGTTAAGTTTTGGGGGAGTCAAATTTTATACATGTATTTTCAACTGGCACCCCAACACTGACATTGTTCAAGGGTCAGTTGTGTGTGTATATATTTTTATATATTTTTTTATTCTTAGTATTGGCCAGGGTCTCCAATACAAAGAATAGAAGTGGGGAGAGTAAGCATTCTTGCCTATTCTTGTTCCTTGTATGTACTGTATCAACTTCCTTTAGTTGATTTCAGGATTTTATATTTATTTAGCAATGCTGCTATGATGCACTTAACTGTGAGCATGTGCTTGAATTATCAGAATTTATTTTCTTGAGACATGTCAATCTGTAAATTAATATTATTCACAAATTTAGGGATGTTTTGGCTATTTGTTTTCTGCATGCCTTGAAAACATACCTTTATTTGTATTAAGGTCAATTCCAGGATTACCAAAGGAAGTCATTATTTCTTTAAAAACCTTTTCTGCTTCATTGTTTCTCTCACTTAATTTTTGTTCATTTTTTTCCTCTCTGCTCTTTATGATGTACCATTTTTTAAAATCTGAAATCAAGGTAATAGACCATGTCTCCAATCTATGGTTAAGTCTATCCAGTGACTTTCTTTCATTTACACTGTTGTACTTTTCAGTACTATAATTTTAATTTGATTATTTTTTAAAATTTCCATTTCTCACCTGATAGTCTTCATTTGTCTGCTCATTATTATCTTTATTTTCTTAAATATATTTATAAAAGCTGCTTAAGTCATTTTTTTGCTAATCCCCAAATCCTTGGCTTCTCAGTGACTGTTTCTATTTGCCACTTTTTGATTTTTTTCCAGTCACACTTCCTTTTTTCTTCACATATTTTTATTATATACTGAACACTGTCATAGTCAAGGCTATGGTCTTTCCTGTGGTCAAGTATGGATGTGAGAGTTGGACTGTGAAGAAGGCTGAGCACTGAAGAATTTATGCTTTTGAACTGTGGTGTTGGAGAAGACTCTTGAGAGTCCCTTGGACTGCAAGGAGATCCAACCAGTCCATTCTGAAGGAGATCAGCCCTGGGATTTCTTTGGAAGGAATGATGCTAAAGCTGAAACTCCAGGATTTTGGCCACCTCATGCAAAGAGTTGACTCATTGGAGAAGACTCTGATGCTGGGAGGGATTGAGGGCAAGAGGAGAAGGGGACGACAGAGGATGAGATGGCTGGACGGCATCACTGACTTGATGGATGTGAGTCTGGGTGAACTCCAGGAGTTGGTGATGGACAGGGAGGCCTGGCATGCTGCAGTTCATGGGGTTGCAAAGAGTCAGACACTACTGAGCAACCTGATCTGATCTGATCTGAACACTGTCAATAACATGTTATAGAGGCATTGAATTTTGCTTTCTTCCTCTGAAGAATGTAGATCTTTGTTCTAGCAGGCAGTTCAAAACTGGTTAATTATTTTGACATTGTGAAGCACTGCTTTTTCATTTTGTTAGGACAGGTGACTGTTTTGACATTGTGGGGCACTGCTTTTTCATTTTGTTAGGACAGGTCAATTTCATTTTTTATCTCTGATCTTAGGATGAATCCTTAGTCTTTGGATATAGACTTGACTTCTAAGGCTTGGCTCTTCTGTAATTTCAGGGGAATTTTATTTTTTTTTATGTTTACCAAACCCCTCTTACTCTGGTTTGTGGAAACACCAACTATTCCAAGTCTTATGTGAGCTCTGAAGAAATTTCTGTTTGTTCTTTTTTTTGAGTGGTTCATTCATTCTCCAACCTTAGGAAGTTTCTTCACATACATGTGCTGAATATACTCAGCAAAAGGCCTGAGAGGGACCTTCTTCAGGTCTCCAGAGCTCTCTGTTCCTCCAAGCAGTTGTTTTCTCTCTGATATCTTGCCCTGTGCACACCACCCACCACGGTGGCCCTGAACTCCCAACTCTATCTTCCCAACTCCAGGATTTTTCTGGGCTTTGCCTGGTTTCCTTTCACAGTACTGGAGTCTGGAGATTCACTCCAGAAAAATAATTGGGGCAATAATAGGGCTCATCTCATTTGCTTCTCCTCTCTCAGGAATCACCATCCTACTCTGCCTTCAGCTAATGTCTGAAAACCATTATTTCTTGTTCATTCATTGGGTCAGGAACAAGGAAGGAAAAGCAAGGGACCTATTGCTCCAATCTGGCCTGAAGCACATGTTCCTACTTATTTATGATGATACCAAATTAAGTAGGATGCTGGAGGGAAGCAAAGAAGGGATAATTGGCTGGTGTATGGATCTTCCTATTACCTATCTTTTATAACCTGCCTTTTTTCTCTCTCTTTTTTTGGAAAGCAGCATATGAAACCCTGGTTACTGGGGCCGGAAGAGGCATAGGTTCTGGTGAACAGAGTTGAGGCAGCAAGGCCTGATGTATAAGTAAAGAGGGTAGAATCTGGAAGGAGAGTAAGTACCAGCAGGTCAGCCTCAGGAAGTTAGGAGGCCAGTTTCCAGGAATGAGTCTGAGAAGGCTGGTTGGTCAATGAATCACAGAGTAGCCAGGCAGGGGAGCATTTGTTTGTGTGAACATAGTATTATCTTGGTGGCTCAGATGGTAAAGAATCTGCCTGCAATGAGGGAGACCCAGTTTCGATCCCTGGGTCAGGAAGATGCCCTGGAGAAGGAAATGGCAACCCACTCCAGTATTCTTGTCTAGAGAATTTCATGGACAGGGGAGCCTGGCATGGGGTCGCAGAGAGTCAGACACGACTGAGCAAGTAACACACAATATTATTCAACCAGGAGTCTAAGAACACCATTCTTTAGTCCTAACAGGTACAGTTCAGTTCAGTTCAGTCGCTCAGTCGTGTCCGACTCTTTGCGACCTCATGAACTGCAGCACTCCAGGCCTCTCTGTGCATCACCAACTCCCAGAGTTCACCCAAACTCACATCCACCGAGTCGGTGATGCCATCCAGCCATCTCATTCTCTGTCATCCCCTTCTCCTTCTGCCCCCAATCCCTCCCAGAATCAGAGTCTTTTCCAATAAGTCAACTCTTCGCATGAGGTGGCCAAAGTACTGGAGTTTCAGCTTTAGCATCGTTCCTTCCAAAGAAATCCCAGGGCTGATCTCCTTCAGAATGGGCCGGTTGGATCTCCTTGCAGTCCAGGGGACTCTCAAGAGTCTTCTCCAACACCACAGTTCAAAAGCATCAATTCTTCGGCACTCAGCTTTCTTCACAGTCCAACTCTCACATCCATACATGACCACTGGAAAAACCGTAGCCTTGACTAGACCACTGGAAAAACCATACCCTTGACTAGACAGACCTTTGTTGGCAAAGTAATGTCTCTGCTTTTCAATATGCTATCTAGGTTAGTCATAACTTTCCTTCCAAAGAGTAAGCGTATTTTAATTTCATGGCTGCAGTGACCATCTGCAGTGATTTTGGGCCCCCAAAAATAAAGTCTGACACTGTTTCCCCATCTATTTGCCATGAAGTGATGGGACCAGATGCCATGATCCCTCCCTCATTTCCAAACACTTTCAGCCCTATGATTACATTTTATGTTACCTAGCTTTGGCACAACTTTATGTGTGTCAGCTTCCTGCTGCTGCGCTGCGCGTCGCTTCAGTCGTGTCCGACTCTGTGTGACCCCATAGACGGAAGCCCACTAGGCTCCCCCGTCCCTGGGATTCTCCAGGCAAGAACACTGGAGTGGGTTGCCATTTCCTTCTCTAATGCATGAAAGCGAAAAGTGAAAGTGAAGTCGCTCAGTCCTGCCTCACTCTTGTCAGCTTCCTAGGGCTACCTAAACCAATCACCATTAACTGGGCTACAGAAATTGATACTCTGGGGCCCAGAAGGCTGAAATCCAGGTGTTAGGAGAGCTGTGCTCCCACTGAAGACTCTAGGGAGGATCCTTTCTCACCTCTTCCTGGGCTCTGGGGTTTGCTGGCAATCCTTGCTGTTTTTGGCTGTAGTTTCATCACTGTCATCTCTATCTCCATTGTTACATAGTCCTGTCTGTCTGTCCGTGTATCCATGTCCAAATATCCCTCTGCTTTCTTGCATTAAGACACCAGCCATTGAATTTAGGGCCCACCTTGATCTCATATAACCTCATCTTAATCTGATTTCATCTGCAAAGACCCTTTTTCCAATTGAGGTCACAGTCACAGGGACCAGGGTTAGAACTTGAACATATCTTTTGGGGGAAACACATTCAACCCACCATAGATATCTTCCTTTGACCCTCCACCTATACTCTGTCCTTCTCTACCCTTTTCTCAGCCTCTGGAAGCTGACCTAAATGGACTACATCAATGGACCCCCATGGCCTCTGGTTTCCAGTTGGATTCAGCAGATGGGAAGTCCCAGGAGGAGACTAGAGGAACTGAGAAGAGTTGGGCCTGAGAATGTATTTACCAGGTTTCTCTCTGGGAGGTGACCCTAGTCTTGCCACATGCCTTGACAGAAGGTCACCAGGCCACCTGCTCTAATCAACTCTGTTTCATTCCTGGTTCCAGTGAACATTTCTTTCTGCTCTCTAAAACAAGGGGTAGGGATAGCTTGGCTTCTGTTAGCTCTTGCATATCTATCTTGCAGCTTCTTTGTCAGTTCAGTTAAGTTCAGTCGCTCAGTCATGTCTGACTCTTTGCAACCCCATGAATTACAGCACGCCAGGCCTCCCTGTTCATCACTAACTCCTGGAGTTCACCCAACCCACGTCCATCAAGTCAGTGATGCCATCCAGCCATCTCATCCTCTGTCGTCCCCTTCTCCTCCTGCCCCCAATCCCTCCCAGCATCAGAGTCTTTTCCAATGAGTCAACTCTTCGCATGAGGTGGCCAAAGTATTGGAGTTTCAGCTTCAGCATCAGTCCTTCCAATGAACACCCAGGACCGATCTCCTTTAGTCCCTTTATTAATAAGCCATTGAAAATTATCCTAGTTTGTGTGTGCCCTCTGTTTCCTATTGGGATCCTGATGTTTATCCACCATTAGCTGGACTTCCATTCTTTCAAATAAATTACATATATATATATGGCACCCCACTCCAGTACTCTTGCCTGGAAAATCCCACGGACAGAGGATCCTGGTAGGCTGCAGTCCATGGTGTCGCTAAGAGTCGGACACGACTGAGCAATTTCACTTTCTCTTTTCACTTTCATGCATTGGAGAAGGAAATGGCAACCCACTCCAGTGTTCTTGCCTGGAGACTCCCCCAGGGACGGGGGAGCCTGGTGGGCTTCCGTCTATGGGGTCACACAGAGTCGGACACGACTGAAGTGACTTAGCTATATATATATATATATATATAAAATCTCTTTCAGCACCAAAACTTAAAAGAAAAATTAACCATTTTGATGAAAACCTTCAGAGATAATGTTATTCACTCTTTCTTAAATAAATGCTGGTGCAAATAACTCAGTATATCACTAATAATACAATTACTTTATTATGAATATTAGTCTTAGTTTCAATGATACAATTTTCTGTTTACTTTCTATTTATTATTTCTCAGATCCACCTCTGAAACCTCATTTCCTTTGCCTTTATTATGTATGTTTCTAAGTGTCTCGTTTTGCCTCACTCCTAGTTTATTTATGTCTTGGTCTGAGAATCATATAACCTAGTCTATACAATTTCAGGTAAAAGGGCAGGTTACATTGAGAATACCAGGCTAAATTAGAGCCAATAAACGCTGAGTAAGGACAGACAAAAGTGCATTCCTTTAATGCAAGTGCATGTATGCATATGTGCTAAGTTGCTTCAGTTGTGTCCAACTCTGTGACTCTATGGACTATAGTCCACCAGGCTCCTCTGTCCATGGGATTCTCAAGGCAAGAATACTGGAATGGGTTGCCATGCCCTCCTCCAGGGGATCTTCTTGACCCAGGAATCAAATCCATGTCTCCTGTGGCTCCTGCATTACAGGCAATTTCTTTATCATTGAGCCACCTGTGAGGCCCTTTTAATGCAAATATTTTCTAGCAACTATTGTGAATGTTCTGATGTATCTCTGTTAGTGGTCTGGAGTTCACAGAAGTCTGATATTTGGATAATCATGTCCATTTATACTGACTTAAGTCAGTTTAATAATTAGCAATCAACCTATGGTCTTTGATTGCCTCCTATTCATTCTTTAACTTTCATAGCTTTGAAACAGAGCAGGAATTTAACATCCAGGGGTTTCCATCACTTTCCCTCCATTGTCATTCATTTCCATATAGAACACAGGCCTTACTTATTCTAATGAGAAATGCCACCAACATAACAGAGGAACATATGAATAGCCCATGAATTTTTAAGAGTCGGCAATTCCACACTCTGGCCAATATTCATGGTATTTATCCTTGGAGGCTGGGAAAATTAAAGCATTGTTTTAAATGTGCTTTACTTAAAGAACTTTAAAAATGTACTCTAAGACCACTTTGTAATTTTGGGTGAGCAGAAAATTATGAGACTTACTGGAAAGTGGCTTGGTGACTGTTGAAAATTAGCACAATGATTTCACAACCAAATAGATGAAGGTTCAGAAAACCAAGAGTCCTGCACCAGGCACAAGGGCTGGTGGCCTAGAAAAGAACATGTTCTGGGCTCCTGGAACCCTCATCCAAAGCACAACCCTCATCCCAGAAGCTAATTCAGCCTTTACGTAAAGAGTGCTGCCCTCTGAGACTTTTCAAGTAATAACTTTTAGTATAAAACTCTATCAACTTCTGTGATCACCCCTCCCTTCAAGAGTGTCATTACAGAGCTTGCAGAGAAAATGTAAAAACGGAGTACATTTTTTTGATTCTAACAGGCTTGAGCTCTACCATGTTCAGCAAAGAATATACTGATTTTATTATACAGGAAGTGAAATGGGCAAAATAACAGTGTTCATAAGCAGTGTTGAAATGCTAGTACAATGCCTCTATGGCACTTACAATATAAACCGCCTGTAGTTCTAGCTAATTGGCTAACTAATTGTTTATAACAGTTTCTTAGGATATTCAATTTGCCTGTCAGAGTAACAACCAAAAAAAGGGGGGCATTGTTTGTAAATGGTCCTAATTTTGCTTAATATTTGCTCATTTTTTTAAGCAAATGTATTCACTTATTCATTTCTGCTTCCTCATTATCATAATTAGTAATTTCAGTGTGCAGCCAGGTCTTTTACAATCTGAAAACCAGGTAGTAGCGATTAACACCATCTATTTGACTACTGTGAAAAGAGATAAGACCTAATGACTTTAGAATTCATACTTATTAGCATAAAAACAAATGTTATTCCAACAGTATGCAGTAAAGATGATGTTAAATATTTCCAACAGTATGAGGTAAAGATGATATTAAATATTATTATCTAAAAACTATAAAGAAAAATTTCCATGAGGACAGGATTCTGCAGTCTCTGAGAAAATTGTGGGTGAAAAATTTTACAGTTGTTCCACACTTCCCATGTATAAATTTCTTCATGGTTGTGTATTAGGTCCCTGGAGTTGATGATACATTCTATTATTGCTTAAGCATCTTTGAAGAGTGAACATTTCCAAGATAGAGAATTTCCAAGATTCTCTAAAGTTGCACTTTAAAGACTGAAAGAATCTGGCTCAATTTATATACTTGGCCTAGCACATATGTGACCATCAACAACCAGGTGTTGAATGAATGACTATTATATGGAGCAAGTAAGAACTATGCTAGGTAACCAATACTGTTTTGAACCACACAGGCTACTGTTGGTGCAAATAATCAATAAATGGTCTACAATAAGAAAAGAAAAGAACTTTACTTGATCCAAATTGAGGATGACAGTCTGGGAGACACAGATTCAAGAAGCACTTGAATTGTGTTCTGCTGGACAAAAGACAAAACTGACAAAATTAGACAAGTTGCTTGCCAAGAATTAAGATTGAAGCTGGCAAGAAAAAAGGGTGCTTGTTAAGCAAAAGCTTGTTGGGGTCTGAAATGGCTGCTGCTGCTGCTAAGTCACTTCAGTCATGTCTGACTCTGTGAGACCCCATAGACGGCAGCCCACCAGGCGCCCCTGTCCCTGGGATTCTCCAGGCAAGAACACTGGAGTGGGTTGCCATTTCCTTCTCCAATGCATGAAAGTGAAAAGTGAAAGGGAAGTCGCTCAGTCATGTCCGACTCTTAGCGTCCACATGGACTGTAGCCCACCAGGCCTCTCCGTCCATGGGATTTTCCAGGCAAGAGTATTGGAGTGGGGTGCCATTGCCTTCTCCGAAATGGCTGCATAGTTATTAATACAAGGGGAGACCTTAAGACCATAAAGCTGTAGCCAACAGCTGCTAGGAAACAGTGTTTTGAGAATGACTGGTGGTGTCTTTGAGTTTGATCCAGTTCAGAAAATTCAAGTTCTCAGTGATGCAGGAACTTGTCTGAGATCATATCCACAATGGCCACTGGCTGCATCCAAATGCCTGAATTGCAGTTACTCCACTTTGATTTTCAAATGCATTCTTTCCTTTAATGGTTAAAGCAGATATAAAATGCACGCCTGACAGGGCATAAGACAGGCTGTTCTAGTTAGCACAAAGTTCAAGCCAAATCGTGCAGAAGCCAGAATGACTTCCCCAGGTCTCAATACGTGAAAACTTTTTCCATCACTATGCTCTCGGCTTTTCTCACAAGTTATGATGAATATCATTCGCCCACTCCCCCAGGCACACTCTTATCCTTCTGCACTTTATCTGTGTCTGGCTACCTTCAGTCAGTAGGAGAGAGGAAAGGCAGGAGATGGACGTGGGAGAAGGGAAAAGCCAAGGTTTACTCTCCTGCCCCTCCTTCTGGCTGCTGTGGGGGTTTTCTACCAGCTCTTGCCAGGTGGTCTTCACCATCCAGCTCTCTCCCTGGAGTTCAGAACCGCCCACCACCTTTTTTGCCTTTTCAAGTGGAGGGGTGGCAACACTTCTGAAGCCACCAGCCTGCGCACTGCACTGGTCTCTGCTGTGTCCCTCCACTCCAAACAGCCTCTTTACCACATTCCTCGATTGCTTGAATGAATCATCTGTTTCCTGCCAGGACTCTGATATACAAGAGTTCTAAGACATCACGCGTCATCTATTAAAACAGTAGAAGACAAATCCACCATCACCAAAGAGAAAGGAAAATGATAATAATTTGTTGTAGGCAAGTTAATACTTTCAGGTCAGTCTGATGAGGTTTCCTATACTTGAACAAGGATAATCTATCCACCAATAATTATCACGCAGAGACTTTGAGTCAGGGTCTGGGCTGGGTACAGAAAAATCATAAGATATAATTCCTGCCTCCAGGAGCTTATGCTGTGGTCTTGGTAAACATTAGATGAAGTGACCTGGATACAGTGAATCTTCTTTCTCTCAGTATCTCTAAGTACAGGAGTAAAAGACAAGGGCACACATATTAATAGGATTGTCTATATTTAAATCCTAGCTTTGCCATTTCTCATTCTCTCTGGGATTCCGTTTGTTTATCTATAAAATGGAGATGCTAATGTCAATATCTGTCATCCAGGGGTGTTGTGGGATTTACTCAAGACATCCACATGAAGAACTTAACATAGTGTTTGACTCTTAGGAAGCACGGAGCAAATGCTAGTGCTGTTGTAAGTGATACCTGATAGAGACAGACAGGGTGAGTTAGTTCACAGTCTAGAAATAGGAACTGCAGAGAACTACAGAAAAGCATGTAACCTAATAGTCTGTTCCTACATTCTATACCATGACCATACTCCCAGCAGACTTGTGACATGCTATGCATCTTTTAATTTTGAAAAAGACAATGAGGCATTTGAACTAAAGTTCCATGTAACTGACATCAAGGCACTTCAGGAGACCAATGTGAGGGACACATCAGAGGAAGGGCATGGCCAATACTGAGGGGTGTCTATGGTTGTGAAACATACAAGGTCAAGTGGCTATTGAAGGCATGGAGTCCAACAACTGAACTTGAGGAACACCGTCTTCACACTGAGTTAACTTCTGTGAATCAGATGGAACCAGAGCATAGGAAAGAAACAGGCAGAATGTCATTAAATGTCTAACTTCTTCTTCAGGAGTCGTGGATACACTGGAAAGGTCTATTTCACTGATCCTGGCTTCTGTTGAAATGATAAGCAGCTCAATTTCCATATTGTCCTTTTCCAGCAAAATGCAGAAACTGCAACTTCTGAAAGACCCTGACAGTTATTTTGGTATCTTGACTGTAAGATGCAAACCAATTTTGAAAACATCCAGATGTGAGAAAAATATGTGCTGTAGAATTGAGCATAAAAAGTGGATGATACAAAGCAAATGTGGACACTGCTTTTGTGGAAGCTCTACCACCGTTCCCTGGAAGTTCCAACCATTTTCTAATCTGATTATTTAGATAATTAACTTCTGTACATAAGATAACACAGAAGCAGACATTATTGAAGCTTGACATTTTTCTGTATCAATCTAGGGGCCAATTTTAAAAATCCCTCATTTTGATGTGTCCGTATTTCCTTTTCTTTCTAACTGGTGCTGACTTCATGGTCATTAGCCAAAGAAGAAAAACTGAAAGAATAATCAGCAGTGAATGAAAGGTTTTTGTGTTTAAAGTTGATGTGTACTCTGACATTGCAGTCTTTTACAGAGTCATCCCCATTCACACTTGCTTCTCTTCTCGACTGACAGCCCCTCCTGATTCAGCTTCTGCATCACTATCTCCTTGTGCAGCTTTTTCCTCCGACTTGCCAGCCACACTGGTCTTCTTGGGGATGCTCTCTCGTGCCATACTTACTTGTGCCTTAGAGCCTTAGAACACACTGTTCTTTGGGCCCATTTTGCCCACAGTGACTTCTTATTATTCAGACCTCAGCTTATAGTCAGTCATCTCCTCAGACAGAGAGGCCTGCTGAGGCCTCTCTATTGAAAGTAGCCACTCTGCAGCTATGGCTTCACTGTATTTTAGTTTTCCACGTGGCAGTGAAGAAAATACTGTCTGGAGTCACACCACCTGTAATTAATGACTTCTATGAACCCTTGATCTGCAAGGACCTCAATTTCCTCACCTAAAACTCAGATAATCACCATATCTACATCACAGGATTGCTGGGAACAGGACACATATATAAGCACGTGTGCATATAATTTCTGGCTCACTGACTCTTTTCCACATCTGAAGGCTCCAAGTTGTATAAGAACAAGAATCTTTCTTATTCCCTTTTCAATTCTCTATGTCCAGGGCCCAGAATAATGCCCATTGCATGCAGCAGGTACTCAATAGCCACTTATTTAAATAATGATATTTATATAAATTGGAGAAGGCAATGGTACCCCACTTCAGTACTCTTGCCTGGAAAATCCCATGGATGGAAGAGCCTAATTGACAGGTAAATACCACAATCATTAGCAAAGAGTAGGCCCATAGTGATACTGAAAAAGAAAATGTCAATACTGCTATTTCTGGGCAGCTACTTTCTCAGGGAGTTGGTTTAAAGGGAGTGTTCTCAACTAGAATGTGTTATCTGCTTCAAAAATGAAGAGCTAGAAGCCATGTAGATCTAGATCAGGGCCCTACCAATCGGAACCTGCTGGGAGAGGTGGCGGGGGTAGGTGGGGTGGCAGGGGGTGTTTGTGCCACTTAGCAAGCGCTTCCAGATGCAGTTTGCTTGTAAAATGTGAGAGCATAGTGTCTCAGAAGGGGACGGAATCATTGATGATTATGCCTAAGTCAGCTAAACCCACATAGGTATATAATGTCGCAGATTCTTCTTTGAAGTTATGCATTTAACACATTATTGACCAGGGGATTTTTGCAGAAACTAACGCCTGTGGCCAGCAATTTGTTAGGTAAGTGAGTATTGAAACGTCTCCAGTCAAAATAACATCCAAGTAACAAAGGATGTACTAACACATCTCTGGTCAATACATTGTTAAGCAGTAAGCAAGATAACTTGCAGGAACATGTGCTGGCTGATTTGATGAGGACCAGCTGCTGCATCTAACCTAAAATCTGGCAGCACTGGTCCTCAGTGACTGGATGGATGATGCAGGCTTATGGTGATGATTTTTTTTCAACTTTTCATTAACGATTATCATGATATTTATTTTTATATGTGAATTCTCTGCCTTGCATTCAGTGTCACATCTGTTTATCATATGATAGTTTCTGCACTAAGCTGGGAAAAGAACCACCTCTGGAGGCTGGAACAGCACATCTGTTTATACCTGCATCTGTGCTACAAAACCCACACACCAAAAACAGGTGCCGTTCAGGGGACACAAAGCAAGAAAACATCCAGAGGCATTTATTCTGGGAAATGACAGAGGGCTGATAAATCTCCAAAATATTTGCCCAAAAGGCAAATACATAACCATTTTATCTGACTTAAGATTCTACTATCATGAACATACATCCTCACTGTGAATCCTATATGAGCTTCTCACTGCAGGAAACCAGCCTTCTTGTATGGTAAAATAAAATGCGATTTTGGTGCTTCCAAACACTATCTTAAATTTACTGGAAGTTTTATGTAGCCCTAATTCTCATATTACTTTCATGTTACACTTTGAATAGAGTAATTATCAGTAGTATTGCAAGAGGAGTATCTCACCTTATAGATAACATCTGACTATAGGCACATATACCCCTTACTCCCTTTCTTGTGACTTGCTAAGGGAAAGACAGGTGAGAGAAAATGGTACTGTTGCCAGAGCAGAAATCCACTTGTAGGAAACATTTTCAAGCAGTTAAAATAAATAGGATAGATTTGTTTCTCAAATAATTTCCTCTAAACAGAGAGGGAGGGAGACAGGGATTGAAGGGAGACAGGGATTGAAGGGAGACAGAGGATAAGGGGAGGGAGGGAGTCAGGCAGATCACGATTTTCCAGGCACTTGGATGTACAGTCTTCCCTAGACCCCTCATCACTGTCATCAGGTTAACATGAGATGAGTATTAATCCCACCTTAAAAATGAAAAAAAGGGCCTCCCAGGTGGCACTACTGGTGAAGAACCTGGCTGCCAGTGCAGATGATACAAGAGACAAATCCCTGGGTTCAGTCCCTGGCTGGGGAAGATCTCCTGGAGGAGGGCATGGCAACCCACTCCAGTCTTCTTCTGGTAAAATACCATGGACAGAGGAGCCTGGTGGACTACAGTCCATAGTGTTGCAAGGAGTCAAACTGACTCTTTGACTGACCACCACCCCACCACACACACACACACACACACACACACACACACACACACACACACACACACACACAGACTTTGATAAGCTCAAGGATTTGACTTCTGATACTTCCTTTTACATACAGGAAGCACCAACGGATACAATCCTGGTTTGTTAAGCCCCTCTCCCCCCTCAATCTTCCCCTGGGGAGAGGAAGTGACTCAGTCTATTTGAGAAGCAGGGAGGAGATGCCAGGCCTGTCTAGGTCAGCCCCTCTTCCTTCTCTTTCCTGAGGATCAATGTGCACGAGCAGAGTTTTTATCCTGCATCTCCAAGACCAGGCTCTGCCCCAGTGGGAGGAGGTCATCCTGGACCCAGCACCACTGTGATGGAGGATGGGTAAATCTACACATCCTGAGAGTCAATGAGAGGAAGTCTACTGGCCAGCAGATATAAGCCAGATTCTCCTGCATAATCTTTGTCCAGAACATAGGTGTCATGTTGACACTCATCTGCTTACCACTTGGTTTCAATTCTCAGTGGATCAAAACTTAAACAGAAAAGAGAAGTGTTATTTTTATTGGGGTCCTCCTTGAATCCCAAATCCCAAGTTTGGGGATGTTCAGTAACTTGTCATAGAGCTATAAAGAGACATGTATCAGAGATTAATCCAGCCTGCCTATACTTGCCTGGAGTTCCATTCGCTTTTTCCACTCCAGGAAGAAGAAAGGGCAACACCTCAGTCAGAGGTGGCAAATGCTGAAACAGTTGAGGATTCGTGAGAAATGGAGGCTTGTGCCTGTGAAACATGAAACAGCGTCAAAGCTAACCGTGCAGCAGCAATTTGCTCAAGTCAAGATATTCTTTCAAAAACTTGGAAAATTATTAAGCCAACTGGAAAAGGCCGAGACAGCTGGAAGATGCTGATCCTGGTACAATGCAGCATGCAGGTGGGTGGGAGAGGAGAGGGCACTTAGTGTGGACCTTCTCTTAACAGGCCTCTAATCTACTGCCCATCTCCCCACTGTAGAGAAGCCCCAAGGGTCTCCTTCCTGGATGTCTCCCAGAGTACGGGTTCAAATATGCTGGAGAGGAACGTAGGGTAATCCCCATCCTTCACAGATTCTCCCTGCCTCTTTTTTTTTTTTTTTTTTGGCCCCTGTGACATGCAGGATCTTGATTCCCTGCCCAGGGATTGAACCCGTGCCCCATGCAATGGAAGCGCAGAGTCTTAACCACTGACCTGCCAGGGAAGTCCCACTCCTTTCCCTTCTTTTCTTTCTCCTTCTGCTGCCAGAGCTGCTGTCTCCCCACCCCCTCTTCTTCCTCTCTTTCCTCCTCTTCCCGCTCTGCCTCTCCCTCTCCCCCTACATTTCTAAGTTATTTTTAACACTTTGGGGAACCCCCTCACAATGAGAAATTTCACCTCAACGGACATTTTCAGGTCAGGAGAGAGGGAACAGCATGTCAGTTTGCATCTCTGAGAAGAGCTCAGATTATGCCTACCAGAGTAATCAAAATGTTTTCTCTCAGTAAGTCTACATTCTAAAATGTCTAAATTGAAACCGGGCTTTCCTGGTAGTTTAGACAGTAAAGCGTCTGCCTACAATGCGGGAGACCCGGGTACGATCCCTGGGTTGGAAAGATCCCCTGGAGAAGGAAATGGCAACCCACTTCAGTATTCTTGCCTGGAAAATCCCATGGACCGAGGAGCCTGGTAGGCTACAGTCCATGGGGTCACAAAGAGTCGGACACAACTGAGCAACTTCACTTTTACTTTCAAATTGAAACCGTTATCTCTTTTTTTACATAACAGTAAACTCTGTACCTGGATTCACTAGCATTTGCAAATAGCAATAATGTCCTCCCCTCTGTCTTTCAGCCCTGATGATAAAGTCATAATGAAGAATGAGCTGAGCACCTATTACTGAGGCCTTATGCACCTGATTTTATCAACAGCATTTAATTTCTCTTTTCATTACAGATTATTTCAGAAGTTTTAAATATAATGGAGTGGGAGAAAAATCCCTGGAGGAATCTGGTGTCGAGAGGCAAAGGGATAGTCCCAGTTTGCTGGGGCCCTGCTCTGTGACTCCGGTTTATTTCCTGAAGCTCTGCAAGTTCAAATTCCTTCCACCACAATATGGGAGGATGGATAGGATGGCCTTTAAGGTGACTTTCCTTCTGAAATATTCTGATTCTACTACTGTTTCTCTGTTCTCCTTTTGTCAAAAAATTTGTATAACTTTTATGTCTTTCTCTTCCAGGTATTAAAAAATCTTACATTTTTTTTTCAGGCAGAAGCATCTTAATTCACTTGCACACCTTATGTTCATGATTAGAATTTTCCACTTGTTCTTTGGGGATTGCAGTAATTATAGTTTCCTTTGATCAGTCTTTAGGATTTTCAAACTTTAATCACTTGAGAAGGTACATAAAGATAGGTGCACTAGTTTCCTGTTGGTGTTGTAAAACAATTACCAAAAACCCAGTGGCTTAAAATGACACAAACTTATTCCCTTATAGTTATGGAGGTCAGAAGTCTGAAATCAGTATCACTGGGCTTAAGTCCAGGTGTCAGAGGCTTGGTTTCTTCTGGGGAAAAGAAATTGTTTCTTGGCCTTTTTTTGCTTTTAGTGGTCACCTGTATTCTTTGGCTTGGAACCCTTTCTTCCAGCTTCAGAGTACATCATCCTATCTCTAGCTCTATCATTACACCCTCTGGTTTGTGTAGTGAGGTCTCCATCTGACTCCCTCTTTTAAGACCCTTGAGATTACATGTAGAACTCACCCAGATAATCTCCCTATCTCAAATTCCTTATTTAAACACAGCTGCAAAGTCCCTTTTGCCATAAAAAGTAACATCCACAGCTTCCAGGATTAGGATGTAGATATCTTTAGGGTCTATCATTCAGTATGTCTCTCAACATTCTGAGCACAGAATTATTATTTTTAAAAGTCCTACTTAGTTTCCCTTATAATCTGCATCAAAGCTAAGTTTTTACTGTACTTTTAAAGTATCATGTTACCCTTTCTGCTATGGTCTAACTGTTTGTGTCCACCTAAAATTTATACGTTGGAATATCACTTCCAAGGTGATGGTATCAAGAGGGGGGCCGTTGGGATGCGATGAACTCATGAGGGCAGAGTCTTCATAAATAGGGCCAGTGCTCTGCCGAAAGAGGCCTAAGAAAGCACCTTTGCCCCTCCTGCCACGAGAGGACACAATCAGAAATCAGCACTCTGCAACTGGAAGAGAGGTCTCAGAACTGTAAGCAATAGATGTCCGCTCTTTACAAACCTCCTAGCTTATGATACTTTTCTTCCTTATTTATTTATAAATACACATATTTATTTATTTGACTGCACCTTTTAGCATTCGGGATCTTAGTTCCCTGACCAGGGACTGAACCTGTGCCCTCTGGAGTGGAAGCATGTAGACTTAACCACAGGACTGGCAGGGAATTCCCTATGATATTTCTTTCATAGCTGCCCAGATGGAATAAGACCTTTTCCTTTTAATGGCTAATGCCCTCAGTTCTGGCTAGGTTTTCCTTTACTTTGTCTCAGGCTGACATAATCCTTAGCAGCATTTTCTGTCATTAACATAACCCCCTCATAGCCTTTAATGTCTGTTGAATTCTGATGCTCTCAATTCTTGAGACAAGGATACACATAGTCACAGCCTGCCAAATAATAATGTTTTGCTAATAATAAGTTAGAAGCAGGGTTATGAACCAAGTACATTGACATCTGTTCTGAAAAAGAATAGGCAATTACCTCCAGCCAAATCACTTAGGAGAAAAATCAGCTCACCCTCAAGCACCCTCCCCAAAGAAAATCACCAGACTCTGCAAAGACTACGATCGAACTCTGCAAAAACTATGCTGAGCATCCATCTTGAAACAACACAATTTTAAACTGGCGATGTTGGAGCCTTCTGGTGACTAGATTCTGATTTCCCTGCAAAGTTTAAGTGGGATCCTTGCACAATACATGAGGTATCTGTGTAAGGGCAGACAGGCATTACTGTATCTACCATTGTAAGCAGCACTTTTTAGGACACTGCTCTCAGCAGGAGGCCCCTTTTAGCAAAGCTATATTGTAAGTGGGCTTCCCTGGTGGCTCAGGTGGCAAAGAATCTGCTTGCAATGCAGGAGACCCGGGTTTGATCCCTGGAGAAGACACTCCAGTATCCTTGCCTGGAGAATTCCATGGACAGAGGATCTGGCAGGCTACAGTCTGTGGGGTCACAAAGAGTCATACAGGACTAAGTGGCTAACACATTGTAACTAATTTTAAACCAGGCACCCCCATGCTCTACTCTTCTCCAGTCCCTGCACATCTTTCAGATCTTTTAATTACACAGTACCTTGCCTAACTTGTCAGTCCTTGCCACAGATCAAAGAAGTGGAAATGAAGAATAAGTAATTAAGAGATGACCAGATCTCTTCCTTAGCTTCTCCTTTCAGTAATCTTCATGAACACACTGTGTGACCAAACTGTGTGGACAAGATGAAGTGTACAGGAAGATAACAAGAAGTTGATGACTTTGTACCCCCATTTCAATGATTGACTGAGATTCTTTCCTTCCCTTCCTTTAAAAGTTTCATGGCCAAGCAGAATCTCCAATGGTGGCCTTTGGGGAATGTTTAGCCCCAAATCTTCCCAGATTGCATTCTGATTAAAAGGTCTTTCTTTTGCTACCAACATTTATGAAGATTGATGCATAAGTGGCAAGCAGCAGGACCCCTGATTTGAAGGCACCATCTGTTCATTTTCAGTTCAGTCACTCAGTCACGTCCAACTCTTTGCAACCCCATGGACTGCAGCACGCCAGGGTTTCCTATCCATAACCAATTCCCAGAGCTTACTCAAACTCATGTCCATTCAGTCGGTGATGCCAACCAACCACCACCTCATCCTCCATCATCCCCTTCTCCTCCTGCCCTCAATCTTTCCCAGCATCAGGGTCTTTTCCAATGAGTCAGCTCTTCCCATCAGGTGGCCAAAGTATTTAGGTTTCAGCTTCAGCATCAGCATCAGTCCTTCCAATGAATATTCAGGACTGATTTCCTTTAGGATTGACTGATTTAATCTCCTTGCAGTCCAAGGGACTCTGAAGAGTCTTCTCCAACATACAGTTCAAAAGCATCAATTCTTTGGTGTTCACTTTCTTTACAGTCCAACTCTCACATCCATACATGACTACTGGAAAAACCATAGCTTTGACTAGACAAACCTTTGTTGGCAAAGTAATGTCTCTGCTTTTTAATATGCTGTCTAGGTTGGTCATAGTTTTTCTTCCAAGGAGAAAGTATCTTTTAATTTCATGGCTGCAGTCACCATCTGCAGTGATTTTGGAGCCCCTCAAAATAAAGTCTCTCACTGTTTCAATTGTTATCCCATCTATTTGCCATGAAGTGATGGGATCAGATGCCATAATCTTAGTTTTCTGAATGTTGAGTTTTAAGCCAACTTTTTCACTTTCCTCTTTCATTTTCATCAAGAAGCTCTTTAGTTCTTTTTTGCTTTCTGCCATAAGGGTGGTGTTATCTGTATATCTTATGTTATTGATATTTCTCCCAGTGATCTTGATTCCAGTTTGTGCTTCATCCAGCCTGGTATTTCATATGACGTACTCTGCATATAAGTTAAATAAGCAGGGTGACAATATACAGGCTTGATGTACTCCTGTCTCGATTTGGAACCAGTCTGTTGCTTCATGTCCAGTTCTAACTGTTGCTTCTTGACCTGTATACAGATTTCTCAGGAGGCAGGTCAGGTGGTCTAGTATTCCCATCTCTTTAAGAATTTTCCACAGTTTGTGGAAATCCATACAGTCAAAGCCTTTGGTATAGTCAATAAAGCAGAAGTAGATGTTTTTCTGGAACTCTCTTGCTTTTTTGATGATCCAGCAGATGTTGGCAATTTGATCTCTGGCTCCTCTGCCTTTTCTAAATCTAGCTTGAACATCTGGAAGTTCACGTACTGTTGAACCCTCCCTCCTTTCAGAGAAAGCCGTCCCTTTCTTTCTATGAAGACCTACAAGACCTTCTAGAACTAACACTCAAAAAAGATGTCCTTTTCATTATAGGGGAATGGAATCAAAAGTAGGAAGTCAAGAGATACCTGAAGTAACAGGTATATTTGGCCTTGAAGTACAAAATGAAGCAGGGTAAAGGCTAACAGAGTTTTGCCAAGAGAATGCACTGGTCATAGCAAACACCCTCTTCCAATAACACAAGAGACGACTCCACACATGGACATCACCAGATGGTCAACACTGAAATCAGATTGATTATAGTCTTTGCACCTGAAGATGGAGAAGCTCTATAAAGTCAGAAAAACAAGACTGGGAGCAGACTGTGGCTCAGATTATGAACTCCTTGTTGAAAAAATCAGACTTCAATGGAAGAAAGTAGGGAAAACCACTAGACCACTCAGGTATGACCTAAATCAAATCTCTTATGATTTATACAGTGGAAGGGACAAATAGATTCAAGAGACTAGATCTGATAGACCGAGTGTCTGAAGAACTATAGATGGAGGTTCATGACACTACAGGAGGCAGAGATCAAGATCATCCCCAAGAAAAAGAAATGCAAAAAGGCAAATTGGTTGTCTGATGAGGCTACAGATAGCTGAGAAAAGAAGAGAAGCAAAAGGCAAATGAAAAAGGAAAGATATACTCATTGAATGCAGAGTTCTGAAGAATAGCAAGAAGAGATAAGAAAGCCTTCCTCAGTGATCAGTGCAAAGAAATAGAGAAAAACAATTGAATGAGAAAGACTAGAGATCTCTTCAAGAAAATTAGAGATACCAAGGGAACATTTCATGCAAAGATGGGCTCAATAAAGGACAGAAATGGTATGGACCTAACAGAAGCAGAAATTAAGAGGTGGCAAGAATACACAGAAGAACTATACAAAAAAGATCATCATGACTGAGAAAATCACAATGGTGTGATCACTCACCTAGAGCCAGACAGCCTGAAATGCTAAGTCAAGTGGGCCTTAGGAAGCATCACTATGAACAAAGCCAGTAGACGTGATGGAATTCCAGTTGAGCTATTTCAAATCCTGAAAGATGATGCTGTGAAAGTGCTGCACTCAATATGCCAGCAAATTTGGAAAACTCAGCAGTGGCCACAGGACTGGAAAAGGTCAGTTTTCATTCTAATCCCAAAGAAAGGCAATGCCAAAGAATGCTCAACCTACCATACAATTGCACATATCTCACAGTAGCAAAGTAATGCTTAAATTTCTCCAAGCCAGGCTTCAGCAGTATATGATAACACCATAAGAGAAGGAAATGACAATGTGCTTGAATCTCAAACTAATCTTTCAATCATATTGAGCCAGGAGAACCCAAGGGCTCTTTCTAATGGAGCCTGTTCATTGCATCAGAAACCAGGGCTGTGAGGAGCCTACAGGTGTCTGTTTTGGGATCCAGCTACAGGGAAGTGGAGTTCTATCTCTCTGCTCCAGTCTTGCAGAGAAATCATCCTTTCCAAGTTGGTGTAAGAATCCTACTGCGTGCCAGCTGCTGAAATAGTTGAGTGCATGCCTGGGTCAGGGACACCCAGCTCTGACTCTGGAGCACCCACACTCATGCAAAGACCACCATCTCAACATACGCTCGAAGTAGACTTGCTCTCTGGGGGCTTTTTTTTTTTTTTTTTGCTGGTGTATTGACAGTGCATTGGAAGCTGAAGCTGAAGCTCTAATACACTGGCCACCTGAGCCAACTCATTGGAAAAGACCCTGATGCTGGGAAAGATTGAAGACAGGAGGAGAAGTGGGCAACAGAGGATGAGATGGTTGGATGGCATCACTGAGTCAATGGACATGAGTTTGAGAAAACTCTGGGAGATGGTGAAGGATGGGGAAGCCTGGCACAGTGCAGTCCATGGGGTGCAAAGACTAACACGACTGAGAAACTGAAAAACAATGAACAGTGCATTCTTCTTTAAATTCTTAAATATCACAAAACAATTATGATATACGAAATGTGAAATCACTCATGTTCCATCCAAGGCTGGGAATACTCTGGACTCGGCTATTTTGTCCTGAGCAGGATCTGCTGGGGGCAGCTCTGCCAAGGCGCAAGGGCTCATGGATACCTTCCTGCTAAAGCAGCCGTGGGAATGGTAACATTCCCAAGGGGTCTCAGCTGTGACACTGCAAAGGCCTCATGCAAAGGTTATCCCAGCTAAAAACAGCTGCCCAAAAGGATTGGCTGAGAGTCAGTTATGCTACATTATCATGACAAGTGCCATTTGGCTGCTTGTTTTTCCATTTGCTTTTCACATGGTGGATGAGATAATTCAATTTGTCCTTAGCATCTTGGGGTTTTTTTCCCCTCTAAGAATAGTGGG
The DNA here is from genome assembly GCA_935064755.1 of Tragelaphus eurycerus. Taxonomy (NCBI): domain Eukaryota; kingdom Metazoa; phylum Chordata; class Mammalia; order Artiodactyla; family Bovidae; genus Tragelaphus; species Tragelaphus eurycerus. Next base: position 404,118 of record CAKXYN010000145.1, read on the forward strand.
TAAAACATGTGCTACCTCTCAATTGAAGAAATGAATCCTATTTTTAAACTTTTAAGCTAAAACAGGTCTAGCTCATTATATACACACATATGTCTGTACAGATAAACACGATACGCAGTGTGAACCTCAAAACAGAGTAACCAGGTGATCAAACCTCACCAAAGGCAATCTGGAGACAGAGGCCACTCCCAGCTCCAGGGCGATGGAATCACTCTCCCTGTCCTCCTTCAATGATCAGCTTTGGGATGAGCAGTGAGGGTGGGAGGCAAGTGTCATTTGTCAGTGACAGATGTTGGGACAGTTGGCTGAGGGTGAAGTGCCAGGGATAAGTCCTGTGTTACCTCCTTGGAACTCTCTGGCTGGCTCCACTTCTCTGACCTTTCTTTCCATATTGACTGTGACAGACAAGTTCTGGGAAATGGAATTTCCCAGCTCAAAGGCAAGTCACTTTCCACTCACATGGCCAGAGTCCTGGACTCCAGATCTCCGTTTTGTTACTTAGTCCTGCTGTCTTGTCTTGTCTGTCTGTCTCTCTGCCCCAACACACCTGTTCCCTGTTGCCTCCTACAGCAGTCGAGAATCTCCTCTCTTTCATCCACCCGCCTCTTTTGACCAGATTGGAGGTTTGCTGTCAGGGACTCACAGGACCAGCACTGGGAGAAAATGACCCTGAGTCCCCATGTCGCCTGGAGTAGGAAGCCTGGCTGCCCTGGCAACTGGATGGACCAAAGTCATAATGGTTCCTTTTTGGTGAATGAGAGTAGCTTTGGAAACTGAAATTCAGTAAATCTTCCATTCTGCATGTTGAATCAATTTAGGATCTCTGTGGAATGCTGTCCTTCTTTGAGTTTTCCTCTACTATTTCCTGTTAAATTGGGGCATAATAGCCACTACAGGATTGTCAACATGTTAAAATGAACTATGAAGTATGCTCTAAAATTATAACATTAAAACGTGGGGGCCCCATAGGGGTGCCTGTATTCTATTGCACAAAAAGTGCATGTGAGAGAGAGAGAAAAGAAACAATGAACCAAACATTTCCAATTCCAGTTTACCAGGGTTTAAGTATATATTCTTAAGCTACATTGGTAAGAAACCCTCTTGTCACTTATTCCTTCTAATAACCTTTATATGGAAGTGCTTTTATATTGAAATTTGAAAGATACTATGTGCTTATTTTTGGAGAAGGCAATGGCACCCCACTCCAGTACTCTTGCCTGGAAAATTCCATGCACGGAGGAGCCTGGTAGGCTGCAGTCCATGGGGTTGCTAGGAGTCAGACACGACTGAGCGACTTCACTTTCACTTTTCACTTTCATGCACTGGAGAAGGAAATGGCAACTCACTCCAGTATTCTTGCCTGGAGAATCCCAGGGACGGGGGAGCCTGGTGGGCTGCCGTCTATGGGGTCACACAGAGTTGGACACAACTGAAGAGACTTAGCAGCAGCAGCAGCGTGTGCTTATTTTAATCTAGATCTACAGCATTAAATTAACAAATAGATAAATTTACAGCAGCAAATCAATCTCATTTAATAAGGGATTGCAATCCAATGAGATAAATCTACCTCCCGCTGAAGTGGTGCTAGCACACATCGGACTTCTCCAGTGGCTCAGACGCAAAGAATCTGCAGTGCAGGAGCCTCGGGTTCTGTCCCTGGGTCAGGAAGATCCCCTGGAGGAGAGCATGGCAACTGACTCCAGTATTCTTGCCGGAAGAATCTCATGGACAGAGGAACCTGGCAGGCTACAGTCCATGGGGTCGCAAGAGAGTTGGACATGACTGAGCGACTAAACAACGACAACAACAATAGGGATGTTGGCTAGTTTGGAGGAGAGATCGTCAGACTGTGGTTGAGTCAGAAATGCTCAGAGCCAAGGATGGAGGCCAAGGATGAACCAGCATTCATTTAACTTCCCAAAGACCCACAGCTGACATGAAGTTGAACAAATGCATCCTGTGTCAGCCACTCTCACTGGACATTACTTAATCTGTAAAGCTATCTTCACATGAACATTTTCATTAGAATGGAGCAAGCAGACGTTCTGAGTCCGTAACCTGGACTGTGGTATATTCAATCAGAGGCTGAGTATTAGTAAGTGATCCAACAGAATACGGAAAACCAGCACACAGTAAATGTCTGTAATACACCCACGGAGCTCAGATATTCCATACGGCCCTCTGATTCTTTCTGTCCCATTATACAGTGTGGCTTAAAACAAAAATCCCCACTCCCTTTATCTTCCATTTCTTTCCCCCTCGAATTAGCCAATGATCAATGCTTCTCTCTGATATATCACTTCCAGGAAATGGCCTTGAACTTCCCATCATCACATCTACAAACATACTTCTCTCTCTGCCCAAATCTCCCTCCTGGGTCTGGCCACTGGCCCTGGCTTCCTCCCAGTCTTACTCCTTTCTCTCTCCTTAGAGTCATCTTTCCAGTAGCTCAAATTAAAATAAACCCTTTGTTTTGGAATAGTTGTAGATTTCCAGAAAAGTTGTAAAAATAGTACAGAGAATTTCCACCTACACTACACCCAGCATCCCCTAATGTTATCACCCTACATTAATTGCCATGGTACATGTGCCAAAATTAAGGACAAGCTTGGATGCACTCAGACTATAACAGTTTTCCCCTCATCTCCTTTTTTCTGTTCCTAATAGCATTTTAACATATCCACATCTCTATACTATTAAAGCCAAACAACAAAAAGCCTCTGTTACAAATCCACGACTTCCTAGAGTAACCACCCTCTCTCTCCCTTCTTCCTCACAGATAAACTGTTTGCATCTCAATCCATGGCAATCACTAGCAGTCCGTGCCCAGGTTGTTTATGACCCATCTATTTCCGAGTCCAAGGAGCACTTCTTTTTCCTTAGCTATATGACTTCCCCGCTGCACTGATCACTCCCCCTAGTTTCTCTCTGTGCAATTGTGCTTTCCTACTTTCCATTCCCCACCCCCCGCCAGCTATTTCTCTTTCTTCCTCCCTCCTCTCCTCTCCTCCCCCGCCCCTTCTCTTTTCTCTGGTGAGATTCTCCCTTTCCTGCACATCATCCAGGGTTGGCTATTTTAGGTCTGATCTATAATTTCTTTACTTTTCCCTCAAGGCATTCTCGCTGAGATATCCTACACAATTCTTCAATTAATAAAATAGATCAAACGACCCACACTTACATCTATACTCTAAACCTCCCTGGAGCATGACAGCACCAGAGCATAACTACAGATGTCCCACCCCACAAGCCAGCTCCCCGGCAGCTAGCCCAGCTCTGCCGTCCTGGCACTGGGCTGGGGATATGGATTGTACCGAAGTTGATACAGAGTGCTGTCAAACATCACAAAGCAGGCATCTCGCCTTCATTTTCTCTTCATTTTGAATGGGTTTGACTGCAAAGGAGAATCGTCCTGGATCTAGACACTGAGGCTAACGGGCATTCACGCTGTCCCCAAGCCCAGGCTGAGGTGAGACAGGGTGAGGGAGGAGGACTTGCCGTGGCATCAGTGATGCCCATGGAACCGTGATGGCTGAGTAAGAGCTGTCATCAGGATTCTGCGCCAAGGTGGAGGAGAAAGAGGGAAATGTGTGCACTGATGACCGGCCTCAGATGTGCCCCTTTGCCCCTTCACATCTCGGGTAGGACCCTTTGTAAGCCACATGCTGCCACTAAGAAGACGTTTTCTTCCACCTGGAAGGGTGGAAGCCTGGCCAAGACCTACCCATCCTTCCAACCTTGGCCCCAGTGTCCCCTTCCTAGGGCTGTCTTGCTTGAGCCCTCAGGCGGTTTTGGATCTCTCTCCTGATTCTGCACACCTGCTTCAGCGTTGTATCCAGCCCTCTACTGGTGCAGGAAATGCCATCGGTGTGGACTGCTGTTCCCCCAGCATCTAGGAAGTGGCAGCTCCAAGGAGCTTTGTTGAATGTCGGTTGGGTGAATGAAGGGTTTAAAGCATGAGTACAAACTGGCTGCCTTGCCTTGCACATGTGAGGACCACAGATGGAAGGAGGAGGAAGCAGTTACCTCCACCCCCGCACCCTCCCCTGGATGTGTCTCCATTTGACTATCTGCCTCCCTCATATGTAAAGACAGAATTAGAAAAGGAACAGGAGAAGTAATATTTTTATTAGTCTATTTAAAGAATCTGGCTGATTTTTCCTCTCTTGGAGTATACACCAATGAAGAATGCCAACACTCTTTTGGAAGCAGGAATTTCCCTGGCAGCCTGCCTCTCACTCCACCATCCCCGGACTTTCCAAGGGCCCCTGATTAACCCCCTCACTTATCTCTCCATACCAGCCCCTGATCCTCTAATTAAATCATCTTCCCACTTTCCTCACCCCCACAACTTCCATCTAAAAAGCACCCCCAGCCCCGCATAAAAGTTTATAAGGCATATGTGGGGGCAGGGCTATTACAGGAGCAAGGGAAAGCCTCTTCTTCCTTTTTTAGGAACAGAAAAGCACTGGGTAAAAAGCCAGTATGACGGAGCTCAGCGCATCGTCTCTGACAGCATAAACTCATGTACTTGGGAGGATGTCTCTTCGTGGGCATAATTTGGTCTGACAGCTCCTTTATCTGCCCTGCAGTAAAGGAGCCAAATGCAGAGCCTTCTGAGGAGTTCTTCCCAGTAAAAAGAAGTCTCCATTAAGACTCAGGCTGGCTGTCACAAGTCATTGTGAACTCAAAGGCCATCCCAGGAAAGGACAGTTCCTGGGGCTGACCTCTGTTCCTAAGATTAAATGAGTGACAATCACATTGCTGTGGTTTGCTCTATAGCTGGCCATGCCATGTTGGGAACCATTCAGACAGCTCAGGAGAGAGAGAGTGACATTCTAGGGAAAACAGCACCGACAGACTGGCCGAAGCAGGCATGTCTGTGTCACTGTTTTCAAAGAGCAGTGAAGTGACACTAAGGCTGTTAGCAACCCATGCCCTCTCTTATTACCCAGGCCTAAATGCCTGCTCTGTATTTCTGCTGCTCTGACCCTGCCCCTCAAATTCTTTACAGGGAACATAGATTACATTATTTCAATCACATGAAAAAGCAAGTGACTTCTTTATTGTATTATGAAATGTCTTGAATTGTACCTGTGATCCCGACAGGTCATACTGGTGCTCCCAGACCTTCTCTAAAAGACTATCTTAAATGCTCATTTGAATCTGGGTGCAAAGGGTTTCCTTGGTGGTCCAGGGGTTAAGAATCTGCCTTGCAATGCAAAGGACACCAGATCGATCCCTGGTCTGGGAAGATGCCACATGCTACGGGTGAACTAAGCCCATGTGCCACAATTACTGAGCCTGTGTTCTGCCAACCGCAACTACTGAGCCCACATGCCACAGATACTGAAGCCCATGTGCCCAAGAGCCCATACTCTGCAATAAGAGAAGCCACTGCAATGAAAAGCTGCACCAAAACTAGAGAATAGTCCCCGCTCATCACAACAAAGACTCAGTGCAGCCAAAAATAAAAATTTAATTTAAAAAAAGATAGAATGCAAAAAAAAAAAAAAAAAATTCTGAGTGCAGAAAGGTGGACTGCTGCTGCTAAGTCACTTCCGTCGTGTCTGACTCGGTGTGACCCCATAAACGGCAGCCCACCAGGCTCTCCTGCCCCTAGGATTCTCCAGGCAAGAAAACTGGAGGGTTGCCATTTCCTTCTCCAATGCATGAAAGTGAAAAGTGAAAGCGAAGTCGCTCAGTCGTGTCCGACTCTTAGCGACCCCATGGACTGTAGCCCACCAGGCTCCTCCATCCATGGGATTTTCCAGGCAAGAGTACTGGAGTGGGGTGCCATTGCCTTCTCCGAGAAAGGTGGGCAACAGCTCCCAAAGGCTCAGAACCTGAGGCCTGACCCACTGGAAACCATCACCTCCCTGTTAGTTTAGGTCAGTGTGTGTTACCTTCCTCGAGAGTATTTGCACTTAAAGCTCCCCTCAAAACTGAGGAGCAAGGTGGCTTTATCATTAATGGATCACAGCATCAGGGAGCAGGTAAATGGGAGCAGAGGGAAGGGATGCAGGTCAAGGGACCATGCCCCCTAGTGGCAAGAAGTGGCAGGGGGAGGGTTTCATTAGTGTCCATCACTTAACCACTCCAGTGTTCTTGCCTTGAGAATCCCAGGGACGGGGGAGCCTGGTGGGCTGCCGTGTATGGGGTCGCACAGAGTCAGACACGACTGAAGCGACTTAGCAGCAGCAGCAGCAGCAGCAGCAGCAAGCAGTTGATGTGGTCACAACTCAGCTTAGACTGCACAGAGCCAGGTGATGATTGACAAGGGAGTCTCATCTCAGCTGCTTACCAACTGCAAAGTGTGGATCCACGTAGAAGGAAGAGCTGAAGGCAGAGCACAGCCCCTGCTGTCTTAACTGGATCACCATCAGTGGCACGCCTGGACAATCAACCTCAGCAGGGAAGTTAAGACCATCCAATGCTTCACTAAAACACTGGGTGGTGCTGGTCCAGTTTTCCCACACCCATAAATCAATACAATTGCCTTCTCAAATCTATTAGTTATGTGTTTTTAATTTGGAAGTTAGGTGGGGAAGAGAATGGTTAGTCAGAGAAGCAGAACCCCAACACACACACACACACAAATACATCTTAAAAAAAAACAAAACATTGCTTCTTACAGCAATTGTTCTTATATGTGACGTGCATGTTAGTCACTCAGTCATGTCCAACTCTTTGAGACCCCATGGACTGTAGCCCAGCAGGCTCTCCTTTCCATGAGGATTCTCCAGGCAAGAACACTGGAGTGGGTTGCCATGCCCTTCTTCAGGGAATTTTCTCAACTCAGGGACTGAACCCAGGTCTCCTGCATCGCGGGCAGATTCTTTACCATCTAAGCCATCAGGGAAGCCCTTCTTATATGTGACGGTAAAATGAAAAGGGTGAACACATTTTCACTTCAATGGTAGAGGCTATAAAGTTGCCAATGATGATAACATTTCTAACTAGAAACACCCACAGGCCACGTGTGGAGAACCGGGATTGTTTTGGGTGCCTTCTTACCATTTCAAAGTGATAAAGGGTCCGAGGCAGGTAGAGAATAAAGTCAGTCTAGAAACTTGTGGACAGTTTGCCCAGTTGTGGAAATACCTCTGAACTCAGAGCCAGATGATTTGAGTCCTGACTTTTCACTTATCAGAGATATGACATTGTTGGGTCACTTACTCTACTTTCAATATTCCCACCTTTAAAATTGGGTTACTGGTACCTACATCACAGCATTCTTGTATGGAAAGACATGAATAATATATGGATTGGAATCTGGGATTCCATCACAGGCAGGGACATCTCCACCCTCAATGGTCTCCTAACCAAGAAAGTAAATACAAGGAAAGGAAGCGGGAAGGACTGTATCTGTTGTGGTTGTCAAACCTCGATAAACTCTTCTGGAGGTATTTGCTGCCACCTTCTCCCTATCACAAGAGAAAAATCTTCACGCAATATAGATTTTTACTTACTTAAGATTTTACTTATAGATATACTTAACACAATATATATATTGTGGTTTAATCACTAAGTTGTCTCCAACTTCTTTTCGATCCCAAGGACTGTAGCCTTCCAGGCTCCTCTGTCCATGGGATTTCCCAGGCAATAATACTGAAATGGGTTACCATTCCCTTCTTCAGGGGATCTTCCCAACCCAGGGATTGAACCTGGGTCTCCTGCATTGCAGGTGGATTCTTTACCATCTGAGCCACAAGGGAATCCCAAATTTTCTTTAGTGTGTGCATCACTGACTCCAATCCTGAGTAGTAAAAAATAAGTAGATCCTTGGAGGAGCCCTGAAGTCCACTGATTGCAACTCTGTATGGAGATGCCTGTGGACCCATCAGGTTTGAACATCTTGCTAATGAGGCCTGGACCAGGGGTTTGATTTCTCTCTCCACCAGCGCCCTTCATGCTGCTTGGAGCCAGACATCACCACTGTGGACCAGCCCTCAGGCTTGTGGCTGTTTGTGATGCAGAGGGACCAGCTTACACCTAATGTCCTACTGAATTCAACAGCTTCAGGTTGTCTTTATCTGTCTTGTCATTTTACACACTGAAGGCTTCTTTTACCCAGGATTTAATCTACTTTTGTGTAGTATTTCATTCTCTTTTACTTAACCTAGAGCCTGGCTACAGGAAGTCTCTCCTAGCCTAGGGACGCTCACTTTTCTTTCCCTGGTGAGGATTATAAAGACTGCTATAGCAGCCAGTACATCATGAGAAATGCTGGACTGGAAGAAACACAAGCTGGAATCAAGATTGCCGGGAGAAATATCAATAACCTCAGATATGCAGATGACACCACCCTTATGGCAGAAAGTGAAGAGGAACTCAAAAGCCTCTTGATGAAAGTGAAAGTGGAGAGTGAAAAGGTTGGCTTAAAGCTCAACATTCAGAAAACGAAGATCATGGCATCCGGTCCCATCACTACATGGGAAATAGATGGAGAAACAGTGGAAACAGTGTCAGACTTTATTTTTCTGGGCTCCAAAATCACTGCAGATGGTGACTGCAGCCATGAAATTAAAAGACGCTTACTCCTTAGAAGGAAAGTTATGACCAACCTAGATAGCATATTCAAAAGCAGAGACATCACTTTGCCAACAAAGGTTCGCCTAGTCAAGGCTATGGTCTTTCCTGTGGTCATGTATGGATGTGAGAGCTGGACTGTGAAGAAGGCTGAGCGCCGAAGAATTGATGCTTTTGAACTGTGGTGTTGGAGAAGACTCTTGAGAGTCCCTTGGACTGCACGGAGATCCAACCGGTCCATTCTGAAGGAGATCAGCCCTGGGATTTCCTTGGAAGGAATGATGCTAAAGCTGAAACTCCAGTATTTTGGCCACCTCATGCGAAGAGTTGACTCATTGGAGAAGACTCTGATGCTGGGAGGGATTGGGGGCAGGAGGAGAAGGGGACGACAGAGGATGAGATGGCTGGATGGCATCACTGACTCAATGGATGTGAGTATGAGTGACCTCCGAGAGCTGGTGATGGATAGGGAGGCCTGGCGTGCTGCAGTTCATGGGGGGGTCGCAAAGGGTCGGACATGACTGAGCGACTGATCTGATCTGATCTGATAGCAGCCAGGGGTGCAGATGGATTTATTTCCCATGATCTAATCCCAGAAGTTCAGATATTTTCCTGGGAGTCTACCTGCTTTCCTCTTTCTATATATAAATCCCCACTTTTCCCTGCTTCTTCAGAAGACATTTTTACCTAAGGTTCAGAAATCTCCATGTCTCCCTCAGCTTTGCTTTTCTACAATAACTTCCATTTTATAACCATTTTTCTATCCCTTCTTCCTTTTTCCCAACTCACACTTTGGCTCAATTTTCTTTAAAACTATTTTTTGATGGGCCTTTTAAAAAAATTTAAGCACATTCTTTACTTTTAGTCATTTCATCTGAGTGTTTATTGGTTGCCTTGAACTCCATCATCTCCACCTTTGACCTTCTGTCTCATCTATGAATCTAGGCAGTCCTGTTCACCTCCGAGTGCTGGGCCCCTGGGGCACCACCTGACACTCATCTGATGCCCAGGGGTACATGGAACTAGCTTTACAGTGAAGTGCACTTGGCAAAACAGTTGGGTGGTGACAGTAACCTACAAGCTGCCCTATTGGTGTCTCACAGATGGAGGAAGATAGCCTGGGGCTGAAGATGGAGCAGAGTCAGAGCATAAGGGTCACTCAGGAACTTGGGCTCCATCCTTCAGGGAGAAGGAGATATTTGAAAGGTTGACACTGAAAAGATTGGCTATCTGCCACTGCATGTCCAGCTGCCCATAAATTCAACTGAGAAGTCAGGGCTGGGTCAGAGAATGAGTCAAAATAGAAACTGTGCTCCAAAGTGGTCACCCAGAGAGGGTGTCTAGAGAAAGAAAAGTCAAGGGTGACACCTGGGCAGAGCAACAGCTGATTTGCCAAACTGATTCCTTGGCAAACCAACTCTTCCTGGTTTGCCAAGGAAGAGTTAGTGGAGGAACAGAGCAGTCAGGGGTGGGGGGAAGTGAGAAGAGAGCGTCTCACCAGTTACAAAGGGCAAAGCATTAGCCTTGGAACTGGACAAAGTATAGTGGAGCAGATGAAATCCAAATTGTGGAAAATTTATAAAACAAAGCAATACAGTGTTCACTGCAACACTATTTATAATAGCCAGGAATGGAAGAAACCTTAATGTCCATCAAAACAGGAATGGATAAAGAAGACGTGGTACATACATACAAGGGAATATCACTCTGCCATAAAAAAGAATGAAATAATGTCATTTGCAGCAACATGGATGGACCTAGAGACTGTCATACTGTGTGAAGTTAAGTCAGAGCGGGACAAATACTGTGTGACACCAATCACTTCTTAAGTCTCCATTCCTTAGCAGCAGACACCCATCCACTGTCTAGGTCCTGCCCATCTTCTCATCCTACGTGTATGATGACATCACCTGCTGTATTTGCTCCAGCCACACATTAAAGCTCTTGAAATCAAACGTGGCCCCTGCCTTCTGCGTCTGCCTTCAGCTCTTCCCTCCACCTGGGATTCTCACCCCCACATCTTCCCAGGGTCAACTGCTCATGTTCCAAATGCAAATTCTTTCCCGGACTACCCGATCCTATATCACTGCCAAGCCCATCCCATTAGCCCCACAGAGTCCACACCTCCCTAAAACGATCTTCTTTTTGCTGCCAGGTTTCCCCTTTACTCTCAAATATCAACTGTGAGAAGAGAGATATGTCTTGTTCATGACTGTCTTTCCAGAGCCTAGAAATGGGCAGACATACAGTTACCACTCAATAATTATTTGTTGAAGAAAAAGACGAGGAAGACAGTAAAAAAAGAAAGAAAGAAATGAGGGAGAAAAGAAAATAGATGAAGTCTGTCTGCTGAGAACTCAAGCAAAGCAGCAGCCCAATACTGATCGTTAGGCCATTTGCTTCAACACACAGGGGAGAACAGTGTGCAGTTTTCATGTCAATTATTTATGTGTAGAAACCCATCAAGGGCTTTAAGCTGCCTCAGACCGATTCATATACACTGGTGTTCTAAGTACTTCAGTGTATAAATATTTGAGTCATTGAGGAAGGCAGTTATTTTCCCCATAAACATTCTTCCTGAGATATAATTTAGCCCATTAAATTGCACATGTTCTCAAAAAAGGCATTCATAAAGTGTAAAGGAACTCAGTCGTGGTGGGTGGCAGTGGTCTTCTCTGATCACTAATTACAAAGAAACTGAGCCAGGATTGGGGGCGGGGCAGATTTTACATCAGCTCTACAGTAAGACTTCTCTGTTTTCTGATGCCCATGCACCTGCTGGGCTTCAGGAATAAGAACCACAGCTTTGCTTGTCTTACACCATGGACTGTCTCATACACGCCAGACCACCTTGCAGTAATCATGAAACTAACGCACACTGGGGATTTAGTACTAGAGATAATCAGTTTTCTTTTTTTCCTTTCTTTCTGTTTCTTTCTTTCTTTTTTTAAATCATACCATGCAGTCTGTGGGATCTTAGTTCCACAACCAGGGACTGAATTCACACTGTCAGTGGTGACAGCATGGAGTCATACCAGGGAATTCCCTAGCAGTCCATGGAAAACTACATTCCCAGACACAGTTCTACAAGAAACTGCAAATTGGGAGCTTGTGAAATACTTTTAGTACTAAGAATACTTTATACAAATCAAAATAAAAATTAACCGTAATTATAAGTTTTTGTTCTTATTGTTCAGTTGCCAAGTCGTATCTGACTCTGTAACCCAACAGGCTCCTCTGTCCTCCACTATCTCCCACAGTTTGCTCAAATTCATGTCCATTGAGTCAGGGATGCTATCTGACTATCTCATCCTCTGCTGCCCTCTTCTTCTTTTGCCTTCAATCCTGAGATGTCAATATTCAATCTTACAATCTTCTGCTTGACCACATCCAATTTACCTTGGTTCATGGACCTAACATTCCAGGTTCCTATGCATTGTTTTTCTTTATAGCTGCTGCTGCTGCTAAGTTGCTTCAGTCATGTCCGACTCTGTGCGACCCCGTAGATGGCAGCCTACCAGGCTCCTCCGTCCCTGTGATTCTCCAGGCAAGAACTCTGGAGTGGGCTGTCATTTCCTTCTCCCTTTCTTTATAGCATCAGACTTTATTTTCACCACCAGAAACATCCACAACTGAGCATCATTTCCACTTTAGCCCTGCTGCTTCATTCTTTCTGGAGCTATTAGCAATTGCCCTCCACTCTTCCCCAGTAGCATATTGGACACCTTCTGCCCTGGAGAGGCTTATTTTACAGTGTCCTATCTTTTTGCCTTTGCATACTCTTCATGGGGTTCTCCAGGAAAGAACCTCAAATTTTTTAAAAAAACTAAAATCACTCATAACCCCAAACCCCTAACATCTACAAAATTAATTTATTTCTCCACTTCTTATTGGTTATTTAAGTATATTCTATTTTACATCTGGTTATTCTAAGAAAGCAGCAAGTAATGAAATGACTAGGAGCATAAGATCATGAGAAAGGCCTTGGTTATACGTTTGGGATGTGTGTGCAAGTGTCTATATATGGGGTTGGCCCAAAGGTTCATTCAGGTTTTTCTATGAGACGTTACAGAGAAATCCAAATGAACTCTCTGGCCTAGCCAGTATGTTCATACTTCTCTGCATGATTGTCTCAGTCTTGGATTTGGGGGGAAAGTTTCATACTCATTGTTCAAAGTTTCAAATTTTGAGGGTATGATAATGATACACTGTCTGATTCATGAGACAGTCATAAAGTATTTTCCTCTTTATTAAAGAATGGGCTCTTTCCAGCTAATGGGTGCAAGTGAGACCCCCTCTCCCTTCTTGTTTCTGCTTTCAGAAGTCCAGGCAAAGCATTTTGTGGGGTCACTTTTAGGCCATCTAGTACAATCAAAGGATTCTCCCTGGACTTCCCTGGGGGTCCAGTGGTTGAGAATCTGCCTGCCAGTGCAAGGGACACAGATTCAATCCCTGGTCTGGGAAGATTCCACATGCCTCTCAGAAAATAAGCCCAAGAGCCACAACTACTGATTCTGTGCTCCACAACAAGAGAAGCCACTGCAATAAGAAGCCTGTGCATCACAACAAGAGAGTAGCCCCTGCTCACCGAAACTAGAGAAAGCCTGCGTGCAGCAATTAAGACCCAGCACAGGCAAATATATACATATATATTTTAATAGGGGTCTCCCTGAGGATCCTGGAGTCTGGGGCTCCCCTCCAGCGTTCTCTTGTCTCCATGACCTTGGGAAGGTGACTGAACCTTTCCGAGGTCCTACTGCCATCATTTATATAGTGGAAGACACACGTTAGGTATCCTAAGAAAGGCCAGCTGATGGCTGAACTCCTTCATCTCCAGGCTGGGGGCTGTGGGTGGGGCAGGTCATAGCCCAGGACACACAGAAAGCCAGTCCCTGCATGGAGAGGCCTGTAAAGACAAGCTCCCATGACTCATGCTGCTCAGCCCCTCTCGGCTCACTCAGCAAACAGCACGTGAGCTCCAGGGTCCTGGGCAGACACCCCTCGATGCAGGTCATAACTTTCTCAGCAGCAACATAACAAGCAGCCCCTTCCTGGTCTGACAATCAGATGGCAGGCTTCACACTGGTACTTTAGGTACCTGCTTGGCAGGAGGGGGACTACTCTGCAAGATATCCAAGTCGATGTGAAATCTGTTCCTAAACACACACTCTCAGCGATGCACTCATCCCTGTGATGGATGGAAAGAGTAGGAGATTTCAAGTTCCCGGGCCAGGGTCAAAGGCTGGACCATCTCTGACTAGCTGGGTGACTGTGGGCAAGTTATTTAACCTTCCTGGTCCTTTCTTCTTTCACCTGAAAAACAGGAATACTAACATTTTGACCCTCAGAGAGTTCTTTGACAGACTCAATGATAAATAAGATAATGGAGGTGTAGTAACTTGACTCTGCTCACCAATATTTCATATTCTCATTTCCTTCTAGGTCACAGTAAAACTGAGTCCCCCTAAAACTGAGTTCCTCTGCTGAGTTTATGATTAACCTCTCTCTCCAAAACTTTATTCCCTTTCTTGTCCCACACCTGTTTCCCTCAGGACTGAGGAATATCAAAGAAAATAGGGGACAGGAACTGAGCAGGACTCTGCAGGGCCCTTTCATGTCCCCAGCTTCTTGTTTGGTCTTCCCTGAGTTCCAAAGAGAAGATTTAAAAACAGAGTCAAACACTTCATGATTTGATAAGTGAGGGAATGCAAAATAAAGGGAAAGCAGCCAAGCAAGAAAAGTACTGATAGCTTAAACAAGAGTTCAGTAATAAAACAAGTCATAGGACTCCCCATTCCTCCTCCACAGATACACATAACAATCTGACACACATCTTTAAGTTCTTCTACAGGAACCAAGACTCCCACCCAGGTGGAGGATGGTGACCACCTGCTGACCACAAGCACACAGACTACAGATTGGCTGGAACCAGAAAACTGATGATTAAGATTCCCAAAACACCACCCTGTTACCTCACCACCAACCAATTAGAAAAACCTTCAGGAGCTGATCACACACCCTGCAACCCTCACCTCAGTGTTGTCTTTAAAAACCCTTGCCTGAGAGCCACTGGGGAGTTTGGGTCTTTTGAGCACTAGCTGCCTGCTCCCCTTGTTTGGTGCCCTGAAATGAATGCTGTAATTCCCTTCACCACAATCAGGTATCAGGAGACTGGCTTTGCCAGGTGTCCAGCGAGAGGACCCAAGTCTGGTTCAGTAACAACAGGATCGCATGTGCCTGCTACCACTCCCATGGGATTGGACTTGGTCATATGACTTGTTCAGACCAGTGCAATTTGAGCAGAAGGGACATATATCATTTCCAGGAGAGCAGTTAAGAGCCAAGACATGATTTTTTTCCATATTCCCTTTCCTTGCTGTGATGACTCTGTCAGTGAAGCGGGGAAAGGAGCAAGGCGCAGTCTTTAAAAAAATGACAGCTGTTGAGGATATAGCAAAAATTGGTTAGAACCAACTGGGTCCCAAATGGTGGAAGATTCAACTTCCAGTGGACCTGAAGCCTCATTACGAGTTCACTGTATTATACTAGCCTTTAAATGACACACCCACAGGCTCCTTGACAGTTCTGAGGCAGATCATAAAAGGACAAAAAGTGGTCAGTGACCCAATTTCTGGAAATTCCTGGCCTTTCCTCAAAATAGTTGGAATAATCCTCCCATTCATTATCATATGAAATTATCCAGCCTATAAAAATTAACCACCTCATACTTCAGGGTCTCTCACTTCTGAGATGGCCCACACTGTCTGTGGGGTGTGTTTCTCCCAAGGTCACTCTCACTTTCCAAAATGACCCCATCCCCTTGGGCCACTTTTGAGACAGACCGAACATGCATTCTGTCTACGGAATGTTTATCTTTCTAAATAAGTCCACTTCTTACCTAGCACTTGTTTCTCACTGAATTCTTTCTATGCTATGCTAAATCACTTCAGTCGTGTCCGACTCTGTGCGACCTCATAGACGACAGCCCACCAGGCTCTCCCGTCCCTGGGATTCTCCAGGCAAGAACACTGGAGTGGGTTGCCATTTCCTTCTCCAATGCATGAAAGTGAAAAGAGAAAGTGAAGTCGCTCAGTGGTGTGGTGTCCGATTCTTAGCGACCCCATGGATTGCAGCCTAACAGGCTCCTCCATCCATGGGATTTTCCAGGCAAGGGTAGTGGAGTGAGGTGCCATTGCCTTCTCCGGAATTCTTTCTATAAAGATACATAAAGAACCTAAGCTTCATTAAGTCCTAAGACCAGGTGTGTGATCTCAATTAAAAGACCCTAGGTTCGAATTCTAACCTGGATTTTGGCTGGGTTCAAGTCCCAGTCCACCGGTTCTAGTTCCAATCTGAGTTATGCAGTTTTAGCAGACCATTGACACTAAAGTTCCCCGAGCAAAAGCACTCTTGACCCAGGAGAGAAACACTTCCCCTGCAGCTGACTTTGCAAGTATGAGACCTGAACTTTTGCTATGTTATGCTAAGAAAGTTTTGGACACTGTCATAAGTATGATAAAACCTAGCCTATCCTGACAAATACATATAAGAAAAGCTTTGCCAAATATAACATGCTCTATAAATACTATTTATGGCTATTTCAGGTATTTGTTGAGATCATGTGATTAATATCTAACACGGTAGCACTATGAAATATCTGGACTACTGCTGAGGTAATCCATTCTTATTTCACTGCAGTCATCAAATGTCTCAGGGCACCCATTATGTTTCTGATATCATTCCAGGCAATACATATGCAATACTTCCTTTCTGATATTAAAGTCTTTTAAAAACCAATTGCATTTACACTTGGCACACCCTTTGAAAGCATAATGATGCCTCATCATCACACCAAAGACTAATACAAGTAAATCTTCCACTTTGTAGAATTCTCTAGGCTACTGTTAGTCATGGATAGAGAGGGGCTGAACAAAAATATTTCAGTATATACAGTGCTGAAGTGAAGTGAAGTTGCTCAGTTGTGTCCAACTCTTTGTGACCTCATGGACTGTACAGTCCATGGAATTCTCCAGGCCAGAATACTGGAGTGGGTAGCCCCTTCTCCAGGGGACCTTCCCAACCGAGGGATCGAACCCAGGTCTCCCACATTGCAGGCAGATTCTTTACCAGTTGAGTCATAAGTGAACCCCATATATAGTGCTGGGGAGTAAGAAATCTTCCTCTATCCTTCCAAGTTCTTCTGGCTGGTCTAAGAATTAAATTGACATAAGGCAGATTAAGAGGAGAAAATCAAACAAAAATTTAATAACATGACAAAGGAGAGCTGAGTAACTCCCTCAAATGGCCAAAACCCTCACTTTAAATACCATCTTTAGCTAAAGACGAAAGAAGATACTGGACATAGTGCTTTGGGACACTAAATGGGAGGAAGACAATTTGCATGGAGATGGAAAAGCACTGAGCCAATATTATTTGCAGATACCTCAGGTGATAGCTCTATTCTGGGAGCAAGCCCTTTATCTAAATTCTTCGGGCAGCTAAGGGGCAGGTAACAAGAAAGACTTCCTGAGTCTTCTTAAAAATCATCAACATAATTTAATTATCATGCCAAAGAGACATATATTAGGGTGACAAACTTTGCTTCCCTACATGGAAACATTATTCTTCAAGAGCTACATGGTGAAGAATTTGTATGTTCCAGCACAAGAATTTCAAACTGTTGTTGAGCAAATTAGTCTGCCAACCCTTGATAATCTGAAGATAGGTGGCTGACTGTGTATGAGAATCATTTCTCCCTCATTTAATTTAAGGGAAGCACCATACACCTGTCCCCAAGCCCCAGGACTAGATTTTCAGATTCTCTTCTAATTCATCAAAGAATCATCCATACCTGATAGAAACTAGTAAGTTCGCAATGTGTGAGTTTTAAGGAAATGCCAATTAATTCACTTAATTTTATCAATTAACAACAAACTAAAAAGATGAAAGATCGACTTCCTTGTTTTCATCCCCGTTTCTGGTATTTGTGTGGACTAGTAACAAACTCATCTTCCAGACAGATCATGGAAGACTTCATTTTGCTACCCACATACAGTATTATTCCTTCCTCATCTGTGATTTTTGCTTTCTGTGGTTTCAGATACCCAAGTCAACCATGGTCCAAAAATATTAAATAAAAAATTCCAGAAATAAACAGTTCATAAGCTTTAAGCCATGCACCATTCTGAATAAGGTGATGAAACCTTCTCCTTCTGGCTCCGTCCAGCCCAGGACTTGAATCATCCCTTTGTCCTGAATATCCTGTAGCCACCTCAGTTATGGGGTTCACTGTTGTGGAACTGCAGTGCTTGGGTTTAACTGACCCTTGCTTCACTTAATAATGGCCCCAAAGCACCAGAGTAGAGATGCTGACAATGTGGATGATGCCAAAGAGAAGCTCGAAGTGCTTCTAAGTGAAAGGGTGAAATGAGCTCAAAGACCCTTTTATATGCTGAGCTTGCTAACATCTACAGGAAGAACGAATCTTCTAACTGTGAAATTATGAACAAAAAAGGAAATTTGTGTTCTTTTGCTGTCACACCTCATACTGCAGAAGATATGGCCATGCTAAGTGATAAGGGCTTAGTTAAGAAAAGGCATTAAATGTGTACAATAAGATATTTTGAGAGCTCACACTCACATAACTTTTATTACAGTATGTGGCTATAACCGCACTATTTTATTATTACTGTTATTAATCTCTTCATGTATCTAATTTATAAATTAAACTTTATCAAAGGTATAATTAGGAAAAAACATAGTATATATAGGCAATGGCACCCCACCCCAGTACTTTTGCCTGGAAAATCCCATGGACGGAGGAGCCTGGTAGGCTCCAGTCCATGGGGTCGCTAAGAGTCAGACACGACTGAGCGGCTTCACTTTCACTTTTTGCTTTCATGCATTGGAGAAGGAAATGGCAACCCATTCCAGTGTTCTTGCCTGGAGAATCCCAGGGACAGGGGAGCCTGGTGAGCTTCCGTCTATGGGGTCGCACAGAGTCGGACACGACTGAAGCGACTTAGCAGTAGCAGCAGCATGGTTTTCTGGCAGGAGGTAGATGGGCCTCACACTGCCCCAGGGTAAGCAGTTGAGGATTTTGTTCCCTGTGGACCAATACTCCAAGATAAGACTAGCAGGACAATTGAGAGAGGAGGCTGGGCCCTGCCCAGACAGAAGATAAGAGACCATATATTTCTCATTCTTGAAGTCAGGAGACCTCCCTGACTATACATGCACAGAAAGGCTCCTAGGAGATGAAAAAGGCAGTGATGCCCACAGGCCTCTTCACTGGAATCCATCTGGGCTGAGAGATGTGTGTGCAAGCATGGGAGGATCCTGCTGCTGCTGCTGCTGCTGCTGCTAAGTCGCTTCAGTCGTGTCCGACTCTGTGCGACCCCACAGACAGAAGCCCACCAGGCTCCCCTGTCCCTGGGATTCTCCAGGCAAGAATACTGGAGTGGGTTGCCATTTCCTTCTCCAACGTATGAAAGTGAAAAGCGAAAGTGAACTCGCTCAGTCGTGTCCGACTCTTAGCGACCCCATGGACTGGAGCCTACCAGGCTCCTCCGTCCATGGGATTTTCCAGGCAAAAGTACTGGGGTGGGGTGCCATTGCCTGAGATATACCAAATCTGAACTCTGAACCAGGCAAATCAAAATGATTGACTGAAGGAAAACCTAGAAGAAATGCCCTGTAAAAGTGATTTAAACTGCCACCAGGGCATGATTCTGTCTCTGAGCCAGCCCATGTGTCTGTCCACACATACGGCATTCTTTTTCCTCCTAATAAACACTTTACTTGTTTCACTACTTCTATCTTCATGGGAATTCTTTTCTGCAAAGCCAAAAGGTCAGGGCCTTGTCAATGACCACTGATCTAGTGGCTGCAATTCAGTGCTCTCAACTCCCACAGTCCACCTCAATCTCTGGCTGGGAACTGACCCCTGCTTCAAGCCACTGCAGGCTTCGAGATCAGGTTCATCACTGGGGGTTGGGGAAAATACTCCCTGATGATAAAGGGGGAACATTCTTTCCAAGCGGTATATTCTTTCACAATGGTACAAAGGAGTTTAAAAGTTTTCATTGAAACTAACTCCAATCTCAACTGTTCTTCCTTCCTTTAAGAACTCTTCTGTCATTAACACTCTGCCCTTGACCACTTTCCTGCCTCTCACGGCTTTCTCTTTGTTGTACCACTTCAGTCTTTCCCTTGGCTGTTCTGCTACCATTTTCTTTCCACAATATCCTCTAATCTACTGACCACTCAGCTCTAACAGTTTGGGCACCTGATGCGAAGAGCCGACTGATTGGAAAAAACCCTGATGCTGGGAAAGACTGAGGGCAGGAGGAGAAAGGGATGACAGAGGATGAGATGGTTGGATGGCATCACCAATTCAATGGACATGAGTTTAAGCAAACTCTGGGAGATAGTAAAGAACAGGGAAGACTGGAGTGCTGCAGTTCATGAGGTCACAAAGAGTTGGGACATGGCTTAGCAACTCAACAACAATGAACCACTTGTGCCCTCTGATGAAATGAGCTCAAAGACCCTTTTGTCAGATCAATGGGGCAGTCCTGCAGCTACATCCAGAGCTCAGCTCTACTGAGTATTCCTCCTGTCTTAACCTTCCTGTGCTTCAGTGGCCACTCATGTGTCACTCTTAGCAAAATTATATTGCCATAGCACTTTGTCATATCTGATGCTCTGACTCATACGGGATTGTGTAATGCATCAAATCACCTGCTGTTTGATCCTGCCTTTGAAGTACTGCTATGAACTGTTTCAGCAGCTCAGCATGGCTCCTTCTCAAACTCTTGCATGATTCATCATATATAAAGAGTATGTGGTAAACAAGAAGTTTCACCTGACTTCACATCAGGAGGGCAAGGTACTTTGAGCTATGTTTCCAGTCTAGTGCTCATGTGTTCATGTCCATCCATCCAGACTTCTCATTCCATCTCCATGAGATGAGAGGCTTGTATTTGATATTGAAGTGAAGTGAAAGTTGCTCAGTTGTTTCCGACTCTTTGTGACCCCATGGACTATACAGCCCATGGAATTTTCCAGGCCAGAATACTGGAGTGGGTGGCCCCTTCTCCAGGGGATCTTCCCAACCCAGGGATTGAACCCAGGTCTCCCACATTGCAGGCGGATTCTTTACCAACTCAGCCACAAGAGAAGTCCAAGAATACTGTAGTGGGTCCCACATTGCAGGCGGGTAGCCCAGAGAGTCCAGACTGTGGGAGCCTATCCCTTCTCCAGTGGATCTTCCTGACCCAGGAATTGAACCAGGGTCTCCTGCATTGCAGGCGGATTCTTTACCCACTGAGCTATGAGGGAAGCCCATTTGATACTGAGCTGTGGTTACAAATACAGCTCCTTCATGGCTGTGTGTCAGACAACTGCTGACCAACACACAGAGGGCTGAGATAAACGTTGGGCTGACCAGCAACGTACCTCACGCTAGACTCAATACAGAAGTTCCATATGCTTGCTGAAAGTTTTCCTTCATGGTTGAGCCTGCATTCATGCCTAAGTGAGCTAGCTCTTTAATATTTCAGTTTTTAGTTAAGTAATGAAAAGGCACAACTAGAGAAACAAGACTCCATAACAGATTCAACTCTCTAAGTCATTAAATTTTGGAGCTAAATGTTTGATTTCCAACATAAGTTATTTTGCAGCATTTTTATATACTTTCTTATGTTTGTGTCCTTGGGCCCAGGCCTCACTTCCTGCTTTATACCAGTAGACTTTATTTTCTGAAGGACAGTATCAGTGATTTGTCAACTTGAAACCTGTTAAGGCAAATACTGTATTATGGGATATTTTTAGAATTTTTTTTATATTAGCAAACAACAGAAAAATGGCTAAGATACAGATGTTGACAGGAGACTTCCTTAGTTTAAACCCTGGCTTCCTTCCTTCCTACACTGCTATCTTGAACAGGTTACATAGCCTCTTTTTATATAAATTTTCTTTTCTGTTTTTTTTTTTTTTTAATTGAAGTATAGTAGCTTTACAATGTTGTGTTATTTTCTGCTGTGCAGCACAGTGAACCAGCTATTTGTACACACATATCCCCTCTTTTTGGATTTCATGTAAATTTTCTTAAATTATAATTACCTTACAAGGGACTGTAGCAAATATTAATCTCAGGAAAGCAACCCTGTGAAGCTTTCATGTTGACACAAAACAAGCACTCAATAAATGTTAGAGTTTATTATTAGGGTTAAATAAACATATTCAAACAAGATGGGTCAATGTAAATGGAACAAACACTTATTAAAGTCATAATAGCTATGATAGTTTGAGCACCTACTATACACACTTTTACAAACATGATTTTACTTAATCTCCACAGATATTTTGTTTTTTTCTTATCAATTTTGCAAGTGATTGATGGATAGTTAGAGAAGCTCCATAATTTACCCTTGTTCACAACAGACAGACAGGATATGAGTGGAATTTAAATCAAGTCTTTCTCTAAGTAGTGCCTTCACATTCATCCTTCTCTACATTTCAACCCTAACTCCTAGACACAAGGCCCTCTGCTGACCCCATGTAGACATTACCCTGATGAGTGCTAGATCACTCCTTCCTTTAAGCATCTTCCATTTCAGCAAGTGACAGATCACTATTTTATAGGACAGACTGACATTAGCCTTTTAATAGAAGTGCATATTATAGACTCTACCTATGCAAAATGTACTTGGTGAAAGGAAGATCTTTCTTAGGTTAACAATCTTTTAAAATTTAATGAATATCCAAAGATCATCTGTAGCAATATCAAAAGTTCTGAGACCAGGAAAAATGCTTCATTGTTTGGGAATAAGCCATACATCACATCTCTGATTCCTGGCTAGTAAATGCCCTGAACACCCTCACATATATCCGAAAGAGGGACTTCCATGGTGGTCCAATGGCTAAGACTCCATGCTCTCAATTCAGGAGGCCCAGGTTCAAACCCTGGTCAAGGAAGTAGACCCCACATGTTTCAACCAAGAGTTTGCATGCCGCAGCTAAAAATCCTACATGCCCCAACAATGACTGAAGATTCTGAGTGCCGCGACTAAGACCCTGTGTAGCCAAATAGATATATAAATATTTATTTAATATCCAAAATATTCCCTGTCCACACTGAGAACCACTACACTTGTATATTGTGAAATCTATTTAGCTGGTGCCAGTGAGGAAGGAAGAAGGAACAAAGGAAGGAAGAGAAGAGAGAAAGAAAGAAGACTAGAAAAAAACTAGAGCAAAAAATATCAAACCATATTGTGAACCTAGTAAATTTAACTTTTGTTTTACTTGATATGCGGTATTTTTCTGTGTGGGTGCATGTGTGTGTTTTACAATACACATCCTAGCAGCAAACCAGACAAAACCAGAGTAACCTGGGGAAAGGTAATTCGTGTTCATGCAAACAGTGACATGGCTTGTGTCAAAGTCTGAAGCAACTGTCCTGATGAGCCCCTTGGGCTTCCCTGGTAGTTCAGTGGGTAAAGAATCCGCCTGCAATGCAGGAGATCCTGGTTTGATTCCTGGGACGGGAAGATCCTCTGGAGAAGGGATAGGCTACCCACTACAGTATTCTTGGACTTCTCTTGTGGCTGAGTTGGTAAAGAATCCACCTGCAATGTGGGAGACCTGGGTTCAATCCCTGGGTTGGAGATCCCCTGGAGAAGGGAAAGACTACCCACTCCCGTATTCTGGCCTGGAGAATTCCATGGGCTGTATAGTTCATGGGGTTGGAAAGAGTCAGGCAGGATGCAGTGACTTTCACGTTCACTTTCACACCATTGGAAACAGAATTCATGCGATCCATACACTTCAAGGATTTCAACTTATTGAAAAGTAAGTAAATAAAGGTGTCTGTTTTTGTAAAAAAAAAAAAAAAAAAAAAGAATGTTTCACACACACACACACACATCAGATCAGATCAGTCGCTCAGTCGTGTCTGACTCTTTGCGACCCCATGAACCGCAGCACGCCAGGCCTCCCTATCCATCACCAGCTCTCGGAGGTCACTCAGACTCACATTCATCGAGTCAGTGATGCCATCCAGCCATCTCATCCTCTGTCGTCCCCTTTTCCTCCTGCCCTCAATCCCTCCCAGCATCAGAGTCTTCTCCAATGAGTCAACTCTTCGCATGAGGTGGCCAAAATACTGGAGTTTCAGCTTTAGCATCATTCCTTCCAAAGAAATCCCAGGGCTGATCTCCTTCAGATTGGACCAGTTGGATCTCCTTGCAGTCCAAGGGACTCTCAAGAGTCTTTTCCAACACCACAGTTCAAAAGCATCAATTCTTCGGCGCTCAGCCTTCTTCACAGTCCAGCTCTCACATCCGTACATGACCACAGGAAAGACCATAGCCTTGACTAGGCGAACCTTTGTTGGCAAAGTGATGTCTCTGCTTTTGAATGCACATGCATAAATATTCACAGGCATCTCTCAACCAAACAAGTTAGACTCTGGTTCTATGAGCTTTCTCATGGCCTGCTGAGTAGACTATGTGACTTCTTTCATTCAAATGTTGTGAGCATCAGAAGGACATAAGTCAGTCAACAAGTGATTTAAGGGCAGTGTTCACACTGGGGCAGGGGAAGCTGCCAGAGTTACAGTCAATTACAGAGCTAAGGTTTAGATATACAATGCCTGTTCTCTTTCTCTCTAGACTTATATTTCTTCTCTGTTGATCCCTAAGTTGAATATGCAAGTCACACATACAAAAACGTGCTTCAATTTCATTAGCCATTAGGGAAATGCAAAATAAAACCACCGTGAGCTATCACTTCATATCCACTAGATTGGTAAACATTAAAAATTCTGACCATATCAAGCATTGGCAATGCTATGAAGTAGCAAGAACTCTCATGCAGAAATGTAAATTGGTTTATAAGTATTTTAGACATCAATTTGGCCTTAATGAGTGAAGTTAGCATGTGTGTACTCCATAACTCAGCATTTCCCTGCGTTTATACTCTAGAAAAATGTTTGCACAGGTACATACAAATAAGCAAGATGCTGCAAGCAAAGTTGTTCCAGAGGAACTGGTTCTAAAATAAACCAGCCAACCAATCCTGGAAACAAGAAGTCCAGGAAAACCAGAGTGGGTAACTAAGTTATGGAATGGTTATATAATGGATAATGTACTGCAGTAAAAATTAAACAAACAATAGCTATATATATCTACATGGTTTAGCCCACAGTTTCTTGTTGAGTGGATCCAAA
This sequence comes from Tragelaphus eurycerus, assembly GCA_935064755.1. NCBI lineage: Eukaryota > Metazoa > Chordata > Mammalia > Artiodactyla > Bovidae > Tragelaphus > Tragelaphus eurycerus. Next base: position 428,884 of record CAKXYN010000145.1, read on the forward strand.
GAAAGTTGCATTAAGCCTTCAAAAAGAAGGAAACTCTAACACATGCTACAGCATGGATGAACGCTGAGGATATTATGCTAAGTGAAAAAAGCCAGACACAAAAAGGCAAATGCTCATACTAAAGCTCATGCTGAAGCTGAAACTCCAATACTTTGGCCACCTGATGGGAAGAACTGAATCACTGGAAAAGACCTTGATTCTGGGAAAGATTGAAGGCAAAAGGAGAAGAGGGCAGCAGAGGATGAGATGGTTGGATAACTTCACTAACTTAATGGACATGAACTTTTGCAAACTCCAGGAGATAGCGGAGAAGGCAATGGAAACCCACTCCAGTATTCTTGCCTGAAGAATCCCAGGGACGGGGGAGCCTGGTGGGCTGCAGACTATGGGGTCGCACAAAGTCGGACACAACTGAAGTGACTTAGCAGCAGCAGCAGCAGCCAGGAGACAGTGGAGGACAGGGAGGCCTGGTGAGCTGCAGTCCATGGGGTCGCAAGGAGTTGAAGATGACTTAGCAACAAAACAACAATTTAATAATGCTGATCTGTACACTCTGAAAAGAGTCAAATACTAAATTTAAAGTCAAGTGTATTTTACTACCATTCTAACTTTTAAAAAAATATTTTTAATTTTCAGAAGAATACAGAGTATAATTCAAATTTTATAGATCTCAAACATCTGCAAACTTGTCATATAATTCTTAGAGACACAAGCATTTATGGTAAAGCATAATAGAGAATAAGGTGAGGCCATGAAATGGGACAGAATACGCAGGGGTCCTCAGTGATGATAGTTATGTTCTAACCCTTAAACTGGGTTTTCGACACAGTCTGATGATTATACATATATAATGTATGCTATGCTAAGTCACTTCAGTCATGTCCAACTCTGTGCGACCCCATAGATGGCAGCCCAACAGGCTCCTCCATCCCTGGGATTCTCCGGGCAAGAACACTGGAATGGGTTGCCATTTCCTTCTCCAATGCATGAAAGTGAAAAGTGAAAGTGAAGTCGCTCAGTAGTGTCTGACTCTTAGCGACCCCATGGACTGCAGCCCACCAGGCTCCTCCAATCCATGGGATTTTTCAGGCAGAAGTACTGGAGTGGGGTGCCATTGCCTTCTCCGATATAATGTATACATCTAATAAATATATAAACTTCTTTTTTTCCATGCCAAATAGTTGTGGTGTGAATGTCAGAATTGAGATCAGCATGATAGAATATATATATGGAACCAAGTTCCAGGTGAGAAAGTCATTCTGGTATTATAAAGAACCCGATTTTCTGGTCAGAATTTATGTACAGTCTGTTCAATAAAATACGAGTAGCCACTGTTTTGTTATACTCCCTAGCAACAGCTAGGCATTGGCATAGGAGAAGCCAGTCATATCACAGATGCTCTGGCAATGTCTCTCTAAACTTTATTAGTCTCACTCAAAATATAATTCTACTTACAAAAGAGGGGAAATTGAGGGTGTGGGAAAGAAATTTTTAAGAAAACCATTTAAAAATAATTTACCATTAAACAAAATGGCATGTCAAGTCACACTAAGATATCACATTATTATAATAGGTTGTAGAAGAGTTTTGGGGTATATTTAAGAAAAGAATGACCTTTTTAGTTTTACATGGAGCAATGATTTGTCTTTGTGTCAAGTAAAACTAAACACTGTTATTCTATTATCATCCTGAGTTCAGCAAAGACTGAAGATAATGAATGGGTTCCAAGCTGCCAGTTAGTTTTCTTTCCTTCCAGGTTCACACATCTCCTGGGGGACTAAATAGAAATGTCTTCAACATGGGAAGGATGTGGTCCACCCATGCACCCTGGGTCCATAGCCGGTCAAAGCTGTGGGTCTTTATAGGTCCCACCTTCCACCTTAGCCACCATCAGAGAAATTCGCCAGCTGAAGGCCTGAGTCCACCCTTCCTCTTGCATCAGTGAGTGCCACAAAGTATGGAGATGGTTCAGACTAAAACCAAGAGCAGAATGATGGGCAATGAATATGTGAAGGGAAAAACCAAACCAAGAGGGTGCCACTGAGAAAATTTCAGTCATGTCAAACAACCTGGGCCACCATTGCATATGAAGGGGCAAAAAAGAAAAAAAAAACACACTATTTTGATTTATAAATAAAATGAGAATAAAGAAGTTGATGAGGACCTCAAGCTCACATGTCAGATTTGGTGAGCTTACAAGGTCATTTTCAATCTATGGTATCTGTCTATATGTAGCCCTGCTTACATCAAAACTTTATTTCTACCTATGAGGTGATTAAAACTGATTCTGATGTACAAGTTTAACTATATGAACATCGAGGGAGATTTATATTCCTGCCTTCCAAAAATTCGCCACTTATCTGCCCCCCCCAAAAAAAATGTTACTAAGGAAATGTAGGGATGTCTCTTTATAGTATTAGACTGACCACAACTGTTTCTACTGAAATGGAGAGAGGCCAGCCAACACCTCAAAGAGGCAAAGTCCTAAGTGTCCTAAGAGTTTCTAACCTTTAGAATGTATGAATCACCACCCACCCTCAATCAAAGGTTCAATGAATGGAGTCTATTTTCACTTGATTCAACCTTGTCAAAAAATCCAGGTAACATGAAACATCAAGAATTCAAAAATATAACTGATAATGGAAAATATGTCAAGTCTAAGGATGTTTTTGCAGAGAAAGCAAGGGTCATCCAGATTATGGCATTCAAGACTTTCTGCAAGAGATTAACACAATCCTTGGGATGCTGCTCCTAAAAGAACCTACTGAAACACGAATTTCTTTTTAAAATTATTTTTCAGTCCAGTGGCTGGGACTCTGTGCTCCCAATGCAGAGGCCCAGGTTCAATCCCCAGTCAGGGAACTGGATCCCACATGCTGCCACCAAGAATTTGCATGCTGCAACTAAAGATCCCATGTGTTGAAATGAAGGTTGAAGATCCCATGTGCTGCAACTAAGACCTGGGGCAGCCAAATAAATAATTTTTAATAAAAATTATTTTTAATAGGGCCTGATCATCACACATTATCCAACTATATGACTGGCCAGAGATTTCAAGAAGTTAAAATGAAATAAGACATGATTTACCTAAACATGAAATAGCATCACAGAGGTCCACCAGCAAGATTTCTATCCACAGACATTACAATTAGATGGCTTCCATGGGGTCATCTGCTTGGCAGCTCTATGGTGCTCTGAGAACTCCCAGAGAATTTGACTTTGGAGGCAAGTGGGATTTGATTACAGAACTTACACAGGACTGGGGAAACAGACTCCTGGAGGGCATAAACAAAACCTTGTGAGCACCAGGACCCAGGAAATAGGAGCAGTGACCCCACAAGAGACTGGGCCAGACTTGCCTGTGAGTGTCCAGGAGTCTGCAGTGGAGGTGTGGGTCAGCAGCGGCCTGCTGCAGGGTCAGGGGCACTGAGTGCGACAGTGCGTGCAAGGGACCTTTGGAAGGAGGTCGCCATCATCTTCATTACCTCCACCGTAGTTTTGTCTCAGGTCAAACAACAAGGAGGGAGTGGAGCCCCACCCATCAATGGAAAACTGAATTAAAGATTTACTGAGCATGGCCCCGCTCATCAGAACAAGACCCAGATTCCCCCACAGTCAGTCTCTCCCATCAGGAAGCTTCCATAAGCCTCTAGTCCTTATTCTTCAGAGGGCTGACAGAATGAAAACCTCAGTCACAGAAAGCTAATCAAACTGATCACATGGACCACAACCTTGTCTAACTCAGTGAAACTATGAGCCATGCCATGTAGGGCCACCCAAGTTGGATGGGTCATGGTGGGGAGTTCTGACAAAACATGGCCCACTGGAGAAGGGAATGGCAAACCACTTCAGTATTCTTGCCTTCAGAACCCCATGAACAGTTCGAAAAGGCAAAAGGACAGGACACTGAAAGACGAACTTCTCAGGTCAGTAGGTGCCCAACATGCTACTGGAGAAGAGTAGAGTAGAGAAATAACTCCAGAAAGAATGAAGAGGCAGGGCCAAAGTGAAAACAATGTCCAGTTGTGGATGTGACTGGTGATGGAAGTAAAGTCTGATGTTATAAAGAGCAATATTGCATAGGAACCTGGAATACTGGGTCCATGAATCAAGGAAAATTAGAAGTGGTCAAACAGGAGATGACAAGAGTGAACATCGACATTTTAGGAATGGACCAGAATAGGTGAATTTAATTCAAATGACCATTTTATCTATTACTGTGGGCAAGAATCCCTTAGAAGAAATGGAGTAACCCTCACAGTCAACAAAGAGTCTGAAATGCAGTACTTTGGTGCAATTTTAAAAATGACAGAATGATCTCTGTTCAATTCCAAAGCAAACCATTCAATACCACAGTAATCCAAGTCTATGCCTCAACCAGTAATGCTTAAGAAGCTGAAATTGAACAGTTCTATGAAGACCTACAAGACCTTCTAGAACTAACACCCAACAAAGATGTCCTTTTCATCATAGGGGACTGAAATGCAAAAGTAGGAAGTCAAGAGATACCTGGAGTAACAGGCATATTTGACCTTGGAGTACAAAATGAAGCAGGGCAAAGGCTAATAGAATTTTACCAAGAGAACGCACTGGTCATAGCAAGCACCCTCTTCCAACAGCACAAGAGAAAACTCTACACATGAACATCACCAGATAATCAATACAGAAATCAGACTGATTATAGTCTTTGCAGCTGAAGATGGAGAAGCTCTATACGGTCAGCAAAAACAAAACTGGGAGATGACTGTGGCTCAGATCATGAACTGCTTATTGCAAAAATCAGACTTTAATTGAAGAAAGTAGGGAAAACCACTAGACCACTCAAGTATGACCTAAATCAGTGGAAGTGACAGATTCTGATACAGAGTGCCTGAAGAACTATGGATGGAGGTTCATGACATTGTACAGGAGGCAGTGATCAAGATCATCCCCAAGAAGAAATGCAAACAGGCAAAATAGTTGTCTTACGAGGCTTTACAAATAGCTGAGAAAAGAAGAGAAGTGCAAGGTAAAGGAGAAAAGAAAAGATATACCCATTTGAATGCACAGTTCCAAGGAATAGCAAGGAGAGATAAGAAAGCCTTCCTCAGTGATCACTGCAAAGAAATAGAGGAAGACAATAGAATGGAAATGACTAGAGATCTGTTCAAGAAAATTAGATACACCAAAGGAACATTTCATGAAAAGATGGGCGCAATAAAGGATAGAAATGGTATGGACCTAACAGAAACAGAAGATATTAAGAAGAGGTGGCTAGAATATACAGAACTATACAAAAAAGAGCTTCGTGACCCAGAAAACCACAATGGTGTGATCACTCACCTAGAGCCAGATATCCTCGAATGCAAAATCAAGTGGACCTTAGGAAGCATCACTACAAACAAAGTTAGTGGAGGGACGGAACTTTTTAGTAGTCATGTATGGATGTGAGAGTTGGACTATAAAGAAAGCTGAGCACTGAAGAATTGATGCTTTTCAACTGTGGTGTTGGAGAATACTCTTGAGAGTCCCTTGGCCTGCAAGGAGATCAAACCAGTCAATCCTAAAGGAATCAGTCCTGAATATTCATTGGAAGGACTGATGCTAAAGCTGAAATGTCAATACTTTGGCCACGTGATGGGAAGAACTGACTCAAGAACTGACTCACTGGAAAAAACCCTGATGTTGGGAAAGATTGAAGGCAGGAGTAGAAGGGGATAACAGAGGATGAGATGGTTGGCTGGCATCACTGACCCAATGGACATGAGTTTGAGCAAGCTCCAAGAGTTGGTGATGGACAGGGAAGCCTGGCGTGCTACAGTCCATGGGGTCGCAAAAAGTCGGACATGACTGAGCAACTGAACAGAACTGAACTGAACTTCCTTGGGGGTGAGACTGGGGTGAGAGAAAGAAGTGGATAGAAATGTACAGCAAGAACTCCTTGCAGTATTGAAGTGTGAGTATTATTGAAAGAGTGACAATTGATTGTGAAGAATTTTTTTCACTTACTGAAATAAAATCTAAAGATGCATCTAATATAAATTGGATGTCATGATGATGATGACAGAATTAACAAAAACAAAGAAAAATAAATGGGAAAGTGAACAAAAATGATGCTACAAATACAATAAAGAAATACGGAACTATTTGCCTTTGATCATTGTTCTGCTTTTAAAAGAGCCTATTATACAGAGTGAAGTAAGCCAGAAACGAAGCAAAAACACCAATACAGTATACTAGTGCATATATATGGAATTTAGAAAGATGGTAACAATAACCCTGTATATGAGACAGCAAAAGAGACACTGATGTATAGAACAGTCTTTTGGACTCTGTGGGAGAGGGAGAGGGTAGGATGATTTGGGAGAATGGCATTGAAACATGTATAATATCATATATGAAACGAGTCACCAGTCCAGGTTCGATGCATGATACTAGATGCTTGGGGCTGGTGCACTGGGACGACCCAGAGGGATGGTATGGGGAGGGAAGAGGGATGGGGGTTCAGGATGGGGAACACATGTATACCTGCGGTAGATTCATGTTGATATATGGCAAAACCAATACAATATTGTAAAGTTAAAAAATAAAATAAAATAAAAGAGACTTTAATGCCAAGCTGATAAATCAGACAGGAGGAATTATTGACCTATTTCTTTTACCATCAAATTGTGGTTAGTTGATGATGGCATGACTTAAATTGTGGGTTTATTTTTCACCCAAGTTCTATCAAAATTCTTTGCTGTGGTATCTTTTCTTTTCTTTATAACATAGAACATATGACTCTCTCAAACTTGTGAACCTTGAATAAAATGAACAAGTAAGCCATCATTATTAAAAAGACATTTAACACAATAAATGAGGTACACTGTCCAAATTGTCCAGGAGATTTCTCTTCCCTGAAGGAAATGGAAACTGATGCTTAATGTGTGTCATTAATAACTCTCAATTCAAGGGCTGATTTCTGTTAACTAGAGGCCAAGGTTCGTCAGCAGACTCTCAGTCCCCAGGCCAGCAGACACTGAACATGTTACAGATGACTCACTTGGCTATACCAAATGCATAAAACTCAACAAGGCTTCTGAAGCATGCCTCTGGGGACTGGAAACAGCCTTCCAGCTTACTGTAATGATAATTTTATTTCCATTAGTTAGAAGAAACCAGACTAAAGGGAAAATCTCATAAAAAGTACTGTTTGCTTAAAAGTTACCCATGTTCTCATAAAAGAAACCTCCACATATATTACTACCTGACAAGCAATATTTAAAAAGGGATTTTCAAATTGAACAGACATTAAAACCTTGAATAATGTCTTTTCTTTATGTTTTGATTGAGAGTTTGTTGAAATGAATGGCATTTATTTTCCATTTACATGTATATTCCTGTGGTTTTCATTTTTAAAATCAAGCACATAAGAATACAAAAAGAAACTAATTTTTTAATTAAAAATATAAAAATAAATAGTACTTAGAATTAAGAAAATATCTGAAATTGTAATTAATGAGGGAAAATTAACACTTGGAGGGTAAGGAGAAAAACAGACAAATCTCTCTAGAAAGAATTTAGGGACTCAACTTCTAACATCATCAGGACCAGGTCTTCTTCCACAGACAACCAGCCAAAATATATAAGACAATCATTTCTAAACAATGGACGACAGAAGTACAAGAAAGCAATCTCTGAGAGAAGAGGGATCCATGAGGTAAGCACTATAAATACTGTGGAACTCTGTCTGAAGATAATTTTTTGACTCACATGAAGGGTTGGAGCCCAAGCAAAGTACAACTGCTCTGCTGTCCAAGGAGGCAAAGATCAGAGTTTGAGATGGTTGATGCTGTTGAAGCCTGAGTGGCTGAGTCCTCGAGGTAGACAGCTGCCAGGGTGTGGGAGAAATAGACCCGGAAGTCTGAGTGTGTTTTCCCCACAAATCCTTTGCTCAGGGTTGGGCTGTGTATGCACAAAGTAATCCATAAGGCTTACCAGAAGGCTGCTGTTACCAGGCCGAGAGCCAGAGATCCTGAGATCAAGCAGTGCTGGCTAATTTTGGATCTCTGGCTCAATCAGGCATGAGAAACTGTGGCAGTATCGCAGCATACAACACTGACGCTACTGAAACACCAGAAAGGGTATGTCTTCGGAGACAGGACCACAACTTGCAGTCCAACGTTCATCACACCTGTCTGTATCAACTGTAAAACTATATCTCATCAAGATCCACAGGGGAGACAGATCTATTTAACAGCTTAGGAAACACCTTGGACCTTCCACAAATCCAATCTAACCAAGTGTAGAAAGGCTTAATACGTATTTCATATGATCATTTAGAAACCAAACATCAATATATTTTAGAGAAAGAAAATAGAATCTAGTTTTTCTACAACATATCATCTATAATTTCCAATATCAGTCAGACATTACTGTACATGTGAAGAAACAAAAATGTTGTCAAGAGAAAAAATAGTTAATACAAACAGATCCTGAGTCCATCTATGTTTGAATTAGCAAACAAAGCTGGATTTTATTTTTTATTACTGCTTTATCAGGAAACAGATTAAATGGGCAATAAATCAGTAAGGATATAGAAGATCTGAAAAATTCTACCCATCAACTTCACCGAACTGAAAGATCATTTTATTCAATTGTATTATACATATTTGTTTTGATAGCAGAAGAACATCAAGATATGGCCATAATGCTGAACCATAAAATAAGTTCAATAAACTGCAATAATTTGGAAACTGACAAAATGTGTGTTCTGATCATAAAAGAGTCATATTAGATACCTTTAAATTCTCAAATGTTTGAAAATTAATACAATTTAAAATAATCTACATATTAAAGGCGTTAAATATAAATCAGAAAACCTTTCAAAATTAATGATAATGAAACACAACATATCAGAATATGCAATAGATAGGTATAATGCTACAATTCAGTTCAGTCACTCAGTCCTGTCTGACTCTTTGTGACCCCATGAACTGCAGCACGCCAGTCCTTCCTGTCCATCATCAACTCCTGGAGTCCACCCAAACCCATGCCCATCGAGTCGGTGATGCCAGTATAATGCTTAGAGAAAAGTTTATTACTCTGACAAAATTTTAAAAAGAGAAAGATTTAAAATCTGTTATCTAAGTGTCAACCTTAAAAATTTAGGTAAGGAAAATCAAATTAATCCCAAAGTGAATAGAAAGAAAAAAATAATAAATACAAGAGCACAGATCAACACAAAGAAAATAGAATATTGACAAACATTTCATCTTTGAAAAGATTATTAAAAATGATAAACTCTTAGCAAGACTAATTATGGAAAAATGAGAAAAAACATAAATTAGTGATATCATAATTACCAAAATATTACCTCAAGAGGAAACAAAAAAATCTGAATGACTCCTTATCTATTGAAGAATGTGAATCCATAATCAAAAAACTTTCACAAAGAAAACTTTATGCCCAGATAACTTCCTTGGTGGATTCTGTCGAACACTTAATGAAAAAAGTAATATCAATCTGGCATAAACTCTTGAAGACAATCTGGTAAATGGAAAAAGAAAACGGGCACTGCACAAAAGAAGGTATGTAAATGGGAAACGACCCATGAAAGGCGCTAATCAACATTAGTCATCAGGAAATGCAAGGTAAAAGCCACAATTATATACTAATTACACACTCATCAGAATGTCTATAATCAAAAAACCCAACAGTACCAAGTATCGACAAGAACGTAGAACAGCTGAACTCTCACACGTTACAAGTGGGAGTATAAAATGGTCCCATCACTTAGAAATAATTCAGTAATTTCCTGTAAAGTTATATATGCACATACTCTGTGAACAAGAGAATTCAAGAAAGAGATTTAAAATATACGTCAACGCCATAGCTTCTGCTGAAAATTCAGAGTAGCTTTAGACACCATAGCTCCAAACTGTAAACCACTCTAATGTCCATAATTCAGACAGATGATTTCATATGCATAATCACATGTATAACTATTCAATATCCCACTTATTTCCGCCTAGAAATAGCCTGTGGCGGGTGGCCGGAGACAATGAATTAGAGCAGAGAGGGACTGGGGGTTGGAGGGCAGGGAAGCAGGGCAGGCAAATGTCTCCCTACCTTCAATCTTGGTATGCTTTTATGATGGTTACTGAATGAGGTCAAATTAGCGTTAAAGTTCTGCAATTTGGTCCCCAGGTTTAACGCCCAAAGTTGGGAGCCTGGTAAAACAAGTAATAGATGTTTACCTGAACATGTCTTGGACATTCTATGTCAGAGGTGGAAATGTCTGGAAAGCTACACAAAAGCAGCTTCAAATGCTATTGTATTCCGTTTTGCAGATGTAAAATTCTGGTAAAGAGATACTGCAAATATTTCTCTATTACAGAGAACAATTTTGCCTATGAAGAAATCCTTAAAAAGGGCACCAAAATTTTAGAATTACTGTAACTGACATGACATTTCAAAGAGAACCACTTCACAAGGGAGACAGATAAGAGATGTTCACCAGACACCGTTTACTTTGGATTTCCCCAAAATCAAGGGAATCCAAGTCATAGGAAAAATTTCCCACTTATTTTTATATTATAGGTTCTTTTTTTTCTTTTTTAATCTTCTGGCCATGCTGCCCACCATGGGGGATCTTAGTTCCCACATGGAACTAACCAGCAACTGAACTCCCATCCCCTGCATTGACATCATGGAGTCTTAACCACTGGATCACCAGGGAAGTCCCTATTTCAGGATGTTAGAGGCTAGTCACATCTGGATCTTCACAGAAACCCAGTAAGGTAGATTTTTATTTAAAAGAAGCCGAGAAAATATGATATAAAAAGATAACTAAAAATGACTACTTTTACAGCCCGATTTCAGGACTGGCTTGTATTCACAGATATAATTTTGTTCCTCTTGTGTGACTCTAGATATTGATCCCTCAGGACAGAAGTGAAAAGATTCACATTCTTCAGACACTGATTCTAACTCATCCTAATGGTTGCCTATAGCTGTTGCTTTCTTTACATTTTTTTTTAAACAACTCTAAGACCATCACTAATGGAAAAGTTTCAGAGGAATCCGATTTTGAGATTAAAAATGAATACCACCCCCTAGCAAATATACAGTCTATTTTCCGCATCCATATCTTGTCTAAACAGAAGCACTTATGTAACACTTTACATTTTTTGGAAGTACTCTGACATAGTTTACTAGAGATGATTATCAAATAATGGTATAAGTTATTTTTATCCTTTTATTTTTTACAACTGGGGAAATAGATTAAAAGGGTTTAAATGATATCCACAGGAAAAGAAAGTAAGACAATGGCAATACCAAATCTAAAGTCTAAAATTCCTGTCTCAGTCTGTTTCTCTAACAAATAAATATAGCCCAAAGTATTTTAACTATAAAGGTGAAATTAGGAAGGGCTTCAAATTTCTTAGTAAATTTACAAGATAAGACATGGGGAAATGTCTTCTCTGATGGTACACCAATTGAGGAATTTGAGTCCAAAATTCAAAATTCTTAACATTCCAGTTATTCCTTAAAAAAATTTTTTTAAGTTAAAAAGGTCAACTACTAGCATTAGCAATCTATTATTAAATCACTTTTGGGGGGAAGAAGAAAAAATTTAAACTATAATAAAGATCCTAACCACCTAACCCCAAAGAAGTTACATTAGCAACTGAAGGCCTGTCTTTTCAGAAATGAATACAGAAAATGAAACTGAATCTAAACTTTGTGTCTCTACTGTTCATTCAGCTCTCCTTGGTTTAAATCAGTTGCTTGGCTCTCGGTGATTGATAGCGTCAACCTCGGGGAACACGCAGGGCTGTTCACTGCTGCCCCCTAGTGAACGTGTTACAAATGAATTGACCAAAGCCCCGCAGATTTCTCATTCTGAACCTCTAAACTGCAAGCGCTTGTTGGCCTCTGACTGATCTGGCTGCTTCCACAATCGCTCTCCTGAGGCAGGCTCAACACAGAGCTGTGTGTTTAGAAAGGGCTTTAAGGAAAAAGCAACTGACTGGTAGGGTCAGGCAAACATATCCACATGTCCACTGGTGCCAGTCCTTTTGAATGAATGAACAAGACATCAGATTTTCAAAGAAATGTGTTTTAGGAAAACCTTGTTTTCTGATCGAAATAGGAAGACATCCATGTTGACATCTACAAAGTTAGCAATAAGAGTGATACTTGGTACTCAGGGCTGCTGTAAATCAGAAAAGCTTACTATTGGAGCATCAGATTTTCCTTTTTTTTTTCACTCTTTGTAAAGGTTAGGTAGATGATAACAGAGGCCAACGTCAGGATAATGATTTATCTAGTAACAAGTTCAGACCCTGCAGCCACCCTCGCCACTAAAGGCACGATCTATAGTATCATAATCAGAGTGGAATCAGAAATACACATCATTACATTTCAAATAGCAGGAAAACGCTCCACATTTGTTGAGACTATGGGAAATAACTATCTTGTCTGGGCACCCAAATCCCACAAATAACACACTGCTTGTGGGTACTACAATTGTTAGTATTTCAGTGACTTGAAAGCAGCTCCAATTACAACTGATTGCACAAATGACTTATATAAGCACACAGCTTTAAACACGGGTACAGAGGAGAGAGATTTGGGTATGAAACCAAAAGTAAGAAGAAAAATCTATGTCCTTCCTTTTCCCGCTGCACCTTCATCAAATGTACTGAGTCACTAACTGATCACCATCCCTGGTTCAACTGTGTCTGTGTTTTGTTAAGTGCATCAAATGTTTATCAAGTACCTCCTAAGTGCCAAACACAGGACTATGTGCTGAAGATACAAAGATTAACAAGACATTCTTCCTGAATATGTGGAGGTCAAGTCTATAAACGAGCTTAGAAATTTGAGAGATGCATTTATCATTCCAAATTTGTCCCCTATATTGTTTCCAATGCAACTTGCCCTTGGTGAAGTCACTCATCTTCAAATCTACTCTCCATCGGACTCCCCTGGTGGTCCAGTGGTTAGGAGTCTGCCTTGCATTGCATGGGACCCTGGTTTGATCCCTGATGCAAGAAGATCCCACATGACATAGGGCAACCAAGCCCACATGTCACAACTACTGAAGCCCACTCATCCTAGTACCTAGGCTCTGCAACAAGAGAAGCCACCACAATGAGAAGCCTGCACACAGAAATTAGGGAGTAGCCCTGGCTTGCCACAACTAGAGAAAAGTCTGAATGCAGCAACGAAGACCAGCACAGCCAAAATTAAATAAATATATATATATTTTAAAGTTTAAATATATTCTCCATCACTATTCCCATCTGGAGATTTCAGCTTAGGTACTTTGTAATAATGCACCATGAAGTATAAAACTCAAAAGTTTTTTTGGCTGGAAGAAGTAGAAATGCTTCCTTCCAAATGCAGCCATTTAAGCAGCCAGGAGAGGACAGCGTGGGGTGACAAGAGATGGAGAAGAGAGAGAGAGGTGGCACACGTGGCCCATCCCAAACAGTGCTGTTTGCAGTTGATCTGCCAGGAGCTGTGCGTGTGTGCTCAGTTGCTTCAGTTGTGCCCGACTCCTTGCAATCTGCCAGGCTCCTCTGTCCATGGGATTCTCCAGGCAAGAATACTGGAGTGGGTTGCCATGCCCTCCTCCAGAGGATCTTCCTGACCCAGGGATCGCACTGGGATCTCCTGCATCTTCTGAATTGCAGGTAGATACTTTACAGCTGAGCCACCAGGGAATTAGTGACTGTAGAGCCCTATGATCATTAGCATCCTGGGGAAGCCAGCAGGTGCCAGACCCTCTGCAGGTGCCAGACCCGCATCCCAAGAACAGGATGCGACACATGAGTTCCTTGGAACAATCCTGAAGCCTGCAGCCAAGGGCCAATCTGCTGGAATAATTTCTCTAATTCCACCACGTATCAGTGCCTGCAGTAGGATAATAAGAGAGGCAACTGGAAAAGCAAGAGATTATGTAATACAGTGACTGAATTTCACTTTCCCCTGGATTACAGTCTGGTTACTTGAGAGTCCCTTGGGCTGCAAGGAGATCCAGCCAGTCCATCCTAAAGGAAATCAACCCTGAATATTCATTGGAAGGACTGATGCTGAAGCTGAAACTCCAGTACTTTGGCCACCTGATGTGAAGAGTTGACTCATTGGAAAAGATCCTGATGCTGGGAGGCATTGGGGCCAGGAGGAAAAGGGGATGACAGAGGATGATGGCTGGATAGCATCACCGACTCGATGGACATGAGTTTTGAATGAATTCCGGGAGTTGGTGATGGACAGGGAGGCCTGGCGTGCTGCGATTTATGGGGTCACAGAGTCGGACACGACTGAGCGACTGAACTGAACTGAACTGGTGAAAAAGAGGCCTCACCACCTTGAAAAATCATTTGTCTCTGAGACTATTGCACTGACAGAGTATTATCAGGCTAAATTGGTGTCAAAGATGATGAGAATTCAGGCTACGGCTTGCCTGCTTGCAGCTCCAAGAAGGGAAGAGAGGGAGGTCACCAGACCGACAGCAAAGCTCCCTTTCTGTTGTTGGCATGTTTCTAGGCTCAGATGTCTCTGGGCACCCACAGAACACACTTTCAGTTTACAGCATACCTTCAAAGACATTGTAAGCCACAACAATAAAGCATGTATCACAATAAAGCTGGTCTCAGGACTTCCTTGGTGGTCCAGTCTAAGAATCTGTGCTCCTAATGCAAGGGGCCTGGGTTCAATCCCTGGTCAGGGACTAGATCTCTCATGCTGCAACTAAGAGTTCACATGCCACAACTAAGACGCAGCACAGCCAAATAAATAAAATAAAAATAAATACTAATAAAGGAAGCTGGTCACATGAATTTTTGCACATAAAAACTGTTTACACTATACTATTAAGTGTGTGATTATGTCTAAAAAAATAATGTTCATACCTTAATTTTAAAATACTTTATTGCTCAAGAATCCTAGTCATCATCTGAGCTTTCAGTGAGTAGTAATGTTTTTCATAATAGTAACATCAAAGATCACTGATGACAGATCACCATAACAAATGTAATAATAATGAAAAAGTTTGAAATATTTTGAGAATTACCAAAATGGGACACAAAAGACAGGAAGTGAGAAAATGGTGTTGGAAAATGGTCCTGATGGGCTTGCTGGATGTAGGATTGCCACAAATCTTCGACTTGTAAAAAAAATGCAGTATGTGCAAAGTGCAATAAAGTAAAGTATGTCTGTTGAAGGGAATGGCAACCCACTTCAGTAATCTTGCCTGGAGAATTCCATGGACAGAGGAGCCTGGCAGGCTACAGTCCATGGGGTCACAAAGAGTCAGACACAACTGAGTTCACTTTCATGCTTGTAATTAACAATGAGTAAGAAAAAAGCACACTGATACATATAGTATACAGCAATCAACACTCAGGTATAATAAAATTTAAAAAATAACACTATGTTTTTAATTAAATTTTATTTTTAAAGCAAAATTATCTTGTTTACATACTACTCTTTATTCTTCACAATTTAAATTTTGAAAACTAGGATCTGAAATATTGCCTAGGTTCAAGCCTTTCCTGTAGATTATTTGCTTAAAGTCAGAAGTAAGTTAAGGTATTGGCTAGATCTAGCCAATGTTTCATCACAATTTCACTCAGCTCAAGAAATTATGATTTCAATAAAGCATAACATTAACTGGATGGCTCTTTTAAAAATACATTTATTTATTTGATGGCGCCAGGTCTTGGTTGCAGCACTCAGGATCTTCGACCTTCACTGTGGCACACGAGATCTTCAGTCTCAGCATGTGAACTCTTGGTTGCAGCATGTGGGATTTAGCTCTCTGACCAGAGGTTGAGCCCAGGCTCCCTGCACTGGAAGCACAGGGTCTTACTGTGTCTTACTGCGGTCTTACTGGACCACCAGGGAAGTCCTTGGTTGGCTGACTGCAGCGACCATAATACCTCAAGGAATATATCTTCCCTTGCTTTTGATCCTTTGATTTGTTTTCTGAAAAATGGAGCATGAGCTGAAAGCAGGTATTACTCTAACTAAAACACTCTAGGTTCAAGTGTCAGATGGCTTATCCCTCTGGCAGAGTCCACTATAAAAGTGAAAACTCTCCCACCACAATGTAAAGTCACTCAGTCTCATTATCTCTGCCCAAGCCTTCTGAATTATTTTCTAATTAATCCATTAATTGTGGCATTAGCTACAGTTTTTCATTCTTAACCTATTTTCATGAGGAATCACACATGTATTTTCCAGTCTATACAATGCCTCACAAAGAAAGAATTTATAAACACATTTAAATCCAAACTGAATTAGAAGACATTTCAGTCCTTAATACTCAACACAAGAATCATTGTTGGGAGTAACTCCCAGTGAAACCATTTGCTGCCTTCAGTGGTGAACACAGACTTAAGTTCAGGTTTTGTTTCTTTTTAATGAAGGTGACAGTTGTTTTCCCAATCACAAATCAATCAATCAAGGTAAATCAATAAGATGATAATAAATTATTCCCAGATGCTATTCCATGCAAAACAAAACAGAACATACATCAAATGCAAGGGAGCATTGAATGATGTTTCCTAACCACCATTCAATGGACAGGCAAGGTGAATTGGGGGCACCCTGCACCCTCTTTCTCCACCCCCATCAGCCAATGTGTCCTAGCTCCCCTTCAATGCTTTCTTCTTCCTCTTTCATGGCACCTGCTTTGCGAATGTAGTAAGTAGTTCCTCTTTGGCAGTGATATGTCTGGTTTTCATGGAACTATGGATTACATATCATAGGGCATCTAAACAGCCATACTTTGATATTTATGGATGGATAAGCCTCCTGAAACATTGCCTAATGGCAATCTCTGCCATAAAATGGCTCTGGTTCGAGACGTTGCTATCTTCATCTGCTTAGTGATGTTTACTTATTTTTTTTTTTTTTTTTTTTTGGCCAAGCTGCCCAGCGTTGAGGACCTAAGTTCCCCAACTAGGGATCAAATCTGTGCTCCCTGCAATGGAAGCTCAGAGTCTAAACCATTGGACCATCAGGCAAGTCCCCAGTGAAGTTTATTTGAGAATGTGAATGTGGTATTACATTTTATCCTGATTATCTTATAGGAATGAAGGGAAGACAGAACGAAAGCTCTGATACTACTGATAAGGAATATAGATTCTTTAACAAAATAGCAAATCTCTAGCCTCAACTGAATGCTTATTAGAACTAAGAAAATGTATGTTTAATTATGAAGAAAGAAAAAATTTAAGAATACTTCCTGAATGGTAAAACTATATCATTGAAGATTATAGGAAAAATATGATTAGGGACTTAATTTTTTAAAATCTTTATAGAAATAGAAATTCCTTTTAATGTATAAGTCTATTTTTCAATTTTCTTACATTTAGCATCTTCAGGAACACATTATATGTGAAAACAGAGGACTTGCTATGGTTTTCTTCTAAGGTGATTCAAATAGAAAAGCTCTAGACATCCAACTCTTATAGCATTATATGCTGCGTGCAGATAATATACTACTTTTGTCAAAGATCTGATAGTAGTTCAAGGTAGAAGTTCAACTACAGGACTGGATTTATAGGTGAGCCCAGAGCCACCCTGGGCTTTCCAGGTGGTGCTAGTGGTAAAAACCCACCTGCCAATGCAGGAGACGTATGAGACGTGGGTTTGATCCCTGAGTTGGGAAGATCCCCTGGAGCCAGGCATGGCAACCCACACCAGTATTCTTGCCTGGAGAATCCCATGGACAGAGGAGCCTGGTGGGCTATATCTAGTCCATAGGGTCACACAGAGTCAGACACGACTAAAGTGACTTAGCATGCAGAACAGAGCCACCTTACTAGGTTCACTCAGGCTCCAGACTCATATAAAGGTGAGACGGTGGCTGGTGGATCTAGACTTGAGAACTGTGAGAACAGTGAATACTTGGAATCTGACCTTGAATGCCTGTCACTGGCAAGGACCAAGAGACTGAGTGTGAGGAAAGACTGAGACCACAAGTTTCCCAAATTGAGAAATAGAAGTCAATATCAAGTCATCTCATCCTAACCAGGAATTTGGTAAACCTCAACACTGGGATTTTTGGTATGTGCTTTGGTGGATTTTAAATGTATTTGAAGTTTTTGTCTGACTTTGAGGCTGGTGAAAGTAATAAGACTTTAAGAGAACAGAAAGAGGTGTTCCATTTTGCAGAATTTGAATCTGTATTTTATCCCAAATAACAGGATTCCCTGTTGGCTCAGCTGGTAAAGCACCTGTCTGCCAGTGCAGGAGATGCAAGAGACTTGAGTTTGATCCCCTGGAGAAGGAAGTGGCAACCGCTCCAGTATTCTTGCCTGGAGAATCCCATGGACAGAGGAACCTGGCAGGTTACAGTCCATGGGGTCGCAAAGAGTCGGGCATAACTGAGCACACGCACATACACAATTTGTATAAACCATACAAGTTTATGTTGCCCATCACATCTGGTATGTGATTATATCTTGGTTAGTGAATTGGGAAGGCTACAGCATCAGACGTCAGAACAGAAGGCTGGGCTGTCAAAATAGAAGTGGTGGGAAGTGACCTGGCTGCAAGGCTGAGTGAGAGGAGAGAGCTGCACGTGAGCCCACTAGGCTGGGTTCTCATGCAAGAGGAAAATGATACTTCTCATCCACAGAAGTGGGCATGGGGCAAGGTACCCTAGATGCCCCCTACAGTCAGTGGAGGGAAAGATCACTGGATTAGACTGTAGGGTGGCTAAACTTGCATTCACACAGATCAATTCTGAAGTGTAATGGACATAATCTTATCAAAGTCAAGCATTCTATAGCTCTTGCATCAGTCTTATATAATGTACTTTCATCAATTAGAGTTTTGAAAAGTGTTTCTTAACCACAGTAAATCCCTTTTCAGCAATTTAGACAAATTAAAATGATTTGCAGAATAGGAGGAGAGATTTATGTTGTTTGACATCATTTCCCCAAACCATTGGGGTTACAAGGAAGCATAAATATTTTAAAAGTTCTCAGGATAGTTAAATTCTGTCTTTGGCAATTTATTACTTTACAAGAGGCAGATTACTGAGATATATTCTAGCAATCACTAATTGTTTTTAGATTATGCATTAATATATTCCTTTCATAATTGTAAGTGAAAGAATGCATACTAATGTTCAAAGCTGTAGTCCTTTTTGCATCGTTTAACGAATTTTAATGGTTGAAAACTTAATTAAATAGATTCAAAGTGAAATTAGATTTGTGATGAATGTGCTTATCTTTCATTAAAAGAGACAATAGTTTCATGTCATAATGAACTACTAGCTCCATGTCTTTAGCAATATTTGACCCTATATAGATCATCAACCCATGCTTCCTACCACCTTTTCATATATGGCACCACCCCACCGTCCCATGGTGTTCTCACTCTGCCGCACGCATACCTTGTAGCTTCAGCTCTGTGGCTCCTTCCTCCACCTAGTTCACCTGGCAGATTCCACCCTGGGTGAATTCACAAGCAGCTGAATGTGGCTGGAAAACACATACATCACCATGTTGCTTATCTCTCCCCAAACCTGTAATCCTTCAACTGCCAGTCAATTCTGCAATTCCCTCGCTCACTGACTTACTCATTCTCCTTATGTATATTTCATACCCTGCTCTCTGCTCAAGCCTCTAACCATTCCTCTCCCCCATCACTTTTCCCCAAACAGGCACATAACTTGCTCCTTACCTCCTTTGCTTCCCTGATCACACCTTTTGTCACACCGCAAGCCCTATCCAAACTCTGCTTTATTTAACTTCACTGCATTTACCCACAACCTGGCACATCACATCTTTTACTTATTTGTTTTTTAATTCTGTCTCTGCCTTAGCATACAGACTCAAGAAAGCCCAGTCTCTGACACAGAGCCTTAAACACAAACGTAAATATTTGTTGAATGAACGTCTGAATCTTTTATATCATAGCAAACAAACTCCTCTGGAAAAAAATTATATAACTGAATCAAGAGAAAATACAGTGCAATCGTTTTAAGCAAGAAGGAAGAGCTGACCCCAGCTGCACCTGGAACCCCACCTCTGGATGCTATCCACTGAGTTTGGTGACACCGATAAAACATTCTGGCACATAAGTGTGCCTTACCCCCACAAAGAGCTGAATGTGAAGAGTATGTCAGTTCAATATAAATCATGTCTGGATTTTTCTTGCTGTGATCTGATTCAGTGTCTCATGCTGCTTGGAGCTAAGTTGTCTCATTAGTCAGTCTTCTTGTTTTAGAGCTTTCCCGCCAGGAAGAAAGCAGAGGGCACGTGCCCCTCTTTGCTGAGACGTTCACATCTTTGTTAGCAGTAACTTCTCTGCACTCTCTGTAGATGCAGTTGAACCAGTGCCCCCAGCAATCTGGCTGCCATGGTGCCTCTGCGGGAGCTTGACAAGAAACAGTGGAAACCGGATGCCTTTATGTCACCACAAATCAAGATTTCACTGTGTCTGCAAACCTCTCTATCAGGAATATTGCATCACAACATGAATCTTTAATACACCTGTGTTTATCTGGCATCTGACAAAATGATGCTAGTGAAGGAAGAAGAGAGATTCTTAAAGCCTATTTGATATTCAAGTGTCAATTTATATCTAATGTTAAAGCCTTTGAGAGTGAACATTTATTCAGAAGCTATCAAGGAGAATTAGCTTCCTAATTTTTAAAGACCATTGTGCATATCTGATGGGGTAGAAGATCTATGGCTCACTAAAAGCTATCCATATACTTCTAGAAAGATTGTAATTACTTTAGGCAAAAATATATTAACTTCTTGAGATACTGAAGCATACACACTGTTAATATAAACATGTCAATTATGGAGTTGTCTCACTTTTCCAATATTTATTATTTCTAGCTATAGAAAGAGTTTTGCTGATGAATGGATAACATTAGGCTGAGGGTTCAAGGGAACTGTCCTAGAAATGTTAAAAATAATAAATATCATTTCACACAACAGGACACATTAAAAAAGTAAATATTCTCCCATAGATATAAAAGTTTATATAAAAGTAAAGTGAAGAATCAAACAGGCTGTAGTGATGCAGCTGAGGCTTATTACATCGTTTGGTCTAATGCCTGCTACAGAGGAGACGGCCCCTGGGCTCTCTGCCTTACATGTGATCATATCTAATAAAAGTCTTAAAAACTTCAGTATCACTTAGAGAGGAAAACTGGGGCTTCCCCAATGACTCAGATGATAAAGAATCTGCCTGCAATGCAGGAGACCCAGGTTCAGTCCTTGGGGTGGGAAGATCCCTTGGAGAAGCGAATGACAACCCATTCCAGTATTCTTGCCTAGAAGATTCCATGGACAGAGGAGCCTGGTGGACTACAGTCATGGGGTTGCAAAGAGCTGAACATGACTGAGCGACTTTCACTCACTCAAAAAGGAAAATCAGACAATAGATCCATTTGTTAGCTAAAGAAAGTACAGCTGGTGACACATAAGCTTAAAACTATGGCACCTGATGCTAAAAGGAACCTTAGATTTGACCTTGTCCCATTGCACAGTTCTGGGAATGGACAACGTTGAAAAGCTAAAAAGAAGTTGGCATGATCAAATCACTTAGTGGCAGGGTATAATTTCCATGCTGGGGACTTCCCTGGTGGTCCAGTGGTTAATACTCCTTCCAAAAAAAAAAAAAAAAAAGAAGCCACCTTTCAATGCAGGGGATGCAAGTTCAATCCCTGGTCCAGGAACTAAGATCCCACATGCTTCAGGGCAACGAAGCCTGCATGTTGCAACTAGAGAAAAGCCTGAGTGCCACAATGAAAAGATCCAGTATGCCTCAGTGAAGATCCCCCATGCTACAACTAAGACCCGATGCAGCCAAGTAAGTAAAATAAATACTAAAAAAATAATTTCCACACAAGGGACACATAAATCAGTGTCTCTATTGTATTGCTCTGCCCCTTACCCTAAACCTAACTCTTCCTAACTCACCCTTCATTGTTGTCATCAAATATAGTTGTAGAATTTCATGTTGGTCTCAGATATAAGTACATATTGCTTTAAATTTATTTCTTTTCCATTGGAAGAAGGGTAAATGTTTCAAAGCCAAGAAATAAAAAAGCACTGAATGGTAGATTCCAATTCGATCACTGCAAGGTGGCTTTCCAAGGAAGTGGAATTTATGAAAGGAGAGGCCATGAGAGATGGGACATAGGCCTGAATTATAACAGGTGTGTGAGTGCCCTTGTTTGTGGAAGAGCTCCATTCCACAATGACCCCAAAGCATATCCACAGAATATACTCCATACCCACCACTGAGCCTTATAAAGCTGGACGTGTGTTTTCATGGGGGAAACATTGGAACAAGTTAAAGTGCTGCAAATGTAAGGATTTATTTCTGGATTCTTAATTCTGTTACACTGATCTACTGTCTAATCTTACTATCTTGATTACTATAGTTTGTCAGTTCAGTCAGTTCAGTCGCTTAGTTGTGTCCAACTCTTTGTGACCCCATGAACGCCAGGCCATAGAAGTCTTGAAATTGGGACATGTGAGTCCTCAGATTTTGCTCTTTTTCGAGATTGTTTTTGCTGTTCTGGGAACCTTGCATTTTTGCATGAATTTTAGCATCAGCTCTTCAGTTTCTACAAAAACCCAGCTGGAATTCTGATAGAGACTGCACTGAATCTCCAGATCAACTTAGGGAGTATTGTCGTTTAAAAAATGTTACATCTTCCAACCCAGGGATGGCTTGGGAAACTGGGGTATCTTCTTTCTTTCAATATTATTTCTATTTTTCAGTGTACAAACCTTACATTTACATTGCTAAATTTGATCCTTATAATTTTATTCTTTTCGAAACTATTATAAATAGAATTTTCTTAATTTCAAAAATAGAAAAAGTCAAAATGGAGATCAACCACTCCTTTTCTTGGTTATCCTGGAACTCCACCAGCCAAACCTTTGAAGGATTATATTCTGCACCTAGAAAATAATGGTTCCTTCATATTTTCAAAGGCATGACCTCTCCTCTATTACTGCTGCCTGCTTTCCTCCTATGCCTGGCTCCCTGCTTCTGTAAACAGGGATCCTAGAACATGTGTCCCTTTTCTTTCTACCTGATTATTTGTCATATTGATCAACGGAGACAACAAAGGTAAAATAAGGATGCTTTACTTAAGACTAGGAGTTCTTGATTCTGGCTACAGATTTGAATTAACTGGAAACAAAGCTGAAAATATGTTGTTGGACACCACCTCCAGATTTAACTGGTCTGGAATGGAGGCCAAGCATCAAATATTTTTAAAAAGATCTCCAAATACTAGTGTATATTTACTACAGCACTGTTCTATGTAAAGAAATGTGAGCAGAGGTTAGGAATCATAAAGGGTATTAACTGGACGATAAAATAACAGAATTTTAGGCATGTCGAGACAGTAGAAGCTTAAGGACCACTTTGTCATATTAGTGAGGAAACTGAAGTCAAGGGATGCTAAGTGAATAAATCAAGATCTCAAAATTAACTAGACAAAGAGCCAGAACTCTGGTCACATGATTCATGAGCTAACTGAGTAATGAAGGGACATCTGACATCTGAGAGAATTCAGAATATAGATAAAAATAAGTGACAGATGTACTGAGAAATTACAAAACATATGTCATATAAAGAGGTAAATCAAGGAGGGATTAATAGATAATTCATGATGGCTCATGGCAGACTTGTAGGAGAAGCTGGGAGTTCGAGCTATGATAACTAACCATGAAAATGAGGGTAAAAATCAAATGGGACTTAATTAATATCAAAAAGCAAAGAGGTCTGGGTGAATTACAGAAATGATTCCGTAAATGCTGCATATTTTCTTACTATGTAAGTAAAGTATGTATTTGATTGTTCTTACCATATAAAGTCCAGTGCTTGGCATACAGTAAGTGCTTACTTAATGACTGGAGTTATTTCCTTTCATTGCTGCCAGCATGCAAAGTCCAAATGAACTGGACTGCGCTAGTTCATAAAACTGGAATACTTGACCAGTGTATGGCATGTGTACTCATGTTTTCTTGCCTTACAGTGGTGTAAGTTTGGCATTTTGTAATCTGCATTTACCTAAGGCAAAGACTATTTTAACTTTCAATTTCATTCTGAGCAGTGAGAAAGAGAGATGGGTTGGAGGACCAAAAGAGACCAGCAATGGGACTCTGCATGTTCTCCCTCCAACCTTCCAGGCCAAGCTTGTCTAGGACAAGATCAGTAAGTTGGGAAGAGGTGATGGTGTCTTGGATCAGACCTGGACATATGCAAACATTTCTTCAATTTATTCACCTTCCTATGACTCCTCATCCCATCTTAGAATTGTGAGTGTAAGAACTAACTTTCAAGTAAGAGAGGATGCAGCATGCTCAATGATATATTCTAACACATCATAGAACATCTTCACAGAAGAGGTATTCCACATAAATTCATTTTAAAAGATAAATTACATGCTTTTAAGAGTCATCTCTCAGAAAAAAGTGGTCTTATTTTTAATAAATATATATATAAATAACATTAATCATGACCCTGTTTTTTTTTTTTTTCAGTGTTTGTTAAACATAATCTGACACTATTCTTGCAGGAGGAATTGCAGTTATTTCGCTTAAAAGCTGCGGTGCTCTGAAAAGATGCTACGGTGTGGCAGGTTACTTCTCCCTACATTTAACGGCCCCAGACTATCGTCATTTACTGTGTTGTTCTAACCTCAATCTCCTCTAGTATAATATCCTACTTCTCATGTGGTTTTTTATTTTTTACATAATTTTTACTTGAGTGAGATACATGGGCTTGGAGCAGTCTTTTGTCACTTACTGGTACTTCACTTACCAGTAAGTGAAGGCTGTTTAGTTGTTTATGCTGGGTTTGTTTCATTCTGAAAATGCTGGAAATCTGACTTAAAACATACTAAAAGTCAACGAAAAACTCCAGGAAGAACAACTGGAAATCCATCTCCATATCTATTTCTATTCTAAAATTAATTATATACATAAACATATTAAGTGTGTCCACTGAGTACAGTCATTAGAAATTAAACGCTCACTTTAGTTGGCTGACTTTTCTGAAATGCTCTATTTTCACAAACCTTGCCTCGAGAACAGAGGAAGCAAGTTCGGTGAGCACGTAGAAGTGTTTAAGGCTTCTAATTAAGGCAAAGCAGTGTTGAAAACAAAAGCAAGGGGGGAAAAAATCCAAATAATTAACTTGCTAATTGTTTCCCTTAATGTGAAGGCTAACTGGTGGAGATATTTCAGCGGTGGCAAATGAAGCCCTTTGCAGTCTTGGCAAGGCTGGTGCGGGGCGGCCTTTGGGGGAACTGTCCCCACGAGGCAGACAGTGCAGTCAGCCCTGCAGCTTCTGCTCTCAAGAAAATGACAACAAGCTTGCTCTCCTCCAAGCTGAGAAGGAGGCTTTGCGGTAATGTTTACACCTCTTTCACTTCCTATCCATTTCTCCTCAATACTTGAAAATCCATTTATTCTTTCCAGGTTTATTCTGGGAGTGTCTTCTTTCTGTATCGCTCCGTGAAGCCTTGACCTTGGAAGGCACCACTGATCACTTTCCCTGACTCCTCTTGTGTTTCCAGATCACACAGTCTCAGGCTGGGGCGCCTACAATTTCTGACCACATTTTGGGTTGGCCAAAATGTTAGCTCAGGTTTTTCCATAACATCTTATGGAAAAATCCAAATAAATACTACTTGCAATATCTTTTCCGAATTAAATTTTGGGAACTATTTTTAAAAAATTCCTCTCCAGATAGGCAAATATAATCTTATAAAGATCCTGCAACAAAGAGATCGTTTGACCCTAGCAGAAAAGCTGAATTAAATTGGAGAGGAAGACCATGCTGCTGGCACAAATGGGCCTGCCAGAGGTTGTGGACATGATCCAGCTTACCTGTCACTGACCCCTGGGGCCTAGCTCAGTGCTTGCCATGGAAACACTCAATGCATGTTATTTCAAGTGGGAAATTGAAAATGACATATTGATGTTGCTGCTTACCATCACTCTTGCTGTTATTAGCAAATAGTGATTGATTGCTACTGAGTTTTCATTAGCAGTTATTGAATTTTCCTAACAACCCAAGGTTAGGGTTGGTGCCTTCAAAAGACCTGGCACTAAAGAAGTGGAAACTAACATGTCATTCAAACCTTCCCTTCTTAGAAAGATTGGCAAACTTGTAACTGATCAACTTAGGGGATTGGAATAGAAGGGGGAGATGCTTGGGTTAATTGTAGCCAATGATTGAGGATAAGTGATAGAGTCTGTGCCCAAAGCAGGGGAGCTGAATTGTACTGATGGTTTTTCAGTGGTCAAAGTTCCCATCAAAGAACTTGACTGAAAAAGCAAGAATAAAGACACAGCGGTTGGATGGCATCACCAACTCAATGGACATGAGTTTGAGCAAGCTCCAGGAGTTGGTGATGGACAGGGAAGACTTGCGTGCTGCAGTCCATGGAGTTGCAAAGAGTCGGACACAACTGAGCAATTGAACTGAACTTCCATCTTTCAGTGAGTCCCCTGTGGGGGTTGGGAAGGAGTCTCACAGAGCTGTCTTAGGAAAGCAAGACCAAAGCTAGATAGCACCACCAGCGCTGGTAGGTGGGAATATCTGCTACATTTTCAAGTTTGGTTCTGACTGGCTATCAAGCTGACAGCCTACTAGGTCTTCCCGCCCACCAGAAAGTCAGGTTTAGGGTCTACTCCATTCTGCTTGGCTTAGGACTGAAGGGGCGGAGTCTGAGGATGAAATGTTATCAGCACCTGAGAGCAGCGCTTAAAGGTAGAGACCCTCAGTCCCTTCTAAGTGGAATGTATTGATATGTTTCAAGCAGTAGTGAAAATGACTCTTCAACAGATATTCAAAACTTGGTACTTGAAAAAATTATAATGGTAATAATCATTGACTGGAAAATGATGCTCTACTACAGATGAAAAGTTCAAACAGTTAGGACAAATAATGTTTTCAGAAAAAATTCTTAGAAGTATTTCACATTCATTTCCATTAGGTGACATTATTATTCAGAAATCAATGTAAAATAGTCAAGATTGTAGCTTTATATACAAAGAAGCTTACATTCAAATCCCAGGTCCTTGGTTTCTCCAACGTTTCTCCTTGGCTATTTTTTTATTTAAAAATAAAAATATGAGCAATTTCACTCCTGAGTATTTATCTGGAAAAATTAAAAAAAAAAACACTAAGTTGAAAAGATGCATGCACCCCAATGTTCACAGCAGCATTATATATGATTACCAAGGTATGGAGCAACCTAAATGTTCATCACCAGAAAAACATCTACTACTATGCCAAAATATCTACTATGCCAAAGCCTTTGACTGTGTGGACCACAACAAACTCTAGAAAATTCTGAAAGAGATGGGAATACCAGACCACCTGACCTGCCTCTTCAGAAATTTGTATGCAGGTCAAGAAGCAACAGTTAGAACTGTATATGGAACAACAGACTGGTTCCAAATAGGAAAAGGAGTACCTCAAGACTGTATATTGTCACCCTACATATTTAACTTATATGCAGAGTACATTGTGAGAAATGCTGGGCTGGATGAAGCACAAGCTTGAATCAAGACTGCCGGGATAAATATCAATAACCTCAGATATGCAGATGACACCACCGTTATGGCAGAAAGTGAAGAAGAATTAAAGAGCCTCTTGATGAAAGTGAAAGAGAAGAGTGAAAAACTTGGCTTAAAACTCAACATTCAGAAAACTAAGATCATGGCATCTGGTCCAATCACTTCATGGCAAATAGATAGGGAAACAGTGGAAATAGTAGCTGACTTTATTTTGGGGGCTCCAAAATCACTGCAGATGGTGACTGCAGCCATGAAATTAAAAGACGCTTACTCCTTGGAAGGAAAGTTATGACCAATCTAGATAGCATATTAAAAAGCAGAGACATTACTTTGCCAACAAAGGTCCGTCTAGTCAAAGCTATGGTTTTTACAGTAGTCATGTTTGGATGTGAGAGTTGGACTATAAAGAAAGCTGAGCGTCGAAGAATTGATGCTTTCAAACTGTGGTGTTGGAGAAGACTCTTGAGAGTCCCCTGGACTGCAAGGAGATCCAACCAGTCCATCCTAAAGGAAATCAGTCCTGAATATTCATTGGAAGGACTGATATTAAAGCTGAAGCTCCAATACTTTGGCCACCTAATGTGAAGAAATGATTCATTTGAAAAGACCCTGATGCTGGGAAAGATTGAAAGCAGGAAGAGAAGGGGACAACAGAGGATGAGATGGTTGGATGGCAATCACTAACTCAATGGACATGAGTTTGAGTAAACTCTGGGAATTGGCGATGGACAAGGAGGCCTGACATTCTGCAGTCCACGGGTTTGCAAAGAGTCGGACATGATTGAATTGAACTAAACTTGAAATGTTGAAATGTTCATCAACAGATGAATGGATAAAGAAGATGTGGTTTATATATACAATGGAATTTTACTCAGCCATAAAAAATGAAATTTTGCCATTTGCAGCAATACAGATGGATTTGAAGGACATTATTCTAAGGGAAATAAGTAAGTCAGAGAAAGACAAACACTGCATGATATCACTTATAAGTAGAATCTAAAAAGTACAACAAATTTATGTATATAACAACAACCAAAACAAGGAACAGACTACAGATACAGAGAACAAACTAGTTGTTACAAGTGGAAAGAGAGAGGCAAGATAAGGGTAGGGGATTAAGAAGTACAAACCAGTATGTATAAAATAAATAAGCTACAAGTGTATATTGTACAAAACAAGAAATATAGGTAGTATTTTATAATAACTATAAATGGAATATAACCTTCAAAAACTGTGAAGCATTATACTGAATACCCATAACTTGTGTAATGTTGTACATCAACTATCAGATCAGATCAGTCGCTCAGTCGTGTCCAACTCTTTGTGACCCCATGAACCGCAGCACGCCAGGCCTCCCTGTCCATCACCAGCTCCTGGAGGTCACTCAGACTCACACCCATCAAGTCAGTGATGCCATCCAGCCATCTCATCCTCTGTCGTCCTCTTCTCCACCTGCCCTCAATCCCTCCCAGCATCAGAGTGTTCTCCAATGAGTCAACTCTTTGCATGAGGTGGCCAAAGTACTGGAGTTTCAGCTTTAGCATCATTCCTTCCAAAGAAATTCTAGGATTGATCCCCTTCAGAATAAATAAAACACCCAGTTCCTTCACTACCTGTTAATATTTCCAGTGATGGGAACTTAGTCACTTTATCCACTGATCCTTGGCTTCTTCAAATTTAAAACTGGCATAATAAGATAGAAAGCAAGTTTTTTTTTAGAAAGCCCTGACAGAGTTGGGTTGTGTCCTCACTGGCTATTGTCACCATTCCTTGGTGTCACCTCATCCATTTCCTGGTGTTTCCTTAAGCACCTATGCTTGGTAGGAGGAGGGAGGTAGGAGTCGGGAGGGGGAAACAGAGTACTCATTATAGCTGGATTCATATCATATACCTTTGTTAAGATGCCTTGGGGGACTTTCCTTGTGGTCTAGTGGTTAGGAATTTACCTGCTGATGGAGGGGACACAGGTCCAATCCCTGGTCTGGGAAGATCCCACATGCCATGTGCCACAACTACAGAGCCCGTGAGCCCTAGAGCCCGTGCTCCACAACAAAAGAAACCACCACAATAGGAAGCCTGCACACTGCAACGAAGAGTAGCCCCAACTCGCTGCAACTAGGGAAAGCCCATGAGCGGTGATGAAGACCCAGTGCAGCCATAAATAAATATATAAATAATTTTTTTCAATGCCTTGGGGCAAAGAAAAATCAGAATATGAAAATATGGAATTTGAAAGCTGAAGTACTCAAACCCCAGGAAATCACTCTCCATGTGCCAGTAGCAAAAGCAGCATCAAAGAGCAATAGAAATGTTCCAGAGATGCTTCTGCCTCCAGAATCACTCCCACCTCTGGACGGAGTCAGCATCTGATCCCACAGCCACCCCACTCGCAATGTGAGAATATCCTCACCTGTAACTACCTTTGCAAAGAAGGTAGTAACCAGAAGGAGTGCTAAGGGAAGTCCAGCCCAGCAGTTCACTCAAGGTGGGCTATATTTAAGAAATACTGTTGTCTTCAACCTGTGCCCAGAACACAGTATTTTGACAGACAATGCTGCTGCTGCTGCTGCTAAGTCGCTTCAGTCGTGTCCGACTCTGTGCGACCCCATAGACGGAAGCTCACCAGGCTCCCCTGTCCTTGGGATTCTCCAGGCAAGAATACTGGAGTGGGTTGCCATTTCCTTCTCCAATGCATGAAAGTGAAAAGTGAAAGTGAAGTCGCTCAGTCATGTCCGACTCTTAGCGACCCCATGGACGGGAGCCCACCAGGATCCTCCGTCCACGGGATCCTCCAGGCAAAAGTACTGGGGTGGGGTGCCATTGCCTTCCCCCGACACACAATATTGACAGACAATATTTCTTCCCAATTGACAAAATATTGACAGAATGTTGGGAAAATATTGACAAAAAATGTTTTTATGAAAAGCAGATATCCAGAAACTTTGGGCCAAGTGGTATCCATGGAAATGTTTTATAGGTTTGTAAATAATGAAACTGGTCACCTGCAAAGTTCTTGGCACTGATCTTTCCAGTGCGGTGGCCACAACTCACACTGTCAAGAAACCATTTCAGAAGTGAGTTGTTGAGAATGACATCACTAGGCTAAACTTATCTGCACTCTACAAATAAACTGTTTGCAAATGTCAGGACTTCATTCCTAGCAGCAATAAATTACTTACCTCAGAACTGATGGAGACAGACCAGTGTGTAAAATAACGTGGCTGAGAACTCCAACCTAGCCTTATACTTCCCTTTTGGAGTCAATAAAAGTGATGCTCAGAAAGCATAAATAAATTGCTTGAGGTCACACAGTTATTGAGTAGCAAAACTGCCACTGATGGAAACCAAGTCTGCTGATCTGAGGCCAATGTTCTTTCTACACAACGCATCACATTTCCTTCAGCGGAGGCCCAAGGTGTAATTCAAGTGCACATCTATTCAGTAATGCTGGATGTGACTCACTTTTCCTCTAAGACATATACTACCTTCTCACTAAAATCGTGAGAAAATCGTCTATTCCCCATTTAGCCACTGGACCACCTTTTACCAGGTGGGTGACTATACCGCTCTTTCAAAATATATGCTACTTATGCTAAATCCGACATTTCATGGTCATACCTTAAGCCGCAAATAGATGTACTTTGGGCCGAAAATGTATTTACAAAAACTCTGGGCTGAGTATTTCTTAGACAAAAATTTGTGTCTTTACAGAATTATTTATTGTAGCCGAGTCTTTAATTCCAATGACAAGGTGGCCTGCAGCAATGTTTAATATTCATTCACTTTTATTCACGCAGAAAATTGACATTAGGACAGGTCTATTCTTATAAAAGAATTCTAGTTCTTCCAAAAGGAAGACACTTTTTCAAATATTATTCAAATACAGGCATGGAAAAGATAGCCCCAAATTGTGATATCAAGTGATAACTTTGTATTAATATTAGCAACTACAGCCAACAAAGTGGTTTTGCAAACATCTGAGAATGCCACAGGCTGAGAGCTGGAACTTTGCTGATAAAGAGGACAGATAGCTCAGGCCCTGCCATGTGTCCTAGGCATAGGGCACAGAGAAATGAAGAATCCTCCCCTCCTGAGTGAATTGAAAACCATGTATTTGCTCAAGATCTAGGCTGCAGATGTTGGAAAATGTTGACCATCAGAAGGAACAATGAACCAACCACTGCATCTTGACCCAATCAGATTGCTAGGAGAGTCATGGCTTGGTGACAGATGGATTGGTTTTTTTAAATCCCATACAAAGAGATTTACAGACAAGGACAAAGACATGGGCAAACACACTTGCCTGCTCTTCCTAGAGTCCCAGGCACAACTTGAGCAGTAGATTGGGTGTTCCAGTGCCCTAATGTCAAGGCAGTCTCGGCCCAGGCTTTGTTCAGCCTGTCTGCTGGTCTATCTTTGCATCCTTTACAAAGATTGGATTAACTGAGCAGCCAGCCATCTGGGCTGCTTTCCCAGCAACAAAGAAAGCCATGTGGTCCGGAAGCATTTTGGGGATTGAGAAGGGTAAAAAGCAATAAAAAAACAAACAGCCTGAACCAGAGGGGCATGAGGGAACATGCAGAAGGGCATACTGTGACTGCAGAACAACATTCCATCCTGCCAGGCTTGCCCGAGCTGCCTCTGAGCTGTGGTATGAGGGCTCACAGTTCTCAGAGCACAAAAGTCTGAAAACAGAGTGGTCTGAATTGGGAGAAAAGCAGGGAAGCTCTTGTGGCATCCTGCCTCCTAAGACTGGGTGGGGTTCCTGGGGGGTTGGGTCCCCCCCACCTGAGGAGGATACACATGGGGCTAAGAGGACAGTGGCCACTAGGAAACCAGCAAGATGAAACCAACCCCTTTGACCACCAGAGCTCGCATTAGGAAGGGGATTTCTTGCTCTTTGGAATAATAAAAGGTAGGTAGAGTGACAGGAAATATTAGGTCCTTATCTAGCAAAGATAGAAACTGGCTAAAATATAAAATTTATTCTATTAAATGTTTACCTACTTTCATTTTAGTGCTTTTTAAACAATAAACTAGAACCCATCCAGGCCCAATGGGGAAGTTTTCCCAGAGGCTTGATCAACTTGAAGCAACCATTATGATACTAGTTCAGCAAATAAGCAAATTTCATTGAGACAGGATGACTGACTATCATAAAGACATCAATGTTTCTCCCTCAAATAACATACAATATACTGAAGGTGTAGGTAGGCTCCTAGAGAGTTGTGTGTTTGGTTTGGTAGAGTAAGGATTATTATTATTATTATTATTTTTAATTTTTGGAACTGGGTGAAATAATTTGTTGTTCACATGGAAGAATTAGTCTCCAAAAAATTTTGAATTATAATAAAGAGGAATAGAGCATCTTGTGCTTGAGGCTGAGAAGGTCATCGATTTATCTTACCAGCTATAAAACTTATTTTAAAGTTTCTTTAGTCAAACCAACAGGAGCAGACAGACAGATCAATACAATATCCAGAAAAAGATCCTACTTTTCACAGGAAATAGACATGTGACAAAAATGGTATTTAATTTAGAAGAGAAAGGATGGCTTGTTTGGTTCTTTCTCCACTAAATTAAAATGTAATACAGCTTAGTAGATTTTGCAGGCATCACTGACTAACCATTGTGAGAAAGCAAATTTGTACCTCATCCCACACCACGTACAAAAATAAGTACTAGATGAAATAAAGGTTTAGCTGTTTAAAACGTTAATAACAAAATGAAACAGAGTTCTTAAGCAATAAGAAATTGCCAAAACTATAAAGAAAAAGGCAATTTTGATTGGGAAAGAAATTCAAGAAAAACATTTGAAACGATAAATGATTCCATGATGTCAAAAGACAAATAAGAGAATGTAAAAATTATTTGCAAATCCCATGAGAGATTGAGAGTTAAATTCTATAATACATAAATGGATAAGGAAAGAGCATAGAAATCAGTACAAAAAGGAACAAAGTATCTGACTTAAACCTCAAAATATAATCCACAAAAGAGAGTCCAAATGGTTAATTTATAAATGAAAATGCTGCTCAACTTCACCAACAGTCTAGAAAATGCAAATTCAATGTACATGAGATGCCATATTTTATCTATCAGGCTGGCACTAATTACAAAGAACACTAATCCCCAGTGCTGGCTAGGCAAACAGAAAATTTCTCTCACACATTACTGGTGAAAACATGAGTACTAAGTTTAAGAAAGTAATCCATGCTGCTGCTGCTACTAAGTCACTTCAGTCGTGTCTGACTCTGTGTGACCCCATAGACGGCAGCCCACCAGGCTCCCCCGTCCCTGGGATTCTCCAGGCAAGAACACTGGAGTGGGTTGCCATTTCCTTCTCCAATGCATGAAAGTGAAAAGTGAAAGTGAAGTCGCTCAGTCATGTTCGACCCTCAGCGACCCCATGGACTGCAGCCTACCAGGCTCCTCCGTCCATGGGATTTTCCAGGCAGGAGTACTGGAGTGGGGTGCCATAGCCTTCTCCGAGGTAATCCATAACATCTAGTAAAATAATTGTGCATACATGCTCGGTCACGTCCAACACTTTGTGACCCCATGGACTGTAGCCCACCAGGTCTATGGGATTATCCCAGAAAGAATACTGGAGTGGGTTGCCTTTTCCTCCACCAAGGGATCTTCCTGACCCAGGGATTGAACCAGAATCTCCTGGACTGGCAGGTGGATTCTTTACCACTCGAGACACCTGAGAAACACCCCAAAATAATTGTTACATGTAGCATTATTTGTAGTAACCTTTCCCCACAAAGAAACCTCTAAAATAACCTGAATATCAAATGCCAATAGCTAAACAAATTATGGAACATCATATTGTTAAAAATATGTAAAATATGAAGTGTTACATAGTTATTAAGAAGAATGAGTTAGGTCTGCCTTTGGGGTTGTTACAATTACTTTTCCCATTTCACAGATGTGGAAACATAGATGGTAATCAACTTGCCCCAGGTCACAGAGCTAAACATTGCTGGACCTGGGTTACAGATCCATGAAGAGCATTTCAAAACGAAGGCCACAGTCAAAGTTACTAAGGGTTGCCAAGAGTCTGGAAGGATAAATACTGAAAAAGGACACTGTACTCAGTAATTAAGAGGCCACCTTATCCTAGATAGGGTCTGAGTTCAATGGCTTTAGGAGAAGAGCACATCAAAGAGTCATGTATGGATGTGAGAGCTGGGCCATAAAGAAGACTGAGTGCCAAAGAACTGATGCTTTTGAACTGAGGTGCTGGAGAAGTCCCTTGAGAGGTGCTTGAGAGTCCCTTGGACAGCAAGGAGATCAAACCAGTCAATCTTAAAGGAATCAACCCTGAATATTCATTGGAAGGACTGATGATGAAGTTGAAGTTCCAGTACTTTGGCCACCTGATGGGAAGAGCTTTTCATTGGAAAAGACCCTGATGCTGGGAAAGATTGAGGGCAAGAGAACAAAAGGAGAAGGTGACAGAGGATGAGATGGTTGGATGGAATCTCTGACTTAATGGACATTGAGTTTGAGCAAACTCTGGGCGAGAGTGAAGGACAGGGAAGCCTGGCAAGCTGTAGTTCATGGGGTCTCAAAGAATCGGACCTGACCTAGCAACTGAACAACAGCGACACCAAAGAGTAAACAATGACTATTTTTTCAAGCAATGCAACAGCCAGTAGCAGGAGACAGGAAGATACTTTTAATGACTTGCTTGAAACTCTACCAAGGCTTCTTAACTTTCTTAGAATAAAATGACATCCTTATGTTTGGCTGCTGCTGCTGCTGCTGCTAAGTCAATTCAGTCGTGTCTGACTCTGTGTGACCCCATAGATGGCAGCCCACCAGGCTCCCCCGTCCCTGGGATTCTCCAGGCAAGAACACTGGAGTGGGTTGCCATTTCCTTCTCCAATGCATGAAAGTGAAAAGTGAAAGTGATAAGAGCTCAATAAAGCTTTGTTAAAGGAATTAAGAAATGAAGTTGGCAGGAACTGTACTTCTTCCCACGAAGCTCATAATTTAATTGTGTGTAGATAATGTGCATACACACATACACAATATTCACACAAGTTCATGGAGGGCAAAAATAGCACACAAGCTTCATAACATAGACAGTGGCCTGAGGTCAATCAGAAAACACTTTGCACAAGCGAAGAGCTTCAAGTGAGATTTTGAGGAAAAGGACAGGAGCTTGGATTTATAAGAAGGGAAGTATAAGTGAGGGATGAGTAATGTTTAATCTGAAGATAGGAGGTGAGGGAAGATTGAAAGAGAAAGTCATGTGGAGGTCACCAATTCTCTGGAGGGCTCAAAAATAACATCTTTTTTGACCTTAATAAAATCCATAGATTTTATTCAGATCTGCACACTTGTATTCATTTGTGGGTCTGGCTGTATTAAGTTCTATATGATTTTATCACACAAGTGTCCACCACCACACTCAAGAAACTGAGCGGCCCTATTAGTACAAGACTCCTTATGTGACCTTTTACTAACAGAGGCGACCTCCTCCATCCTCATCAGCCTGGTTATAGCTTACATGATTAATTTGTTCTAAATGGATCTACTCTTTCAGGGATACAGACTTTGTTGTTCAGAAAACAGTGTTCAAAGTAACACATCAGTTAAAACTTTATACTAAAATGCTCATCAAATTGGAAGCGTTTCAGGCCAGTTGTGTACAAGGAGACTGAATCAAAACAAGGTGTTATCTAATTTAGAGAGGAATGAACCAGGGTATTCAATACTCCTCACATATTCTCCTTGGGAGAAGGAAATGGCAACCCACTCCATTGCTGTTGCCTAGAAAATCCTATGGACAGAGGAGCCTGGCAGGCTATAGTTCATGGGGTCAAAAAGAGTCAGACACGACTGAGTGAGCACTGAGCACCCCCTCCATCCTCCTCTACGACATTCTGTTGTTTTGGGAAGGACAAATCAGATATTTTTCAGAGTTAGTGTCCCTAGAGGAAAGAACAGCTTATTATGTAAGCATCAATAAATGTGTTGCAGCATGTGGGAACTTTTGTTGTGGCAAGTGAGATCTAGTTCCCTGACCAGAGATTGAACCCAGGCTCCCTGCATTGGGAATGCAGAGTCTTAACCACTGGACCACTGGGGAAGTCCTACAACTAATACCTTGAGCAACCAAATAAAATTAATAAATAAGAATAAATATATTAAAAAATAAATAAATGTGTTGTTAATACATTTGCTTCTTGAAATGTTCATGATTATTTGAGGACATGTCCATAACATGTAGCAAATTTGAGACACTGTCTATAGTAACGGCAGGGTATTGGCAAGAATTCTGGGTTTGGAGTCCAAAGATTCCAGTTCTGTCACTTATTAGCTGTGTGGCTTTTGGCAATTCCCTTAGCCTCTCAGAAACCTCTCAGTTTCTTTCCATAAAATGAGATGAAGACTCATTATGTTGTTACAAAGATTCTATCCCTTAATGGATGTGGAAATGCTTGGCAAATTGTTCTGCAAATACAGACAGCCCATTTCTTTTATGCTGGAGTTAATTATGGGACTCTTAGGTCAGTAGGCACTGATGCTCTTTCAGCTCTACGCTTACTTTTCTTTCTTTAGTACATTACTAGTCTTCACTAAAGCATTTTGATTTTATCTTTGGTGTCTCCACTGGCCACTATTACAAATAATCAGATAGGAGGAAAAGGAAGACATGTTCTCAGATCTGTGTTTACAGAAGCAAGGGGTGAGTCAAGCGATAGGAGGAAAGTAGCCAACAGCAGAGGAAACGTCATGGCTTTGGGAAGTATTATGAGGGAACCATTTTTTTCTAACTGCAGAATATAATCCTTCAAAGGCTTGGGTGGTGGAGTTCCAGGATAACCTAGAAAAGGAGTGGTTGGTTTTCAATGGTACAGATGAACCTACAGATGAATCTTCAGCAGGGCAGGAAGAGAGATGCAGACACAGAGAACAGACGTGTGAACATAGCAGGAAGGAGAGGGTGGGATGAACTGAGAGAGTAACACTGACATATACACACTTGCTGATGCTGTTGCTTTAGTTGCTAGTCAGCCCTGAGTTGTGTCCGGCTCTTTTGCGACCCCGTAGACTGTAGCCCACCAGGTTCCTCTGTCTGGAAGATTTCCTAGGCAAGAATCCTGGAGTGGGTTGTTATTTCCTTTTTCCGGGCATCTTCCCCACCGTGTGTAAAATAGCTAGCTAGTGGGAACCTGCTGTAAAGCGCAGAGAGCTCAGTGTGGTGCTCTGTGATAACCTAGAGGGGCAGGATTGGGGTATGCTGGGAGGGGAGGCACAAGAGGAAGGAGATATATGTATGGAAGTGTGAAAGTGCTGCACTCAATATGCCAGCAAATTTGGAAAACTCAGCAGTGGCCACAAGATTGGAAAAGGTCAGTTTTCATCCCAATCCCAAAGAAAGGCAATGCCAAAGAATGCTCTAACTACCGAACAATTGCACTCATCTCACACGCTAGTAAAGTAATGCTCAAAATTCTCCAAGTCAGGCTTCAGCAATATGTGAACCGTGAACTTCCTGATGTTCAAGCTGGTTTTAGAAAAGGCAGAGGAACCAGAGATCAAATTGCCAACATCCACTGGATCATGGAAAAAGCAAGAGAGTTCCAGAAAAACATCTATTTCTGCTTTATTGACTATGCCAAAGCCTTTGACTGTGTAGATCACAATAAACTATGGAAAATTCTGAAAGAGATGGGAATACCAGACCACCTGATCTGCCTCTTAAGAAATCTGTATGCAGGTCAGGAAGCAACAGTTAGAAATGGTCATGGAACAACAGACTGGTTCCAAATAGGAAAAGGAGTACGTCAAGGCTGCATATTGTCACCATGTTTATTTAACTTATATGCAGAGTACATCATGAGAAATGCTGGACTGGAAGAAACACAAGTTGGAATCAAGATTGCTGGGAGAAATATCAATAACCTCAGATATGCAGATGACACGACTCTTATGGCAGAAAGTGAAGAGGGGCTAAAAAGCCTCTTGATGGAAGTGAAAGTGGAGAGTGAAAAGGTTGGCTTAAAGCTCAACATTCAGAAAACGAAGATCATGGCATCTGGTCCCATCACTTCATGGGAAATAGTTGGGGAAACAGTGGAAACAGTGTCAGACTTTATTTTTCTGGGCTCCAAAATCACTGCAGATGGTGACTGCAGTCATGAAATTAAAAGACGCTTACTCCTTGGAAGGAAAGTTATGACCAACCTAGATAGCATATTCAAAAGCAGAGACATCACTTTGCCAACAAAGGTTCGCCTAGTCAAGGCTATGGTCTTTCCTGTGGTCATGTATGGATGTGAGAACTGGACTATGAAGAAGGCTGAGTGCCGAAGAATTGATGCTTTTGAACTGTGGTGTTGGAGAAGACTCCTGAGAGTCCCTTGGACTGCAAGGAGATCCAACCAGTCCATTTTGAAGGAGATCAGCCCTGGGATTTCTTTGGAAGGAATGATGCTAAAGCTGAAACTCCAGTATTTTGGCCACCTCGTGCGAAGAGTTGACTCACTGGAGAAGACTCTGATGCTGGGAGGGGATTGAGGGCAGGAGGAGAAGGGGACGACAGAGGATGAGATGGCTGGATGGCATCACTGACTCGATGAATGTCAGTCTGGGTGACGTCTGAGAGCTGGTGATGGATAGGGAGGCCTGGCGTGCTGCAGTTCATGGGGTCACAAAGAGTCGGACACAACTGAGCAACTGATCTGATCTGATCTGATCTGAAACTTGCTTTAGTAAGTTCTCTCCATGGAAACACACCTCCAATATTATAAGGCACAGTGATGGCTATAAAGTATGCTTTATGAATATGCTTTGGGCTCAGCATGGCTGGAATGGAGATCTTCTACATTAAGGGGCAGTCATGCATCTGTTACAGTTCTGGCCTGTGTCCCAACTTTCAGGGCCTCCCCTTTCAAAAAGTCCACTTTCTTGGAAAGCCAGCAATGGAAGGTCAAGTCCTCTCAAACCTTGAACCTCTCTGATGTCTTCTTCTGCCACATCTCTCTGACTCTAACTGGAGAAAGTTCTCTGCTTTTAAAGCTTCACTCAATCAGATTGGGCCCACTCAGATAATCCAGGATAATATCCCTATTTTAAGGTCTGTAACCTTAATTACATCTGTAAAGCATGTAATGTGGCATATTCCAGTTCCAGGGATCAGAGCCTGGAGGTCTTTGGAGTCCATTCTGTTCACCTCACTGCTCATAGCCCATAAAATGACCACCATAAACCTCTTGCATCTGTGTATCTCATCACTCAATCCAAGTTAACGTGAAATTTTACAAAGTCTATCTTTCTTCATGCAGGTTTAATGCCTATGTTATTAGATTAAGAGACATTTCACTGCCAATCTGTTGGGGCTGCTATAAACATAAATAATACAGACTGGATGGATAAACAACAGATGTTTATGTCTCACATTCCCAGAGGTTGGGAAATCCAAGATCAAGGTGCTGGCACACTCAGTGTCTAGTAAGAGCTCATGTCCTTGTTTATAGACAACTACCTGCTTGCTATGTCCTTACACGGCCAAAAGGACAAGGGTGTCCCCTGGAACCTCTGTTATAAGGAAACTAATCCCATTCATGAGGGCATCACGCTTGTCATATCATCACCCAAAAGTCCCAGTTGCTAACACCATCACAGTGGAGATTAGGTTTCAACAGATAAATTTTAAGGGGACACAAACTTTCAGACTATAGCCCCTACCAAAATCCTTGAAGAGTCATATTCCTTGTATAAAACAGAATAATGAGTTTTTCTCCTCTCCAAAATAAAAAAAGACACAAAAGAACATTTTTAAAAATGTAATGTTTCTTGACTTCAGTTATGCCCACGGCAAGTTGAAAGCAAGCCCTGAAGATAGTTATGGTCTGCATGGTTAGCATTATAAAAATTCCCATATTATTGCTATATAAGTAGTATATTTAAATAGTCTTTTAAAACTGGATGCTTAAATTGCTTATAAATAAAGGAACAGAGGAAGTACTTAGAATAATAATTCTTAACTCCAAAATTCTTTGTTTACCCTATCTATTTTTAAACATGGTTGGTCCTGTATATAGATATTTCACTACCATGTGTAATATTAATGTCCTTAAATGAACACTTTTTACAGGTGGCAAGGGAATCATGCCAGCTTTGATGGAGGTTATATACTGGAAATCACACTAAAAAGAATATGGAAAAGTGAAACGGAATAGTTTCCAAGTAGGCTGGAAGCAAAGAAGAATATTAAATTATCACCCAGGAAACCAGAGCTAGAAAATTTTTAAGATCTCACCATTAAGGTCAGTTAGAGTTTAGTGTCAAGATAAAAAATACGTATATATACATATACATATATATGCATATACCTAAGCTGTATGAAGGAGCAGAAAGTCAGAAAGAGCAGAGCAAGAGGCCAGAAAATCCCTGCCCTGGGCTGTGAGGTCAGGCTACAGCTGCTCTCCACACTTTAGAGGAAGTCAGTGATGGGAGAGGCAGAGATTCTAACCCTCCCCCTCTTATACTTAGACAAGTGACATTCAGCTGCGTGCATTAGGCAAATGAGCAAATGGCAGTGAGCAAATATGCCTTTGAAAGTCTATATGATATTCTAATTCAGAAGTGAAAGTCTTAGATGTCTGTGACCCTGAGTAATTGTTTTTGTACTAGCTGCCAAAAAAATCACAGTAAAGTCATTTTAGACACTTCAGTCTAAACACAGGAAGCTTTTATGAGGCTAATAAACCCATCTCTACTATGCTGTAAATTCATGTATTTCAAAATTTTTCTGCAAGTATATAACATTTTTTGAAGTACACACTGTACATGTTTTTTCGAACGAAAGCATTGCAACATGCCATGGCCGGAAGGACTAAAGTTGAGATTTAAAAGTGAAGTATTGAAAAACAGCTGCTTCTATGGAAGAACCCCACATGTCACTACAGCTACAGCCTGACTGCTGCAGGCTGTGGTTATGCCTTGGGCACCAGAGAAAGAATGGCTCAAGGCATGTGGTGAGTGGAAGGTTGTGGCATTGCTTTTCCAAATATGACTCTAAATATATTTGTATTTCACCTCAGGTTAGAAAACCAATCAACTAACCAACAATGACAATTCCATCCAAATGTACTCATGTCATGACACAGAGAGTTTAGTGCATATTGTTGGAAAGCTGTAGGGTGCAGCAGCTATCAGTCAAGGGCAATACCAAAGGGCAGAAAGATCCAGAAAGCACTAAACAATAGAGCTGGAATGAATTTTAGAGATCTTCTAATCCAAAGGTTCTCAATTCATGGGCTTTGGGCTGGTATCATAACAAAGGAA
The DNA here is from genome assembly GCA_935064755.1 of Tragelaphus eurycerus. Taxonomy (NCBI): domain Eukaryota; kingdom Metazoa; phylum Chordata; class Mammalia; order Artiodactyla; family Bovidae; genus Tragelaphus; species Tragelaphus eurycerus. Next base: position 470,763 of record CAKXYN010000145.1, read on the forward strand.
CAATAAATTTATAGATGTCAAACGCCTCATATATAGCACACACATACGCACAAACACATTCACACCCAGTTGCTACATTTTAAACAGTAATATATTTAAATCAGTTGTGTTCCCTTTTCCTTTCCAAGATAGCGTGTTGTGTCCGACTCTTTGTAACCCTATAGACTGTAGCCTGCCAGCCTCCTCTGTCCATGGGATTCTCTGGACAAGAATACTGGAGTGGGTTGCCCTCCTTCAGGGGATCTTCCTGACCCAGAGATTAAACCCGCATCTCTCATCTTTCCCGGGCTTCCTTGATAGCTCAGTTGGTAAAGAATCTGCCTGCAATGTGGGAGACCCCGGTTCGATTCCTGGTTCAGGAGGATCCCCTGGAGAAGGGATAGGCTACCCACTCCAGTATTCATGGGCTTTCCTTGCAACTCAGTTGGTAAAGAATCTGCTGGCAATGCGGGAGACCTGAGTTCAGTCCCTGGGTTGGGAAGATCCCCTGGAGAAGGGAAAGGCAACCCACTCTAGTATTTTGGTCTGGAGAATTCCATGGACTGGATAGTTCATGGGGTCGCAAAGAGTCGGATACGACTGAGCGACTTTTCCACTTTTTTCTTATGTTTCCTGCATTGGCAGGCGGGTTATTTAACACTAGCGCCACCTGGGAAGCCCTTCCAAGATAGTAGTCAAGTTCTTTGTACAATACTGGCTCACAATAAATTTTAATTTCTCCCTGGGTTTTATTTTCTAAAGCTCTGAGTTCCTTGGAGGAATTAAGAGTGGAGAAGACAAGTGCAAGGTTTAAGTCAAAGGAAGGAAGGTTTTCCATCCTGTAAAAGATATAAAAGTCTTTTGAGATTGTCCAGAAGACTGGAAGGAACAATAGCATCAGTGGGGTAGGGAATTCTCTAGTTTCCTAGGACATCTGGTACATCTGGGAAGATATACCATCCAACAACCAGGACTTTTAGACTCAGCAAAGATTATCACATGCAGAAAACAAACAAAAGGAGGTAACTGTAAAAGAAGCAAGTGGTTTCGGACAATGAGTATTTCAGAACTAATCAGCATGAATTGAAGATTGGTGGGATTTTAGGGTGGAATGGGGAGCCCCAGTAATGATTCTGTGTGTGTGCTCAGTCGTGTCTAACTCTATGTGATCCCATGGACTGCCAGGGCTCCACTGTCCATGGGATTTTTCAGGCAAGAATACTGGGGTGGGTTGCCATTTCCTCCTCCAGGAAATTTTCCTGACCTAGGGATTGGACCTGCATTTCCTGTGTATCTTCTACATTGCAGGCAAAATCTTTCCCTGACGAGCCATGAATGAAATTAGTTAAATTGCTAGACTGACAAAATCATCTTTGTGATATTCAAAGTCAGATTAAATAGTGTTTTTAAAGTGACATTTTGAACATACCAGAACTTACTGTATAGTACTGCTGTGCTATAAACATGTACACAAGACTACTCTGAAAATGTACACTGATGTTTTGAGAAAGAAAATGAAGTTTGATTAAAGTAAGTTCTAAGTGGGACTTCCTTGGTGGTCCAGTGGTTAAGACTCTGTACTGCCAATGCAGGGGGCAAGGGTTTGATTCCTGGTTTGATCTCTGTGCAACGCTATGGACTATAGTCTCCTGGGCTCCTCTGTCCAGGGGATTCTCCAGGCAAGAATACTGGAGTGGGTTACCATTTCCTCCTCCAGAGGATCTTCCCAACCCAGGGATCGAACCCATGTCTCTTATGTTGCCTGCATTGGCAGATGGGTTCTTTACCACTAGTGCCACCGAGTCCTCTGACCAGGGATCAAACTCGTGCCCCTTGCAGCGGAAACACAGAGTCCCAACCACTGGACTATCAAGGAAGTCCCAGGCCCTAGAACTACTGATTCGATTGCTTTTACTTGCACCCAGCACTCTCCAGGTGATTCTGATGCATACAGAGACTTGGGGACCTCTATATCCTTCAAGATACAGGCATGAACAAATCTATAAAGTAATTTAATTGCAGCTGAAGATCATTATTATCAATGACAGAGCTTTGCTTCTAGCAAATTCTTTCTTTAATGGACCTTTGATTCTCGCTCCATTCTATCTCTGGCCTCCTATTCAGTCCTGTCCTTTTCACTCTAATAAATAACTGATCAACTCTACTGGACAACATATGCTCACTAAAGGTGTTAGGGGCTGCTGCTGCTGCTAAGTCGCTTCAGTCGTGTCCAACTCTGTGCGACCCCAGAGACGGAAGCCCACCAGGCTCCCCCGTCCCCGGGAGTCTCCAGGCAAGAACACTGGAGTGGGTTGCCATTTCCTTCCCCAGTGCATGAAAGTGAAAAGTGAAAGTGAAGTCGCTCAGTCGTGTCTGACTCTTAGCGACCCCATGGACTGGAGCCTACCAGGATCCTCCATCCATGGGATTTTCCAGGCAAAAGTACTAGGGTGGGGTGCCATCACCTTCCCCGAAAGGTGTTAGGGGAAGCACACTGATTGAAACTGCCCACCCTGGCCAGGCACCATAGTAACCATTTGCGTGAGTTGTTTTATGACAGGAGATCCTGATAAGGAATATGGAACTAATAACCCACCACCAACCGGAAGAGTTTGGGAAAGGTCTAAAGGAGACACCTCGTGTCTGTCCACTTCCCAGAATCCCTCTCTCTAGCATCCATCTTGGCTGAGCGATGCGTGTGCCACCAGGAAAGACTCTGAATTGGAATGACTGGCCAAAGACCACCCTTAAACTAATCCCAGAAACTAATCCCATCACCATAAAACCTGAGACTGCGAGCCACGGGGCAGAGCAGTTCTCCTGGGTTCTCTTACCCTACTGCTCTCCACGCGGGTGCACTTTCCCAATAAAATCTCTTGCTTTGTCAGCACATGTGTCTCCTTGGACAATTCATTTCCGAGTGTTAGACAAGAGCCCAGTTTGGGGCCCTGGAAGCGGTCTGCCTTCCTGCAACAGAGGCAACAGAGGAAACTCTTGTAGTCTGAGAAATGGAGTTTACTGACCCATGCAGACCATCATAAGTTAACAAAGTGTGGGGACTTTCTTCTTCTGAGATCATAATTTATCAATTGAAAGCACTGCAAAATCTTATGTGAATTTCTTTCAAAAACATTCACTGAAGGACTGCTACATTAGATGTGCTCTGTCAGGAACAAGGCCCATGAAGGTATCTTATTCTTTGTACCTTCCTCCCTTTGTGAAGATCACAGCTTAGTGGTGAAGAGGCAAATTATCCTACCCCTATTTACACTTCTGCATCTGGCTTTTCCCCTACTGTGATCCTGTCAGCTGGCATTCTTTGAAATTCATATTAAAATAGTGTTGGGAAGAAATGAGAGAATTGAGGACACAATTACTCTTTTCTTTGCTATTTGCAGAGACTTAAAGAAATAAAGTAAGGAGTTGGGAGCACTTCAGATGAAATTACCTTAGCCTCTGATGGGCAGCCTCAGTCTGTGCTAGGGTTAATTTTGTCTAGAGGACATTAACCATGGGGCAAACTCTTCTGTTTCTTGTAAAAGCTGCTGGATGATCCAGGAAGCTAGGACAATGAGGCACCTGTGGGTTGTTCTTTTTAATTAAAAACTCTTTAATGGGATGGACTTTCATGCATTTACTTGCGGTAAATGCTAAAATTTGGTCCACCTCATTTTGCAAAATTCAATTTGTAAATTGTGTTTAAAAATAGCCTCCTGGTTTGAGCACACAATAAAAAATCCACAGCAGAACCTGAAGGATGGACTTACAGGCTATTCAGATTAGAAAGCAAGTAAGACTGCAAAGTGTCTGTTGTATGAATGGATGGTTTTAAGTGCCTGGAAACTGGCAGAGGACTCCTGAGAAAACAGAGAAGGTCAACCAAGAGACTGTCACATAGGAGACCGTGGGCCATTACACCTGAGAAAGGGTTTGAACAGAAAGTCTTCTGATCAATCTGCAGAATAAGAGTTGAGTTAGCCAGAGAGATGGAAGGATAAAAAAAATCCAGTGAGAGCAATTGTTAAGCAGTTAGTGAAGTGTGAAGCTCTGCTGTATGGAGAACGCTATCCTTTTATGAACTTTCAGAATGTTTCTTAGGAAGCATCAGTGGAGTAACAGTCTGTCATTTGGGAGCAAGTGCCTCACTTCCCATTATTTTAACACAGATCTAGGATATTGGCCCTGAGGAGAAGGTGAGTGAAGAATGTTTCATAGTAACTAACTTCTTTAAAGCTCCCTATATGGCACCCCACCCCAGTACTTTTGCCTGGAAAATCCCATGGACGGAAGATCCTGGTAGGCTCCAGTCCATGGGGTCGCTAAGAGTCGGACACGACTGAGCGACTTCACTTTCACTTTTCACTTTCATGCATTGGAGAAGGAAATGGCAACCCACTCCAGTGTTCTTGCCTGGAGAATCCCAGGGACGGGGGAGCCTGGTGAGCTTCCGTCTCTGGGGTCGCACAGAGTCGGACACGACTGAAGCGACTTAGCAGCAGCAGCAGCATATGGCAGAAAGTGAAGAAGAACTAAACAGCCTCTTGATGAAAGTGAAAGAGGAGAGTGAAAAGGTTGGCTTAAAATTCAACATTCAGAAAACTAAGATTATGACATCCGGTCCCATCACTTCATGGCAAATAGACGGGGTAACAATTCAAACAGTGAGAGACTTTATTTTGCGGGGGGCTCCAAAATCAATGCAGGTGGTAACTGCAGTCATGAAATTAAAAGACACTTGCTCCTTGGAAGGAAAGTTATGAACAACCTAGCAAAAGCAAAGTGAAGTTGCTCAGTCGTGTCCAACCCTTTGCGACCCTGTGGACTGTAGCCTACCAGGCTCCTCAATCCATGGAATTTTCCAGGCAAGAATACTGGAGTGGGTTGCCATTTCCTTCTCGAGGGGATCTTCCTGACCCAGGAATTGCACCTGGGTCTCCCGCATTACAGGCAGATGCTTTACTGTCTGAGCCACCAGGACCAATCTAGACGGCATATTAAAAAGCAGAGACATTACTTTGCCAACAAAGGTCCATCTAGTTAAGGCTATGGTTTTTCCAGGAGTCATGTATGGATGTTAGAGTTGGACTATAAAGAAAGCTGACTGTCGAAGAATTGATGCTTTTGAACTGTGGTGTTGGAGAAGACTCTTGAGAGTCCCTTGGACTGCAAGGAGATCCAACCAGTCCATCCTAAAGGAAATCAGTCCTGAGTGTTCGTTGGAAAGATTGATGTTGAAGCTGAAACTCCAATACTTTGGCCACCTGACGCAAAGAGCTGATTCATTTGAAAAGACTCATTTGAAAGATTGAAGGCAGGAGGAGAAAGGGACAACAGAGGATGAGACAGTTGGATGGCATCACCGACTCAATGAACATGAGTTTGGATAAACTCCGGGAGTTGGTGATAGACAGGGAGGCCTGGCATGCTGCAGTCCATGGGGTCGCAAAGAGGCGGACACGACTGAGTGACTGAACTGATACATCAAAATCTGGATGGATGGTGAATGCATGTGTAAATGATACCTAGAAAAGACAACTCCATGCAAGCTTCCAGCTTAATTTCAATTAGCTGGAATTTCAAATTACAGCTTAATTTCATTAGTCCCTATTTCTCAATTGAAGATTTGTATATTAATATTTCAAGCCTTCCCTGGGTAAAATGTCATAATTTATAGCCAAAAATCAACTCGTTCATTCATTTGTTCTAACAACACTCATGGCAAGATATTTGAGGAACTGTATCAACAATAACATTGAGTTTTCTGTTGTCCTTTTATTTAGGCATTTGTCCCATACATTTTTTGGGGGGAGGCCACACAACCAGTGGCATATGGAATCCTAGTTCCCTGACTAGGGATTGAACCTGGGCCCCGCTGCAATGGAAGCCTGGAGTCTCAACCACTGGATTTCAAAGGAAGCTCCCATTTGTCCCATACATACTTTTAAGTACCTTCCACATCCTGGGACTGTTCTAGGGATAAAACCAAGTTCTAGGGATAAAAAATACAGACCCAATTTATCTACTCCTCAACCTAACCATTGAAAGGGTGACATTACATTAATAACTAAAAGGAATGTGTAATTACAAGCTGATATGTATTATATTAATCAAGATGAGCTAAATTACACAGTGGTCACAAATAATCTCAGCTTCTCAAAGCTTGCAACAAATACAAAGGTATATTTCTTGTTCAAAAAAACATCTACTCTTCAAAAAAACATCTACTCTATAACCATGCAATTCTATGGGGCAGATGAAAATTGTCCTCCAGGTGGGAATTCAATATACATATTGCATATCTTTGCATATCTTTCAAATTTCTCATAAGGGAAATTCAACAAAAATTTAGCAGCATTTGTGAAGGGTTCTTGTCTGGAGAGTCCCAGAGACAGAGGAGCCTAGCAGGCTACAGTCCATAGGGTGGCAAAGAGTCAGACCAACTGAAGCGACTTAACATGCACGTACACATGAAGGGTTCTTGTAAAGTTAACTTGAAGAAAGCATTGCCATGCATTTTCCAACCATTAGCTACATTGCTATCCAGTGTGGCTTGATGAAACCTGTAGAAACCATTTTGATCACAAGAACAGATACTTTCCATTAGGGTAACTCACTAGCTACCTAAGGTTACAAGCTTGATGGTTCAGAATAATAAATTAGATTTAAAGGTTCAAAATTAATATATATGGGAGATAAAAGCAAGAGAAAATGAAGATGAATTGTATATGTAGAGTGAGCAGCCCAGGCATACTGTATGCAATAACCACCACACTCAGGATTAAAAAAGGATCTGTCTAAAATAATCCAGCCCCTTATTATGTGAGAGAGAAATTCTAACTGCAACTGAGCAAACAGTGCAAGACTCCAGAGAGAATTCACTCACCCTGTATCTTTATAAAATCAGACCAAAGAGTGACCTTCTCATTAAAGATAAGCAAACAAGAAAAACACAAAACCAATGGAAAAAGTTCTGCAACCCAAAAGGAGGGAAATGTCAAAGTTAAGATAAGAGGAACTTCCTACTTAAGAAAAGATCTACTACAAGAGTCACAAGACTGTTAGCAATATAGCTTCATGTTTCCAAAATGTAAGAAGCCTGTGAAACAAGAAAAGAAAGTAGTATGACAGCAGGAAATTAATAAGATTCTTTAGGCAGAGGAAGAGAAGAAAAGGGAACTAGTTAAAATAAGAAGTTATTATAAGAAAACTATAAATGTACTGGCAGATTTTAAAATCTGCCTGTAAAATTATTTTTCCAGTTAATTAAAAATACAAAAAATAAAAGAAATTTGAGATTATTTTCCAGAAGACAGAGGAAGAGGATGGAAATAAACAAAATGATAAACAGCGTGACAAATATGAAACAGAAAAAAAAAATCCCTTGTGTATGTATAATTGATAGTGCTAAGACACAATAAGAGCAAATAATACATTACTGAGACAATAATCAAATTCATAATACAGTAGAACATTTTTATGAGTTTAAGACGGTCCTGAGTTAACAATATATCAAATAATTAATGAGAAAAAAAGATCTCTTACAAAATCAATGGAAAAAAAACTCAAACACTGAAAAAAAAAACGAAATCAAGAAAACAAGTTGTCAATAAACATTTAAATCTATTCTCTTCCTAGCAATGAAAGAAAATAATATCTTAAAAGTCATTTTTCATTTGCCTAATTGATTTGAACATTCTGAACTCATTTGTCCCACCTCTAGGAAATTTGTAGCAAAATATGTATTCCCATTTGAATGCAGAGTTTCAAAGAATAGCAAGGAGAGATAAGAAAGCCTTTCTCAGCCATCAATGCAAAGAAATAGAGGAAAACAACACAATGGGAAACACTAGAGATCTCTTCAAGAAAATTAGAGATACCAAGGGAACATTTCATACACAGATGGGCTCGATAAAGGACAGAAATGGTATGGACCTAAAAGAAGCAGAAGATATTAAGAAGAGGTGGCAAGAATACACAGAAGAACTGTACAAAAAAGAGCTTCACGACCCAGATAATCACAATGGTGTGATCACTCATACCTAGAGCCAGATACTGGAATGTGAAGTCAAGTGGGCCTTAGACAGCATCACTACGAACAAAGCTAGTGGAGATGATGGAATTACAGTTGAGCTATTTCAAATCCTGGAAGATGATGCTGTGAAAGTGCTGCACTCAATATGCCAGCAAATTTGGAAAACTCAGCCGTGGCTACAGGACTGGAAAAGGACAGTTTTCATTCTAATCCCAAAGAAAGGCAATGCCAAAGAATGCTCAAACTACCGCACAACTGCACTCATCTCACACGCTAGTAAAGTAATGCTCCAAATTCTCCAAGCCAGGCTTTAGCAATATGTGAACCGTGAACTTCCTGATGTGCAAGCTGGTTTTAGAAAAGGCAGAGGAACCAGAGATCAAATTGCCAACATCCGCTGGATCATCGAAAAAGCAAGAGAGTTCCAGAAAAACATCTATTTCTGCTTTATTGACTATGCCAAAGCCTTTGACTGTGTGGATCACAATAAACTGTGGAAAATTCTGAAAGAGATGGGAATACCAGACCACCTGATCTGCCTCTTGAGAAACCTATATGCAGGTCAGGAAGCAACAGTTAGAGCTGGACATGGAACAACAGACTGGTTCCAAATAGGAAAAGGAGTACATCAAGGCTGTATATTGTCACTCTGTTTATTTAACTTCTATGCAGAGTACATCATGAGAAACGCTGGGCTGGAAGAAGAACAGGCTGGAATCAAGATTGCTGGGAGAAATATCAATAACCTCAGATATGCAGATGACACCACCCTTATGGCAGAAAGTGAAGAGGAAATAAAAAGCCTCTTGATGAAAGTGAAAGAGGAGAGTGAAAAAGTTGGCTTAAAGCTCAACATTCAGAAAACTAAGATCATGGCATCTGGTCCCATCGCTTCACGGGAAATAGTTGGGAAACAGTGTCAGACTTTATTTTTCTGGGCTCCAAAACCACTGCAGATGGTGCTTGCAGCCATGAAATTAAAAGACGCTTACTCCTTGGAAGGAAAGTTATGACCAACCTAGATAGCATATTGAAAAGCAGACTGAACTGAACTATGGTAACCCAGTTATCACTTGAGGCCTCTCTGTCCCTCTAAATGTTAAAAGAACTGGTTTCCCCAGTTTCATTACTACATGGGGTCTGAACCCTCATATATTATTTTTGGCATATTTCTGATCTGTCTGCTTTTTCCATTCCTATATGAGCTGCCATCTCAGTTTGACCTTGCACTATTTTCCAGGGGAAAGCTAATCACACTCATGAATTGGTGCATGATACTGGATGCTTGGGGCTGGTGCACTGGGACGACCCAGAGGGATGGTATGGGGAGGGAGGAGGGAGGAGAGTTCGGGATGGGGAACACATGTATACCTGTGGCAGATTCACTTTGATATATGGCAAAACCAATACAATATTGTAAAGTTAAATAACATTTTAAAAAGGAAAAAAAAAAAAGAAAGAAAGAAAAGCAGAGACATTACTTTGCCAACAAAGGTCCATCTAGTCAAGGCTATGGTCTTTCCTGTGGTCATGTATGGATGTGAGAGTTGGACTGTGAAGAAGGCTGAGCGCCAAAGAATTGATGCTTTTGAACTGTGGTGTTGGAGAAGACTCTTGAGAGTCCCTTGGACTGCAAGGAGATCTAACCAGTCCATTCTGAAGGAGATCAGCCCTGGGATTTCTTTGGAAGGAATGATGCTAAAGCTGAAACTCCAGTACTTTGGCCACCTCATGTGAAAAGCTGACTCATTGGAAAACACCCTGATGCTGGGAGGGATTGGGGGCAGGAGAAGGGGACAACAGAGGATGAGATGGCTTGATGACATTAGCACCTCACTGGATGTGAGTTTGAGTGAACTCTGGGAGTTGGTGATGGACAGGGAGGCCTGGTGTGCTGCGATTCATGGGGTCGCAAAGAGTCGGACACAACTGAGAGACTGAACTGAACTAAACTGATGTATTCTCATACATCAATGATGAAAAATCATTCTGAGCTTACTGAAAGGTAACCTGATGTTATATTTAAATGTTTTAAAGCTTTGGGTCCTATAACTACACTGCTAGGTATTTAGCTTAAGAAACACAGAGAGAAACACACGAAGATATATGTATAATGAACGATATTCACCATAGTCATATTTAGTAGTAGAAGAGGAAACAATGTCCTTATGTCCAACCGTTATTAAACAAATTACAGTGTGTCCTAGTTGCAGACATGGAGAAGACTGGCATTCAGGTCCATCCAAGTCTGGGGTTTGCCAAGCATATGTAACAAGAAGACAATAGAACAAGATGGCTCAGTCTGCTGGCAGCATTTGGTGGAAGGAAGGGTCATGAAGTCTAAGCTGGGGGAGGAGGAAGTCAGGAAGAGTTGCCTGATAATCAGGGAGCAAATCTAGAAGATAACAGCCTATGAGACAAAGCAACTGAAGAATCAGTGTACCGAAAATAATTGAGTGAGATTGCTGGAAAGGGGTTGTGTCATTTCAAAGGCAAAACTCTTCTGAGTGAAAACCAGAGAATGAATGGCCCTGGGAGTGCTTGGCTTGAGCAGTGAAAGACGATCTTGGAGGTCAAAGGACCATGTCTTTACTGACACTGTGCTGGGCCAGGAGGAAGGCAGGGCAGTGGGTGGAAAGAAGGTCTGTGAACCAAGCGCCAAAATCTTTTATGAGGGGGCCTATTAGTCTGCTAGGGCTGCCATAATGAAGTAGCATACACTGGGTGGCTTAAAAAAGAGGAATTTGTTTTCTCACAGTTCTGGAGCCTAGAAGTTCAAGATCAAGGTGTTGGCAGGGCAGGTGGCTGGTTACTCCCTGTGTCTTCACAAGATCTTCCCTCATATGTCTGTGTCTTAATTTCCTTTTCTCATAGGGACAGCAATTATACTGGACTAAGGCCCATCTGAATGACCTCATTTGACCTTAGTCACCTCTTTAAAGACCTTATCTCCAAAGGGAACTCTCTTACACTGTTGGTGGGAATGTGAATTGGTATAATCACTGTGGAGAACTGTATGGAGGTTCCTTAAAATACCAAAGATAGAACTACCATATGATCCAGCAATCTCACTCCTGGGCATATATCCTGAGAAAACTATAATCTGAAGGATATATGCACCCTAAATCATTGCAGCACTGTCTACAATAGCCAAGACATAGAAGCAACCAAAATAAATGTCCATTGACAAAGGAATGGATGCAGAAGATGCGGTACAGATATACAGTGGAATAGTACTCAGCCATGCAAAAATGAAATAATACCATTTGCAGCAATATGGATAGAACTAGAGAGTATCATACTAAGTGAAGTCAAGTCATACAAGAGAATGATAAATATATGATATTGGCTATGTGAGGCATTTTAAAAAATGGTACAAATGAGCTTATCTACAAAACAGAAATAGAATCACAGATATAGAAAACAAACTTATGGTTATTGGGGAAGAGGGAGGGAAGCATAAGTTGGGAGATTGGGATTGACATATACACATTACTATATATAAAACAGATAATTAATAAGGACCTACCATAGAGCACATGAAACTCTACTCAATACTCAGTAATGACCTATATGGGAAAAGAATCTAAAAAGAATGGGTATATGTGTATGTGGGGTTTCCCTGGTAGCTCAGCTGGTAAAGAATCCACCTGCAATGCAGAAGACCCCAGTTTGATTCCTGGGTGGGGAAGATCCCCTGGAGAAGGGATAAGCTACCTGCTCCAGTATTTTTAGGCTTTCCTGATGGCTCAGACAGTAAAGAATCCTCCTGCAATGCAGGAGCCCTGGGCTTGATTGGGGGTTGGGAAGATCCCCTCGGGAAAGGCATAGTAACCCACTCCAGTATTCTTGTCTGGAGAATCCCCATGAACAGGGAAGCCTGGCTCTGTTCATGAGGTCGAAAAGAATTGGACACAACTGAGTGACTAAGCACAGCACAGCGCGTATGTATAAGTAAAACCAATTCACTCTGTTATACAGCCGAAACTAACACAACATTGTAAATCAAATATACTCCAATACAATTTAGAAGACAAAGACCTTATTCCAAATAAAGTCACATTCTAAGGCCCTAGGGGGATGATAAGACTTCAACATATGAATGTGGAGAGGGAGACACAATTCAGCCCATACAAGGATTGGCCAGGAGGTTGTTAAGTGACAAAAAATAGAAGGAATACAGGGGAATATATCAAATTAGATGAACATAATAAGGGAGAAATGACTTTTAGTGGCAGTGTGTTTTAATATGACACCAACTTCAGCAACCCAGCCATACATGAAGGAAAAAAAAAAAACCTCTCCATTTGAGAAAGTGATCACAAATATCACATCCTTAATAGTGAGGCAGGTAAGGCCAGAAAATAAAAGGAACATTTAGTAAAGAAAGTAAAGATTTAGCAGAAAAAACATTCAGTTAAAATAGTATAACAGGTTCACACTTTATCACACTCCCCCATCTCTAAACACAGGTGAATGTGACCAAATACAAAAAGAGCAAACAAAAGCAACATAGCCTGGCTTTTAAAGAAGTATCACCCTAGACCAGGAACAGAGTAGAAACATCCATGGCTAAAGCACAGCCCTGCTGGGCGCTAATGCAGATGCCAGCAGGAGGTGGGTTGCTCATCATCTCTGGGAATAAAAACACCCCAAGGACTGGGGATGGTCCCTCCTTTCTCAGAGTAGCTAAAATAAAATCACTTTGCTTTTATGAAGTTTACCAGTGAGCTCCACTACACTAAATCCAGAAGTGAGCTCTCAACCCTCACATTCTTTTTTCCTGTTGTTAACATCCATTTGTCTTACCACTCTCTTCTTTTCCCTTAATTCTCTTTGCAACTCTTTTAACTCTTTCCTCTTGAAATGCTTTGTTCACTTAGCTTCACAAACTCCCTTCTTATTCTCATATTTCAATGGCCTTTTCTCATCTTCTTTACTGGCTCCTCTTCACCTCTCCCCGGTTCAAACACGGGCATTATCAAGACCATGACTCTTGGCCCTATTAATTCTCTGCTCACACTCTCTCCCTTCATGACTTCATTCATCTCATGGCCTATTGATCACATATACGACTCCCAGATTAGATGTCTGTCCCAAACCCCAAAGTATATTCCCAACTTCCCATTCACATCTCCACTTGGATATCTTATAGGCATTCTATTATTTCTAAAGTGTTTTTTTTTTTTTTTATGTGTACCATTTTTAAAGTCTTTATTGAATTTGTTACAACATTGTTTGCTTTACAAACACTGTTTTGAGTTTTTTGCTGTGAGGCATGTAGGATCCTAGCCTCCAATCAGAAATCAAACCCTCACTCCTACACTGGAAGGTGAAATTTTAAAACTAGTGGGCCACCAGAGAAATCCCTTCGGCAGGCATTCTAAATAAATGCTTCCAAAACTGAACTCTTGCTCTCCGCCCCTTCCTACCACCCATCTCCCATCTCACATGGGTCAAATCTGTTCTTCCAAATTCTTTGTAAAAAATATTTATTTGGCTGTGTTGGGTCTTAGTTGTGGCACACAGCATCTTTCCACGTAATGCACAGACTCTTTAGTTGCAGCCTGTGGGTTTAGTTGAGCCATGTAGCATATGGGATCTTAGTCCCCCAACCAGGGATGGAACCCGAGTCCCCTGCATTGCAAGGCAGATTCTTAAGCACAGGATCATCAGGGAAGTCCCCTGCTCTTCCCACATTCTTCACCATTCTTCATTCATCTTACTGAACAGCTGACTTCCAACTGACTACAATCCTTCCAACTGACTACAACACTTCATTGCTCTCTATCTTATTACACATCTAATCCATTTAGTGGAATCTTCAAAATACTTATAACCTCCATCACTTTTGCCCAGATTGTTCATTCCACACACTCCAGCCACACTGGTCCCCTTCCTGTGCCCCAAGTAAGCACAGTAGGGTTCTTCTTCCTCAGAACCTTTGCACTTCTTTCCTCTGTTTAGAATTCTCCTCTCCTTAGTTCAGGTCTTTACTTGAATATCACTTTCCCAGCAGTCCTTCCCTGATCATTTTATATACGATAACCAGGATGATGACTATGCCACAGGCCTAGAAAGTAATCAGTCCAAACTTGAAGAGAAAAGCAAAGGGCCCCTAGAGAATATCTTCAAATGTAACAAACTGGGCTATTAAGGAGCTGATGACCCTATCAGGTGAAAGCAGGCAATTCTTTTTATGCCATTCTTTAAAGCTGCAGCTGAGAACGTAAAGCAACACTGATAATGTACAAGTCACACTCCAGCTAACTGAGGTGGATGCTTAGCGAGAGCAGTGAGTAGAGTTGAAGGCTGGGGATTCCCACATGGAATATTGGCCAAATATATTGAGAATTCACTAAGAACCAGGGCCTTGTGTGTGCTTAGTCGCTTTAGCCGTGTCCAGCTCTTTTTGACCTCATGAACTGTAACCCAACAGGGTCCTCTGTCCATGGGGATTCTCCAGGCAAGAATACAGAAGTGGGTTGCCATGCCCTACTCCAGGTCATCTTCCCAACCCAGGGATTGAATCCACATCTCCTGCATCTCCTTCCCTGCATTGCAGGCAGATTCTTTACCCATTGAGCCACCTGGGAAGCCCTTTCTAAATAGTTTAAGAGGATTCTGTCATTTAATTCTTGTAACAGCCTTATAAAGTAGGTATTATAGTTATCCCCATTTTATAGATGTACTGAGGAGTCTAGATACAGTGCCTAGGGTGATGTGTTAAGGAAAAGATTTACATTATTATTTAGAGTTACAAAAGCAATTAATAAATGCATCATTAATAAGAGTAAAGTCTTTAGAAATAGCACAAGCATGCTAAAGTCCTTACCTTTCATGGCAGGGAATGAATATATATTGCTCAGACTTGTATACAATGATAATTCAAGAGGGGGAAGCATCAGCACATTGTCTGGGATGATTACAGAGGTAACCATAAGAAGAACTAAAAAGAAAATTGGACACTGAGAATCTGGTTAGGAGAGGAGATATTTATTTTCTATATGATCATCTCCAATTCAAATTTTATTATCAATACACATATTGCAGTTGTAATAAAAATTCAAGACTTCCCTGGTGGTCCAGGGGTTAAGAATCTGCTTTCCAATGCAGGGGATGCAGGCTTGATCCCTGGCTGAGGAGCCAAGATCCCACATATGGGGCAACTAAGCCTGCACACCACAGTGAAAACCCAAAACAGCCAATAATAACAATAAATTATAATAAAAATCCCTTAAGAGCACAAGTGAGAATTTGGAAAGGCAGCTGGGCAGGCAGCTGGGCAACAGTGGTGGCGTGCAGAAATCAAGAGCGTCCCCAGCTATTTGGAGGGAAGCAGCCAGTTATCCAAGAATCAGCAGAGAAGACAAGTTCTGGAAGTAGGAAGCAACCAGCTCAGGGATCTGCAGACTGGTGTCTCCTGGCCATCCCATCCCACTCCCCCACTGAAACCCTGTGCCACACTCAATACCTCTGAGCACTTGAGGAGCTGTCCAGCCTTCACATGAAATCTGCAGGGGATTTTTTTCTGCACAAAGAGTTTTGTTTTTTGTTTGTTTTTTAAATGTGTAACATGGGTGTGATTTAAGTCAATACATTTTTAAGGGATTTCACATGATCTCATTCTTTCCACTGCCAATCACCTCAGTTCCTACAAAATCATAATATTCAAGATACATACGACAGCTCTTTCCAAAAGACATTTTGCACAATCCACAGCTGCCATATCAGTCAGTCAGTCAGTCCAACGGAATACAGACACACTTTGACATTCCCCATCTGTAATCTTTGGGATTCAATTTCCTCAAGCAATTTACTTTAGGACCATGTTTAGGGTCTGCAGACAGAACTGCCTGGTTCTGAATTTGACACCCTCTAAAAATGTATTAAGTGTAAAGCATATTCACCCCTAAGCTATCACATCCTAGGGCAGTACAGACTGTTGGGGTATGTCAATACCTAAAGATTAAAAAAAAAAAGTTTGTTAGGTTTTTCATAGTTTTCTTGGCAACTTTGTCTTGTAGTTCTTTCCCACAGATCGAACAGGCAGTTCTAAGAGTAAAGGAAACCACATACTTACTCTACGAGGCATTTCCAATGATGTAGGTTTATTGGAAAAGCCCCATCGGGATAGACCTCAACTAGATCTGCAGTTTTCATGTCTTGTACTTCCTCTATCATTAAGCATACATACATATATTTGTAACTACATTCATGTATTTAGGGATATTACTCGTTCCTGTAGGGTAAATCTACATGTCACGCCCATCAGAAGACTAGGGACTTTCGCTGAGTAGGTCAGGCAGAGCAACAGTTCTAGAAAGCAAAACCCTGGACCCTTTATTACAATGACAGACAAGCACACAACTTCTGCAACTGAATTTTTCTCAGTCAGCTCTGGATAAGGCCATCTTCTGTCAAGATTGCATCATTTTGATTATACATAATTTTAAACTGCCATGTAATTCTCATATAGGACTATCATCTGAGACTTGATTGTCAAAAATGTATTCATGTTCCAGAAAGGGCTTCACAGGTGGAACATTTTACCCCCAAACAAATTTGAGTGCTGAGAACTCTCCTTTTTAATAGAGCAAAGAGAAATAAATGCTTTTCTGTGAAGACCCATAAATTGATAATTTACCTTAAAACCTACGAAGGAAGATTTTACAGAGGACAGCAACTACTGAATCATTCTGTTGTTAAATCAATTACTGCATCTGATTAGTTTTCCAGTAATCCTTGAAGTAGAGAAAATGTTGTTGGCAAAACAGTAAAACCCTGGCAGCTCAGAAATGTAAACATTAGCAGCCATTCAGAAACAAACAGGCAACTTAGTATAATGCAGAAGAAGCCTCTGATCTAATTACTTCCGCTAGTAAAGCCTACAATTTTTCTTCCCACTGATTTATTTAGTTTCACAGCATGAGTTCAATTAATTTCTTTTTACTCAGAGGTCATGTAAATTCATATCTTCACTATAAGTATTTTGAAATGTCTAATAACTATGCAAAACTTGGTTAACTCTTTGGTACCTGAAGTTACCACATGTACAAAAAGATTACATACTTGGTACAGAGAAGGCACTCATTATTTAAATAGCACGATACAATAAATCATATCAAATGACTATAAAGATTAGTCATAGTTTAGAAAGTGAGACCATATTTAGACCACGCAATAAATAAACATAAAACCATTAAATTAAATGTCAAACTAAGCAGAAAATTGTAAATGTGCCAATAATTAAAGTTTTGAATAAACAAGAGCAAATATTTAATAACTGAATATTACTGAAACTTCAGAAATTTTGTTTCTGCAATTTTCCCCTTTTGTATTAATATATTTCAGCTATACGTCCTCACCAAAGTGGCCTCTTTTTTCACCTGTAGAGATGGTCCCTACAAACAGAATGGACAGAAGTGAACAATGTACTTTCCCCTTCAGGTGTTGCAAATAATCAGATGGCTACGTGTAAACCATGACTCAAGCCCCAGGTAATTATCTAGGTACTGGGAGGAAAAGATGGTCAAGGACTATACTTAGCAGATCACAGCACTTGTTTTCATAATTCAATTGAATTCATCCTAATCTTCTAAATTCTGTTTTATAGAATGAGAACCATCTTAGAGCCACTGTATCTGAAAACAGCCCTTGAAACAGAGGATCTGATATTCCATTTTATCTGTGATTCCTGCCAAATTGAGTGATGCTACATTTTCTAACCCCTTTATCAGGCATTTCTTAGCAAAAGTACTTGGGAGGAAGGATTTTGGTTTCAAACTTTGAGAAATGTGTTAGATTGGCCGAATAGTTCATTCAGGTTTGTCCATAACACCTTAACGAACTTTGTGGCCAACCCAATAGAAGGATCAAAGAAAGAAAGCAGTATTTTTCTTCCTGCTAATTCTGGGGCATTTTATTTCTTTTCAACCTGTTTTATGGTTAACTACTCATCAAGGTCTCAACAGACACTGTGGGATGTGTATGTAAAATAAGAAGGTAAAGAAAACCATCAATTTATACAAAATCATATTCCAAAAGTGGCCTGGCACGGTTGGTACACACTCAGTTTCTAATAGCTACACATATCTGGATTCAAATCCCAACTCTGTCACTCACAAGCTCCATGATCTATAAAGCAAATGGAATGATAGCATATCTCTGAGAGGGCTAGGGACAAACACAGACAAGTAGTAGTAAAAAGGAAGTGTAAAGCTCAGGGCATTGGAGGCCTGGTGCCTACTAAGTCACCAATAAATAGCTGGGAGTGCGTGCTAAGTTGCTCCAGGTATGTCTAACTCTTTACAACCCATGGACTGTAGCCTGCCAGGCTCCTCTGTCCAAAGGATTCTCCAAGCAAGAATACTGGAGTTGGTTGCCATTTCCTTCTCCAGGGATCTTCCCAACCCAGGGATCAAACATGTCTCTTATGTCTCCTACTTTGGCAGGCAGGTTCTTTACCACTAGCACCACCTGGGAAGTCCAGTAAATAGCTATTGTTACTCAAAAATTATTTAGTTTTTGGTCCATGGTTTATTCTTTCTCTTAGACGAGAAGTTATAAACAGTGGTTAGAATTCCATGTTAGGCTTCCAAAGCCTATTTTACTCATAATGTTTATAGCCTGGCAGTCATAGTGTTATAAAATCAAACCACCAATTTCACCGAATCACCAGCCTTGACCTCATATAGTCAGCCAACTTCCCAGACCAGACTCTGCCTCTTTCAGACCCTCCAGAAGTTGGAGACCCATCAGGAAGTGGTGGCCCTGGTGACACCAGCCAGAGCTCTGTGCCTTTCCTGCAGATACGCGGTCACCCCAGGTGTGGCTTTACAACCTCGTGAATCTGGGTTCTTGGGAGACTTCCAGAGCTTGGCAGTGATCAGGCATCACTCTGCTGAACCAAACAAGAGCTCAGAGCCAGACCCAGGAACACTGTGTTCCTTGAGTAGTTTTATCCTCCTTGCATGCACTGCTCAGAACATTGTGGGGATCGATAGAGGTTAATTAACTTAAAATTACAAATGGCTCCTCACAGTTGGCCTCCAGTCTCTGCTATGGGCTGTACTCATTCTCGTCTCTGAGACATGACCAGGAGCTTTCCTTTTCCTGAAATTCTCTCCCTCCCCTTTCCTATGAATAAGTCAATAATCATCCCTAAGACCCAGCTCAGAGGCCACCCTCTCCCAACACCCATTCCGGGCTCCCCTGAATGTCAGTCTCTCCGTAGGGGGGCACTGTAGCACATCTTGCCCAGACCTATTCTGCACTGTCTTTGTAGGGGCTTTCAAGCTCTCATGTACACAGAATCATCTGGGCAGTTTGTGAACAAAAAGTGTCCCTGGACTTCATGACCAGAGACTCTGTAACAAGCTGAGGAAGCATCCAAGAGCCTGTTCTGTTACAAGCTCCCAAAAATTGTTCTGATGGAGAAGATGGCATCATGTGGGAAAGAGAGCATCCAGGCAGAGATGGTTGCACTTACTGTTCTGTCCCCACCAGTGGGTACTGTTCTATCCACAAATATTGGAGAAGGAAATGACCACCCACTCCAGTATTCTTGCCTGGGAAATCCCATGGACAGAGAAGCTTGGTGGGCTACAGTCCATGGGATCACAAAGAGTCGGACATGACTGAGCAACTAAACAACAATCTCCAAATATATTAGGTGCTCAATAAATGTTGTTTAAAGGAGTGGGGAGTGTTAAAATAAGTGGATATTCATCTATCAACAGGTAGGTGTTTATTGAGTGTATACTAAGTATACAAGGTCCTATCAACATTGAAGCAGGTACTTGTCAAAATTCAATATGGAGCATGAGGTGCATGAAATCAAATAAAAATAAAGGAAAGTAAGACTTTTCTGTTACCCTGTCACAGAGCCAGAATGTGTCAGGGTCACTTTCAGGCCAGTGGTTCTCAACTGTATCCACACACTGGAATCCCCTGGGGACTTTAAAATACTGATGCCTTGACCTTCATCCCCAGAGCTTCTGAATATATCTGGGACTGACAGTGTGCACCGAGATGTCTAAAGGCTCCCAGGTGCTTCTTCTGTGTGGCCACAGTTGAGTCACTGCTGCAGGCTCACACAGCCCCTACTGGAACCTCTCCAGCGACACCTAGTTTATGTCTGCCTCGCTTTCCCACATCTGTTTTCTGCTCTCCTCCTCTCACCTTTCACCAGATTCAAAGCTTCTTCTTAAAGTGATGTACCAAATCATATTCCCCTTTGATTTTTCTAGTGTGCCCATGACAAGAGTCTATACTTAGGAGGTGCAGTTTTGTGATTTATAACAAGAAATATATAGCTAGTCTTTATCCCTGTCCCTTGTGTAGAACATCTCTTATCTCTAGTACAGACTCCTAAAACTCTTGGAATTTCCTAAGTGAGGGGAGAGATAAAGGTGTCTTGTGTTATGTTAATGAGGTGGTTTTGGAAAGCCCCTAGATCATCTAAGGTTGGGGGCTGATTGCCAGTGGGCCTAACCATGTGATTTCAGAGCTGGAACTTGTAGTCCCACTCCCTAACCTCTGGAGAGGGGAGGGGCTGGAGGTTGAATCAACTGCCAACAGCCAGTTATTTAGTTAATCATGACTTTATAAAGAAGTCTCAATAAACTCCAAAGGGACAAGGTTAGGAGGGCTTCTGGGATGGTGAACAAGTGCTGGGAGAGTGTGTGGAAGCTATGTGCCCTCCCCCGATAACTTGCTCTATGACATCTCTTCCATCTGGCTGTTTCTGAGTTATGTCCTTTTCTAATAAACCAGTAATCTCTTGAGTACACTGATTCTCTGAGCTCTGTGAGTTCCTCTAGAAAATTAATAGAATCCAAGGAGGGAGTTTGCAAGGAATCCAAGGTTTGTAGAACCCAGGATCTACAGCCTATCAATCAGAGGTGCAGGTGACCATCTGGACTTGTGGTTGACCCCTGAAGTGTTGTAAGTATGATTGTAATGTGAGAGTAAAGGAGAAACACAGAAGGAAGACTGAGATTTTCTTAAATAGAAAGAGAGCAGTAAAATTTTGTGGAATGAGGATACCACTGGCATGGATTTAAATCTCAGCAACCATGAGTGAGTTGGACCAAGAAAAATTTCAAAAACTAAACCACAGCATGAAAACACTGAATCAGATCAGATCAGATCAGTCGCTCAGTCGTGTCCGACTCTTTGCGACCCCATGAACTGCAGCACGCCAGGCCTCCCTATCCATCACCAGCTCTCGGAGGTCACTCAGACTCACATTCATCGAGTCAGTGATGCCATCCAGCCATCTCATCCTCTGTCGTCCCCTTCCCCTCCTGCCCTCAATCCCTCCCAGCATAAGAGTCTTCTCCAATGAGTCAACTCTTCGCATGAGGTGGCCAAAATACTGGAGTTTCAGCTTTAGCATCATTCCTTCCAAAGAAATCCCAGGCGATCTCCTTCAGATTGGACCGGTTGGATCTCCGTGCAGTCCAAGGGACTCGCAAGAGTCTTCTCCAACACCACAGTTCAAAAGCATCAATTCTTCGGCACTCAGCCTTCTTCACAGTACAACTCTCACATCCATACATGACCACCGGAAAGACCATAGCCTTGACTGGGCGAACTTTGTTGGCAAAGTGATGTCTCTGCTTTTGAATATGCTATCTAGGTTGGTCATAACTTTCCTTCTAAGGAGTAAGCGTCTTTAATTTCATGGCTGCAGTCACCATCTGCAGTGATTTTGGAGCCCAGAAAAATAATTCTGACACTGTTTCCACTGTTTCTCCATCTATTTCCCATGTAGTGATGGGACCAGATGCCATGATCTTCGTTTTCTGAATGTTGAGCTTTAAGTCAACCTTTTCACTCTCCACTTTCACTTTCATCAAGAGGCTTTTTAGTTCCTCTTCACTTTCTGCCATAAGGGTGGTGTCATCTGCATATCTGAGGTTATTGATATTTTTCCCGGCAATCTTGATTCCAGCTTGTGTTTCCTCCAGTCCAGCATTTCTCATGATGTACTCTGCATATAAGTTAAATAAACATGGTGACAATATACAGCCTTGATGTACTCCTTTTCCTATTCGGAACCAGTCTGTTGTTCCATGACCAGTTCTAACTGTTGCTTCCTGACCTGCATACAGATTTCTCAAGAGGCAGATCAGGTGGTCTGGTATTCCCATCTCTCTCAGAATTTTCCAGAGTTTATTGTGATCTACACAGTCAAAGGCTTTGGCATAGTCAATAAAGCAGAAATAGATGTTTTTCTGGAACTCTCTTGCTTTTTCCATGATCCAGCGGATGTTAGCAATTTGATCTCTGGTTCCTCTGCCTTTTCTAAATCCAGCTTGAACATCAAGAAGTTCACGGTTCACATATTGCTGAAGCCTGGCTTGGAGAATTTTGAGCATTACTTTACTAGCGTGTGAGATGAGTGCAATTGTGCGGTAGTTTGAGCACTCTTTGGCATTGCCTTTCTTTGGGATTGGGATGAAAACTGACCTTTTCCAATCTTGTGGTCACTGCTGAGTTTTCCAGATTTGCTGGCATATTGAGTGCAGCACTTTCACAGCATCATCTTTCAGGATTTGGAATAGCTCCACTGGAATTCCATCACCTCCACTAGCTTTGTTCATAGTGATGCTTTCTAAGGCCCACTTGACTTCACATTCCAGGATGTCTGGCTCTAGGTCAGTGATCACACCATCATGATTATCTGGGTCATGAAGCTCTTTTTGTACAGTTCTTCTGTGTATTCTTGCCACCTCTTCTTAATATCTTCTGCTTCCATTAGGTCCATACCATTTCTGTCCTTTATCGAGCCCATTTTTGCATGAAATGTTCCTTTGGTATCTGTGATTTTCTTGAATAGATCCTTAGTCTTTCCCATTCTGTTGTTTTCCTCTATTTCTTTGCATTGATCGCTGAAGAAGGCTTTCTTATCTCTTCTGCTATTCTTTGGAGCTCTGCATTCAGATGTTTATATCTTTCCTTTTCTCCTTTGCTTTTCGCTTCTCTTCTTTTCGCAGCTATTTGCAAGGCCTCCCCAGACAGCCATTTTTTTTCTTTTTTATGGGGGGTGGCCTCATCTATTTCTCACTTCCACTTATAATCATAAGGGATTTGATTTAGGTCATACCTGAATGGTCTAGTGTTTTCCTACTTTCTTCAATTTAAGTCTGAATTTGGCCATAAGAGTTATGTTGAGCACAGTCAGCTCCTGGTCTTGTTTTTGCTGATTGTATAGAGCTTCTCCATCTTTGGCTGCAAGAATATAATCGACCTGATTTCGGTGTTGACCATCTGGTGATGTTCATGTATAGAGTCTTCTCTTGTGTTGTTGGAAGAGGGTATTTGTATGACCAGTGCATTTTCTTGGCAAAACTCTGTTAGTCTTTGCCCTGCTTCATTCCGTATTCCAAGGCCAAATTTGCCTGTTACTCCAGGTGTTTCTTGACTTCCTACTTTTGCATTCCAGTCCCCTATAATGAAAAGGACATCTTTTTTGGGTGTTAGTTCTAAAAGGTCTTGTAGGTCTTCATAGAACCATTCAACGTCAGCTTCTTCAGCGTTACTGGTTGGGGCACAGATTTGGATTACTGTGACATTGAATGGTTTGCCTTGGAAACGAACAGAGATCATTCTGTCATTTTTGAGATTGCATCCAAGTACTGCATTTCGGACTCTTTTGTTGACCATGATGGCCACTCCATTTCTTCTGAGGGTTTCCTGCCCACAGTAGTAGATATAATGGTCCTCTGAGTTAAATTCACCCATTCCAGTCCATTTTAGTTCGCTAATTCCTCGAATGTCAACACTCACTCTTGCCATCTCTTGTTTGACCACTTCCAATTTGCCTTGATTCATGGACCTGACATTCCAAGTTCCTATGCAATATTGTTCTTTACAGCATCGGACTTTGCTTCTATCACCAGACACATCTACAGCTGGATATTCTTTCTGCTTTGGTTCCATCCCTTCATTCTTTCTGGAATTGTTTCTCCACTGATCTCCAGTAGCATATTGGGCCCCTACTGACCTGATAGGCAAAATCCTATCATTTTGCCTTTTCATACTGTTCATGGGGTTCTCAAGGCAAGAATACTGAAGTGGTTTGCCATTCCCTTCTCCAGTGGACCACACCCTGTCAGATCTCTCCACCATGACCCGCCCATCCTGGGTTGCCCCACAGCCATGGCTTAATTTCATTGAGTTAGACAAGGCTGTGGTCCTGGTGTGATTAGATTGACTAGTTTTCTGTGAGTATGGTTTCAGTGTATTTGCCCTCTGATGCCCTCAGCGCATTTAAAAAATAGAAACCAGGAACAAGCTGGCCCTTTAAGCACTGGGGAAGTTGCAGAAGAATGTAAAATGATACAGACTCAACAGAGAAGAACAGCAGCTACAAGCCAAAGGGAGCTCTTTAGGAACCTAGCATGAAAAAACAACAACCCTGGACCATCAAATACTTAAACAGGAGAGTGTCTGGAGGTCAGCACCATGGACAGAGGCATCTGGAAGGCTCAATAAAGAAGGAACCAAAGGAACCACAAAGGGACTGCGACCCTGCCTTCAAATTACCAATCAAAGCTACTTTCTTTTATCCCAGAAAAAAACATACAACACAAAGGATATTCTAGCTACTCTTGAGAAGACTGATTAACTTTAAGCTCTTGTGGTAAGTAAGGCCTTTCAACTAGGAGCATTTGCTATTTTATTGACAAATCTAATGTAAATAATAAAATTCTATTGTTTCTGGCCCCCTAATGAAACTTCAAGTTTCTAATCTTTTTAAAAAACATTTTTATTATTGCATTAGCAAATGATCATAAAATACTTCTTTTAGTAGACCCGAAAGATGAAACTGAATTTTTTTTTCAAGTATAATATGACAATATGAAAGAATGCTGCTGCTGCTGCTACTAAATAATTTCAGTCATGTCCAACTCTGTGCGACCCCATAGATGGCAGCCCACCAGACTCCACCATCCCTGGGATTCTGCAGGCAAGAACACTGGAGTGGGTTGCCATTTCCTTCTCCAGTGCATGAAAGTGAAAAGTGAAAGGGAAGTCGCTCAGTGGTGTCTGACTCTTAGCGACCCCATGGACTGCAACCCACCAGGCTCCTCCATCCATGGGACTTTCCAGGCAAAACTACTGGAGTGGATTGCCATTGCCTTCTCTGGATATGAAAGAATATTAGAACCTAAATGGACTCCTCCATTACAAAATTAGGGCTTGGTTTCAGATCAGCTATCAAGGATGAGATTCACATGTCAGCATATTAGAGACCCTGAGAGACAAAGCAAAGGTAACCCATAATTTTTGAACTCTGCCTGCATACCAGAAGTGATGAGGGATTTCCGATTAATCTCATTTAATCCTCATCAATGCCCTCTTCCTGCAGCTTTATACTGATATTCCCATTATGCACATGCAGATAGGGAGTATCAGAGAGGATAAGCAAGTTCTCTGAGGTCACCCAGCTGCTAAGGAACAAAGTAAGCATTTGGTCTTCTGCTTAACTCTGAAGTTTGCTTTCTTTTTTTTTTTAAGCTACTCAGCTGTGTTACCAGACCTGGGCAGCACACATCATTTTAACCTATGACAAATTGGATATTTCCTTTATCCACTACCTCCTAAAGGCATTATAATCCAGAATAAAACACAGATATGCAGAACTAAACTGTAGTCCATGAAAATCAATTTTATTTAAACCAATATTAAAACTATCTCATAATAAAATAACTGTACCTGCTGAGTATAATAACTAAGACAATCACTTTATATGTGGTTTAATAACCATAAGCAGCCTGAAATATAGCTTCATTAAGGCCAGAGTTAGTTTTCCTAGTGGTCTCTTGCTCTTTTATTGTACATGTTATATGTTTTTTATACATATTCTCACCAATACAGATGAATTAACATGCAAATATGAGTATGACTTCTAGGAACTTAAAACTACTTAAAGGGGACCCAAATGATACAGAAAAGCTGAGATTTTAATGTGAAAAAACTACAATGCTGGAAAACATTATTTAATTTTAACAGATCTTTATTTATTTGACCATACTGGGTCTTAGCTTGGCTCACTGGATCTTTGATCTTCATTGCAGCATGCAGGATCCTTAGTTGTGGCATATGGGATCTAGTCCCTTGACCAGGGATCAAAGCTAGGCCACCTGCCTTAGGAGCATGGAGCCTTAACCACTGGACCACAAGGGAAATTCCTAGAAAACGTATTTGGATTTAATATCTAAAACATAATGAGTGGGGACTTCCTTGGTGGTCCAGTGATTAAGAATACACCTCCTAATTCAGGGGACAAAGGTTCAATCCCTGGTCAGGGAACTAAGATCCCACGTGCAACTGAATCCAAACTCTAGAGCCTGCATGCCACAACTAGAGAACTTGTGTGCTTCAACAAAGATCCCAAGTGCCACAACTAAGATCTGATACAGTCAAATAAATATTAAAATATATCTACAAAATAAGTTTTCATTTTCTTCTCTGTAAAAAGCATAAGATTACACCTTAAACTATGCATTACAAGGAAAATTGTAATGCAATGTGAATTTTCTGGGCAGGTCAATTCATTTACATGAGCCCTTAAAAGTAGAGAACTTCCTCTAGATAGAGACGAGAGACACAATAAATGACCAGGTCAGAGGGATTCTAAGTGTGAGAAGCAGTTAAAGCTTTAACTGGCACCAGGATGGAGAGGGTAATATGATGGAAGGAGCAGAACAAGCCTAGGACGGCCTCCAGCTGACAGCCATCAAGGAAGCATGGTCCTACAACCACAAAGAATTGGATTTGATCAATAGAATGTGCTTGAAAGCAGAGAAGAACGCAACCCTCCCAACCTTGATTTTGTCTCTGCGAGACTTAAAGTGGAGGACCCAGCTGAGGCATGCTGTACCATGACTCCTGCTCTATGGAACTGAAAGATAATTAATGAATGTTGTAAGCCATTAAATTTGTGGCAATTTGTTACAGCAGCAATAGAAAGTGAATACAGTATACATACCTTATAATTAACCCTGCTTAATATGGGGAGGAGTCATTCATGGATTAACGACTCCTAATACATTTAAAAATGCACTTTTAATTGTATTGCTCCTAATATATTTAAAAATCACCTCCCTCATCTTTATTTTAGGCTGTTTGGACGTACGGTATATGTGCTAATTGATTTTTCAATCACTGTCATGTTTTCAGATCAAAGGATAAAGTTAGCAATCTAGAGGGACTCATTCACAAAACACACATCATTACTGTAAACACTCACTTCACTTTCATTCTCACAAAACTCTCTGGGAAAAAATTCCTCATTTGGCTTTTTCTAAATACCTCTCCATCCTTGTTAAGAGGCTTAAGCAATCAGATAATGATTTTGAGTCTTTAAGTATTCAAGAGACATGATCCTGCTTGATACCAACAGAATGGAAGAATAATTAACCTGAATTCATTAATGAAACAAGTTTGGTAGATCTTTGATAGATAAATAAGCAGTCAATTCTGGATGGTGACTCAATTTATCAGTCACATCAATCTTTAAAAACTCTTGTACTTCATAACACTAAACAACACCAATAATAAAAACAAAGAAAAAAATTTGCCCATTTTCCACTGATCAAAAAAACTCCTGTTTTCCTTCCCCTGCCACAAGTTCCTCTGGTGTGTATGTGGCAGATATTCTATTAAGATATGACTTTATATTCTTGTCCCTGCTACTGCAATAGGATCTAAGGAAAATAAGGCAAATTTAGCTCCCTTTCTTCTAGATAAGACATAGTCTTGAGTTTTGCGTTCGGGGCGTCCAGAAATATTAGATTTAGGAATTGAAAACAGAAATTGCCAGAAACTTGGGGGTAGGGGGCACATTATCCAGGCTTTGGAGTTTGTTACTAGCCAAAGAGACCAGCTCTGAGTTTAGATGGTTACAATGACCTGGAAATTAAAAGAGACTGGAGAGGTGCTACAAAGCCTGCCTCTGCCCTCCCCTATCCTACTGATTGTCCATGATGTCTGATGGGATGGTCAGGGAGGCTGGAGCCTGAGTACAAGTGAGGCAGGGGGTAGATGCCCCCTCTCCCCCAACAAGGTAAGCATTAGAAGTTGATTCCTTATGGACAGAAACTCCAAAATATCAATAGTAGGGCAATCTAGAGTGGAGGCTGGGCCGTGCCCAGATAAGAGACTACATATTTGTCATTCTCAAAGTCAAGGAGTCTTTCTTGACTACTAAATTCCTTGCAGGTCAAAAGAAGAGTGATGCTAAGTCTACCCATAGGCCTTGTTGCTGGAATCCACCCTGGCTGAGAGATTTGCATGCATACATTTGGTGTTGGAGAAGACTCTAGAGGGTCCCCTGGACAGCAAGGAGATCAAACCAGTCAATCCTAAAGGAAATCAGTCCTGAATAGTCATTGGAAGGATTGATGCTGAAACTGAAGCTCCAATACTTTGGCTACCTGATGTGAAGAACTGACTCCTTGGAGAAGACCCTGATGCTGGGAAAGACTGAGAGCAGGAGGAGAAAGGGGTGGCAGAGGATGAGATGGTTGGATAGCATCATTGTCTCAATGGACATGAGTTTGAAATGAGTTGAGCAAGCTCTGAGAGCTAGTGAAAGATAGGGAGGCCTGGTGTGCTGCAATCCACGGGGTTGCAAAGAGTCGGACACAACTTAACGGCTGAACAACAATAGGAGGATCCTGAGATGTACCAAATATGGATTCAGAACCAGACAAATCAAAAGCATTGGTCAAAGGAAACCCAGAAGAAATGTCCCCATAAGTGATTTAAACTACCACGAGGATGTGACTCTCTGAGTACCCCTGTATGTCTATGCACACATATACTGCATTCTATTTCTCCCTAATAAATACTTTACTTGTTTTACTACTTCCCGTCTTTGTGGGAATTCTTTTCAGCAAAGCCAAAGGGCCAGAGCCATATCACTGACCATGGGTCTAGTGACTAGGATTTAGTGCTCTCACTGCTGAGGCCTGACCTCAATCTCTGGCTCAGAAGGGAAACCCTGCTTTGAGCTGCTGTAGGCTAAGGGCACTGGAGATCACATGGAGATTGACCGATGTGAAGAATGATGGCTACTCCCACATCCAGTAGATGGGAGATGGGCCTCCTCCTTTGCAACAGACAACACACAGCAGTGACCACAGTGGCCTACAGAGTTGGAAGTCCTTCCCCAAATTCTTTAAGTCACAGAATACCATGGGACCCTTAAGCCACTATCAGGGACAGAGGCCTCCAGTGATGACTGAAACTGGGTAGCCAGCTATACTAGTCAACAGGGGTTAAAACAGAGACTGAACTAGACACAGAAACATACAGCAATGTGGTGTTTTTATATACAATTGTGGAGCAAATTCATCCAGCTATATGTTTATGTGTGGATTGGCACATGGAGAGAGTAGATTAAGTGCATCCAAGATATTCCCTATAATCTATAAATCAGTTCAGTTCAATTCAGTCCAGTCACTCAGCCATGTCCAACTCTTTGCAACCCCATGCATCGCAGCATGCCAGGCCTCCCTGTCCATCACCAACTCCTGGACTTTACTCAAACTCATGTCCATCAAGTCGGTGATCCAGCCATCTCATCCTCTGTCATCCCCTTCTCCTCCTGCCCCCAATCCCTTCCAGCATCAGGGTCTTTTCCAATGAGGCAACTCTTCGCATGAGGTGGCCAAAGTACTGG
The DNA here is from genome assembly GCA_935064755.1 of Tragelaphus eurycerus. NCBI lineage: Eukaryota > Metazoa > Chordata > Mammalia > Artiodactyla > Bovidae > Tragelaphus > Tragelaphus eurycerus. The sequence goes on from CAKXYN010000145.1 coordinate 500,477, forward strand.
ATTTTCAGCTTCAGCATCATTCCTTCCAAAGAAATCCCAGGGCTGATCTCCGTTAGGATGGACTGGTTGGATCTCCTTGCAGTCCAAGGGACTCTCAAGAATCTTCTTCAACACCACAGTTCAAAAGCAGCAATTCTTCAGCGCTCAGCTTTCTTCACAGTACAACTCTCACATCCATACATGACCACTGGAAAAACCATAGCCTTGACTAGATGAACCTTTGTTGGCAAAGTAATGTCTCTGCTTTCCAATATGCTATCTAGGTTGGTCATAACTTTCCTTCCAAGGAGTAAGCGTCTTTTAATTTCATGGCTGCAGTCACCATCTGCAGTGATTTTGGAGCCCAGAAAAATAAAGTCTGACACTGTTTCCACTGTTTCCCCATCTATCTCCCATGAAGTGATGGGACCAGGTGCCATGATCTTAGTTTTCTGAATGTTGAGCTGTAAGTCAACTTTTTCACTCTCCTCTTTCACTTTCATCAAGAGGCTTTTTATTTCCTCTTCACTTTCTGCCATAAGGGTGGTGTCATCTGCATATCTTAGGTTATTGATATTTCTCCTGGCAATCTTGATTCCAGCCTGTGCTTCTTCCAGCCCAGTGTTTCTCATGATGTACTCTGCATATAAGTTAAATAAGCAGGGTGACAATATACAGCCTTGACGTACTCCTTTTCCTATCTGGAACCAGTCTGTTGTTCCATGTCCAGTTCTAACTGTTGCTTCCTGACCTGCATATAGGTTTCTCAAGAGGCAGGTCAGGTGATCTGGTATTCCCATCTCTTGAAGAACTTTCCACAGTTTATTGTGATCCACACAGTCAAACAGAGAAGGCAATGGCTCCCCACTCCAGTACTCTTGCCTGGAAAATCCCATGGACGGAGGAGCCTGGTAGGCTGCAGTCCATGGGGTCGAGAAGAGTCGGACATGACTAGGCGACTTCACTTTTCACTTTCATGCATTGGAGAAGGAAATGGCAACCCACTCCAGTGTTCTTGCCTGGAGAATCCCAGGGATGAGGGAGCCTGGTAGGCTACCGTTTATGGGGTCACACAGAATCGGACACGACTGAAGTGACTTAGCATAGCATAGCATAGCATACACAGTCAAAGGCTTTGGCATAGTCAATAAAGCAGAAATAGATGTTTTTCTGGAACTCTCTTGCTTTTTCCATGATCCAGTGGATGTTAGCAATTTGATCTCTGGTTCCTCTTCCGTTTTGAAAACCAGCTTGAACATCTGGAAGTTCACGGTTCACATATTGCTGAAGCCTGGCTTGGAAAATTTTGAGCATTACTTTATTAGCGTGTGAGATGGGTGCAACTGTGCGGTAGTTTGAGAATTCTTTGGCATTGCCTTTCTTTGGGATTGGAATGAAAACTGACCTTTTCCAGTCCTGTGGCCACTGCTGAGTTTTCCAAATTTGCTGCATATTGAGTGCAGCACTTTCCAGCATCATCTTTCAGGATTTGAATAGCTCAACTGGAATTCCATCACCTCCACTAGCTTTGTTCGTAGTGATGCTTTCTAAGGCCCACTTGACTTCACATTCCAGGATGTCTGGCTCTCGGTGAGTGATCACACCATGGTGATTTTCCGGGTCGTGAAGCTCTTTTTTTGTACAGATTTTCTGTGTATTCTTGCCACCTTTTCTTAATCTCTTCTGTTCCTGTTAAGTCCATACCATTTCTGTCTTTTATTGAGCCCATCTTTGCATGAAATGTTCCCTTGGTATCTCTAATTTTCTTGAAAAGCTCTCTAGTCTTTCCCATTCTGTTGTTTTCCTCTATTTCTTTGCATTGATCGCTGAGGAAGGCTTCCTTATCTCTCCTTGCTATTCTTTGGAACTCTGCATTCAGGTGCTTATATCTTTCCTTTTCACTTCCCTTCTTTTCACAGCTATTTGTAAGGCCTCCTCAGACAGCCATTTTGCTTTTTTGCATTTCTTTTCCATGGGGATGGTCTTGATTCCTGTCTCCTGTACAATGTCATGAACCTCTGTCCATAGGTCATCAGGCATTCTGTCTATAAGATCTAGTGCCTTAAATCTATTTCTCACTTCCACTGTATAATCATATGGGACTTGATTTAGGTCATACCTGAATGGTCTAGTGGTTTTCACCACTTTCTTCAAATTCAGTATGCATTTGGCAATAAGGAGTTCATGATCTGAGCCACAGTCAGCTTCAAGTCTTGTTTTTGTTGACTGTATAGAGCTTCTCCATCTTTGGCTGCAATGAATATAATCAATCTGATTTTGGTGTTGACCATCTGGTGATGTCCACGTGTAGAGTCTTCTCTTGTGTTGTTGGAAGAGGGTGTTTGCTGTGACCAGTGCGCTCTTTTGGCAAAGCTCTATTAGCCTTTGCCCTGCTTCATTCTGTATTCCAAGGCCAAATTTGCCTGTTACTCCAGGTATTTCTTGACTTCTTACTTTTGCATTCCAGTCCCCTATAATGAAAAGGAGATCTTTTTTGGGTGTTAGCTCTAAAAGGTCTTGTAGATCTTCAGAGAACCGTTCAACTTCAGCCTCTTCAGCATTACTGGTTGGGGCATAGGTTTGGATTACTATGATACTGAATGGTTTGCCTTGGAAATGAATAGAGATCTTTCTGTCATTTTTGAGATTGCATCCAAGTACTGCATTTTGGACTCTTGTGTTGATCATGATGGCTACTCCATTTTTTCTGAGGGATTCCTGCCCACAGTAGTAGATACAATGGTCATCTGAGTTAAATTCACCCATTCCAGTCCATTTTAGTTCACTGATTCCTAGAATGTCGACATTCACTCTTGCCATCTCCTGTTTGACCACTTCCAATTTGCCTTGATTCATGGACCTGACATTCCAGGTTCCTACGCAATGTTGCTCTTTACAGCATCGGATCTTGCTTCTGTCACCAGTCACATCCACAACTGGGTATTGTTTTTGCTTTGGCTCCATCCCTTCATTCTTTCTGGAGTTATTTCTCCACTGATCTCCAGTAGCATATTAGCCACCTACTGACCCGGGGAGTTCCCCTTTCAGTATCCTATCACTTTGCCTTTTCATACTGTTCATGGGGTTCTCAAGGCAAGAATACTTAAGTGGTTTGCCATTCCCTTCTCCAGTGGACCACTTTCTGTGAGAATCTATAAATAGCTATAGCTTAAATAGCTATAAAAGGAAGGAAACTGGAAAGGGCGCTGCTCCTTTTTCAAAAGGATTTCTTGATTATTTGTGTTTGCTTATGAGGGCGGGAAAGACCACAGGAAGACCAAGCCTGACAGGCGAACCTGTTGGTAAAGTAATGTCTCTGCTTGAATATGCTATCTAGGTTGAATATGCTATCACAGGCCTGTGTATGTATGGATGTGAGAGCTGGACGGAAGAAGGGGTGAGGAACTTGTGTGGAGAGACCGAGAGCTGGACAAGAGCAACCAGCGAACTGAGAAGGAGAGGAGGACTCCAGCCGGAAGAGGAAGGAGAAGAGAGTGGGAGGGAGAGGGAGGAGGAGAAGGGGAGAGGAGAGATGGTGGAGGACACGACGATGGGGTGAGCTGGGTGACCTCCGGGAGGGAGGACAGGGAGGCGGCGTGGGGTAGGGGCGCAAAGAGTGGACATGACGAGCGATCTGATTGATCTGATCTGATGAGGGCAGGGATTTTCCAGGCACAAGCAAGACGGCAGAGAAGCTTAGAAGAGGACGCAGGAGGAGGAGTGCTTCCATGCTTGTGACTGAAAACACAGTCCAGTGTCCCATTGGTCTGTAATGTACACGCATTCCTTTTGGGTTGGCCAACCTAGCTTGCTGCAGGCAGCCATTTAGTGATATCTGAACATGTGACTTTGTGCTTTATTTCCTTAACAAAGTCCAAATCAGTGCTCAGGAGCTATCATGACTCTGTAGGGCAGATTTGTGCTGCAAAAGGAGAAGACAGGAGCTGACACTAAACACCAGGGCATTTTTCCACTTCTAAAATCTATGTTAATTTCAGTGATGATATACTCAGGTAAATATACTGCTTGCAATAAATCAGTTGCCTACTTATTCTTTTTGCATTAACTCTCCCTCTCTCACACACACACTACACATACAAGCTACATACATCATACAGAGACACACACACGCACCTGCAAGAAAATTAAGCCCACGAAGATACTTTATTAGTGGAAAGTCACAGCTGACTTAATTTTCAAAAGTCAGGCAATTCAAAGTTCCTTCTGCAACTTTATCTCATCTCCACCATATAAACACATGGTGAAGCATGAAACCTAAATATGCAAGCAGAATATCTTTGCACAAAGGGGACACATTCTTGTAGTGATGACTTTGTTATTCCTTGCTTTGTATCTTTAAAATGACTTCCACCAGAGTTAGCTTCTTACCCATCTCTCTTTCACCTGAGCTCCTGCCATACTCAAGACAAGCCCTGGGCTTAAAAGGTATATTTCAAGCTAATAAGAGAGTCAAGCCAAAAAAGAATGGCAGGAAAGGTCTCAGGTCCTATTCCCCACAGCAACTTGGCCACCATCAGCTACATGCATGCATGCCCTTCATCATTCCCAATCCAATCCTTTTGCAAATACCACTTACCCCCCTTTCAGATGACTTCTTGGGATTTCTCTGGTGGTCCAGTGGCTAAGACTCCAAGCTCCCAATGCAGGGGGCCCAGGTTGGATCCCTGCTCAGGGAACTACATCCCAGAAGACACAAGTAAGATCCTGTGTGCCCCAACTAAGACTCAGTGCAGCCAAGTAAGTAAATACATTTCAAAATTATATATAAAAGAAGACAATTTCCTGACATCTTTGACAACCTCCATTTGTCACCTCCTTAGAACCTGAGATCAAAGCTCACTTCTTCCAGAAAGTCTTTTCTGATTTAATTGTTTTACCAATTCTTTCAACATGTGGGCATTCAGTTATCAAGAGAATATTCTGCCCTCACTGACATGTAGCTTTATAAGTGAGATAAAGCACAGCTAATGTTAGAGAGAAGTTGAATGATCGTTATCAGAGCAAGCAGATTAGAGTTAGATGAGTCATAAGAGAGTAGAATTATAGTTCATGGTATTAAATAAAATTTTTGGAACTTAGTAAGAGCTCTATAGACCACATAGCCAGGAGACCTCTGTCACTTTAACAGGTGGAGCTCTGTAAGAGGAGAGAGGAGCCATCATTGAACTAGGAGTCAGGAGACATGTGTCATTCAAAATCTTATGACTTGCTATTTGCCTCAAGTGCTACACCATTAGAATGTAAATTCTTTGCAAATGAGCTGTGTGTGCCTCTTCTCCCTGACACACACATATCCCCTATAGTGCATTCCCCTATTGGGGAATCATTTATATATACCAGGCACTCTGTAAGTATTTGTTAACCTATATTTACATATGTAGCTAGGGCCAGCGGAGAAGGCAATGGCACCCCACCCAGTACCGCCTGGAAAATCCCATGGATGGAGGAGCGGGGTGCAGTCAGGCTCAGCTGGAGAAGGAAATGGCAACCCACTCCAGTTTTTTCCAAAGGGCCAGAAAGAGTTCTGGTGGTTTTACAAGGATATAGGCAATTTTATAAATTCAAGGCCCACAGAGCTTAGAGGAACTATGGAGATGACTTAGTCCAGAATTGGTATTTTTACAGAGGGACAATCCAAGGTCACAAGGGCTTATTCAAGAGCACAGCACCAGTAAGTGACACACATGGTACAGTACTGAGTTTCCTGAACTACTGGCTCAGCAACCCTCTCAAGGCCGGCATTAAAACATTTAAGGGAAAATCTGTTTCAAATCCCAAAGAAAGGCGATGCCAAAGAATGTTTAGATTACTGCACAACTGCACTCATCTAACAGGCTAACAAAGTAATGCTCAAAATTTTCCAACCCAAGCTTCAACAGTACATGAACCATGAACTTCCAGATGTTCGAGCTGGATTTAGAAAGGTAGAAAAACCAGAGATCAAATTGCCAACATCTGCTGGATCATCGAAAAAGCAAGAGAGTTCCAGGAAAATACCTATTTCTGCTTTTTTGTTGTAACACTGTGTGGATTACAACAAACTGTGGAAAATTCTTCAAGAGATGGGAATACCAGACCACCTGACCTGCCTTCTGAGAAATGTGTATGCAGGTCAAGAAGCAATAGTTAGAACTGTACATGGAACAACAGACTGGTTCCAAATTGGGAAAGGAGTACATCAAGGCTGTATACTATCACTCTGCTTATTTAACTTATGCAGAGTACATCAGGTGAAATGCCAGGCTGGATGAAGCACAAGCTGGAATCAAGATTGCCAGGAGAAATATCAATAACCTCGGATATGCAGATGACACCACCCTTATGGCAGACAGGGAAGAAGAACTAAAAAGCCTCTTGATGAAAGTGAAAGAGGAAAGAGAAAAACTTGGCTTAAGACTCAACATTCAGAAAACTAAGATCATGACATCTGGTCCCATCACTTCATGGCAAATAGATGGGGAAACAATAGAAACAGTGACAGATTTTATTTTGGGGGCTCCAAAGTCACAGCAGATGGTGACTGCAGCCATGAAATTAAAAGACACTTGCAAGAAAAGCTATGACCTTGGAAGAAAAGTTATGACCAACCTAGACAGTATATTAAAAAGCAGAGACATTACTTTGCCAACAAAGGTCCATCTAGTCAATGCTATGGTTTTTCGAGTAGTCATGTATAGATGTGAGAGTTGGACTATACAAAAAAAGCTGAGCACTAAAGAAGTGATGCTTTTGAACTGTGGTGTTGGAGAAGACTCTTGAGAGTCCCTTGGGCTGCAAGGTGATCAAATCAGTCAATCCTAAAGGAAATAAGTCCTGAATATTCATTGGAAGGACTGATGCTGAAGCTGAAACTCCAGTACTTTGGCTGCCTGATGCGAAGAGCTGACTCATTTGAAAAGACCCTGATATTGGGAAAGATTGAAGGTGGGAGAAGGGAAAAACAGAGGATGAGATGGTTGGATGGCATCACCAACTCGATGGACATGAGTTTGAGTAAACTCTGGGAGTTGGTGATGGACAGGGAAGCCTGGGGTGCTTCATTCCATGGGGTCGCAAAGAGTTGGACACAACTGAGAGATTGAACTGAACTGCTTCAAAACCTCAATGTTATGACATGAAAACTTTTCAACTCCTAGGGCAAACTGCCATTTACAATGATAATATACTTTTGTGTGTCTACTGGCAAGATGTTTTTGCTCAATGATTTTTCTATATGGACTAAATGTTTTTCATAATATTTTAAAATAAGACCTGTATTGCTTAGGATTACATGTGGCTGAATATATCCAGAGATCCCCCAAATAGTGGTGGCTTATATGAGAATGACATGAATTTTTCTGTCACCAGTGCAGGAGATGTAAGAGATGTGGGTTCAACCCCTGGGTCAGGAAGATCCCTTGGAGGAGGAAATGGCAACCCACTCCAGTATCTTTGCCTAGAAAATCCCATGGACAGAGGAGCCTAGCAGGCTACAGTCCATGGGGTCACAAAGAGTCAGACACGATTGAAACAACTTAGCAAAGAAGTCTATCAGAGGGGGATTCAAAGCTGCTGTGGGTTCATAGCTCTTCTGCTCCATATCTTTCCCATATTACTTTTGAGTTCAAAGTTCTCCTCGAGCTCCATCCATTTCCTCTAAATTCAGCCAAGAAAAAGGAGGAGGAGCAGAGAAAGAGCACTTTCCTCTCTTTCAGATAACCTCTTGAAGACCCCAAACAACAATTCTGTTTGTATCATCTTAAATAGATCCTAGTCATGTGGCCAGACTTGGCTGCAAGGGACCTTAGATCATGTTGGCTTTACTATCAGTGTTCTGCTACGAGGCAGGAGGAAGGGGAAATAAGAGGAGCTACTGGTATCCTTTTCCACAGAACTTCTGCTCAATAATCCCTTTCTTAATAAATTCAAATGATACTTAATATTATACAAACAATATTAAAGCAGAAGTATTAAATAGAATGCTATTATTTACATAAAGTAATATGAATAATGACAATAATTTTAAACCCATTTGGTATAGAAGGAATATTTTAGTAGAATGAAATTATTATAAGCTCACATCTTTGCCTTATTGATACTAAGAGTAGTGGAATAATCCCAGGGCTATTAGTTAATCCCTCATAGGGCAAGAAATTAGTCACCGGGTCATGACATTTTTCAAGAGAGCTCATAAGAATGGGTGATTTCTTCAAGCTTCTGTTCAGCTCTTTCCATCCACCTCACCTGCCACTTTCCTAGTTTCTTAGGCCCTGCCAAAGGACAAATCATCATCAAGGCAACCAGGGCTCTTCGCTCTCCCTAGCTGATCCTGGTCACTAGATGTCATGATCAAACAAACACTAAAAATCAAGAGATGCTCTAGAGCAGATAAAGGTACAGTTTTGCCTCTGTCACAGGATGCCCTGTGTCTTGGTCTCTGAACCCAAATACAGAGATTAAGATTGCAGATTCTCCCTTCCTATTCTTCATGTGGAAGAGCCTATTATGAGGGAGTCTGGAAAATTCAAGTTACTCAAAGTCTAGATTTTAAATCAATGAAAAAGATTTTTCACATCAGACTTCACCAGTTCCTTTACACCCCTCCCAGACAGCTGTTCAGAATGAGAGCCTGTGAACAGAAGAATGGATAAAGAAGATGTGGTATGTATATACAATGGAATATTAGCCATAAACAGGAATGATATTGGATCATTTGTAGAGACATGGATGGACCAAGAGACTGTCATACAAAGTGAAGTACGTTAAGAGAAAAACAAATATCGCATGTTAATGTATATATGCGAATCTGGAAAAATGGTACAGATGAACCTATTTGCAGGGCAGGAATAGTGACACAGAGAATGGACAAGTGAACACGGGTTGGGGGTGAGATGTACTGGGAGACTGGACTTAAAGTATGTGCACTGCCATGTGTGAAACAGAGAGCTAGTGGGAAGCTGCTGCGTAGTTCAGGGAGCTCAGCTCAGGGCTCTGTGATGACCTAGAGGGGTCGGGTGGTGTTGGGGGTGGGAGAGAGGTCCAAGAGAGAGGGCATATATGTATATATACAGCTGATTCACTTCATCGTACAGCAGAAACTAACACAACTTTGTAAAGCAACAATAAAAAACCCAACATTGTAAACCCTGATAAAAAAAAATAGTAAAAAATAAATAAATAAACGAATCAGAGCCTGGCCCCTATACTTCACATAGAAAACCACTGAAAACTCTTCTGCAATACTGTCTCAGCACAAGACTAGTACTATTCCAACACTGTAACCAAAGTCAAGGAAACACTCCTCTTAACAGCCTATTTCCTTCTCTCCATTTGTATCAGCTCCAGTGACCTACTGTCAACATTGAAGAAATTCTAGACCTCTTTGCTGCTGCTGCTGCTAAGCTCAGTCGTGTCCGCTCTGTGCGACCCCAAGACGGCAGCCCACCAGGCTCCCCCGTCCCTGGGATTCTCCAGGCAAGAACACTGGAGTGGGTTGCCATTTCCTCTCCAATGCATGAAAGTGAAAAGGAGAAGTCACTCAGTCGGGCGACCAGCGACCCCATGGACAGAGGCCCACCAGGGACCCGCCGGGACCGGCAAGAGACTGGGGTGGGGTGCCATTGCCTAGACCTCTTTAGCCTCCTTCATAATATTACTGACTGTGATCTTCTGGATTTCTAAAGGTTCCTTTGACCCTCAAATTTACTTTAGAGCCTTCAAGTTACCTAACCTCTCTGGATCTCCCTTATCTCATTAGAAAAATCAGTGCTTTAGAAAAGACAGTCCCTAAAGCATGTCGCAGCTCAGACCCATCTCACAATGCAACAACATAACTACCGAATAGCAAGGCCACATCACAGAAGTGAAGCTTTAAATTTCTCTTGCAATGTTTCATTAAGAACTACAGCCATTTAAAAATAATTTGACAATTCTTCGGGATGAATTTCTCTGAAGAAGAAATTGTTTGTATATATCATCCTGTCTTATCAAACTTCCACAGCTGCCGATGAGTGGTAATACACTGTGCCATCTTGAGAAGGTTGGTGAAATGAAAAGTGGTAGAGCCTGCCAGGTAAGTACCAATTAAAATGATTTCAAACCATTTAAAATGAGCATTATGTCACAGTCACTGCTTTTTGGAAGAGCTAGGACTTTGTCTTTTCTGCAAGGGGAACAGAATCATCTAGCTTTCCAACTCTGCAGGAGTATTTGACAAGGACTTGTGCAGTATATATTCCACAGCACTCACTGTAATTTCAAGTTCAAAGCAGCAGGGACCGCAGTATATGCCGCAGCCCAAGAGGAGCAGCATCATCTTTTTTCCCATTTCCCTCCTTTGTCTTTGCTTCTTTTCCAGGATTTCTGTGTGCCCTACTCTGTTGCATAAAGAATAGTTCCCTATGGATGATTTCTGATGCTCGCTTTCTGACGACAATTCTCTAGTTGGTGATAAACGATACAAAAGCTTTAACTTCCAACCACTCATCCATTTGCCCTTCAAATTACAATGTAAGGTCTAGGATTTTCACTTTCAAGTGGTTTAGAGTTTTCACCCTTCCACTTTTCAGTCCTTCTAAATAGGATTGGCTAAAGGAGAATTGTATTTTAAATGCAATATCATCCAAAAGTGAGTGTAGGGAAGTGTACTTCCTAAAAATCAAAGTAATATTTCCAAAAACATCTTTTGCAACCTAGCATTTGGTTCTGTTTATTCAAAATGTCACTCAATACTTTGCATACAAGACTTATAGCTCCAAGTTAAGATGAATGCTGGCTACCATGAAACAACCTTCTTAAACTTTGCTTGAGGGAAGGGCTTAACTTTAAATATGGCATTCCACAGGAAAAAAAGGAAGTTCCTAAAAGCCTTAATTAACCTTTACTCATTTCAGCATATATTACCCTCCAGAGAAGATTGGACCCTTCTGGCTAACAGTTCTCCAAAGGACAAGGCTGTTTGGTTAACTTACACTAAGGGTGGAGACTGGGAATTTAAACTCTGCACTGCTTATACAGCAAAAACATTTTCAAAACACTAATCAATTTCAAAACACTAATGAAGCCTCCATAATTAAAATTTCTCATTTTAAATTTTTTAATTCACCTTAGGACAATAACATTTAAAATGCATTTGGCTTTTCATGAAAACAGTGCTGAAGGCAAAGAAGGAAGCCCCTGTCCCTCCCAAAGCTAAAGCCAAAGCAAAGGCTTTGAGGGCCAAGAAGGCAGTGTTGAAAGGGGTCCACAGCCACAAAAACAGAAGACCCGGACATCACCCACCTTCTAGCGGCCCACACTGTGGCTAATATTCAAGGTGGTCCAAATATCCTGGGAAGAACGCCCCTAGGAGAAACAAACTTGACCATTATTGCCATCATCAAATTCCCCCTCACCACCAAGTCAGCCATGAAGAAAACAGAAGACAACACACTGGTGTTCACTGTGGATGTCAAAGCCAACAAGAACCAAGTTCAATAGGTTGTGAAGAAGCTCTGTGATTTTGACGTGGCTAAAGTCAACACGCTAATCAGGCCTGATGGAGAGAAGAAGGCATATGTTCAACTGACTCCTGACTATGACGCTTAGGATGTTGACAACAAAACTGGGATTATCTAAACTGAGTCCAGGGACTTCCCTGCTGGTCCAGTGGCTAAGACTCTGCACTCCCAATGCAGGGGGCCTGGGATGGATCCCTGGTCAGGGAACTAGATCCCACATGCTGCAACTTTCTTGATTGCATGGTGCAACAAAAGGTCTTACACACTGCACCTAAGACACAGTACAGCCAAATAAATAAACAAAAACTCTAAATAAATAAATAAACTGAGTCCAGCTGGTTAATTCTTAAACAAAAGTTTTCAGTACAAAAATAAAGCATTCAAACTCTTTATAAATGAACTACATAAGTTTATATTTTTCTTGCACCGTGAAGATTAAAGAATACAGTCTTTTATGAACAATTTAATTTTTAATTTTACTATTCATTATTTTTATAGAGAGCAAAGGGAGTTGGGTTTTAAACAATACAATCTTGATAAAGTCACTTTACTTTTCTTTCATATATAAACGTGAGATGTTTAGACCATAAAATCGCTAATAATTCCTCTGGCTGTAAGAGCTTATGAAGTGATAAAAAAGAAAACTTTGGCTCAACTTGAACCTTTCCATATTTTTGCTGTGCTTATATCCCTTATATTATAATAATAATGCTGTAGACTTATAGAACTTAACTTTTTTTGAGAACTTAACTTTTTTTTCAAACCCATTATCCTATCTACTCATGGAAAGATGTAGTTGGGGAGAAAAGATCTTCATATTCTTGCTCACATGTTTTTCTCTGGTAACTGCTAAGCTTGGGGAATTTATCAAAGCCATAAAATCCTGACCTGGAAAGGTCACTTAATTTATACCTTTTTGCAGCCTTCAGTGAAGCCAAGGATTAGAACAACACTGAGTTTTTCACACTTCATGCTGTGCCTCTTGATTAAATTAGACCCTAAGTGATTACTTTTTTCTTCCTATTTTTTTTTTTTAATCTGCCAAATGATTTAAAATGGCAAACTATACTAAAACACAATGCACATCCCTGCAAGAAGAGAAACATGACAGGCTACAAATAATGTTTTATTTCAGAGTAAGATCTCAACAAGGAAGCATAAGCGGATAATCGCTTAGAGAAATTTCAGACGTGAGATGGCTTAATTTTGGAGGATTATGAGTGGCTGATAACACAAAAATCTGGGAGGTTTCTTCCATATACATTCCTTTCAGTTTTTCCATAATTTATTTATATACTCACTTAATAATTGTATTGAGTACTTGTTACCAGCTCTCCTCAGTGTTTGCCGTCTTTGGGGGACTATAAAGATGAATAATAAGGGAAAATAGCTGACATTTACTGAATATCTAGTGTGTGCTTAGCTATGCTAAGTGCTTCATGTGCAGTGTAAGCCAACCTTTAGCTGCACCGCCAGGAAACGGTAGCACCTGTGTTCTAACACTGATCTGCTTGCCTGGACTGGATGCTGTTAAGTGCCTCTCATTTTAAGAGTAAGCGGGAGTGCTAGCTGTCAAGGGGATTCCCCAGATCTAGTGAGCAGGGTCATCTGCTAATTATTCCCATAAATTGATACTTGCCTCTAAATTGTTCATTTGTGTCAACGATTCCTCTCCCACCCACTTCCCCCAAAATAAAACAACACAAGCTTAGAAGTTATCTCTATGAGAGAACTTTTTTCAGTTCCTTAAATACGCGTTTGTTAATTACCTGGTAACTGTTTACTGCCTTTTAAATGAAGTGTGAAGTCACTGAAATACTGTGAAAATTTTGGTAGAATTTATGACTTTTCCTTGGGGACTGCTTCATACTGAAATTAGCAGCTACGTTCTCAAGCTTTAAGTAAATGAGCGGTTGGGGCATCAAAGAGGAGAGTCCTACAGTTACTACTTGATTTTTGTAAAAAAATAAAACTCATATTGATAAGGATACAATGAAACAGTCACTAACTAGGAAAGTGTGAATTGGCACAACTTTCTGAAAAGCAATTTGCATTCATTCTAGAAAGATGTCATGCCTTTTGACTAACTCCACCTCTTAGCTAGAATCTATCCTAGGGAATGGACTTGGTACTTGGACCACAGTATATTTATATGCATGTTCACCAGCCCTTAATAGTAATACCACAATATAATATTTATACTCATGTTTACTAGCCCTTCATAGTAATACTATAATATTGAAAGCAAGTTATAAGTGCATAAGAATATGGAAATGAGTAAATAAATTAGAATACATAAATTACACACTGGGATTTACACTCCCGATCTTTTCCAAATATTTTGAATGATACTGGAAAATATTCACCATAAAATTTTAAGTGAGAAAAATAGGAATGATTACATACACAAAGACCTTTTTAAAAGATAGATAATTACAGAGAGAAAGAGAAGGAAAAACTGGACCAGATATGTAAGCATTAAAAAGAGCTATAATGAAACAAAACAAAAAAATTCTCAAGGCAATTAAACAGTAATAAAAGTTATTTTTCAAAAACTAAGGGAGAGTCACTTAGGATGAAGCAATGGTTTCTTAGATATTATATCAAATCACCAGTTATTATATCAAACAAAAAAATAAACTGAACATTATCAAAATTTTGTGCTTCAAGGGGACACCATCAGGAAAATGAAAGGACAGCTCACAGAATAGGAATACATTTTTACGAACCACATGTCTTCTAGGGAAATTGCATCTAGAATGTACAAAGAGCTACTACAACTCATAAATAAAAGATAAGTAACCCACTTTGAAAAATGGTCCAAAGAACTGATATTGTTGTCCAGAGAAGGCAAACAAATGCCCACTAGACACATGAAAAGATGCTCACATAATTAGCCATCAAAGAAATGCAAACCCAAACCACAGTGAGATACCACTTCACACTTAATAGCAAGTACTGAGGAGTATGCAGCGGAACTGGAATCCTCATACACTGCTGAGGGGAATGCAAAGTGGTACAGCTACTTTGGAAAACAATCTAGTAGTTCTTCAAATGATTAAGTAGTAGGTTACCAATGTTGTTGTTGTTTAGTCACTCAGTGGTATCTGACTCTTTTGTGACTCCGTGGACCAAAGCCCACCAGGTTCCTCTGTCCATGGGGTTTTCTAGGTAAGAATACTGGAGTGGGTTGGCATTTCCTTCTCCAGAAGATCTTCCCAACTCAGGGATCGAATCCAAGTCTCCTGCACTGCAGGAGGATTCTTTACCACTGAGTCACCAGAGAAGACTTAGTAAGTTACCATCTTGTTGTTTAGTTGCTCAGTTGTGTCCAACTTTTGCGACCCCATGGTCTGTAGCCCACCAGACTCCTCTGTCCATGGGATTTTCCAGGCAAGAGTACTGGAGTGGGTTGCCATTCCCTTCTCTCTACGGCCCACCTATTTCACTCCTAGGCACAGGCTAAAGAAAAATGAAAACATATGTCCATGCAAAACTTTGTGTATGAATGTTCATAAAACATTATTCATAATAGCCAAAGTGAAAAAACACAATTATCCATCAAACAATAAATGGATAAATAAGATGGACTATATACAATGGACTATTACTCAGCAATAAAAATAAACAAAGTACTGATCTGTGTTGCAACATGGGTGAACTTTGAAAGTAAAAACAGTTTGTCATAAAGACCCACATACTGCATGATTCCAGCTGTATGAGATATCCAGAACAGGCAAATCTAGAGAGATAGGAAATTGATTAGTGGTAAACTAAGGTTAAGGTGGGAGGTGGATGGGGAGAAGGGTGTTGAGGGGGACAGCTGCTAGGCAGGGGGGTTCTTCTGGAGATAATGAAAAAGTTCTAAGATTGAGTATGATGATGGCTGCAAAATTCTGTGAATATAGTAAAAGCCACTGAATTGTGTACTTTAAATGAGTGAATAGCATGGTAAGTGACCTATATCCCAATAAAGCTGACTTCTTTTAAACCAGAAAAAAGAATAATTATTCTTATTATTTCATTTACCAACCTTACACCAAGCTCCTACGATGGCTTCTGTTAAGCACAGTGGAAAACACACAAACAAAGAGAACCCCTGTTTTCAAGGAGTTCACATGAACTAACACTAATATATGCCATTAGTAACAGTCATCATGTCTGTTATTCATTCAGTCATGTCTGACTCTTTGTGATACCATAGTTGTAGCTCGCCAGGCTCCTCTGTCCATGGAATTCTTTAGGTGAGAATACTGGATTGGGCTGCCATTTCCTTCTCCAGGGGGTCTTCCTGACCCAGAGATTAAACCTGTGTTTTCTGTGACTCCTGCATTGCAAGTGGATTCTTTACCGTCTGAGCCACTAGGGAAGCCTGAAATCTCCACAGAACTTAAAACTTCAGTTGCCAGTAGTTAAACCCTGCATCTTTATCGCCTTCTCTCATGGTCCATTTAAGTTTCAGTTCCTGCTCACTGATATGGCTTTGAGTTCTTCTTCATTTCTGATAGCTGAGGGGTTCCATTTCTGGATTTTGAACCTGGCCCAGGTATTTACATTTTCCTAGTTTTCTGACATTCCTGGGTGTTGAACTGAAAGGCAATGAAGCTCTTTCACATCAACTTACACATATTCATCTGATACCTCCAAATACAAATATGATTGCATATTGATACCTATATGGATATGCATATACCTATATGCATATACCTATATGCAATGGGCACCTAAGGATCATGTCAATCTCTTTATCTGGCTATTTATAAAACTACACATCCAGATAAGATCCTAGCTTCCCAATTTCACCTGCAATCACACCCCTAATCCATTCTCCTACCCCACGCTCCAGTAATAGCTACCCAAGCTCCATTTCCCACCATTCCGTGTAACAGCACATCTTTAAAAAACTTCACTTAGAGATGGTTTTTACATCTAACTTCTATTTCTTTTTTAAAAAGCTTGTTATTTTATATTGGAGTGTAGTTGATTAACAGTGTTATGTTAGTTTCAGGTGTACAACAAAGTGATTCATATATATGTTCAGTTATACGTATACATGTATCTATTCTTCTTCAAAAGGCCCTGGTGGCTCAGATGGTAAAGAGTCTGCCCTCAATGCAGGAGACCTGGGTTCAATCCCTGGGTCAGGAAGAGCCTCTGGAGAAGGAAATGGCAACCCACTCCAGTATTCTTGCCTGGAAAATCCCATGGACAGAGGAGCCTGGCAGGCTATTGTCCATGGGGTAGCAAAGAGTCAGACATGACTGAGCAAAAAAGATGACAATTCTTCAAAGTCGTTTCCCAGTTAGGTTGTTACAGAATATTGAGCAGAGTTCTCTTTGATATATAGCAGGTTCTGTTGGTTACCCATTTTAAGTATAGCAGTGTGTATATATCAATCCCAAACTCTTGAAATATCCCTACCCACCACCCTTCCCTACTTGTAAGCATATGTTTGATTCTCTAAGTCTGTGAGTCTGTTTCTGGTTTGTAAATAAGTTCATTTGTATCATTTTTAAGAAACCATTTTGCATATAAGCAATGTCATACAATATTTGTCTTTCTCTGTCTGACTTCACTCAGTATGACAATCTCTAGGTTCATGTACGTTGCTGTAAATGGCATTATTTCATTCTTTTTAATAGCTGAATAATATTCCATTATATATACATAATCATGATATTTTGTTTCCTTCATTCAGGCTATGAATTCTTCAAAATCTCTGCATTTTCCATTTCAGAAAATGCCAAATGGAGTTTGAAAACACAGCTGACTGTATTATCCATGTCCATTCAAAATTCCAAAAGGGCAGTATACAGACAGAAGCAGCTGACCCAGTACACATGATCTGTTGAATTTCATACTGATGCAAGCTGGCCAGTGTAGAAAGTCCCTCTGAGTTCATTAACAGAGCTCTATGCTCTCAGAGAACATTTGCTCTGCCCTCTTTAGAAAGGGTAGCTTGCTGAGGAGACAGCAGTTATATTTTGTGTGCTTCATTAGAGCAAGGAAATATAGTTAACTGTGCTTCAATAAATTCTAGCTGCTAATGGGCTGAGATATTGTGAATGTTGAGTCAGAATTGCTGGGACATCAGAGAGCTGAAGGGAAAAAAAAAAACTCAAAGAACCAAAGAAATTGCATTTGTAAGCTTCATTTATATACCACATAGCAAGTGAATCAATAACTTGAAAATGTACAGTGAAGGCCAAAAAGGAGTTGATTGCAATCTTCAAAGAGTCGGCAAAAAGAAAAAGTAGCAGTGCAAATTAAACTCATTCAAAAGAGTAGACAGTTGGTTCAAACCTAAGAAGATTCAACTAGGTTAGCAAAAAATCATTATTCCTAGAAGAGATGACAGAGGAAAGTAACAGAATATGAATGTGAATACCATGAAAACCACACCCAGATGTTGGTTTTGAGAATTTTTTTCTCATAGAATAATTCATGAGAATGCAAAATGGTATCCTTAGGAAGGCTCATGAATATGAAATTAGAAGGTCATCATCAGGGTAAATAAGAGTTTTTACTAATTAGGGTAGGATCTGAAGAAGTGAAAAATGACCATCTGATCTTCCAGTTTATGCTATTATTCAAAAGTACAGCCAATGTAAAAAAAATCATTCACATTTTATAATTCACTTCTTGTTTATTTTTCAACTTGGACTTTTTAATCCACTTCTTAAAAAATATTTATTTTAATTGGAAGATAATTACTTTACAATATTGTTGTGGTTTGTGCCATACATCAGCATGAATAGGCCACAGGCATACATGTGTTCCCTCCCTCCAATCCCTTCCCCCTTCCCTCCCCACCCCATCCCTCCAGGTTGTCACAGAGCACCAGCTTTGGGTTCCCTGTGTCATACATCAAAGTTCCACCGGCTATCTATTTTACATACGGTAATGTGTATATTTCAATGCTATTCTATCAAATCATCCCACCCACTCCTCCTACTGTGTCCAAAATGTTCTTTATGTCTATGTCCCCTTTGCTGCCCTGCATGTAGGATCATCAGTACCATCTTCCTAGATTCCATATATAGGTGATGTTTGTCTTTCTCTTTCTGATTTAATTTCACTCTGTATAATAGGCTGTAGGTTCATCCACCTCACTAGAACTGACTCAGATGTGTTCCTTTTTATAGCTGAGTAATATTCTATTGTGTGTCTGTACCACAACTTTATCCATTCATCTGCTGATGGATATATATAGGTTGCTGCCATCTGTGTCTCTTTTGCTGTCTCGCATATAGGGTTATCATTACCACCTTTCTAAATTCCATATATATGCGTTAGTATACTGTATTGGTGTTTTTCTTTCTGGCTTACTTCACTCTGTATAATAGGCTCCAGTTTCATCCACCTCATTAGAACTGATTCAAATGTATTCTTTTTAATGGCCAAGTAATACTCCATTGTGTATATGTACCACAGCTTTCTTATCCATTCGTCTGCTGATGGACATCTAGGTTGCTTCAATGTCCTGGCTATTATAAACAGTGCTGCGAAAAAAACCTGATCAGATCAGATAGAGCAGTCGCTCAGTCGTGTCCAACTCTTTGCGACCCCATGAATCGCAGCACACCAGGCCTCCCTGTCCATCGCCAAATCCCGGAGTTCACACAGACTCACGTCTATCGAGTCAGTGATGCCATCCAGCCATCTCATCCTCTGTCATCCCCTTCTCCTCCTGCCCCCATTCCCTTCCAGCATCAGGGTCTTTTCCAATGAGTCAACTCTTCGCATGAGGTAGCCAAAGAACTGGAGTTTCAGCTTCAGCATCATTCCTTGCAAAGAAATCCCAGGGCTGATCTCCTTCAGAATGGACTGGTTGGATCTCCTTGCAGTCCAAGGGACTCTCAAGAGTCTTCTCCAACACCACAGTTCAAAAGCATCAATTCTTTGGCGCTCAGCCTTCTTCACAGTCCAACTCTCACATCCATACATGACCACAGGAAAAACCATAGCCTTGACTAGACAAACCTTTGTTGGCAAAGTAATCCATTATGATTATACAGTGGAAGTGAGAAATAGATTTAAGGGCCTAGATCTGATAGATAGAGTGCCTGATGAACTATGGACTGAGGTTCATGACATTGTACAGGAGACAGGGACCAAGACCATCCCCATGGAAAAGAAATGCAAAAAAGCAAAATGGCTGTCTGGGGAAGCCTTACAAATAGCTGTGAAAAGAAGAGAAGCAAAAAGCAAAGGAGAAAAGGAAAGATATAAACATCTGAATGCAGAGTTCCAAAGAATAGCAAGGAGAGATAAGAAAGCCTTCTTCAGTGATCAATGCAAAGAAATAGAGGAAAACAACAGAATGGGAAAGACTAGGGATCTCTTCAAGAAAATCAGAGATACCAAAGGAACATTTCATACAAAGATGGGCTTGATAAAGGACAGAAATGGTATGGACCTAACAGAAGCAGAAGATATTAAGAAGAGGTGGCAAGAATACACAGAAGAACTGTACAAAAAAGAGCTTCACGACCCAGATAATCACGATGGCGTGATCACTGACCTAGAGCCAGACATCCTGGAATGTGAAGTCAAGTGGGCCTTAGAAAGCATCACTATGAACAAAGCTAGTGGAGGTGATGGAATTCCAGTGGAGCTATTCCAAATCTTGAAAGATGATGCTGTGTAAGTGCTGCACTCAATATGCCAGCGAAAAAACTGAGCTGCACTTTTAATTTGCATTTAGATATTCATACTTTTTTACCTGTGGAAATACCGTTACATGGCTCATCAATGACAACAATCTTCTCAGCACCTCTTTCCCATTCTACACTTTTTCACTCTTCCTTCATACACACACACACACCCACATACATATGCCTCAATCAACTGGCAGACATCTTTAGGGTGAATCTAATGGGAATTCCCAAGATGAGAATTCCATCTGATCAGATGACCACAGATCTTTTTTTAAAATATAAATTTATTTAATTGGAGGCTAATTACTTTACATTGGTTTTGCCATACATCAACATGAATTTTAACTTAAAGAATTTGCCTTACAGCATCTCTTCCAGAGTCCTGGTCTTGAGTTTAAATTAGTTTTCATTCAACACATGAGGATGGGGTTAGTTGACTAGAGGACTAATAGGAAATGATTATGCCTCAGACTACACACCTTCATTCTGCCAGCTCTCTCATCAGTCCACACCACCAGTGCATGGGACACAGGCAAGAGTATGTATATATCTCTAATACCACACTTAAAAAGTAACTCAGGGAAAATCAGACTGATGAAAGTACCACGTACAAGACTCATGTTCATATCGCCCATGTATATCATCTCTGTTTAAAAAAATGGGGAAAAAAATTTGCCTAGGAGGAGTCCAACATTTATTCATGTTTCAAAAATCTGGTTGTGTCTCCTGATAACTAATACAAAGCATCTTGTGTGAGTGGCTCCCCTGGCTTGTACTCACACAAAGAGAAGGAATTCAGAACATTCAAAGGAACCTCTCACCCAAGTCTGTAGCATGATCATCTCTACAGAAGGCAAGCCACTGACCACAGGCTCAGAAAGAAAGACGTACTCAGTGCCCTGCAGGACTCTGTAGCATATCTTCAGCCTATAATTACAATCTTCCCTGAACTATCCCAGCAGTTAATTTAAGCCACATCTGAGCAGTTTCACTTCACTTATCCTCCTGAGAAAGGTAAAGTGCCAGCAGTGAAGGAAAAAAGGAGTGTTATACTGAAACATGATCCAATAACAAAATTGCATATATATATGCCCACAGCTATGTTCTTATCTGTGTGTCTATAATTTTGTTTGCATTTAATCTATATGTCTACAGAGTTACACACAGTGATTTTATGCATGTAAAACATTTTTATCTTTATGGCTACATTTTTGTTCATATTTATATCAATATTTCATGAAGGTAATATACACACATAAAATGATCTTAATTTTGTATTAATATAAACTCACATATATTAGTATGAAACTGCATCAATTTCTTGGCCATTTGTGTGTGTGTTGTATGTGTGTAGAAAGCCACAAAGCAAAATCACGGCATTCTCATGGTAGTTTTATCAAGATGCAATTATAGATGCATTTCTTTATTAAAGCAGTGGGGTACAAGAAAAATAGATCTGTACATATAAAACTAATTTAGTTGATACCTTGTGTGAAATGAGAATGCAAACTTTCATTGATTTAAAATTGAAGAAAGGTGGATAGCCACATATAAATCAATGACGTTAGAACACAACTCTCAACATATATAAAAATAAACTCAAAATGGCTTAAAGACTTAAACATAAGATATGACACCATAAAACTCCTAAAAGATAATCAAAACATTCTATGACATAAATCATACCAGTTTTCTTAGGTCGGTCTCCCAAGATAACAGAAATGAAAACAAAAATAAACAAATGTGACCTAATCAAATCTATCAGCTTTTGTATAGCAAAGGAAACCATAAACAAAACATACAAAATCTACAGAATGGGAGAAAATATTTGCAAATGATGTGACTGACAAGAGCTTAACATCCAAAATACACAAACAGCTCATAAAACTCAAGAACAAAAAATAAGCAACCCTTCAAAAAATGGCACCCCACTCCAGTACTCTTGCCTGGAAAATTCCATGGACAGGGGAGCCTGGTGGGCTGCAGTCCATGGGGTCGCTGAGGGTCGGACACGACTGAGTGACTTCACTTTCACTTTTCACTTTCATGCACTGGAGAAGGAAATGGTAACCCATCCCAGTGTTCTTGCCTGGAGAATCCCAGGGATGGGGAAGCCTGGTGGGCTGCCATCTATGGGGTCGTACAGAGTTGGACACGACTGAAGCGACTTAGCAGCAGTAGCAGCAGCATCAAAAAATGGGCAGAAGACGTAAAAAAGTATTTCTCCACAGAAGAGGTAAAGTGGCCAAAGATGCCCAACATCACTAATTATTAGGGAGATGCAAATCAAAACTACCTCACACTGGTCAGAATGGCCATCATTTAAAAAGTCTACAGTTAGCAAATGTTGGAGAGGGCGTGGAGAAAGGGAACTCTCCTACACTGCTGGTGGGGATGTCAGTCGGTGCAGTCACTATGGAAAATGCATAGAAGTTCCACAAAAACTAAAACTAGAGTTGCCATATGATCCAGCAATCCTACTCCTGGGCATATATCCAGAAAAAAAGTATAACTCAAAAGGATATATGCACCCCAATGTTCATAGCAGCACTATTCACAATAGCCAAGACATTGAAAGAACCAAAACGTCCATCAACTGATGAATGGACAAAGAAAACGTGGTACAATACACATACACAATGGAATACTACTCAGCCACAAAAAGAAGGATGCAATCCATTTGAAGCAATATGGCAACTAGCAATCATCTAGCGATACAACTAGTGATTATCATATTAAGTAAAATAAGTCAGAAAGAGAAAGGCAAATACCCATATGGTATCACTTATATGTAGAATCTAATACATGACACAAATGAGCCTATCTTTGAAACACAAACAGAATCAAGGACACAGAGAAGAAACTGGTGGTTGCCCAGGGGAGGATGGAGTGGGAAGTTGGGGTTACAGATGTATTTATGTAAGAATGGAAAAATAAGGCCCACAGGGAGGAGGGAGGGGAGGGAGGAGGGGAAGTGGGGAAGAGTATTAGTATAGAATGGATACAAAATATAGCACTGCCAAACAATGCTCAAAGTACCGCATAATTGCTGTCATCTCACACGCTAGCAAAGTAATGCTCAAAATTCTCCAAGCCATGCTTCAACAATATGTGAACTGTGAACTTCCAGATGTTCAAGCTGGTTTTAAAAAAGGCCGAGGAACCAGAAATCAAATTGCCAACATCTGCTGGATCATGGAAAAAGCAAGAGAGTTCCAGGAAAATCATCTGCTTCTGCTTTATTGACTATGCCAAAGCCTTTGACTGTGTGGATCACAACAAACTGTGGAAAATTCTGAAAGAGATGGGAATATAAGACCACCTGACCTGCCTCTTCAGAAATCTGTATACAGGTCAGGAAGTGACAGTTAGAACTGGACATGGAACAACAGACTGGTTCCAAATAGGGAAAGGAGTACATCAAGGCTGTATATTGTCATCCTGCTTATTTAACTTATATGCAGAGTGCATCATAAGAAATGCTAGGCTGGATGAAGCACAAGCTGGAATCAGGATTGCCGGGAGAAATATCAATAACCTCAGTTATGCAGATGACACCACCCTTATGGCAGAAAGTGAAGAACTAAAGAGCCTCTTGATGAAAGTGAGAGTGAAAAAGTTGGCTTAAAGCTCAACATTCAGAAAACTAAAATCATGGTATCCAGTCCCATCACTTCATGGCAAATAGATGGGAAACAGTGGAAACAGTGGCTGATTTTATTTTGGGGGGCTCCAAAATCATTGCAGATGGTGACCACAGCCATGAAATGAAAAGATGCTTACTCCTTGGAAGGAAAGTTATGACCAACCTAGACAGCATGTTAAAAAGTAGAGACATTACTTTGTCAACAAAGTTCCATCTAGTCAAGGCTATGGTTTTTCCAGTAGCCATATATGTATGTGAGTCGGACTGTGAAGAAAGCTGAGTGCTGAAGAATTGATGCTTTTGAACTGTGGTGCTGGAGAAGACTCTTGAGAGTTCCTTGGACTACAAGGAGGTCCACCAGTCCATCCTAAAGGAGATCAGCCTTGGGTGTTCACTGAAAGGACTGATGCTAAAGCTGAAAGTTCAATACTTTGGCCACCTATTGCAAAGAGCTGACTCATGTGAAAAGACCCTGATGCTGGGAAAGATTGAGGGCAGGAGGAGAAGGGGATGACAGAGGATGAGATGGTTGGATGGCATCAGCGACTCAATGGACATGAGTTTGGGTAAACTCCGGGAGTTGGTGATGGACAAGGAGGCCTGGCATGATGCAGTCCATGTGGTTGCAAAGAGTTGGACATGACTGAGCGACTTAACTGAACTGAACTGAACTGTATAGCACTGAGAACCATATTCAGTACTTTATGATAAACATCAATAGGAAAGGAATATTTTAAAAAGAAAACATATATATATACATCTCAATCACTTTGCTGTATAACAGAAATTAATGACATAAATCAACTATACTTCAATAAAATAAAAAATTTTAATAAAATTGAAGAAAGGAAAATCATAAATTTGGACAGCTATTATAGGTCAGGTTCCCCACAAAACAGATTCTGAGATCAAAATTTGTCTTCATGATGTTTATTAAAATGTGCTCTTAGGGAGCACTGTTCTTGGGTGTGTGGGAGTAGGATGAGGAGAAGGAGGAACTGAACTGCTCCTCAGGATCCAAAGGAGCCTCAGTTAACTCCAGAGGAAGTTCTGGATCTTGGTGGTCTTTCAGAGACATTCCAGAGTGAGGCAGGAGACTGGGTCTTTACACCCGTGCCTTGATCAGCCATAGGATGTTGGCTGCCCCTGGTGAAGGAGTAAAAACCTTGACAAGGGAAGACAATGCCTGGGGATGAACTCAACTATGAGGCCTCAGCAGTAACACTGCCAACAGCTGGGGAAATGGTAAGGGGCCTAGGTGGTGCACCCAGCATCACTGCAAAATTCTTACAAGTTCATAACTTTTTTTTTTTTTGGCCACACCATGAGGCTTGTGGGATCTTAGTTTCCCAACCACGAACCAAACCCCAGACCACTGCAGTGTAAGCGAGCACTGAGTTCCAACCACTAGACCACCAGGGAATTCCTCATTCAAAATATTTTTTAAAATGAGAGCTATTAGAATCTACCTGCCAATGCAGGAGACGCAGGTTCAATCCCTGGGTCAGGAAGAACACCTGGAGAAGGAAATGGCAAGCCACTCCAGTGTTCTTGTCAGGAAAAATCCCATGGATAAGAGGAGCCTGGCGAGCTACAGTCCATGGGGTTGCAAAGAGTCAGACACAACTTAGCGACTAAACAGCAACAACAAATTATTTGTTACTTCAAATTAGGAGTCCCCTGCTCTATCAGAGATTCCTTCTGAACTTTATGATTTTTTTCTCCTGATATTCTGCCTTTTAAGATCATTGAGTCAACTGTAGTGCAGGTTTTTCATGTATAAAAACACCTTTAATCACCTTGTAGAGAAATCTGATGGACAAAATGCTTGCCCACTTTGTGGAAAGGGCTTCAGTTCTTTTATCTGCACAATAAGGATGGTAATAATAGTAACAACCTCATGGGGTGTAAAGAATAAATTAAATTATCCATGCAAAGGTCTTAGAAGAGTACTGTCACACCATTAGCTATAATGAGCATTATTATTTTTGGAAAACTCTATGAACTCAATATCTCTCTGTGGTTATAAGGACATACTCAGAACCACTTTATAAACCAGTTCAAGGGGTCAATGCCAGGAACGTCTTTTTGGGTAGCAGACTTCACCCTACCTTTGGTTGACTTCCAAATGAGTGATAACAAAACAATTTAAGTTTCTCCTCTGTTCTTGGTTTTATTGTCAGGAGATGGAGCTTCAAAAGACAATTGAGAATAGTAGAAAGAAAACCCATCATCCATGTCAGAGGTCCTCCAACCTTTAATTGTTCAGATGCACTAATTTTATGGAACAGGTTAAGTCAGTCAGACACCTGGGGGTACAGCTGCAGAGTTCATTTAGGGAGGTTACCTGGGAGCCACACCATTTAAAAGGAAGAGACACTGTACACTGCAGCTGCTTTACTGAAATTTTCATATGGCCAATGCTATGTTACTGAAACAATATTTCTTGGCTAAAATGGTATTATGGCCAGAAACCTTAGAGGCCTCAATCACTCATTCGTCCATGTGTTGGAACAGTTCTGAGCAGTTCTCTGCAGGGATTACCTGGCCAAACTCCCTGCTTGTGCAGGGAGACAATCACCCCCTCAGTGACTGTCTTCAGCTTTCATGAAAGATCTCTCACCTTACCCACATCTTACTGGACTTTAAAAGCTCACAGACCTGCCCTTCACCTGCAACCTAGCACATCTAAATCCTGGGTTCTACTATCAGCCAGCTCTCTGCTCTCCAGTCTCACAAAATCCTGATAAGAGAAATATTTCCAAGGATGTCCTGAGTGACATTCCACCATTCAGTCTTCAGAAGCAGGGGCTCTTAAGCTATTTGGAAGATACTCAGGGAACACCAATACACCATATAGATGATACATGGATTTTTGTGTTTATGCCCACATGCATATTTTTCTGGAGAGACAGCTTAATAATTTTAATCAGGTTATCAAAAGGCTTGTTCTGGGAAGTTCTGTATGGTGGTTGAACTCAGGCTGAACTCAGACTGCCTGAATTATACCTACTTCCAGAAGTGTATCAGGTGGCGCTAGTGGAAAAGAACCCTGTGCTATTGCAAGAGACTTAAGAGATGCCGGTTCAATCCCTGAGCTGGGAAGATCCCTTGGAGGAGGACATGGCAACCCACTTCAGTATCCTTGCCTGGAGAATCCAATGGACAGAGGAGCCTGCTGGGCTACAGTCCACAGGGTCATAAAGAATTGGACATGACTGAAGTGACTTGGCATGCATGCACTATAAGTGTATGACCTTGGATAAGTTGCTTATCTTTGGGGGCCTTACATTCCTAATCTGTAACAGGATTAGGATTTGATGTGATTCATAAAACCACATAAATTATAATAGGATTAAGTATCAATGAAGGGAATGGGGGTACAGGAGTGAACATGGATGACAAAATTAGAAAACTTGGTTTAACACAGTGACACACATACCACCTGGTCCCGTGTCCTTGCTGGAGGTAGGCCTCAGATGGATGGTACCCACCTTGTCTGTGGTCAAGGCACTCATCCAGGGTGTCTGGGCTCCCTAAGGTTATACAGCTAATGAGCTCCTCCCCTGAATCTTGTCTGCAAAATTTCTTCCTTGGAGTCTCATAAAAAGGATACTGCGACAAGGGAGATAATAATAGCACCTATAGATAGATAATAACCTATAACCGGAAGATAATAGTAGTACCTATATCAGCTATTGCTGTGCAGAGTAGATCAGATCATCTCAGGTATCCAGGTAAAGCACTTTGAACAACACACTTCCACAGCAGGTGCTCATTTTTGCCGTTATTCTTCTTATTAAAATAGTCCATAGCCCCTACAAGACTCAAGAAATGCTGCTCTGGATACTCTTAGTTAAACCCTGAGATGGAGAGAGACCATTAGAAAGCTTGACTTGGACTATGGTTTTTAGACTTGGCTTTTTAAAAATTAGTCCCCAGTGTTGCACAACTGGCTTCACTGAGGGATGACATAGAGGCCAACCAGATGGTACCCACTATTCATCTACTGGCCCTGCCCCTTGTCACAGTATCATCCATGTTCACTCCTGTACCCCCATTCCCTTCATTGATACTTAATTCTATTGTAATTTATGTGGTTTTAAGAACCACATCAAATCCATTGAGGAATAAATACATTCGAGGGATTCCTGGGTGGCCCAGTGGTAAAGAATTCACCTGCCAATATAGGAGATGCAAGAGACATTAGTTTGATCCCTGAGTTGGGAAGATCTTCTGGAGTAGGAAATGGCAACCTGCTCCAGTATTCTTGCCTGGTAAATACCATGGACCGAGGAGCCTGACAGGCTTACAGTCCATGGGGTCGCAAAGCGTCAGACATGACTGAGCACAGCACAGCACATAACCTAAGCAGAGCAACGAATTCACATAGAATGAATGAGTGCCTTGTTTCCTATTACATCATCTGATCTGTTTTATGGGTGTTGTCCATCCTGTTTAAATGAATTTTGATCTTCTACTGTTGTGAAAATGTAAGAGGCTGGGAAGGAAGGGGGACTGGTAGGTTGCAACGAGATGAAAAACAACCAAGGGATTTCTAAGACACCCGATGGTGACGGTTTTCAAAGCAAACAAAACTGCTCTCAGAAAAATATCATACAGGCAAAGAAAAAGAAATCACTTGAAAATCAATCCTGTTTCCATCTTAGAAACGCATTTCTCACAGGGCTAATACATTCTTAATTCTTAGTCTAACAGAACTCTACCCTGTTTTCTGCTGCTCTGAATATAAATCCTTTTTTTTTTTTTTTTTTTTAATATTTTAAGCCTAACATCCAAAGAGAGTGGTCCTTGGGCTTTTTCATTCCAGTGTAGCATGGAAGCTGCTAGGTTTCCTTTAAGAGAACATTTCAATTTCATACAGAAGCCCAGTGACCTTGAATACAAGAGTGAGTCTTAAGAAGACCAATAAAAATTCTGGAGAAAGTTTCTTGAATTCCGTCAGAAAACCAGAAATTAATTAGTGGATCCTAATTCTTTAGAAGAATTATGCTAAGGGCAGCTTTATTATCTCTTGCTTAACAATCCTATGGTAGCAGAAACATTTTGCCTTCTTCATACTTTCTACACAGCCTGCTATGCAATGTCCAAACATCTGAGGAAAATGGGAGGAAATAGGCTGAAAAACAGTAAAATACATAGCAATTAAAACAGCAATAACTTACATCTGTGTTGTACTTCACAGTTTGTGAAGTGCTTTCATAAACATATCTTACATGATCTTAATAAAAACTCTGGTGACAAAGTCTAAATTTCCTTTGCTGCTTTACAAGGCTGTTAGAAGTCAAACTATTTCCTGCAAAATTCTTATGTTGAAATCCTAACCCCCAGGACCTCAGAATGTGACCTTATTTGGAAGGAGAGTCTTTACAGAGGGAATGTAGTTACAATGAGGTCCTCAGGGTGGGGTCTAAGTCAGTATGACTGGTATTCTTATAAAAAGAAGAAATCTGGACACAGACATGTACACAAGGAGAATGCAGAGATGAAGATGAAGGCAGAAACCACGGTGATGCTCCTACAAGCCAAGGAACACCAAAGACTGCCGGCAGACGGCCAGAAGCTAGGCAGGAGGCAGGGGACAGACTCGCCCCCAGAGTCTTCAGAAGGAACCGGCCCTGCCGACACATTTTCCTGGACTTCAAGCCTCCAGAACTGTGAAACGATAGATTTCTACTGTTTAAATTGTTCCATGTGTGTGCTTTGTTAGGGCAGCCTGAGCAAACTAATACAAAGGCTCCTCAGTCTGACCCTCTTTTCTCTCTGGCATCTCCTCCCATTCCTCCTTCCAAGGATTCTACACTTTACACTGAGCATCCTAGTCAGGACCCTTTGTGCAGAGAAGCTGCCAGCTATTGTTATGATTTTTTAATAATTATTTTTATTTACTTACTTATTTGGCTGTGCCAGGTCTTTAGTTGCAGCAAGAGAACGCTTAGGGTTTCCCTTGTAACTCAGCTGGTAAAGAATCCGCCTGCAATGCAGGAAACACGGGTTTGACTCCTGGGTTGGGAAAATCCCCTGGAGAAGGGATAGACTACCCACTCCAGAATTCTTGGGTTTCCCCAGTGGCTCAGATGGTAAAGATTCCACCTGCAGTGTGGGAGACCTGGATTCGATCCCTGAGTTGGGAAGATCCCCTGGAGAAGGGCATGGCAACCCACTCCAGTATTCTTGCCTGGGAAATCCCCATAGACAGAGGAGCCTGGCAGGTTACAGTCCACAGGGTCACAAAATGTTGGCCATGACTGAGTGACTAAGTGCAGTGCACATGTGAACTCTTGGTTGCAGTATGTGGGGTCTAGTTATCTGACCAGGGATTGAACTTGCATTGGAAGTGCAGAGTCTTACCAACTGACCACTAGGGAAGTCCTTGTTACAGTATTAATTGATAGAAGTAGAAAACCTTGCCTGGCAGGACTCACTACACATTTCAAAACATGTGGGGAGACATAATCTACCCTTTCTAATTTCATGAGATATTAACAGACACCAAACTTTGGGAGCCTACACTCATTCCATTATTAAGTTTTCAGCTTGGTTCATAGCAGGAAAAAAAAAAAAAGCTAAACTCAAGTTCTTGCCTATGTTTTTGGCTCTAACAATCTGGCATATTTTTTTAAACACCCTAGAGTGTATGGAGTATTCAGAGGGTCAGTCACTCCAGCTTGTGGATGGAGTTGGTGGAGAACATGGAGCTCCTAGGAACGTCCCCTGCCAGACATTCTGCAGCACTGTTTCCATCTGGGAGCAGGGTGTTTGTTCTCCTCTTGAGTCTGGAGGGGCACTGTGACCACCTGACCTACAGAATTCAAAATGCAGGTTTCCTGGCCAGACCTTAAGACACTGGAAACATCTACTTGCCTAGCATTTTGTTCCCACATTGGATGGATTGTCTTATATGTCACACTCAAGACCGCTGTTCTCAATAAAGAAAGAGGCAAAGCAAGCAATAAAGAAATTCCTCTCGTGAGCATGCAGTTTAACCTGTGGCTGAAGAACTGGATTCACAAGCTCTCAAAATGTGGGCAGTGACCCTGAAGGTCTTTTAATCTATCACTCCTCCCAGTTTACACCTCCTGCTGTGGTTCAAGAGAACAGGATGGGAGCAGAAAATATAGATGCTGTTCCTCTGCAAAGGCGAACGACCATCTCTGCCCTCACTTGGAACAACAGAATCATGTGTTTTGGAGTCAGACATACTAACTGAGGCCTCTGCCCTCACTTGGAACAACAGAATCATGTGTTTTGGAGTCAGACATACTAACTGGGGCCTTGAGCAAGTTGCTTAATCTCTCAGAAATTCGATTCCCTTCTTTCTGTGAAAGTGAAACTCACTCAGTTGTGTCCAACTCTCTGACCCCATGGACTGCAGTCCTCCAGACTCCTCTCTCCATGGAATTCTCCAGGCAAGAATACTGGAGTTTCTTCAGGGGATCTTCCCAACCCAGGGATCGAATCCAGGTCTCCCATGTTGCAGGCAGATTTTTTACCATCTGAGCCACCAGGAAAGCCCCCTTCTTTCTGAACTAAAGAACCAAAGATAAAAATATTTTCAGGGTGGTTGTGAGCATTAAAGGGATTGTTGTTGTTTAGCTGCTATGTCATGTTCAACTCTTTGCAACCCCGTGAACTGCAGCCCGCCAGGCTCTTCTGTCCATGGGTTTTTCCAGTCAAGAATACTGGAGTGGGTAGACATTTCCCTCTCCAGGGATCTTTCTGACCCAGGGATTGAACCCGCATCTCCTGCATTGCAGGCAGGTTCTATACCATTGAGCCACATGGGAAGTCCAGTAAAGGGATAATGAGTTTATATAAAGGGCCTGGTGGTACCAGGCAAGTGAGTGCTCAATGAAGACACACTGAGCATCATCCAGGGGGCCAGAGGTCCCCTCTCACAAGCCTTCAGGCCTGAGAATATCCTTATGTCTTATGACATAAGAATACCCTTATGTTATGCTGAAGGATGAGATGGCTGGAATATTCCAGACAGACATAATAGCATGTCCAGTATTTGTATTAAAATATACATTTAACAATGTGCTTAAGTCACTGCACCAAAAGTACTCTGCTTCTCTGAAGGGTTCCTGTATAAGACACTCCTGGGTGTAGCCAATTTGTAATCTCATGGGTATTTTGCTGAAGGCAGGGACTCTGGAGCCATTGAGCCCTCCAGGATGTCACAGGGCCATGGGAGAAAAACATAGCAGCCTCCGAGAAAGGGGATGCAGGGCTTATTGTCTCTACTACAGAAGGGGAACCTAAGGATCAGAGAAGTCACATGACTTAGACAAGGTCACACAACAGGTAAGAGGCAGGCCTAACAGAATGCAGATGTCCTGGTTTTCCTGGTGGGCGCTCTTCCCTAACACACAAAGTGCCTCCTGGGAACCTAAGCTAAAATCTTTGCACAACATTTAACAAGATGGTGGTTGTTTCCTTTGGGAAATATCTAGAGATATTTCCAGGGGCAGAAGCTGAGACTTCTAACAGGATTAGTGGGAGGAAGGGTTGTATTTTCAGTAAAGGCTTGGGAGGGGTCAGGGGAGAGTGATGTCCAGCCAAGGAAGCATCAGAGAGGGCTTACTTCTTGAGGGGCTCCTCCCCACAGCCCCAGAATTGTCAACAAGGTTACTAAAATATGGAAATGTTACCAGTGTGGCTCTTCTTGTGAAAACTGACTACAGAAGAGGCTGTGTTTGGTGGCCAGGTTGGGCCGTGTGAAGCACATGACCTGCACAGACCCAGGGGCACTAAGACCAAGGTCCCCTGAGGGAGAAAGCCCTAGGGCTCCTTGGCCCTCCCATAAAGGACTCTGGGGTGTCACTCGCTGGGAAACCGGTCAGGCCAGGAGTAAGTAGCTCTTCACAGAGTAGAAGACTCTCCTGACATCTGTGTTACAAGAAGTAAAACCACTTGATTGACCAGTGACCTCTGACAATCAGGTGAAGGAATGTATCCTTATATTTTTCTCATCAAAAGAGACTTGTGGGACCTCCCTGGCAGTCCAGTGGTGAAAGACTTCATAATTCCAATGCAGGGGGTGTGGGTTCAATCCCTGGTCAGGGAACTAAGATTCCACATGCCATGCAACATGGCCAAAAAAGAAAAAAAGAGTGGCTATGTGCATATGTATAAAAGATTCACTTTGCTGTACAGCAGAAACTAACACAACACTGTGTTTTTATACTCCAATAAAAAGTTTTATAAAGCAAAAGAGACTTGCACACATCCATTAAAATCATCACATATTTTCCAGGATATCTTCAGGTCTTCTAGGGATCCCAGGTTCCCAGGTTAAAATAATTAATTATGCTTTTGTTTTGAATATTTTGTGTAAATTTATGGGGCAGATTTATTCCACATTGGAGAAAGCAAGTATTCCATGTTTATTTCAAGATATTTAAAATTCTGCTCTGAAATTTGCTGGAATGAAAACCAAAGCATTTATTATATATGAAATGACTCACAGTTGTTAACAAAAATCAAATCCTCCCTTAAAATAGATGGCTGCAATTTTGTCAGCTAAATGAAATAAGAACAACAGCTTTTTACTGCTTTTGTAAGCAAAGGTGTGATGAAAAAATGTGTTCTTCTTTAGAGAAAAGTTGAGCTTTGCTTGGTCCCTTATAATCAGAAGGAGAGAGAAAGGAGAATTAGATGGAGCAGTTTCCTTCCTACTAGCTTACCCCAAGTCAAGTTATTGTATGAAAATTTTTATTCCCCAATACATCCACTGAATATGTGTTAGACTATTGCCCACAATATTTAAGTACTTTCCAATCAGCCACAGTGGACATTAGTGAGAAATGAGTATCTCAGAAGGACTGGACATTAAACAAACATCCACTTAAAAAAGCAACTTCCAAACACATGGGTATAAATGCTGTATTTCTCTCTGCACTTTGGTCTATAAATGAATGACTTAAAAATAAGTTGGGAAGCAAAGTTTCAGAAGCTTTAGAAAATCTAGGATTACTAAAGGGTGTTTTTAAAATTGAAGACTCATTTAAAGCCCCATAATTTCCTCTTAATAAGCATTTGCTTACTTTTAAAAGTAATGATTTCATAATAATAGCCAAAATGCCTCTGATGAATGACTATTAAAATTAAGTTCACCTTATTTGAAACATGGCAAGAAAAGGTCAGAATGAAATCATCTCTTTTTGCTTTCAAGTGCTTTGCAGATAGAAGCCTAAATTATCTCTGTGAGCTCACAGCTCCTATGGACTTGTCCATGGCCAGCCTGTGCCACAGGTCCAAGGGAGGAGGCAGAGGCTCCAGCACCAGCACCAGGGATAGCAAAGAACCCAGGTCCAAGGAGCAGATGCTTTCTCAGACACTTTCTGGGGAAAATTGTCTATGGTTAGTAACTATCAGCATGTTTCAGGCACCAAATTGCTGGCCAAGACATTGTTTCCCTTTTCAACAATGTGCTCTGTAGAAGTATATTTCAGTTCAGCTCAGTCGCTCAGTCATGTCTGAATCTTTGCAATCCCATGGACTGCAGCACGTCAGGCCTCCCTGTCCATCACCAACTCCCAGAGTTTACTCAAACTCATGTCCATCAAGTCGGTGATTCCATCCAACCATCTCATCCTCTGTCGTCCCCTTCTCTGCCTGCCCTCAATCTTCCCCAACATGAGGGTCTTTTCAAATGAATCAGCTCTTCACATCAGGTGGCCAATGTAATGGAGTTTCAGCTTCAGTGTCAGTCAGTCCTTTCAATGAATATTCAGGGCTGATTTCCTTTAGGATGGACTGGTTGGATCTCTATGCAGTCCAAAGGACTGTCAAGAGTCTTCCCCAACACCACAGTTCAATAGCATCAATTCTTCCCACTTCTTTCTAGTCCAACTCTCACATCCATACATGACTACTGGAAAAACCATAGCTTTGAGTAGATGGACCTTTGTTAGCAAAGTAATGTCTCTGCTTTTTAATATGCTGTCTAGGTTGGTTATAACTTTTCTTCCAAGGAGCAAGCATCACTTAATAGTGCTAAATATTCACTGAATGCCTTAATATTCTGCTGGATGCAGTACAAATGGTCTAGGAAGAAAAGAGTACTACAGTTGGAAGAAGAGGTAGAAAAAGTAGAGGAAGGCATGAATAGGAATGTGGTTTCTTCACACAGACAACTAGTCCTTACCCTGGGGAGTTAGTCCCATGAGATAACCAAGTGAGCAGAGCACCAAGCAGATACTGGACACATGTTCTCTGAGGTGGCACAGGAAGGGGCTCCAGGTGACGCCAATGCCTGATTAGGACACCTTGTGAGCTGCTCTTCCATGAGAAGAAATGGGGTTCTCTAGGCTGCCTTGCTTGTGACCACAGTGGAAAAACTGAATAGAGTTAGCGCTCTCATCCTGATGGTAGAATGTGCAGAGCAATGAGAATAAAATGCCCCCATTACTAATAAATAGAAGAGAACTATGCATAAAATTTAACTCATTTCTTCCATGACATGACTTGGAGTTTCAGTGATCTTGCAGACTTAGTGCAGTAATGGTTTCTGGATACCCATTCAAGCCACTGGTTCTAACAGTCTGTAAACCATCATGCAACAAGGCTAAAGATTACCACCATCTCCATTTCAGTCTAACACAGCCCAGAGAAGAAAAGCAAACAAGTCTCAAGAAAAAGCAGTTCTGTAAAAGAGAACACTTGTGAAGCTATAGACATTTAGAATTTTTTCCGACATCCATTCTCACTTTGAGACATTAAGAGTAAGAATAGGGTAATATTTTAATAGTAATGACATTCAAATATGATCCATTTGAAAAAGGCTAATACAGGAAAGTTTATTATAAGAGAACTAAATTGACACTATTTATTCAAGGTTCTGAATAATGTATTTCTCACTTTGCAAAAGGATTCTCTTCTGCAATTCTCCTTAAATAGCCAGCTTCAGTAAGTATCAACAGCATTGCTGGGCTGTGAAATTATGACTTACCAACAGTCATTCTGGAACACCTATGGCAGAAAGTAAAAAAGGTGTGCCCTTCTCCTAACTCTGCTGGACAGGCTAAATGTTTCATTTGCCCTCTAGTGTCCTAGTTTACAAAGATTTTATGTAAAAAATTAAACATTTTACATAACCATCATAAAAACAATCACCAAAAGGAAGAGCTTCTATTTAATTCATTTCTAAGGTGCTCTTTGCTTTTAGGTATGAAAATCACAATACCTTCCATAGACACCAATATTTTTCCAGATGGAATGTGGTACAGAAGGAGCTCAAACGGCAAAACAAAGGAAAAGTTTCCAATAGGTTTACAGATTATAAATTGGAAATTTTAGACCAAAGAGACCTAACAGACATCTATAGAACATTCCATCCAACAAGAGCAGAATACACATTCTTCTCAAACACATAAAGAACATCATTCAGGATAGATAATACATTAGGCCATAAAACAAGTCTTAACAAATTTAAAAAGATAAAAAATCATACCAAGTATAGTTTCCAAGAATAAAACTAGAAATCAATAACAGTAGCAAAACTGGAAATGTCACAAATATGTGGAAATTAAACAAACACCAATGAATAATCAATAGGTCAAAGAAGAAATCCAAAAATATCTTGAAACAAATGAAGATAAAAACATCACACCAAAACTTACAAGATGCAATAAATATAATTCTACAAGGAAACTTTATAGTTACTAATGTAGATTAAGAAAAAGAATAGAAAGATCTCAAATAGGCAGCCTAACTTCATACTTTAATCACCTAGAAAAAAATAAAAGAAAGACCAGAATAACAATTAAAAAGATCAATGAATATAAAAGCTGTTTTTTTTTTTTAATAAACAAAATTGACAAACCTTTAGCTAGACTAAGAAAAAAATGTGAAAGCGTTGGTTGCTCAGTCATGTCCAACTCTTTGTGACTCCATGAACTGTAGCCTGCCAGGCTCCTCTGTCCCTGGAATTCTCCAGGCAAGAATACTCGAGTGTGTTGCCATTCCCTTCTCCAGGGCATCCTCCCAATCCATGAATCAAACCCGGGTCTCCTGCGTTGTAGGTAGATACTTTACCATCTAGAGCCACCAGGGGATCATATTTTTTAAATAAAATTCACCAACGCATTTTGGATTTATCCATAGGACAGAGGTTTTTTAAAATGTTACTTCTGATTTGAAAAAGAAAAGACTCAAAAAAATAAAATCGGAAATGAAAGAAGAGACATTGTAATTGATGCCACAGAAATACAAAGAATCATAGAAGACTGCTATGAACAACCAGGTGCCAACAAGCTGGATGACCTAGGAAAAATGGGAAATTCCTAGAAACATGAATCAATGAAGAAATGAGCCACTATTAATTGAGAAGAAATAAAAAATCTAAACAGAGTAATAATGAGTAAGGAGATTGAGTCAGTAATCAAAAACTTTTCAGCAAAGAAAATCTCCACCAAATGGCTTTATGGTTAATTCTAGCAAACATTTCGGAAAAGGCAATGGCACCCCACTCCAGGACTCTTGCCTGGAAAATCCCACAGACGGAGGAGCCTGGTAGGCTGCAGTTCATGGGGTCACGAAGAGTCGGACACGACTGAGCAACTTCCTTTTCACTTTTCACTTTCATGCATTAGAGAAGGAAATGGCAACCCACTCCAGTGTTCTTGCCTGGAGAATCCCAGGGATGGGGGAGCTTGTTGGGCTGCCATCTATCGGGTCACACAGAGTCGGACACGATTGAAGCGACTTAGCAGCAGCAAACATTAAAAAAAAAAAAAAAAAATGGAAAGGAGGAAACAGTCCCAAACTCATTTTATTGTCAGCATTACTCCAATACCAAAACTAGATAAGGAAACAAGAAAGAAAACTTATATCCCTGATAAATAGCGTAAATTCCCAATAAAATGCTAGTTATCAAAGTTTCATAGCAAATTTAAAAGATTATTTACCATAATCAAATGGGGTTTACCTCTGGGATGCAAGGATAGTTCAACATAAGAAAATTAATAAATGCAACATATCACGTTAATAGAATGACAGAATAAATCATCTGATCATCTCAAACGATGATCAGAGACAGAAGAGCATTTGACAAAATTCAACATCTGTTCATGATAAAAACTCTTAACACATTAGACATAGAAGGAACATACTTTAACATAATAAAGGCTATACATGGCATGTCCCCAGCTAACATCATACCTAGCAGTGAAAAGCTTTTCCTCTAAAATTAAGAACAAAACAAGGATGCTCACTCTTGGCTCTTTTATTCAACATAGTACTAGAAGTCCTAGCCAGAGCAATTAGGCAAGAAAGAGAAATTAAAGGCATCCATCAGACAAGATCAGATCAGAGCAGTCGCTCAATCGTGTCTGACTCTTTGTGACCCCATGAATCACAGCACACCAGGCCTCCCATCCCCCAACTCCCGGAGTTCACCCAGACTCACATCCATCAAGTCAGTGATGCCATCCAGCCATCTCATCCTCTGTCGTCCCCTTCTCCTCTTGCCCCCAATCCCTCCCAGCATCAGAGTCTTTTCCAATGAGTCAACTCTTTGCATGAGGTGGCCAAAGTACTGGAGTTTCAGCTTTAGCATCATTCCTTCCAAAGAAATCTCAGGGCTGAACTCCTTCAAAATGGTCTGGTTAGATCTCCTTGGAGTCCAAGGGGCTCTCAAGAGTCTTCTCCAACACCACAGTTCAAAAGCATCAATTCTTCAGCACTCAGCCTTCTACACAGTCCAACTCTCACATCCATACATGACCACAGGAAAGACCATAGCCTTGACTAGACGGACCTTAGTTGGCAAAGTAATGTCTCTGCTTTTCAATATGCTATCTAGGTTGGTCATAATTTTCCTTCCAAGGAGTAAGCGTCTTTTAATTTCATGGCTGCAGTCACCATCTGCAGTGATTTTGGAGCCCAGAAATATAAAGTCTGACACTGTTTCCACTGTTCTCCCATCTATTTCCCATGAAGTGATGGGACCGGATGCCTTGATCTTCGTTTTCTGAATGTTGAGCTTTAAGCCAACTTTTTCACTCTCCTCTTTCACTTTCATCAAGAGGCATTTTATTTCCTCTTCACTTTCTGCCATAAGGGTGGTGTCATCTGCATATCTGAGGTTATTGATATTTCTCCTGGCAATCTTGATTCCAACTTGTGTTTCTTCCAGTCCAGCATTTCTCATGATGTACTCTGCATATAAGTTAAATAAGCAAGGTGACAATATACATCCTTGACGTACTCCTTTTCCTATTTGGAACCAGTCTGTTGTTCCATGTCCAATTCTAACTGTTGCTTCCTCACCTGCATACAAAGTTCTCAAGAGGCAGATCAGGTGGTCTGATATTCCTATCTCTTTCAGAATTTTCCACAGTTTATTGTGATCCACACAGTCAAAGGCTTTAGCATAGTCAATAAAGCAGAAATAGATGCTTTTCTGGAACTCTCTTGCTTTTTCCATGATCCAGTGGATGTTGGCAATTTGATCTCTGGTTCCTCTGCCTTTTCTAAAACCAGCTTGAACATCAGGAAGTTCATGGTTCACATATTGCTGAAGCCTGGCTTAGAGAATTGTGAGCATTACTTTACTAGCGTGTGAGATGAGTGCAATTGTGCAGTAGTTTGAGCATTCTTTGGCATTGCCTTTATTTGGGATTGGCATGAAAACTGACCTTTTCCAGTCCTGTGGCCACTGCTGAGTTTTCCAAATTTGCTAGCATATTGAGTTCAGCACTTTCACAGTATCATCTTTCAGGATTTCAAATAGCTCAACTGGAATTCCATCACCTCCACTAGCTTGTTCATAGTGATGCTTTCTAAGGCCCACTTGACTTCACATTCCAGGATGTCTGGCTCTAGGTCAGTGATCACACCATCATGATTATCTGGGACATGAAGATCTTTTTTGTACAGTTCTTCTATGTATTCTTGCCATCTCTTCTTAATATCTTCTGCTTCTGTTAGGTCCATACCATTTCTGTCCTTTATCGAGCCCATCTTTGCATGAAATGTTCCTTTGGTATCTCTGATTTTCTTGAAGAGATCCCTAGTCTTTCCCATTCTGTTGTTTTCCTCTATTTCTTTGCACTGATCGCTGAAGAAGGCTTTTTAACTCTTCTTGCTATTCTTTGGAACTCTGCATTCAAATGGGTTTATCTTTCCTTTTATCCTTTGCTTTTTGCTTCTCTTCTTTCACAGCTATTTGTAAGGCCTCCCCCGACAAAAAAGAATTGCTTTTTTGCATTTCTTTTCCATGGGGATGGTCTTGATCCCTGTCTCCTGTACAATGTTACGAACCTCATTCCATAGTTCATCAGGCACTCTATCAGATCTAGGCCCTTAAATCTATTTCTCACTTTCACTGTATAATCATAAGGGATTTGATTTAGGTCATACCTGAATGGTCTAGTGGTTTTCCCTACTTTCTTCAATTTCAGCCTGAATTTGGCAATAAGGAGTTCACGGTCTGAGCCACAGTCAGCTCCTGGTCTTGTTTTTGCTGACTGTATAGAGCTTCTCCATCTTTGGTTGCAAAGAATATAAACAATCTGATTTTGGTGTTGACCATCTGGTGATGTCCATGTATAGTCTTCTCTTGTGTTGTTGGAAGAGGGTGTTTGCTATGACCAGTGCATCCATATTATAAAGGAATAACTAAACTCGTTCTTGTAATCATTCATAATATATACATATATCAAATCATGACACTGTATACCCTAAACTTACACAATATTATATGTTAATTATATCTCAATAAATCTAGGAAAGGAAGAATAAAACATTTAAAAGGATGGAAAATGTATTTCTGATTGTGGAAGTTACGTGATACGCATATAGAGGCTTCTTATAGTATTCTATTTTTGTACATGCTTGAAATTTTTCATGATGCTAAATTTTTAAAGACAGCATCCAAAGATTCAACTATTATTATGATCAGAAGTCATATTACTATTAGCTTAAGAATATCTATGTCAATCAATACACCAAATTAAAAGAACTTTGAAATAAAGCTATACATTTAAGATTTGAGATCTCACAAAAAGTCCTTTCTCCCTCATTTTACTTGATTGTAAAATGAGGAAACATCAATTATTTTTTAAAAATGAGCTCTTTTCACCAAAAGAAAATCACTGCATGGCACTTACCACAAATATCACCAGTAAGATCATTTGTTGACAATTTAGTATTAAAGAAATACATTGCCCGATTATTTCAAGGCAAATAGAGGGGGAAAAGGTGGAAGTGACAGATTTCCTCTTCTTGGGCTCTAAAATCACTGCAGATGGGACTGCAGCCATGAAATCAGAAGACCTTTGTTTCTTGGCAGGAAATCTATGACTAACCTAGACAGTGTGCTGAAAAACAGAGACATTACTCTGTTGACAAACGTCCATATATTCAAATCTATGGTCTTCCCAGTGGTCGTGTACGGCTGTGAAAACTAAACCGTAAAGAAGGAGGAGTGCCGAAAAATTGATGCCTTAGAACTTTGGTGCTGGAGAAGATTCTTGAGAGTCCCTTGGACAGCAAGGAGATCAAACCAGTCAATCTTAAGGGAAATCAACCCTGAATGCTTGTTGGAAAGACTAATGCTGAAGCTGAAACTCCAGTATTTTCATCATCTGACGCGAACAGCTGCCTCAATGGAAAAGTCCCTGATGCTGGGAAAGATTGAGGGCAGAAGAAGAGGGCATCAGAAGATGAGATGGCTGGATGGCATCACTGATGCGATGGACATGAACTTAGGAAAATTTCAGCAGATGGTGAGGGACAGAGAGGCCTGGTGTGCTGTAGTCCATGGGGTCACAAAGAGTTGAACATGACTGGGTGACTGAACAACAACAATGACAAAGAAATACACGCTTCAACATCTATAACTGAAGCTGGCTATTTCTCAGCAATGGAACGCAAAGTCAGGTATAAACATGTAAAATGGCAAATACAATCCAGAAAATTTTAAACATTTTACTTAACCAGTCACATTATATTTTGATATTATTTACTGAACTCTTATGATAGGTTTGCTACCTTACTAAAAGCTTTATCCATTTTCTCATTGAATCCTCACCAAAACCCTGTGATGTAGACATGCTCTTGTATCAGAAAAAGAAAAGGTTCTATTTTATTTCTTTGGCAGTTAATTAGAAAGAAAACTCTAATTTTGTCATCAATTTTATGCTATAGTGATTTAAAAACCCAAAAATGTCAGATTCCAGAACCTACCTCATAGGAAGTTATGAACCATATTTCTTCAGAAAAAGAAGAAGCTTAAAAATGGCCATTTTTGATTATAGGTTAGAGTGAACTGTATAATCCCAGATTACTTACACAGTGGTCTGTTTCAGAAATCAAGACACAGAAGTTGAATCACCACAGATTAAAAACAAGGGAAGAATCACAAGCTTCTAGTATTGATGAGTTAACAAGGTCCAGTTTAATAAAAATACAAAAAAAAAAAAAAAACCCTAATAAAACTGAAGTTATTCCTTTTTTCTCATATAAACTTACTAGGCAATCAAAGAAAGAGAAACAGAAAAAAAAATTCTCTCATTTTTTTCTCAGTAAGAGCTTTATTAAGAATTAGATGCAAAAAGAGCTTTGCATTTTATTCATCATTAAGAGTTCATTTACCCTCTTACACTGTAAAGAAATTTATCAAAAATAGTCCCCTGTGACCTGCAGCTCATCTCTTTAATGTAACTGAGTTCTATGGCCATCCAAAGCTTCAAGCAAAAAGACCTTGAGAATTGTAACAAGTCACTTGTCTTTATCTAAAATGAGCCTCTAATTGCTTAGTCATGAAAGAGCCTAATTTGGGTGTTTTGTGTTATGTCCTTGGTGGCGTCTGCCTGTCCCTGTCCTGCTCCTACCCGACAGAACTGGCTCACAAGAGCCACATGCGGTAATTAACCATGGAAATGAGAGCTGTAAGGACACTGCTGTCCCCAAAATATGCACACATAATCACACTCAACAATTCACAGCAAAATCCCGTCAGAAAGCAACTCATTTGTCACCTGATCTTTCATTAATTAACTGAAAGCTCCACATGGGAAGGAGGGAGGGCAAAGCAAATGATAATGTCACAGTAGATACTTTACAAAAGAACCAGCACGTTCCCTTTAAAGCCTTTGTTGGAAATTTTAGGACTAAACTTCAAGTGGTAGGGGAACCGCACTGGGTGATGATTTAGAAACCTGGACTATAGACAGACCTCACTCTTGCCCTGGAAGCTGAATGACCCTGGGCAAGGTGCATCCTCCATCCTGCACTTGGGGGCCTCCCTGGTGGACTGAGGCTTGTGAACTCCATGAGAAATTCCAGCTCAGATATTCCATGTTTCCCCCATCAGGCTACCTCCAAATGGCATGGAGAGGGATCTTA
This sequence comes from Tragelaphus eurycerus, assembly GCA_935064755.1. Lineage (NCBI taxonomy): Eukaryota > Metazoa > Chordata > Mammalia > Artiodactyla > Bovidae > Tragelaphus > Tragelaphus eurycerus. Next base: position 543,637 of record CAKXYN010000145.1, read on the forward strand.
ACTCTCCAATAACTGATTTTGTTTAAAAAAGGATTTGCCAGGACTTCCCTGGCATTCCAGTGGTTAAGACTTCACCTTTGGATGCAGAGGGTATGAGTTCAATCCCTAGTCAGGGAGATAAGACCCCACACGCCTCACAGCTAAAAAACCAAAATCTAAAACAGAAGCAATATTGTAACAAATTCAATAAAGACTTTAAAAATGGTCCACATCAAAATAATATTTAAACAATAAATTAAAAAAGGATTTGCCAATGACAAAACCCTAAACACAAGAGACTTCTCACAAATCTCTGTCCTCAAGAATATACTCCAAAAGGAGTTGCAGTATATTAACATTTTAAAAACTGAGTGAGCAGATAGAGCTGCTAAAAATCTGAGCAATCAAGATCCAGGTAAAGGGATACTCCATCATCCTAGCAGGAGTATAAATAAAACTGTAGGGAAAATTCATCAAAAGCGTTACAGTGTGCTTGGGTTTCACCTGGTAATTTTGCTTCTAAGAATTTACTGTTACGAAATGATGGAACAAAGGCACTGAGATACATATAACAAGGATGCTCACCATAACAGGGTCCACAATTTTTAAAAGGATGAAAACAAAACAATAAATACTACTATTGATTTCAACAATTGGTTTAGAAAAGAAATATTAGTTAAGGAAGGCTACTTCTGTTTCAGAAATACAGTGTGTGAATGGCACGCTGAATATGGAAGCTGGGCAGCATGATGGATTTTGGTTTGGTCTGCTTTGGTTTTCTCCCAGCTCTTGGCCATCTCCCTTACAGTGTTGCTTTCTCTGTCCTCTGAGCCTCTGCATATGCTGTGCCTTCTGTCCCAGACCATTATCTGCAACCCTTCTCTTTGATGTACTCGAGGTCTTCTAGCCTCTTTCCTTGACCTTCAAAATTAAGTCAAATGCCTTACTGCAAAGTCCTGAAGAAACATGTATTTACCACTCTCTTTACCTACATGGCCCAGAATTGTGAGACCCTGTTTGCTTCTCCTGACCCTTGAATGACACTGTCAGGGAAGGATGTGCTATTATTTCTCCAAAACCCAGCCGAGTAACAGATGTAGCAGCAGCTATCCCGTAGTTATGGAAAGCTCAACAACATATATCTCTTACAATCTCATATATTCTCATTCTATTGTCTAACAAGAGGATTTTCCATTAGCAAACTTTCCATATTTAAATTACCCCAGAGAATCTATGCAAATGGGGAACATTTGGAAACAGAAGAGAATTCATAAAGATAAAGAAATTGTTTTTTTCATATTATTTGAAAAATATATTGAACTCCCCCTTTTACTCTCTTTTATATGATTGCTCATAATATACCAAAAAAATGACTCAAAGATCTCCTTTAAATTTTAAAACATTACTAGAGAGAAAAAGATGATGCTATTACACCTTAACATATTTTAAATGTCTATAAAACAGAAAACATTTTTTTCACATTCTCACTGTCATACTCAATCTCCTCAGTCGAGGATCTGTAAGCAGCACACAAACATTGCTGTCATGATGGTTAAAGGTTAAACTTTGACGATTGGAATTTTTTTTTCCTTTCTCCCTAGGAATTCAGACTTTTGAGCAATACAAGCAGAAGGTGCAATTCCACGGGACCATGTGCAATCACATTTCTGGGTTTGTTGTGCCTACTGCTCTTAGGACTTCCTTTAGCCTTTGGTTTACTCTGGTTGAGGAACTCTTCCCTAATAATTAGGGAACAAGGCTATGACAACTCTGCCACCACCACACTAGGGAGCTCACTTCCTGGTCCCTGTGTCGCATGTAACAAGGTTGGAGTTATAATAATTATCTGTCACTATTTTGACTAATGTTCTTTTGGTTACCTCTTAATATACTTTTAAGCTTTTGGAGCGGTAGCAATAGTATTGGATGGCTATCCAGTAGAAAAGCCAACATGAGTAAATAATGTGTGTCTAAATTTGTTAGAATTTGTAATGCTGGAGGCATAGCCATCTTCATTGTGAGCCATCAAGAATGAGTCATTGGCTAAACTGGATTAATCTGTTACCATTCATTCTTCTTCACTCATCACTCTACCAAGTATGTGCCCCTTTCCCATCCTTCCATCACCCTAGACCCTTGTAACTTATTCCTGTTATACTCCCAGTTCTCAAGTTCAGGGTTAAATATTGATCCTCCCTGACAAGAGCCTTTTGGCTAGATGGAATTTATTCCTCCTTGGAAGTCCCATAAGAGCTTTATCTGTACTTCAGTTTATGTATTCACTCAATGGACTTTAACAGAAGGCCCATTGTCTGTAACAATCCTCACCACTTGCTTTGTAATTTTGTGCAGACACACGTTTCAGAATCTGTTACTAGACAGAAAGCTCCTTGGAGACAGTCTGCAAGTCTGATTTATTTGTATCTCACAAGGAATTTTTGGTGAGGACACTATTTGCTGCCCACCCAGTATCAGCATCCTCCTGTTTCCTCTTCGCCAATAGAATTTTATGCTGTCTAGGCAGCCTTCTCACCTGTCCAGATCTCAAGAAACATCTCACATCATCACATGCTGCTTTCCTTCATTCATTTTTCTTCCTCCCTTCTTCCCTCCCCTCTGTTCTTCCTCTTTCATTCCTTTCTTCCCTCCAGTTATCCAACAGTCCCTGACGGCTCAGTAGGTAAAGAATCCACTTGCCAATGCAAGTTCGATCCCTGGGTCAGGAAGACTCTGTGGAGAAGGAAATGGCAATCCACTCCGGTATTCTTGCCTGGAAAATTCCACGGACAGAGAAGCCTGGCGGGCATAGTCCACGGGGTCGCGAAGAGTCAGACATGACTGAGTGATTAAATATGCAGCAAGGACAGAAAAGCGAGTTAAGAGAAACAGTGCTTTTTTTAGTGAATCTTTGGCTGAGATTTCTAATGACTCCTCCAAAAATCCCAAAACCTAACTAAGCTCAACTTCCTCAAGAGGAAACTGAAGGCTTGAGGTTCAAAAACACGTCCAAGTTCAGAAAGCAATTGGCAGTGAGGAGTCAGGTATACGTCTGCATGCATATATATGTATGGGTGTATGCATGTGTACACATTTTTTCTTAATTCACAACTGAAAAGGCAAATAGATCAACATTTTAAGATAGCTCCTGCCTCGAAAAGCCCGTAGTCTAATAGGGTAGGCAACATGTTCTTAATTACAAAAAAGAGGGGACAGACTCCTGCTTCTGTGGGCAAGGGGGCAGCTTCACAGAACAAGACATTCTGGAGGTGAGTCCTAAAGGGTGAGCTAGTCAGATAAACAGAAAAAGGGGGAATATCCCAGATAAAGGGGCTAGGGCCCTTTGGCATCTCTGAGAACCCCAGGGTGTAGGTAAAAAATATGCCTGCCTGTTGGGTAGCTGTGCTGGAGATACTAGGAATCAGCTTAGAGAAGATGCCCTCAGGAGCTTTCATATCAAACTAAACAGCTGTTACAAACAGTATGAAAAGGCTAAAAGATATGACACTGAAAGATGAACTCCCCTGGTCAGTAGGTGCCCAATATGCTACTGGAGAAGAGTGGAGAAATAACTCCAGAAAGAATGAAGAGACAGAGCCAAAGAGAAAACAATGCCCAGTGGTGGATATGACTGGTGATGGAAGTAAAGTCCGATGCTGTAAAGAACAATATTGCATAAGAACCTGGAATGTTAGAACCATGAATCAAGGTAAACTGGAAGTGGTCAAACAGGAGACGGCAAGAGTCTCAACATTTTAGGAATCAGTGAACTAAAATGGGAGAATTTAATTCAGGTGACCATTATATCTATTACTGTGAGCAAGAATCCCGTGGAAGAAATGGAGTAACCCTCATAGTCAACAAAAGAGTCTGAAATGCAGTACTTGGATGCAATCTCAAAAACAACAGAATGATCTCTGTTCGTTTCTAAGGCAAACCATTCAATATCACAGCAATCTAACTCTATGCCTAACCAGTAATGCTGAAGAGGCTGAAGTTGAGACCTACAAGAGACCTCTGGAGACCTACAAGAACTTGTAGAACTAACACCCAAAAAAGATGTCCTTTTCATCATAGGGGACTGGAACGAAAAAGTAGGAAGTCAAAAGATACCTAAAGTAACAGGCAAGTTTAGCCTTGGAGTTGGAGTACAAAATGAATCAGGGCAAAGGCTAACAGAGTTTTGCCAACAGAATGCACTGGTCATAGCAAACACCCTCTCCCAACAATACAAGAGAAGAGTACACATGGACATCACCAGATGGTCAACACTGAAATCAGAATGATTATATTCTTTTCAGCCAAAGATGGAGAAGCTCTATACAGTCAGCAAAAACAAAACAGGGAGATGACTCTGGCTCAGATCATGAACTTCTTATTGCAAAAATCAGACTTCAGTTGAAGAAAGTAGGGGAAACCACTAGACCATTCAGGTATGATCTACATCAAATCCCTTATGATTATACAGTGGAAGTGAGAAATATATTCAAGGGATTACATCTGATAGACAGAATGCCTGAAGAAATATGGACAGAGGTTTGTCACATGGTACAGGAGGCAGGGATCAAGACCATCCCCAAGAAAAAGAAATGCAAAATGGCAAAATGCTTGTCTGAGGAGGTGTTATAAATAGCCGAGAAAAGAAAAGAAGCTAAACACAAAGGAGAAAAGGAAAGATAAACCCATTTGAATGTAGAGTTCCAAAGAATAGCAAGGAGAGATAAGAAAGCCTTCCTCAGTGATCAGCACAAAGAAATAGAGGAAAACAATAGAATGGGAAAGACTAGAGATCTCTTCAAGAAAATTAGAGATACCAAGGGAACATTTCATGCCAAGATGGGCACAATAAAGGACAGAAATGATATGGACCTAACAGAAGCAGAAGATATTAAGAAGAGATGGCAAGAATATACAGAAGAACTGTACAAAAAAGATCATCATGACTTATTTCCAGATAACCAAGATGGTGTGATCACTTACCTAGAGCCAGACATCCTGGAATGCGAAGTCAAGTGGACCTTAGGAAGCATCACTACAAACAAAGCTAGTGGAGGTGATGGAATTCCAGTTGAGCTATTTCAAATCCTAAAAGATGATGCTGTGAAAGTGCTGAACTCAATATGCTAGCAAATTTGGAAAACTCAGCAGTGGCCACAGGACTAGAAAAGGTCAGTCTTCACTCCAATCCCAAAGAAAGGCAATGTTAAAGAATGCTCAAATTATCGCACAATTGCACTCATCTCACACACTAGGAGAGTAATGTTCAAAATTCTCCAAGCCCAGCTTCAACAGTATGTGAACCATGAACTTTCAGATGTTCAAGCTGGATTTAGAAAAGGCAGAGGAACCAGAGATCAAATTGCCAACATCTATTGGACCATCAAAAAAGCAAGAGAATTCCAAAAAAACATCTACTTCTGCTTTACTGACTACGCCAAAGCCTTTGACTATGTGGATCACAACAGACTGTGGAAAATTCTTCAAGAAATGGGAACAACAGACTACCTGACCTGCCTCCTGAGAAATCTGTATGCAGGTCAAGAAGCAACAGTTAGAACTGGACACGGAACAACAGACTGGTTCCAAATCGGGAATGGAGTTAAGTCAAGGCTGTATATAGTTACCCTGCTTATTTAACTTATATGCAGAGTACATCATGTGAAATGCTGGGCTGGATGAAGCACAAGCTGGAATCAAGATTGCTGGGAGAAATATCAATAGCCTCAGATATGCAGATGACACCACCCTTATGGCAGAAAGTGAAGAAGAACTAAAGAGCCTCTTCATGAAAGTGAAAGAGAGTGGCTTTAAACTCAACATTCAGAAAACTAAGACCATGACATCTGGTCCCATCACTGCATGGCAAATAGGTGGAGAAACAATGGAAAAAGTAAAAGACTTTAATTTGGGGGCTCCAAAATCACCACAGATGGTGACTGCAGCCATGACATTAAAAGACGCTTGCTCCTTGAAAGAAAAGCTATGACCAACCTAGACAGCATATTAAAAAGCAGAGACATTACTCTGCCAACAAAGGTCCATTTAGTCAAAGCTATGGATTTTTCAGTAGTCATGTATGGATATGACAGTTGGACTATAAAGAAAGCTGAGCGCTGAAGAATTGATGCTTTTGAACTATGGTGTTAGAGAAGAAACTTCAGAGTCCCTTGGATTGCAAGGAGATCAAACCAGTCAATCCTAAAGGAAATCAGTCCTGAATATTCATTGGAAAGACTGATGCTGAAGCTTAAACTCCAATACTTTGGCCACCTAATGTGAAGAACTGACTCATTTGAAAAGACCATGATGCTGGGAATGATTAAAGGCAGGAGAAGAAGGGGACAACAGAGGATGACATGGTTGGATGGCATTGCTGACTTGATAGACATGAGTTTGAGCTAGCTCTGGGAGTTGGTGGTGGACAGGGAAGCCTGGCGTGCTGCAGTCCATGGGGTGGCAAAGAGTTGGACATGACTGAGCTGAACTGACATCATGTGAAATGCTGAACTGGATGAAGCACAGCTGGAATCAAGATTGATGGGAGAAATATCAATAACCTCAGATACATAGATGACACCACCCTTAAGGCAGAAAACAAAGAAGAATGAAAGAACCTCTTCATGAAAGTGAAAGAGGAGAATGAAAAAGTTGACTTAAAACTCAACATTAAGTCCTTAATGGATTTTAAGCATGGGGGTAATTAGATTTTCTTCTTTTTTCTTCTTCTTCTTCTTTTCTATTTTGACCTCAGCATTTGGCATGCAGAATCTTTTTCCCCAACAAGTGCTAGTCGCTTAGTCATGTCCGACTCTTTGCAACCCCACGCACCCCTCCGGACTACTCTATCCATGGACTTCCTCAGGCAATAATACTGGAGAGGGTTGCCATTCCCTCCTCCAGGGGATCTTCCTAACTCAGGGATTGAACCAGGGTCTCCTGTATTGCAGGCAGATTGTTATCGCCTGAGCCACCATGGAAGCTGTATCAATCCCATATCCCCTGCAGTTAAAGCTGGAGTCTTAACCAGTCATCAGGGAAGTCTTTAGATTCATTATATCAGGTCACTCTGCTCATGGTTGGAAAAATAAGCTGAAGCAGGTAAGCCCAGAGACAGCAAGATCTGTTAGAAAGTGCCTTTTTGTTTTTAAATCCAGGCAAGAAATATTAAAGGCAGTGGGACACACCAAAGGGAACAAGGTTGTGAATTAAGTGTTTGGGTTTTTAAAACTTGCTTACATGGGAGGGAGCACAACTTCATATTTTTTCCATCAGGTATGTTTTTAATTAATTATTTTTTTTTTTACTATTTCTTTGAAATAAATACTATTCAGATGAATGCCCATTAAGTGATTATCTGGAGTGAAGAGAAAAGCTATAAAAATCCCAGAAAGCATATACACATAAAAGGCTGCATTACAATATTAATATTCAATACATAGTAGCACTTTTAAAGGAGAAGGTAAACATAAAATAACAACGTTGACAAGTATTCAATAGCAGGGGTTCATCTTAGAACTTGCGGTCAATTTAACTTCTAGTTAAGTATCTATTAGTCACCTGGCCTTGATCATAAACATTCACAGTGAGTGAGCTTTATGTGATATAATGTCCTGAATAAGCAACATTGGAGGCAATTTATAATGGCTAGCTTCAAGAGATTCCATCTTGGGGAAGTCGTGACGTTGCCACAAACTAATTACAGATGAAGAGGAGAGACACAGAGGAAGAAGGGTGGTAGAATTTGTATTTTTGCAGGAGGAGGAGCAAAAGCGATTTTTTTTAAAAAATCATAAACTTTTAAATACCAGGCAAAGGTAATTTGCTGGCCTACTTTTGTAGCCCTGGAAATCCTAGACAGTGTTTACTTATTTTGGAAATCATTAATTCAGCTCTTTATAAAAATTTTATTTTTAAAAATTTTATTTTATTATTTTTGGCTGTGTCAGATCTTAGTTGCAGCGGTCAGGTTTCTCTCTAGCTGTGGCATGTTGACTCAGCTGCCCTGCTGCATGTGGGATTTTGGTTCTCCAATCAGGGTTTGAACCCATATCCCCTGCATTGGAAGGCAGATTCTTAACCACTGGACCACCAGGGAAGGTAACTGTAGAAGAAATACTTTTATTCAATGCTTCATATATTGACTTTCCTTTTGTATGTCTGCTTTCTGTTTGGGGACCAGAAAGAAATGATGACTTTCCAAATTTGATCAACAGGAGAGACACAAGTTATAAAAAGCCATTATCTCCTTCTGGCCCCCAAACAGAAAGCAGACATACAGCAGGAAAATCATGGTATGAATCACTGAATAAAAGTATTTCTTCTACAAGCAGACATGGATATTAACTGCAGCATTGTTCATGATGGTGAAAAGCTGGAATTCAAGTCAGCCAGAGAATGGATGAATAAACTGTTGCATAGTTATACAATGAACATGAATAAATCTGAGGTTCAAGTATCATGAAAGACTGAATATACAGACAGATGACATACAAAAATAGAGCTCTGACCCCCAACCTGCAGCCACCTGCCCAGGAAATAGCCCTTCTCTCAATTAACTGCCCAGGAAGCCAACCTGCTTTAAGTCAAATCTGCAGGAAGCTGGACAGCTCTCTTGACTGTCAGTCCCGGAGGCTACATGACAACTTCTTCTAACAACCAGCCCAAAATGGCCAGGACTTGATTAATAATGGATAGTTTCCTTAATTTTTGTCTGACTTTCAACTTAGGATTAATCAAAGGAAACCAAATATGCACTCCTAACCAATCACGGAGGAGGTTTCAGTTCTGGTGAGTCTGCCTACAACAGCCCCATGCCAACAGCGTCCAATCAAGGCACACCTGAAGTCTTCCCTCTTTTTCCATAATAAAGATGTAAATATTCTACTTGATAAGACCAAAAGAATATCTGAAGGAATTCAGCAAAATGCCAGGTTTTTGACAAAGTTGAACTCATGGCCACTTCATTTTTCTCTATGTGCTTAAATCTTTAATGATATGAAAAAGAAATAGTAATGATAACTCTTCCAATTATGAAGAAAAAGTTCTTCTCCTGCAGCAACAGATGCGTCTACCTGCCGCAGATACATCCTTAGTTAAGACTAGTAGTTGATGACATGTTAAAGAGATACACAGAAAGAATTTTCTGTAGTTCAACTTCCTTTCTATTTCAGAGGGATAGCAAGATATTGACAGTTGCTCTCCTTTTTCTTGGCTTTATTATTTCCTTTTAGTGAACATAGGAGTGTTCATGCACATGGGCTTTCATATGACCACTTGTCACCTCATCACTCTGTTCTTCAGACACATATGACCCTTGACATATTTTCTTTTTAAAAATAGACATATTTCCTTATTTCACATTTAAGAATTGGGTATTCATTGCAGAAATTTTAGAAATTACAGGATATGTATAATGAAAGAAAAAGTATCCACAGTCATAACATTCAGTACACATACTAGTAATTTCCATGTATTTTTTCCAGTAATCTTGTCTTTATTCCTTAAAATAATAAAAGACATTTAGATTTTTATTAATATTAATTTCTAATTGAGATACTAACCTCAGGTAATGCCTATAGCCAAAAATACCCCTTATGGTGTAATCAACTGTAACCTGGGAGAAGAGGCTGATGTAGGACAACATTATAAATAAATGTATGAATAAAGTAATAAGTTAGGCACAAGAATATCATCATTTATATCTTCACCAATGAAAAAATTTAAATATATATGTAATTTCAAATAGTTCCCCAAAGTTTACATGGTTAATGCAGATTAAAGTCCTTAAAGAATCAAGTTATAAACTACAACGTCCTTTCAGGAGGCATCTGAACAATTAAGTTTACTGTGAAAGAAACTGAAATTGAAGTTGCTCAGTTGTGTCCGACTCTTTATGACCCCATGGACTGTAGCCTACCAGGCTTCTCCATCTATGGGATTTTCCAGGCAAGAGTACCCAAGTGGGTTGCCATTTCCTTCTCCAGGGGATCTTCCCAACCCAGGGATCAAACCCAGGTCTCCCCACATTGCAGGCAGATGCTTTATCCTCTGAGTCACCAGGGAACCTTACTGTGAGGGATGCTATACTGAGGAGACATGATGTGGATTCAAGCCCAGAGGAAACCAGGTTATCACTGATGGTCTCTCAAGAATCTGGGCACTGATCCAATGTCATTCCTCTACTTAATACTTGAATCTTTCTGAACACCACCTGCCCTATAATTTTAAAAGAAATCATTAGCGTTCTTTATCTGACTCAATGAAAGTCATTTTGATTCCATGTTACTTTCATAACATTATCTGTTATGTCTGAGGGACAATTACATTTTATAGTTGTACAGGTTATACAAGCTAACAGGATTACAACACAAAATGATTTAAATTAACAATAAATAAAATACCCAGAGAAGCCACTGACCATTGGGGAAAACTTGGTGGTGAAAAGGTCTTATTCTACAAAGTCATACCAAAGGAAGAAAATGCAGATTTATCCCATTTTAATGCAATACATCTGTGTGTGCGTGCCCAACACATCTGTTCAGTCATGCCCAACTCTTTGTGACCCTATAGAATGTTGCCTACCAGACTCCTCTGTCCATGGGATTCTCCAGGCAAGAATACTGGAGTGGGTTTCCATGCCCTCCTCCAGGGGATCTTCCTGATCCAGGAATTGAACCCACATCTCTTATGTTTCCTGAATTGGAAGGCAGGTTCCTTATCACTTGCACCACCTGGGAAGCCCCCACAATATGTCTAGACAGGTAATTTAATCACCTTGAAGTTCCATGTGATATGGAATGACATGAATGACCTAAAATGTTGAGCTTATCATAAACTAAGCTTAAAATTTTAAATTGAACATCTAGTCTGTTTAGTCAAAACAGTCATTAATGTTGGTCACTCTTACATGAGACAGCCTGTGTGTGGCTTGCGGGGTGTGCTGAGGAAGGACGGAGGTCAAGGTGCAATTCTCTGACCTGTCTGCCCAGTGTGGTTCCAGACACCCACTGCCTGCTGCAATATAGGGTGCCTGAAACTGAACTTATCTCTCCACACAAACTCTGTCTGCCTTCCAGTCTCTGACAGTGCCATCATCATCCTTACAGTCTCCCAGACAACAGAGGAAGTCCTTCTCAATCCCTCCTCTGGGTTCTAACTCCCCATCTTCAACTCTGTCATTCCACTCATTAGCCTATGAATCAGCAAAGTTCATTGATTCTACCTCATAAATGTCTCCCAGATCCAGATCCTCCTCACCACCCACCTGCATGTTCACTGCCTCGTCCTCTACAAGTTAATCATCCACAACAGCCTCTAACCCACTCATTGTCTGAAGGCCAGCCCAGCTCATGCTTCACTTTGCCCTCAGAGTTGTCTTTTATAAAAACTTATCTCATCGTGTGACTCTTGAATATGTCTGTTAGCTCCCCATGGCCACTTGGCACAACGTGTCAAGATCTTCAGCATTTGACTGCAACTTCTCTCATCTGCTTCATGTTCTGCAAATCGTCAGCCTTTTCCCTCCATGAGGCCCAGACAAGAATAGAAATGAAGGCCCATATGCATATGAATGAACATAAAAACATATAAATAAGTCAAGCTCATAAACTGTTAAATACGCTCAAGTCTCCTATCTTAACAAATATAACTGCTTAACAGACTTGGAGACCAGGGGTGAATTTAGAATTCTTGGGTTCCTCAGAGACTCACATGGGAAAGAGCAGCAAAGGAAAACTCTGGGTCCCCAGCCTACATCCCACCCTCCTTTTCTTCCATTCATGGGTTCTGTTCATGAGCAATATGAGGGGCAGGCTGTGGACAGCCCTGGCTGACGTCAAGAGCTCAACCACATCCCTCTGAGAACAACCAACCCTTGGGCCAACCTCAGGCTTAGAGATGCCTATATCCACTATGCTTCCTGACCTCCAAGGGAACTGCCAGTGCAAGAGGTCTGCACCGACCTTGGATGTGAACTTGGGAGTCATCTGAGCAGGTATGCCCAAATCCCTGGGACCTGGAGCACAGCGGGGATGAACTCCAGATTGGCAGGACCCCTGGGCTGTAGGGACCTCTTGCCAGAGTGATACTCCCTAAGGTTCAGGAGCCAGAACAAGGCACCTGTACCCCCAAGTTTAAAGCCAGCACACCTTACATGCCAGCAACACAGAATGCCTTCAAGGCCATTAAGATGACAATACATCAGTCATATAAAACCATCCTCAGAGATTCTAATGCATATGAACAATTTATGGTTCACGTTATACCTACTGGCATCAAGTATTGTGGAACCTCCAACTGTCAATGACATAAATACTTTACAATCTGCTTGGCCAGCCAGCTTAGAAATTATATAATTCAAATGATTTTCAAATTTGGTATATTTATTTTTTCAAATTTTACATATAAAGTGAGATTCTGCTAATATATACTAACATTTGAGTCATACTTTTAAAAAGTATATGAATTTTAAATTCACATAAATTCATAAAATTTGACAGTGTGGTATATTTTTAGATACTTTCATAAAAATTTTCAACATGTGGGCCTTATTGCCAAACTTCATGTTTGTTGTCATTGTTGTTTAGTCACTAAGTCATGTCTGACTCTTTGTGACCCCAGGGAGTATAGCCTGCCAGGGTCCTCTGCCCATGGAATTCTCCAGGCAAGAATACTCTGGGATGGGTTGCCATTTCCTTCTCTAGGAGATCTATCTTCCCAACTGAGGGATTGAACCCGGGTCTCCTGCATGGGCAAGCAGGTTCTTTACCACTGAGCCACCCGGGAGGCTCAAAACTTTATGTTGCAGAAGTGAAAAAAGACAAATGGCAAAAGAATGGAGAGAGTATGAAGGAAAAGAGAGAACACAACTGCAACAGAGCTGGGCTAGCCGCAGACCACAGCTGTGTCCTCTTCCCACTGGGCACTAAGCTGAACCTGTCTCAATCTTCTCTGACATGACTGAATTGTGCCTAAGAAAACGTGAGTCAGAGCTCACAAAATGTGAGTCCGAGCAATGTGTGCCATGGTCCTTAAACATAATCAATCCTTCACGCCCTTTCTCCTTTCACGGTTACTTGGAAACTTTGTATCAGAAATGCCAAAGCCACAAAATGAAAGCCAGTTCCAAATCATTCCTGGAAGAATGCCACTCACTAATTAGGAACATACATTATGCGACCAAGAAATAAACTTCTCTTGTGTTGAGCCCTTGAGATTTTTCAAGTGTATCTGTTGTATAGAGGCCAGGGTTATCATATACAATATAAATTCCATAACATACAATCAAGAAGCACCAGTATCTTGATTGTATTGGAGTAATATGTTTGTGGGGATTTGGTGGCAAAAAACATACTTTTTCATTTCTATCTTACTCCTGTTAATATTAAAAATTGGCCTGCATTTTCTAAATCAAAACCTATGGCACAAGGAAGTGATTCAAAAGTGTACGGTATGAGAAGGAAAAAACTAATATTCACTGCAGAAACTCCAAGTTGGGTAATTTATATTGGGAGAGAGAGCTTTATTCAACCTGAACCACGTAGGAAACAAAAGCTATGTCTTTGGAAACCATCTCTGCAGTAGCTCCAACACCACCACAAGAAACACCATAACCAAACCTGGTGGCATCATTTCAATGCTAGTTCTGATCTTACAAAGGACACTTCTTTAGAATTTCCTAGCACATGAAGTCTTCTATCAAGGTGACAAAAGGGGAGAAGAGTTGATTACAGAAAGAGTTCCAGGTTAAAAACATGCTACATTATGTTGTCATATTGAGGGGTGCCTCACACCTGACCAGATGTACCTTGAATGTACGGCACTACTATTTTCCATCATAAAAAGGTGACTTGTATTCTGTATGCAATATATTACTTAACTCCATCAAGTTTCCCACTTAATAGAGTTTCCTGATACTGGAAAAACAGATGGACTCTTGGGAGCCACTGGAGATACACAGTGGTCAATGTGTACACAGGAGCTACCCCTGTGTCCTGTTTACTTTGGGGACACTGGGAAGATCTGGTACATCACGAAGACACCAGAGGACCAGACTGACTCAGGGGTGAATAAGAGCAAAACTAATATCATTCCTCAAAAATAAAATGGGAACTAATATAATAGTTACCATTGGCTATAAATATAATAAGTTGCGTCACAGAATCTTCATCCTTGGGGGCCAAGGTAGCAACATTTTGCTTTTGCTTTTGAAGTAGTAGGGCACAAATTCCTGTTTTACTTTTCTGTCACCACTAAACACTGAACTTTATCTACCAGTGAGGAGTTCATGAAAAGTGAGCTTAGGTTGAAAGTATCTTTTGACCAATAATAGATACAATACAATACGCTTAGTCGTGTCTGACTCTTTGTGACCCCATGGACTGTTGTAGACTACCAGGCTCTTCGATCCATGGGATTTAGGTTGAAAGTATCTTTTGACCAATAATAGATAATGTGTAACTAAACTACATAAATGCAACTCTACTGAAGCCTAAACAAGACATACAGCAAGAATCAAGATTCATCCAGTGTGTAGCCACTTGAGAAATAGGATTTTCATTTTTTAGTACAGCCTCTAGCACAGAAGACATAAAAACGACTAAGCCAAACAGGAGAGGGCTGGAAGCACAGTGAGAGATATGGGCACATGCCCACCATACATCATTACCAAGGGGAGAAACCACATCCCCAGGCATGATGTCAGAATGGTTCACTCCAGCCTCCCAAGGGCTTCTAATCTTCTCAGATCCAAAACTATCTTACTTACTACTGTACATGGGGAAGGATAGGGAAAGGAAAAGCAGCACTGATTGATTACCAGTTAATTAGGTCTGATTACCCATTTGGTTGCTGGAAATATAAATGCCTGTAATTAATTTTGAGTTTAAAGGGAGCCAGTTCCCATGGCAGGCACTGATTGCACATGTCGAAGCCAAATGTGCTCCAGTGTTTGGAATAGAGCTTCTTAGACACTAAGGTCATTACAGCAAAGCCTATGAGAGCCGAGGGGATGAAAGAATGATGTAGCAGCAATCAATCCCACTTCTTTGATAAAGCACATTTGCTGTCTCACCTCTTTCTGCATTACAAGAAGTCCTCACTAGACCTGAAATTCTGTGAGAATGAGGGCTGTGCACCATACAGCTGAGGACTCCTGAGCCCCCAAGAGTGGGAATAGCACAGTATAGGGATCAATGCTGACTTATGTGTCTGGTGTGGTTCTGGAAGGACGTCTGCTGGAGATTTGTGAGGCTCCACAAGACCCTGGCAAGTCTACACCACCCTTAGCTGCTTAGCTCCAAGCACCCTCATGAGGCAAGTTAAGTCCAAGATCCTTGAATTAACTCATTCCTGGGCTGCACTAAATGGTAAGAACCATCTCTAGGTACTTGAGAGCGCCTCATCTCTTGTAATAAAGAAATGATGTCCCTGCCCCCACTGTTCCACTGCCTCACTGTTTCTTCTCCAAAGGAAAAGCTACAAATCTTATTGGTCAGCTCTTGAAACATTCATGGGGCCCCATGTTAAGAACGGATGAGGTGAGTGTTCTTTGGCAACATTACAGCAAAGCCGATGAATGGGACTTCACCCACTTTGTTGTCGTTTGCTAATTCAGAGGTTACTTTTCTCCACAGTCTTGCTTTTCCAGAGGAAGAACTCTGGAGCAGGAACCAGCTTTGGATGGGGAAGAGGGCAACAGACTCCCTCCTTTCGGCCTCCTGAGTTAGAGATCCTGGCATTTGTCTCCCAGGAGCAAAGGAGAAAGCATGCTTAGATTCCTGGATTTAAGCCTCATCTCTGGGCTTGCTTTGTGGGGCAGGATGCATGCCTGATTATCATTAAAGCAGTGCTTTCTGTCTCATTGGTTTTTCTTACATATACACCTCTGTGCTAGGGAACTATGGAGGGGAAATGGGTATTAAAATTCTGCCTACCCAGGACTTCCCTGGTGGTCCAGGGGTCAAGACGCTCCCTTCCAATGTAGGAGATGCAAGTTTGATCGATCCCTGGTCAGGGAACTAAGTTCTCACATGCCATGGGATGTGGCCAAAACAAAAAAAAAAATTTTTTTAATCTTCTATCCCTGCCCTTTGTTTTCTTGGTGAGTGGCATCTCCCAACTGAACAGCAACTGCCCAAGCTGACTGGTCCTAGCATCTTCCTTCTCCCTTATCCATGGTCAGCTACTTTGACTTTCCAATTCTTTTTTTTTTTTAATTTCCATCCCATTAGAATCTTTGTCTACATGAGAGCTGGCATTCATCACAGGCTTGCTCAGACCAATGTAGGATTTCCAGGTTCAAATGATTGCTAATTACTCCTGGCTGTTCTTACTCTAAAAAAAGATTCGAGCAGGAAAACTGTCCTTCTCATGTCTGTCCCCTCAGCGGGGGCTCCAGCAGCTCTCACCCGGAGTATTAGAAGTTCTAGCCGCAGCCCTTCCTCCAGCCCAGCCCACCTCCAGTCCTCAGTCCACGCTGATCTCCAAATGGAAACTTTATTACACTACTCTCCTGCTTGAAATTCTGTCTCCTCAAAGCTTGAGAGCAAAGCCCAGCTCCTCCACGACACACACCTCTAGTCTCAGCTCCTCCCACCCTCAAGTGTACTCTTCAGTGTGTACTACACACCGTTCATCTCTCTACATCATCATACTCATTCCCTTCATTGTGCATCTTTGTGGAAACCATTTCTGACCACCCTCTCCAACTACCTACCTAATTATTCACTGGTTCCTATGTTTCCATAGCACCCTGAATGCACCTGTGTCTCCCAGCTAATCCATGGGGCCCCCAGGAGGGAGGGCTCTGTGTTCCTATCTCTGTTTCTCTTGGGCTTAGTGCAAGAGATGAATATTTGCTGAACGAATAACTAAACAGAGGCCAGAGTAAGAATGCCATGTTCCCGAAGAAGCAATTTGAGCATATAGTGATAACGACAGCTCTGGAGTCAAATGGTTTCTATGAATCTAAATGTTGGTTGAATGAACTTCCAGTTAACACTGGGGTTGAAGAATAAATGATTGTTCTTTGCTGTTAAGTGATACCTAGAGGAAACTATATGGTGATAAACTTGATCAAACTATTAGCTGTTTATTTATACATCAAGATCATTCCCAAGAATAAAAGCTACCATTTAAATATCACAAAAACAAAATCAATATTTGCTACCTTCCCTCTTTCACACCACTAGTTACAACTACCAGGCATGAAACCACACTTGATTTAAAAGCCAGAAAAATCTCTTCAGGAAGGACCCAGTTTTCTTTTAGAATACATGATTTTCAATTTGTCATCTGACTCAAACTCCTACAGAGTAGAAGAATACTGAAATCATTGCTAATTAAAGAAATTTAACCACTGTCTACCTTCTTATCAGCCACATTTTCCTCTGCAAGTCACCTTCAAATTACTCCTTACTGTGATAATACAAAAAAATTAAAATTACCAAGTAAACCTGATAAGACTTGGAAATTGGAAAGCAGCAAGTATTAGGTAGGATAGCAAATGAACACTTTTCCCCTGATGTTTCATACATGTTGCTGGGATAGGAAAAGGGTGGTAAAGAAGAGAAGGAAAAGGGAAAACAAAGGAAAGAGTTGTCCGTCCAACTGTCCTACAGTGTTTACCGTAACTAATACTGCATTTAACTTAAATGCCCAGTTAATTTTTTTTAAATCAATATTCAATATTTAGTGACTGAATTTGGGACTAGATGAGCCTTTGAGTGGCTACTTGTTCAACTCTCTGAATTCTTTTTTAACAGCTGGTAAACTATGCCACCTCATGTGAAGAGTTGACTCATTGGAAAAGACTCTGATGCTGGGAGGGATTGGCGGCAGGAAGAGAAGGGGATGACAGAGGATGAGATGGCTGGATGGCATCACTGACTTGATGGACATGAGTTTGGGTGAACTCTGGGAGTTGGTGATGGACAGGGAGGCCTGGCGTGCTGCAATTCATGGGGTCGCAAAGAGTCAGACATGACTGAGCGACTGAACTGAACTGAAACTGTTTCAACATAAGCATTTGCAGAACTGTGGTCTTACTAACCTTTTGACTTTTTTTTCATCCTCCCATGTTGCTACTTCCTTTTTCCTTTACTGTTATTCTCCTTGTTATTGGTAAAAGTTTAAAAAAAAGTTTAGGGTGCCAATAGAGATGCCCCATTGTGACTGCTAGAATTGAACTTCTGTCCCATTGTCCATTCCAGGCCCTTCTGCTTTGCTTATTCCTAAATGTTTTCCATCTCAGTGTATACTGATGTAACCTTTTTTAAAAAATATACTTATTTATTTGGCTGCATTGGGTCTTGGTTGCAGTGTGCAGGCTGCTGGCAACATGTGGGATCTTAGTTCCCAACTAGGGATCAAACCATGTCCCCTGCATTAGAAGGAGGATTCTTAACCACTGGGCCACCAGGGAAGTCCCCTGATGCCATTTTATAATGCAAATACTTTACTAACTTCACTTTCAGTCGTATTCAGACGGAGTGGTAACATCAGGTTCTAGCCAACCAGCAGCCCAGTGAAAAGAGTTACTTTCATCTGCCCTGGTCATGCACTATAGTGAGTACATCACTGTGACCAGTGCCTCGTCATCACACACTCCATGCTGGTGCAAAAGGGAGCTGATAGGGCTTAGCAAGTACATGATGGGAAGGGTGCACATGGAGTGGTAAGGGAAGAAGGGGACACCCAGGTCAGCCAGATCAACCCTGGAGACCAATGGGTGACAGATGTCGCAGCCCAATCGCCCTCACATCCAAATGGTGGGGTGCACCTCCAGCTCTGAGAACTTAAATGCTGGTTGAATGAACTTCCAGTTAACACCGGGGTTGAAGAATAAATGACCGTTCCCTATGTGCATGTATAATTCGAGGTGAATGGAAGAAATGAGCTAGGTGGGGATACAGTATTAAGGAAATCATTTATCTCTCTACCACAAAAAATACAGAAAAGTAGTGTACTCTTCATATACACAATGCAGGTGTGGACACAAATGCACTTGAAATTTTTAAAGCATGCATACAACTTTCTGAGGGCAATTCCACAGACAGGAAACTGGCAACTCATACAAGTGAAGGACCTTGTTCAAATCTAATAACCATAAAACTGAAGAGTTGTGAATCAGCCCAAGATCTTTTAGATATAATGATTTTCTCTCTACACCATCACCTAATCATTATGAGCATGGCTGTTGTTCCTGTCATTGCCTTTTACACAATAAAACTACCTATCCTGAAATCAGGCCTTTAGAAAAACTATAGTTTCAAAATTAAACACTGATATACCTCAACAAAATAAAAGACATATATGAAAAACCCACAGCATGCATCACACTAATGGGGACAGACAGAAAACTTTCCTCTAAGATCAAGAATAAGACAAGGATGCCCACTGTTGCCACTTCTAGTCAATATAGTATTGATGTTTTGTTATTGAGTTGTATAAATTCTTCATTTGACTATTAACCCCTTATCAGATATATGGTTTGCAAATATTTTTCCCATTCCTTAGGTACTCTTTTCACTCTGTTGATTGTTTTTTTTTTTTTTTGCTGTGCAGAAGCTTTCTTTGTTTGCTGTAGCCCCACTTGTTTATTTTTAACTTTGTTGTTTGTGCTTTTGGTGTAAGTTCGCATGTCAAGGAGCTGTTTTTCCTATGTTTTTCTCCAGGAGTTTCATGGGTTCAGGTCTTAAATTTCAGTCTTTAATCCATTTTGAGTTAATTTCTGTGAGTGGAAAAGGTACAAAATTCCAGTTATAAATAACTACAAGGTATATAATGCATAACACAATGACTATAAATAACTGTATGATATATAAGAAAGTTGTTAAGAGAGGAGAGACTAAGAATTCTCATCACAGGAAGACATTTTTTTTTTCTTTTTATTGTATTTGTATGAGATGATAAATATTAACTATTTTTAATGAGGAGTTTGGGTGGGGTTAAACCTATTGTGGTCATCATTTCACAATATATGTAAATCAAACCATCGTGTTTACATCTTAAATATACAGTGGCATGGGGGGCTTCTCTGGTGGCTCAGTGGTAAAGAATCTGGTTGCTAATGCAGGAGACATGGGTTTGATTCCTGGTTAGGGAAGATCCCTGGAGAAGGAAATGGCAGCCTACTCCAGTATTCTTGCCTGGGAAATCCCATGGACAGAGGAGCCTGGTGGTCTGTAGTTCATGGGGTTACAAAGAGTAGGACACAGCTTAGTGATATGTCAATTACTACTCAATAAAACTGGGAGTAAAAGGAATAAAACATAGTACTGGAAGTCCTATCAGACAAATTAGGCAAGAAAAGGAAATAAAAGGTATCCAAATTAGAAAGGAAGCAGTGAAAAAACCTCTATTCACAGATGATGTGACATTATATGTGCATGCTAAGTCACTTCAGCCATGTCCTACTCTTTTGTAACCCTATGGACTATAGCCCTCCAAGCTCCTCTGTCCATGGGATTCTCCAGGCAAGAACGCTGGAGTGGGTTGCCATGCCTTCCTCCAGGGGATCTTCCCAAACAAAGGATTGAACTCACATCTCTTATATCTCCTGCATTGGCAGGTAGATTCTTTACCACTAGCCCCACTTGAGAAGACCTAAAAATTCCACACAAAAATCTGTTATAACTTATAATTCAGCAAAGTAGCAGGATACAAAGTCAACACACAAAAATCAACTGAATTTCTAATCACTAACAATGAACAATCCAAAAGAAAAATTAATTAAACAATTTCCATTTACAATAGCATCAAAAAGAATAAAACACTTAGGAATTAACTTGGCAAATGAGGTGAAAGACTTGGCTCAATAAAAACTATAACACATTTCTTAAAGTAATGAAAACATAAATCAATGGAAAAGTATCCCATGTACATGGATTAGAAGACTTAGTACTGTTAAGATACCAACACTATCCAAAGCAATCCATACATTTGGTATAATCCTTATCAAAATCTCAATGACACTTTTTTATAGAAATGGGAAAATCCACCCTAAACATCATATGGAATCTTGAGGAACCTAAAACCTATTCTTGAACCCTAAAAAGTCAAAACAATTCTGAAAGAAGAACAAAAACCAGAGTTCACACACTTTCTGATTTTAAAAGTTACTACAAAACTAGTTTGGAGAACTCCTAAAATTGAACAACAACAAAACAAATAACCTAATTCAAAAATAACCAAAGAATTTGAAAAGACATTTCTCAAAAAACAGCACATAAAAAGATGCTCAACATTATTAATGACTGCTGCTGCTGCTGCTGCTGCTAAGTCGCTTCAGTCATGTCCGACTCTGTGTGACCCCAGAGACAGCAGCCCACCAGGCTTCCCTGTCCCTGGGATTCTCCAGGCAAGAACACTGGAGTGGGTTGCCATTTCCTTCTCCAATGAATGAGAGTGAAAAGTGAAAGTGAAGTCGCTCAGTCGTTCCCAACTCTTAGCGACCCCATGGACTGCAGCCCACCAGGCACCTATGTCCATGGATTTTCCAGGCAGGAGTACTGGAGTGGGGTGCCATTGCCTAGGGAAATGCAAACAAACCCACAATGAGAAACCACCTTACACCCAGTAGAATGGATATTATTCAAAAAAATACCAAACAAGTGAAAAAAACCAGAAAACAAGTTTTGGCAAATGTGAAGAAATTGGAATCCTTATGCACTATTGAATAATTCTATTTAAAACTTTTAAGAATTACCATATGATCCAACAATTCCACTTCTGGATATATACCAAAAAATGGAAAGCAGGGTTTTGCATCCATGTTCATTGTTGCATTCTTCACAATAGTTAAAATGTGGAAGCAACTCAAGTGTCCACTGATGGATCAATGGATAACCAAAATGTATATATGCATACAAAGAAATTCTATTCAGCCTTTAAAAAGAAGGAAATTCTGCTAAATGTTACAATATCAATGAAGCTTTAGAACATTATGCTTAGTGAAATAAGCCAGTTTTGTTTTTTTTTTTTTTAAAGACAAATACTGTATGATTCCACTTATATGAGATACTTGGTAGTGGTGGTGGTTGAGTTGCTAAGTTGTATCCAACTCTTGCAACCCCATGGACTGTAGCCCCCATGCTCCTGTATCCATGGGATTTCCCAGGGAAGAATACTGGAGTGGGTTGTCATTTTCTTCTCCAGGGGATCTTTTCAACCCAGAGATTGAATGTGAGACTCTTGCATTGCAGGCAGATTCTTTACTGCTGAGTCATAGGAGAAGCCCGAAATGGGACTAACCCAAGATTCTCTGGATCTTGGCAAAAGATCTGGAATAACAGTATATACTAATTTTTTTTTTCCTTTGGGTTCCTAGGATTTTATCAAGATTTTAACTTCTCCTAGTAAGCTCCAAGGGTCTGAGCTATCTTCTCTACCAAACTTTTTCCTCTGTTTGCTCTACAGCTCAGGAAAGAATCTGGGCCACAGCTAGAGGCAGCTGAGCCCAGAAGAGTCAGCCAGGGTGGTACAGCTGCAGAACTCTGGATCAGGAGTGCCAGCCCTGATGGCTACACAGTCTGTGATTTGCCTACGTATTTGTATAATGAGGATAAAATTCAGTTTCTATTTAATTATTGTTTTGATAATTTGGTGGTTTTAAATCATCTGCCAATGGTATTTTAAAATTCCTTTTCTTTTGATTTTATCTTTCCTCTTAATGTAGCTATTAAATACCACTGATTAAGGCTCACAAATGGAAAAAAATTAGCAATGCTTATTAAAAAAAAATACATTGTAGAAAATAGTACAATGGACGTAACAGCTCCTTCTCTCAGAAGATGCCCAGAGATGAAGGAGACGTGAGAAAGCAAAAAAAGAGAGGCACATTTAGTACTTTCACAAGGTGAATGTCAAGATTCAAGGGCCCCAAAGAGAAGCTGGAGGGCAGAACCAGAAGGGGGACACTTTCTGCTTGAGACCAGGGGACATTAAGAATGAAAGGGGTAGAGAGCAGTGGAAAATGATATGGAGGCAGCAGCTATGACAGTTTTGTTAGTGTTTTTTGTTTTGTTTTGTTTTTAAGCAAACACTGCTTCCCAGGTAGCCCTAGTGGTAAAGAACCCACCTGCCAATGCAGGAGACATAAGAGAAGAGGGTTCTTCCAGTCAAGAAGATCCCTTGGAGGAGGGCATGGCAACCCACTCCAGTATTCTTGCCTGGAGAATTCTATGGACAGAGGAGCCTGGTGGGCTACAGTCCTTAGGGTCACAAAGAGTTGGACATGACTGAAGTGACAGCATGCACGCACAAGGATGACTCAGTCCACTCCTCCCTACACTCTTGCAGCTCAGAGGACAGCCACAGAGAGGAGAGCCAGTAAGGTCAGCTATAATGGTGTACAGGAGACACAGGGGAGGGTTTAACTCTGATAGGGACAGGGAAGAAGGAACAGTGAGCAGGCAGTTACGAGAGAATTTATAGATCAGGGCACTTTTGAGCTGGGTCTTGCAAGTAAAAAACAAGTTTGAGAGAGAAGAAGGGTTAGAATAGTTAAGCTGCAAAGGTGGAGTTGAGATGGAAAGTCTGAAAGTTTTAGATCTATGATTTCCTTTCTGTTGTAAAAAAAAAAAAAAAAGTAGATGCTTTAAAACTCCGATGGGTTGGTACATCAAAAGCCCTAATGATTTTTCATTGATTAACTGTTGAGATTAGTATGGATTTTGAACAAATGGTATTTTCAATAGTTAAAAAAGACTACTTGGCTTATTATGGAATATACTCCCATTCTGTTCACTAAAATTCTTCCAGAATCTGGAAGTCCAGATAATGTTGGCTTCAATCAGAAGATTCCTGTTCCCAAATGTTCTCAGAGAGCAGGGTCAACCCAGTCACATGCAAGCTGCCAGTTCCTAGCTTGAATCCTAAATTTTCTAAAATTATTATAGCTACTTCAACAAAGAAAAAGGTGGGTGGCTATTGACTTTTGATTATGTTCACGAGCAGAACATAGAGATGAAGCAGGCATAACAGAAATAGCATGTTACAGTACAGAACTCTCAAATTATTTCTATTAACAATTGTGAGCTTAGCAGGCAAACTTCCTGGGGTGCAAATGGTCTCCTAATCCTTGTACTGAGAATGTTATCTTTTCATTCTATAAGGCTTCCAGAGTGTCCTCAGGGACACTCTAACTCTAACCCGAGCTGCTGGTGTTAGCCAGTTTTTCCTCTGTCATTGTTAGACATCTATTAATACTTCATTGGCTCCACTGTCTATCAAATCTGGAATCTTTTTTCAACTAAGCACAGAATATTTTCTATGTAAAGACTGGAGCTCTCATTTAAAAAAGAAAATAAGAGGCATTAGACTGAAGAATCATTGTGCAGAGCATCTAATTTCAAAGATCTACAATCCTACATCCACCAACTGTTATTTATGGGGACTTGGGTTAAGGACTCAAATTTGTGCCTTAGCTTCCTTCTTTGTAAAACTGGAGACATAAGGGGTCTTCTCTTCCCTTTTCCACTTTTCAGAGGTAAAGAGTCTACCTTGCAATGTGGGGGACATGAGTTCGATCCCTGATCAGGGAACTAAGATCCCAAATGCCACAGAGCAACTAAGCCCGCATGCGGCAACTAGAGAGTCTGTGGGGTGCATCAAAAGATCCCACATAATGCAGTGAAGATCACCTGTGCTGAAACTAAGACCCAATGCAGCCAAAAGAATAAATAATTTTTTAAAAAGATGGAGATATTAATACTTTGTAGGACTCTTATATAGTTTAATTCAAGAACATATGTAACACATGGTGCTGCTGTGCTCAGTCACTCAGTCATGTCCGACTCTTTGCAACCCCATGGATTGTAGCCATCAGGCTCCTCTGTCCATGGGATCCTCCAGGCAAGAATGTTGGAGTGAGTTGTCATACTGTCCTCCAGGGGATCTTCTTGATGCAGGGACAGAACTTGTGTCTCTTGCATCTCCTGCATTGGCAGGCGGATCCTTTACCACTGTGCCACCTGGAGAGTCTCCATATAACACATGCTGCTGCTGCTGCTAAGTCACTTCGGTCATGTCCGACCCTGTGTGACTCCACAGACGGCAGCCCACCAGGCTCCCCTGTCCCTAGGATTCTCCAGGCAAGAACACTGGAGTGGGCTATATAACACATAGCTTATTGCAAACCTGACCCATAGGAGACACTCAGTAAATGCCTACTTACTTTGGCTCATGATAGAACTTTTTAAAAAGCCAACCATCTAAAGACATGGAATAAAATAATGCTAGGATTTAATAAAAATGTCTTTCCTTTATGCTTACATTCATTAGCAGCAAATCAGAACTAATGCTTTTGATACAAGAGAGAAAAGTCATTTCTAAATAAATATAATTAAATATAAAATAACTAAGGGAAATAGAGAAAGTACAAGATTGTGTGAATAGTGGAAAATTATATTTATAACATGCTTCTTAATTCTGAGCTAATGAAAATAAAAGTGAATGTCACAGGTGGCTATTTTAATGATATGGGAGCCTATATCAAGGTTGTTAAAAATAGTCAAATTTTCAGAAAGAATTCTTTTGCATTCAATTAACATTTGGATCAAAGCACAATTTTTTCCCATGCAACTCATGGCAATAAAATCAATCTATCGTCAGTTCAGTTCAGTCACTCAGTTGTGTCCAACTCTTTGCAACCCCATGAATCGCAGCACACCAGGCCTCCCTGTCCATCACCAACCCCCAGAGTTCACTCAGACTCACGTCCATCAAGTCAGTGATGCCATCCAGCCATCTCATCCTCTGTTGTCCCCTTCTCCTCCTGTCTCAAATCCCTCCCAGCATCAGAGTCTTTTCCAATGAGTCAACTCTTCGTATGAGGTGGCCAAAGTACTGGAGTTTCAGCTTCAGCATCAGTCCTTCCAAAGAAATCCCAGGGCTGATCTCCTTCAGAATGGACTGGCTGGATCTCCTTATCAAACAAATATTTTGTTCACTGACTTCCACTCTAAAAAAAAATGTTTACTTAAGCCCACTGTAAATGCCTTAGGAACCCAAAGAAAGGCAAAGTTACTACTATTTCAGTTCATTAACTTGCTCCTGACACAACACCTCCACCTGCAAATTAATGACATTCTGGGATTATAGGAATTGATGAAAATGTTTATAGTGGAATTCAATCTGTTTCCTTATGAAAATTATTTTGGGCTTCACGTGCAACATAGGATAATTGAACAAAGACAGACACTGGTGTCCAGCTGGCTCTACCCAAAACTGCCTGTCTTCCCTGCAACCTAAAGGTGAATTTCAAAGGATGTGAAATACAGAATCCACTGTCAGAAGCAAAACAAATAACAACACACCAGACCCACTCTGTGCCTCTAAAAACAATTTTCCAAGAAATTTATTTTAAAAGTAGACATCATGAAAGATGCCTGCTGATGTGCCCTCATTCCAATGTTTCTCAAAACCTATACCTGAACCACCTCTCTTCTACGTTCAATTGCCCATAAATAGTTGCAAATATTTTCAAGACATAATCTGACAAAGAGCCCCTGAAGATGTCTCGGAATACAGGAAAGGAAGCCATGAAGTTAAAACTTTCTCTTCACGTTTTTCTTCCACCAGATTTGCTAAACCACAGAAACTATTTTGATTTGCAAGACCACTAGCCACACAAACAAATTAAGTTCATCCATCATGGTAAAATGAGACGAAATTGAATACTTTTTCATACTGAGAGTAAATTCCAGGGCACAAAGGAAGAGATGGAGGAATGGGGTCCTAGCATCTGAGGGGGCTCCCCTGGGGGCTCAGTGGTAAAGAATCTGCCTGCCAAGCAGAAGACACAGGTTCAATCTCTGGGTCAGGAAAATGACCCCAGAGAAGGAAAAAGCAACCCACTCCAGTATTCTTGCCTGCAAAATCCCACAGACAGAGGAGCCTGGTGGGCTACAGTCCATGAGGTCACAAAGAGTCAGACATGATTTAGCAACTAACCAACAACAATACCCGAAGGACATTTTAGCTCCTGTAAGGACTTCATGACTCATAATGGAGAAGTGAAAACTAGGAGACCGGTTTTCAGCATAGATTTCAAAATGCTTCAGCACACATAACTCTCATTGGTTTCAATTATTAAAATCTGAGAATGAGTAAGCCTCCCAAACACATCTGTTCTTGGGTCCAGGATGTCTCACACAATATCAGAGACAGCATTCAGCCTATTATGAGTACGAATGACAAGAATGCATGCCTGCCAATGGACTATTAAACTTCACCTCTTTCTAAACTAAGAAAGGACTTGAATATATTGATGACAATGCAAGATAGGACCAACAACTTCATTCTGCCAAGATGCTGCTACTGCAATTCTCCTCCATTTATGTCAGCCTTAGTCACAGACTCTCACTCAAACTCTTAAATTAGTCATTTATTATTTCAACAGTATATTCTGAGATAGACACTGTCCTGGGCAGGGGAGAAGTGAAGCATGAACGTGATTTGAGAGGCTGCAGTCAAAGAGCATTCCATCTAGTGATGCAGACAAGAAAAGTAAATGGCAAATATGACACACAGGGGCAATGCAGTGAAAGCAGGAGATGCACCAGGGCCACCGAGATGGGGAGAGTATGTAAGTGGAAGCAAGAGGAGGTTGGAAGAGAAGCAAAAGGAAGGCTGTTATCAGGCAACTGAAACAGACATGAATGAAACAGAGACCCATTCTTGCATCCTCAGGGCTGCCAACCACCCAGCAGGGCTGTAAGTTAGGGCTGAGTTGAGAAAGGAGTGGCTAGAAAGCAGAAGAGGTCAGCCTGGGTTGGGCTTTTGAAAGGTTGTAGATGTCATGCCAAAAAAGTTTATCAGATCAGATCAGATCAGATCAGTCGCTCAGTCGTGTCCGACTCTTTGCGACCCCATGAACTGCAGCATGCCAGGCCTCCCTGTCCATCACCAACTCCCGGAGTTCACCCAGACTCACATCCATCAAGTCAGTGATGCCATCCAGACATCTCATCCTCTGTTGTCCCCTTCTCCTCCTGCCCCCAATCCCTCCCAGCATCAGGGTCTTTTCCAATGAGTCAACTCTTCCCATGAGGTGGCCAAAGCACTGGAGTTCCAGCTTTAGCATCATTCTTTCCAAAGAAATCCCAGGGCTGATCTCCTTCAGAATGGACTAGTTGGATCTCCTTGCAGTCCAAGGGACTCTCAAGAGTCTTCTCCAACACCACAGTTCAAAAGCATCAATTCTTCAGTGCTCAGCCTTCTTCACAGTCCAGCTCTCACATCCATACATGACCACAGGAAAGACCATAGCCTTGACTAAACGAACCTTTGATGGCAAAGTAATGTCTCTGCTTTTGAATATGCTATCTAGGTTGGTCATAACTTTTCTTCCAAGGAGTAAGCGTCTTTTAATTTCATGGCTGCAGTCACCATCTGCAGTGATTTTGGAGCCCAGAAAAATAAAGTCTGACACTGTTTCCACTGTTTCCCCATCTATTTCCCATGAAGTGATGGGACTGGATGCCATGATCTTTGTTTTCTGAATGTTGAGCTTTAAGCCAACTTTTTCACTCTCCACTTTCACTTTCATCAAGAGGCATTTTAGTTCCTCTTCACTTTCTGCCATAAGGGTGGTGTCATCTGCATATCTGAGGTTATTGATATTTCTCCCAGCAATCTTGATTCCAACTCGTGTTTCTTCCAGTCCAGCGTTTTTCATGATGTACTCTGCATATAAGTTAAATAAACAGGGTAGACTTTCCTTAAGGGCAGTGTGGAAAAACTGAAGACTTTTGAGAGATGAAATGACATGAGCAGATTTTTATTTTAGAAAGATGACAGTTTGAATCTGACATTGATGGAGTTAGGAGTGGACAGCTGGAAAGCCGTTTAAAGGACTGCAATAAGCCAAGCAATAAATGACAATGGCCAGAATAAAGCTGTGGGAGTGAAGTTGGAGAGTATGAAAGAGCAAGATACATGTGGAAGGTTACATAATAAAACATAATAAAAGAAATTCAGGGGACAAAGCAAATTTGGAGAGATGGTTTGGAAACTACATTTTCAATTTATAACAGGCTGTATTTAAGGTCAACATTAGTTCTTTATGTATAATTATTGACTGCACAGCAGTGAGGTATCTACCTGGACCCCAAAGCTGGTCTGAGGAAGGTCTAAAGTTGGAAGAATCTCCAGTGCAAGGAGTAGCCAAGACAGCACAGGTAGAATGCATAGAATTGAGAGGAAAAAGAGCAGAACACAAAACACTAAGAACACCAACATTTTAGAAATGAGCATCAATGGAGGAGCATAAAGAAAGATGACCAAGGAGAAGCAGGACGAAACTAAGAGAGTAATAGGAAGTCAAGGACAAACATTTCAAGAAGGCAGTTGTCTTCACAATTTGCAAATGCTGCCAAGCTGTTAATTGAAATAAAGATAGGGAAATGCAGTGAATTTTTTTTTTTTTTTTAAGAGAGATGGATAATAGATAAGCGGGATTCCTGGTTGTACAAATGCTTGACTGGACTGAGTTAGGGTGCACCTAGGAGATACAGAATTGGAGATAAAAGTGTAAAGAGCATTTTCATGAACTCTGAAAGTCCGCTTCTGGAAATTTACATCCATGGGGAAAAAAATGTTGGACATGACATCACTCCAAGTGGCAATGAGTTTCAGGATGAATCCAGGAGCACAGACAATTGCAGAAAAGTGAAGATGAGGGTCACTGGTATTGAAGAGGTCAAAGAACCAAAAAGCTAGAGTGCTGGGTGCATCATCTTTGTGGACACTGAAGTCACTCCAGACTTGGCATGGCAGAGAGGCAGAAACCAGAGAGCAAAGCCTTAAGGACAAGGGATACAGAAGTGAGGACAGCTGCTGGCAGTGATGGAGTAGTGGGCTTTATCAGGTAGCATGAGCCTCAAAGTGAGAGGCACTGATAAGTGGAGGAAGAATTGTTATCTGTAAGATACTCAGGGGAACAAAGGGGTCTCAACCCCAACTCCTGACTGACAACACAGGCTGTGGCACATGAGCAAATCCTTCATTCACTCATCTCTTCATTGACTCAAGTATTTCTTGAGTACCTGAGGCTTGTGCTAGGTACTTGGAAGATTCCTGTGTGCTTCCTGCTCTCACAGAACCTACAGTAGGGAGGCTGTTGGAAATGTGGAAGCCTTGAGACGGAGGAGGTGTCACTGGAGATCTAGAGGGGGAAGAGAGCTTCTACTGAAGGGGAGGACAGGGGAAGGGACTGTTGTCCAGGAAGGAACCAGTATACCATAAGGCACAGAACGTAGGTTTTGGAGAAAGGGCATGGCGGAGGCAGGGTCAGATGAGGAAGTACAGAGCAGGCCGGGCTCACAGAAGAGGGAACTCACCCTGAAAGACGCATTGTGAGAAGCAACTGAGAATGTCAGGGGCGTGAAGCCTGGAGGAGCTAACTAATTAACAGGCCTTGAAGTCTCCAGGGGTATCAGTCCCGAGCAGGTAGGTCATCATTAATTGGGCTTCTCAGGGAATCCAAGTGTAGGACACAGCAGAAGGTTCTGGGACCTAGCTCTCATTACGAAACCAGCTTAAGCCCGGTTAGACTGTGGACCCAGAGAATCTAAAAGCAGGACCACGGGAGGCCTGAGAATGTACTTTATGATGTCAGTTATAGAAGCAGCCCCTGATGCTCAGGGACAAAGCTGGACCTTTTGCAAAGGAGCCTGTCAGTTCTAGACCATGCTTTGGAAGGAATTCATTTCTGATCTAGGTCATCTGTATCTTTCTAACCTTTGTATCTTCTTTGAATGCTCATCTCCATCATTTCCCTTACCACATGTGCATCTTCCTCTGAAATCTAGTCCCCATTCCTCCCCAATAAGAAAAGATAATTTCTGCCTTAATTACCATAGTCCTAATGGGCTTCCCTGGTGGCTCAGATGGTAAAGAATCTGCCTGCAATGCAGGAGACCTGGGTTCGATCCCTGAGTTGGGAAGATCTTCTGGAGGGGGAAATGGTAACCCATTCCAATATTCTTGCCTGAAGAATCCCATGGACAGAGGAGCCTGGCAGGCAACAGCCCATGGGGTCACAAAGAGTCAGACAGGACTGAGTGACTAACACACACATGGTCCTGATAGTCACTCCATCCAGATGTGTTTTGGCCCAACCCAAGATGCTCACTTGCAGTTGTGTTAGTAATGTATTTTTTTGAACTCTTGTTTTTTGTTTTGCCTGGACATACACTAAAGACCAGTCTTTATCTTCTGAAACCTACCACCATACTCATCTTCACAAAGACTCTGAGAACCCTGTTAGTCACCCAAGGTCAGAACACCAAGAAATAAAAGGCACATCACCTGCTTGATCCAAATTCTAGAAGAAATAAAATGTCATGCTTCCTCCAACATCTTCATTACCTACATTTACCTCTTATTCCTTAAGACAGACCTCTGGCTTTGCCGTCTCCTCATCAGCCTTCTTGGTTCTAGTAATTTCCTCTACAGAGACTCAAAGAGGTCTTTTTTTCTTGCCAAATATTTGTGTCATGTTGTGTTCCTGTGAGCTAAGTGTTACACACAATCAGATCAGATCAGATCAGATCAGTCGCTCAGTCATGTCTGACTCTTTGCGACCCCATGAATTGCAGCACGCCAGGCCTCCCTGTCCATCACCAACTCCCAGAGTTCACCCAGACTCACGTCCATTGAGTCAGTGATGCCATCCAGACATCTCATCCTCCGCCGTCCCCTTCTCCTCCTGCCCCCAATTCCTCCCAGCATCAGAGTCTTCTCCAATGAGTCAAATCTTCACATGAGGTGGCCAAAGTACTGGAGTTTCAGCTTTAGCATCATTCCTTCCAAAGAAATCCCAGGGCTGATCTCCTTCAGAATGGACTGATTGGATCTCCTTGCAGTCCAAGGGACTCTCAAGAGTCTTCTCCAACATCCCAGTTCAAAAGCATCAATTCTTTGGCACTCAGCCTTCTTCACAGTCCAACTCTCACATCCATACATGACCACGGGAAAAACCATAGCCTTGACTAGATGAACCTTTGTTGGTAAAGTAATGTCTCTGCTTTTGAATATGCTATCTAGGTTGGTCATAACTTTCCTTCCAAGGAGTAAGCGTCTTTTAATTTCATGGCTGCAGTCACCATCTGCAGTGATTTTGGAGTCCAGAAAAATAAAGTCTGACACTGTTTCCACTGTTTCCCCATCTATTTCCCATGAAATGATGGGACCAGATGCCATGATCTTCGTTACAAAGTGCTTTTCAGATGAAACATTCTCATGAGTCAGAATGGTCCTCCTGGTCTCACAGTCTCAGCTTCCTTCCTGGTGGTTTCAGGGCCTTCTGCCAGCGTTCTTGATTCCGTCTTTACCTCCTGAAATTTTTCATTTTCCCTCACTCCAACCAAACAAAATTCTTTTACACCCCCCCCTTTTTTTTTTTCCTATAAGTCTTAAGTTTTTTTTAAAAAAAACTTTGGGAACCAGAAGTTTGTAAAACATCTTAATATTTCCCCCTACCTGCCCATGATTTACTTTTTTGGTGTGGATTTGTTCCCATAGGGCTTCCCTGGGGGCTTGGATGGTAAAGAATCTGCCTGCAATGGAGGAGACCTGGGTTCCACCCTTGGAGGAGAGGAAATCCCCTGGAGGAGAAAGTGGCAACCCACTCCAGTATTCTTGCTTGGGAAATCCCCATGGACAGAGGAGCCTGATGGGCTACAGTCCATGGGGTTGCAAAGAGTTGGACATGACTGGTCGACTAACAGTGTTCCTATAGAGTTAATCAGAGAAGGCAATGGCACTCCACTCTAGTACTCTTGCCTGGCAAATCCCATGGACGGAGGAGCCTTGTAGGCTGCAGTCCATGGGGTTGCTAGGAGTCAGGCACGACTGAGCAAGTTCCCTTTCACTTTTCATTTTCATGCACTGGAGAAGGAAATGGCAACCCACTCCAGTGTTCTTGCCTGGAGAATCCCAGGGACGGAGGAATCTGGTGGGCTTTGTCTATGGGGTCGCACAGAGTCGGACACGACTGAAGCGACTAAGCAGCAGCAGCAACAGCAGCATAGAGTTAATTAAAATTTTGATATATTCACATTTATCATTATTTCCCCTAATGATTATGGTTTTTGTGCTGTCCTTAGAAATCTTTCCTGCCCTAAGGTTATAATATTCTTTACTCATGCATGTTCTTAATTCTTTTCGTTAAATGTTTTAATTTTGATTCATCTGGAAGGGTAAGAGAGGAAAGCAGTTTTGTTTTTCTCCAAATATACCCAGTTACATCAACAGTTTTTATTGAGTACATTTTTTCGGCAATGAATTAGAAATGCCCTCTTTATAATACTGTCCCATCTTGTTTTGTGTGTTTCTACCTTGGCACTTGGCACTTTATTTAATCCTTCTCTTCGCATCCCCATATCCCCTTCCCCACCACAGCTAGCAAAGAAAGACTCCTATCACTCATCACCATGGCCCCTCTGTTTCCTCATGTAAGCTCTTGCTCACATTCTAACTCATGCAAATGATTTTGCAGACTAGATAGAAAGGATGAACATGCCTCTGCCCCAAACATCTCTCTGGGACGTAGGTTAATAGAAGGCAGGGAACCTGCTGAATGAATGTTCATTGCAATCCACAGAATAATTTTTAAAAAGTCAATGTTTACAAAGGGTGCAAGATTATCAGAAAAACCTGAACCATCAGAGAGACAGAAGCATGGATTTATCATCTCTTCATTTGCTTGCTTTGATTTGCACCCACTGCCTGATGAACCTCCTTACGCCAGTGCCGTCTCCCAGTGGTGAACCATCCATTCAGTGGGCTGCATCTTATCACTCATTTTTCTGTGGGCTCTGGGAAAGCTTCCTTCACACTTGCCTCTCCTGTTTTCCAAGGCTACAAATTATCTGTGGGCCAAGTACGGTTACAAATAGCCTTTCCCAAGTTTTGCTGCTAAAGAAAATAGATCATCTCTCTTTGTGTCTCAAGGCACTTGTGTTTATATATATGCTTGTGCTCAGTCACTTCAGTTTTATATATATGCTTGTGCTCAGTCACTTCAGTTGTGTCTGACTCTTTGCGACCCCATGGACTGTAGCCTGCTGGGCTGCTCTGTCCATGGGATTTCTCAGGCAAGAATACTGGAGTAGGTTGCCATTTCCTTCTCCAGGGAATTGTCCTAACTCAGGAATTGAACCCTCATCTCCTGCATCTCCTGCACTGGAGGCAGATTCTTTACCCACTGAGTCACATAGGAAGCCCATTTAATATATTTACATATATTAAATATCTCCAAAACAGCTTCCCTGGTGGCTCAGAGATTAAAGCATCTGCCTGCAATGGGGGAGGCCTGGGTTCGATCCCTGGGTCAGGAAGATCCCCTAGAGGAGGAAATGGCAATCCACTCCAGTATTCTTGTCTGGAGAATCCCATGGATGGAGGAGCCTGGTGGGCTACAGTCCACACGGTTGCAAAGAGTTGGACACGACTCAGCAAGCGACTGAACTTAACTTAAATATATATATATATGTAAATATATTACATGTATTATATAAATATATATTTTATACAAATATTATATATCTCCAAAGCAGCTAAAATTATTCAGACCATTCATTAGAGGTTCTCAATAGGCTGAGAGGTGCTCATCAGGACATGCTGAACCGTGATGCACTGAAGTCTACTCCCAACATCTCCGCAGTAATTGGCAATATGAAAAATTTAACAACCAGTTTCCAAAGATGCCTAATTTCTGTCTGGGAAGGCTCAGAAGCTCCAGCCAGATATACTGAGTGACTCAATGTAAACATGTTCTGTTAGCAAGCATTCTGGCCAGGATGGAAATAACTGGAGTGTCAGATGTGTTTCCAAATAATTAAAATCAAATATTTGTTCTCTTTTCATTCATTTAGATAACACTTCTTGAGCAACTACTACATGCCAGTTAATAGTATTGGTGCTGAGGATACAGCAACATGAATAAAATAATCAAAAACCTTTGATGCTTTGTTGGCAAAAAGACAATGAACAGATATAGAATTCTAATTAGAGAATCTTTCTTCTACCTCAGTCTTTGGAGGTTGTGATGGTTAATTTTATGTGCCAAACTGGCTGGGTAACAGTGCTTATACATGTTTAGTCAAACATTATTCTGGATGTTTTTGTGAGAGTGTTTACTAACATTTAAATTGCTGGGCTTTGAGGAAAGCAGATTATGCTTCATGATGTGGGTGGGCCTTATCTAATCAGTTGAAGATCTTAACAGAACAAAGACTTATCTCCCCTGGGCAATAAAAAATTCTACCTGTGATTAGCCTCTTAGAGTTTTGCCAAGAAAATGCACTGGTCATAGCAAATACCCTCTTCCAACAACACAAGAGAAGACTCTATACATGGACATCACCAGATGGTCAACACCAAAATCAGAACGAATATTCTTTGCAGCCAAAGATGGAGAAGCCAACAAAGCAAAAACAAGACCAGAAGCTGACGTGCGGACCATGAACTCCATGCCAAACAGAGAAAGAAGAAAGAGGAAAACTACACACCACAGAATGACCTAAACAAACCCTATGAAAAGGGAAGAGAAATAGATAAGGGCCAGAAAGCAGAGGAGAAAGGAGAGGAAGACAGAGACAGGGAAAGACCACCCCAGGAAAAAATGAAAAAAGCAAAATGGCTGTCTGGGAGGCCACAAAAGCGTGAAAAGAAGAGAAGGAAAAGAAAGGAGAAAAGGAAAGATATAAACACTAAATGCAGAGTCCAAAGAAAGCAAGAAGAGAAAGAAAGCCCCAGGACAATGCAAAGAAAAGAGGAAAAAAAGAAGGGAAGAAGGACCCAAGAAAATCAGAGATACAAAGGACAAAAAGAGGGAGAAAAGAAAGAGAGAGGACCTAACAGAAGAGAAGATATAAGAAGAGGTGGAAGAAAAAGAAGAAGACAAAAAGAGCCAAGACTAGAAAAAGAGAGTGATACTGACCAGAGCCAGACATGAAGTGAAGTCAAATGGGCCTAGAAAGCACCCGACAAAGTAGTGGAGGTGATGGGTGGAGTTAAGTCTGAATTATGATGTGTGAAGTGCTGCAAATGAGAAATGAAGAGTGGAAAGATGGAAAAGGTAGTCATCCCAATCCAAAGAAAGGAATGAAGAGTGAGAAAATGACTCATCTCAACGTAGTAAAGTAATGCTAAATTTAAGCCAGGAGATAGTGAGTGAATTGATGTAAGTGTAGAAAAGGAGAGGAAAGAGATAATGAACACTGTGAAGGAAGAAGAGAGTAAAAATTTTGATATGCAAAGTGAGTGGAAATGGAGAGAGAAACTGATCTGTGAGAAATTGATGCAGGTCAGGAAGAAGAGAATGGTGGAAAAAGACTGTAAATAGGAAAAGGAGGTAAGGCTGATATTGTCACCATGATATGAGAGAAAGAGAATGTGGATGAAGAAAAAAGTGGAACAAGATGCGGAGAACAAACCTCAGATGAGATGAACGAATGGAGAAGTGAAGAGGAAAAAAAGCTTGAGAAAGGAAAGTGGAGAGGAAAAGGTTGGAGCAACAAGAAAAAAAGATAGGATCTGTCCCATCACTGTATGGGAATAGATGGGGAAGTGGAAAAGTTAGACTTTTCTGCTCAAATATGAGATGGTGACTGCAGCATGATAAAGAGTACTCTGGAAGGAAAGTATGACCAACAGATAGATATCAAAAGAGAGAATTACTTTACCAACAAAGGTTGCTAGTGAAGGTATGTTTTCTGTGGTCATGTATGGATGTGAGAGTGGATGGAAGAAGGTGACGAAAAGATGTGAATGTGGTGTTGGAGAAGACTTGAGAGTTGACTGAAGAAGATCAACAGTCATTGAAGGAGATAATCCTGGATAGAAGGAATGTAAGGAAACTCAGTTTTGCCACCCATGCGAAGAGGAAGGAGAAGAATGTGGGAGGAGAGGGAGGAGGAGAAGGGGAGAAGAGGAGAGATGGGGAGGAACTGATTGATGGGTGGAGTTGGGTGACCTGGGAGGGTGATGGACGGGAGGCCTGGCGTGTGCAGTTCATGGGGTCGCAAAGAGTCGGACACGACTGAGGACTGATCTGATCTGATCTGATTAGCCTTTAGACTTGAACTGAACTGTACTACAGGCTCTGCCCTAGGTCTCCAGCCTGATATCCCACCCTGTGTGTGCATGTGTATCTATATTTGTATCTATCTATCTATCCATATGGGGGAGTAAGTCACATGATGGACTCTGGGCATGGCCCCACCTAGGTTAACAGTATCAAAGAAAACCTACTCCTTGAAAGCTCTCCCTTTGGCACCTTCCACTCGCATACCCTCAACTTCACTTGTTCTGGTATGTTCTCTGAGAAATCACCCAGTTCAGGTGGCTTTAGTCAATTTTCAGATTGTAGCAACACCAGTTTGGATCTTCTGCTAGCATCATGCCCATATTAAAAGCAGCAAGCAAGTACCAGGTAAGAAATGGCAGTCAACCAGTGGGAATGTAAATGGGTGTAGCCACTATGAAAAACAGTATGGAGGTTCCTCAAAAAGCAAAAAACAGAACTACCATATGATCAAGCAATCCCACTCCTGGGCATATGACCCAGAGGGATGGGATTGGGAGGGAGGTGGGAAGGGGGTTCAGAATGGGGAACACATGTACACCCATGGCTGATTTATGTCAATGTATGGCAGAAACCACTACAATACTGTAAAGTAATTAGCCTCCAATTAAAATAAATAAATTAAAAAAAAACTATAATTCAAAAAGATGCATGTGCCCCTGTGTTCACAGTAGAATTATTCACAATAGCCAAGACATGGAAAAAACCTAAATGTTCATGGATAAAGAAAATGTGGTTTATATATACAATGGAATACTACTCAGCCATAAAAACGAATGAAATAATGCCATTTGCGCCAACATGGATACAACTGAGACCACTACACTAAGTGAAGTCAGAAAGAGAAAGACAAATACCATATGATATCACTTATATGTGGAATCTAAAATATGGCACAAATGAACTTATTATAAATAGAAACAGACTCACAACTAAGGGGAAAGACTTGAGGTTTCCAAGGGGAAGGGATTGGAGGAGGGAGGAATAGATTGGGAGTTTGGGGTCAGCAGGTGCAAACTATAACATGTCTGATGGATAAATGACAAGGTCCTTCTACATAGCACAGGGAACTGTATTCAATATCCTGTAATGAACTATAATGGAAAAGAATATGTTTAACTGAATCACTTTGCTGTATAGAAATTAACACAACACTGTAAATCAACTAAACTTCAAAAAAAAAGTTTTTTAAGTGGCAGTTAAACTGCCCCAGGGACAAGAGGCCACCTAGTGCCTCATGCACTTGCTATCTGGAAACTTGATACATGGAAAAGTTCTACTCTTGTTTTTCAAGTCCTTAATTCAAAGGTCATCCTCTTCCTATTGGATTCAACCTGGACTCAAGCACATCGGGCAGTTCCACTTGGCCTTGCCTTTGCTCAGGCTTTCCCTCTGCATGGAATGCTTACTTCCCTTCTTCTACCAGAAAACTGTTCATCCTTCCAGCCTTGCCTCAAAAGTTATATTTTTTCTGGTGTTTCCTGATTCCAGCTAGAAAAAAATTAATTACTCTTTTAAATTAAATTAAAAGTGTTCCCAGAAACATCTGTATGACTTCTGAAGATTAAAAAGGATATGAAGAAATATGGTCATATTAGCCAAACATTCAAGTACCAGCTCAATGAAAATTGTTCTAGAAAACTAGTCTAAATATGAGATGGTACAAGTTTTATTAGTTCTCTTCTGCTTTCACTTCCATGCTTTACAAATGCAATCTGTAAACAGAGCGTCACAGCACTGAATAACTCCAAACAATAGGATGCTTTTTAGGGATTATTTAACTCATAAATCAGACATAATCCTCAAATACAAGAACTTCCAGTTAGAAAAATTTATTGGTACAGTGTTAGTGAGGTGGGTGCTATGGGTGCTGGCCATTCTTCTCAATACAGGAGGGTGTGTGCTCCATAATTAGAGTATATTATTATCAACTTAATCACTTCTCTGCTTTAGATCCTTCATCCCTGAAAGTGGGTGGAACTGTACCGTCTTGAAACCAGTTCAAGCAGCTATCACTTTATTCCAGTGGAATGTCTGAATAAAATGTCCACTCTTGCTGGGAATTTTCAAAACTAATACAGGTCAGATCCATTTAAATGCCAGAGAAGTTGTTCTCCCTCAGGCTGCTTTTAGCACATATCATGTACTCAACTTAGAGGTGATTTGCACAAGAAATCATAAAACTGAACTCATTCTGGAAAGAGATGCCCAATGGGATTACCAATAGGCTGTGGTAAGAATTACCATAAACACTGACTTTTGTAAAGCTCATCTGTTGCCTGGAACCCCCAGGGGACAGTTTCAGTTTTGCACATATTTTTAACTTTCAGGTTTCCTGTGCAGGTCACGTTCCAATATATCATAAAGGTGATTAAATCATCTTAAACTTACTGAAACTCCTGGCAATCTGTGTTTTCCTCCACCACGTGTTAATGGTGCCATTTTGGCTTTTATTTCAAGTACCCAACTCATCACCTGATATTTCTGCAGAGGCAGGACTGGGTTTGGGCAACTTTTGTGCATTCTGCTTTCTTTTAGTGGCTAGGACATCAAAACAACTGCCCCTCCCACACTTGGTCAAGAATTAATTCCTAACTAGAGCCTCCTCCATCTCTCCTAACCCTGGCCTTGATGTACAAAGACAATGGAAAAGTCAACAATCATCTCTCACTCTCAGTTGTACTTGGTTGCTCAGCAGTGTTTTATACAGTCAACACCCCTCTTCCTATGGTCCCCACACTCTTCTAGTCTTCTGCTTTGAGGCAGCCCCCCTCCACTCCAGTCCATCACTTCATGGCAAATAGATGGGGAAACAGTGGAAACAGGGACAGACTTTATTTTCCTGGGCTCCAGAATCACTGTAGATGGTAACCGCAGCCATGAAATTAAAAGATGCTTGCTCCTTGGAAGAAAACTATGACAAACCTAGACAGCATATTAAAAAGCAGAGACATGGCTTTGCCAACAAAGGTCCGTATAGTCAAAGCTATGGTTTTTCCAGTAGTCATATGTATGTGAGAGTTGGACCATAAAGAAGGCTGAGCATCAAAGAACTAATGCTTTTGAACTGTGGTGCTGAAGAAGACTCTTGAGAGTCCCTCGGACTGCAAGGAGATCAAATCAGTCAATCCTAAAGGAAATCAGTCCTGAATATTCATTGGAAGGACTGATGCTGAAGCTCCATTGGCCACCTTTTGCAAAGAGCCAACTCATTAGTAAAGGCCCTGATTCTGAGAAAGATTGAAGGCAGGAGGAGGAGGGGATGACAGAGGATGAGATCGTTGGAAGGCATCTCTGACTTAATGGTCATGAGTTTGAGCAAGCTCTGAGAGATAGTGAAGGACAAGGAAGCCT
This sequence comes from Tragelaphus eurycerus, assembly GCA_935064755.1. Taxonomy (NCBI): domain Eukaryota; kingdom Metazoa; phylum Chordata; class Mammalia; order Artiodactyla; family Bovidae; genus Tragelaphus; species Tragelaphus eurycerus. Next base: position 584,060 of record CAKXYN010000145.1, read on the forward strand.
GGCATGCTATAGTCCATGAGGTTGCAAAGAGTTGGACACAACTGAGTGACTTAACAACAACTCCCAAGTCCAACTCTCCAAGAAACTTTCTTCTAGATCTTCTCATAGCTCAGGCCTCTAACTTCTCTTCTTTGCTCTCCACAAACACACCCCAGGACCTCTCATCCCATCTGGTGGCCTTAAATCCATCTACCTGTCACTGATGTCCTCATGTATATTCCATCCCTGGCCTGTTCTCAGACAAACCCACAGAGCAGACATCTCCTCCTGGATGGATAGTGGCATCGAAACACAACAGGTCTCCAATAGAACTCTTTTAGTCCTCTTCCAAAATCTACCCCTCACACTTCCCCATCAGTTCAATTCAGTCACTCAGTCGTGTCTGACTCTTTGCGACCCCATGGACTGCAGCACGCCAGGCCTCCCTGTCCATCACCAACTCACAGAGTTTACTCAAACTCATGTCCATTGAGTTAGTGATGCCATCCAACCATCTCATCCTCTGTCGTCCCCTTCTCCTCCTGCCTTCAATCTTTCCCAGCATCAGGTTTTCTTTTCAAATGAGTCAGTTATTCACATCAGACAGCCAAAGTATTGGAGTTTCAGCTTCAACATCAGTCCTTCCAATGAATATTAGTATACTAACAACACACTGGCACATTTATTCAGGTCAAAACCTTACACACAATACTTGATGTCTATTATTACTGTTGTGCTATACACATTGTGTCATGTTCTCACAACTACTCCATCAGCAAATCCCATCATCTTTATTTTCCAATTTCTGTCTACTCTGTTAACCACCACTCTGGTCCAAGTCACCCTATATTCTCACCTGGACCATGACATCAGCCCCTAACTGGTCTCCAAGGTGCCCCTAGTCAGTGATCCACAGAACATTAACCATGGTCTTAAAACATAAATCAAACCACATCACTTCCCTGCTCAAAGCTATTCAAAAGCCCGTTGTTACAACTAAGAAGCTATGTTTCCTTTTGGATGGGGGAGGGGCAGCGAGCTAGAGTTTTATTTTTGCTGTTGGCAATCTTAAATTTATTTTCAGGGGGGAAAATAACAAAGAGATTTCTACTATTTTACCCTGCCTTTCCAGAGACATAGAAAACAACATGGTTATCAAAGGAAAAAGGTGGAGAACGGGATACATTAGGTGTTTGGGATTAACATACACAAGCTACTATATATAGAATACATAACCAACAAGGATCTACTGGATAGCACACAGAACTATACTCAACATTTTTCAATTAGGGAAAAAAAAATCTGAAAAATAATAGATATGTATGTATAACTAAATCACTTTGCTATATACCTGAAACAAGCACAACATTGTAAATCAGCTATACTTCATTTTTTAAAAAAATCACTGAGCATAATGGGTTTGAGTCAGGTTAAAAATAATAATAATACTCCACTATTCTGGTTCCAAGTACTGTATTGAAATGAAGATCCAACTAAGTCATATGGCAGCTTATGACAGTCATATGGCACCCTCCTATGGCTCCTCACTGCTCTTGAAAAAACACCAAAATCCCGGATGGGCCTGCAGACCCTGGTCCACTCACCCAGGCTGGAGAATGGCAGAAAGAGGCTTGGATTGGGGGGGTGGGCAGGAAGAGACCAGGCTGTCATTTGTGGTCCTGCCACCCCTTCCTAGCAGAAGGATTTCCACCTCCCTAGCCCTGCCCAACACACTGCTGCTACTGCTGCTAAGTTGCTTCAGTCGTGTCCGACTCTGTGTGACCCCATAGACAGCAGCCCACCAGGCTCTTCTGTCCATGGGATTCTCCAGGCAAGAACACTGGAGTGGGTTGCCATTTCCTCCTCCAATGCATGAAAGTGAAAAGAGAAAGGGAAGTAGCTCAGTCGTGTCCGAACCTCAGCGACCCCATGGACTGCAGCCTTCCAGGTTCCTCCGTCCATGGGATTTTCCAAGCAAGAGTACTTGAGTGGGGTGCCCAACACACAGAACATTCCAAATCTTTGTCCTCAGGCCCTAAGGCTGCACAGGACATGGTTCTGGTACAACCCTGACTGCTACTCTTTCCATCCTTCACTCGTTCCCCCATCTCAGTTTTCCAACAGTTACTCAAACACACAGGCTCATTCCTCCTCAGGGTCTTTACTGCCTCCTTTGCCTGGACTTCATTCCTTCAGACACTCATATGTTCAGGCACTTACTCTGCTCTTGCATCATTCAAAGTTCACCTCCGTTGAGTGGCATTTCCTCTCCAGTCTTCCTGGCACTCAATATCCAAGAGACATCTCATCCTAGGACGTACAAAGTGGAAACCCTCACCCTTCCCCAGATCTGATTCCCTCTCAGTCTTCTGTTCAGAGAAGTCTACTCCGTTTCACTTATAGGTAAACAGCCTTGAACTGATCCCTAATTGTTCTCTCACCTGCTAACCAATACTTCAGCCAATCACAGTAGCTCTGCTTCAAAATACACCCGTGGGCAATTTCTCCACTATGACCACCTGGGTCACCGGAGCAGCCTCCCAACTCTACTCTGGACTCGCAGCAGCCCTGGCAATCCTATTAAAAAAAAAAAAAGTCACGCCTACGTTCCCAATCCTCTTTTGCCTTCCTACCTCAGGCAGTAAAAAGTCAAAGATAAGCACTGAGCCTGTGGTACCCATGTCTCTCTGATGTCACGTCTGCTACTTGGCATGCTCCACTCAAGCTACCGTCTTGTGGTTCCTTGTCCACATGAGGCATGCTCCTATTAACTGTTATTGAGCTAACAGTTCTTCCACCTGGAATCCCCTTCCTCGGGTATCTCTACCTTCTTAGATTAAAAGCAGTCCACACAACCCCATGCAACATTTCCTCTCTTCTTTCCAGATTTCATTTTTCTCTAGAGCACATCTCTCCACCTGATGTACAACTGCCCTCTTTATTTATTTGTTTATCCCCTGTGTCTCCCCAGCACACTATAATCGCTGGAGTCAGGATTTGGGGGAGGGGCTGTTTTGTTTACGGCTACCTCCCCACTGCCTGGAATTGTATCTGGCACCTAGTAGGTTTTTCAGTAAACACATGTTGAATTAATAAATCAACTATCTCTTCATAAATTTCTCCGGTCCAAGAAAATAAAGTATAATGGCTTAAAGATAAATCTTATTGCCTTCTCACCACTCTCCCCCTCCCACAGATTTTAAGAAACAGAAGAACATTGTTAAGAACATTGTTATCTACTTTTTCAGCCCAATATGCTAAAAGAATGTATTAAACAAGAACTCCGTGAAATAAGATACAAGTGTAGAAAAATGAAATTATGACTGGAATAAAAGCAGTAAGTAATAGAGAAAACCCATTCATAATTATAGAGAATAAACTTGAGAAGAAAGGCCAAATGGATAAAGCTGTGAAAATGTGCACAAAGCGAATGGCAAACTGGAAGAACAAATCTTAGAAAACCCTCCAGTAAAAGAACAAGTATCTAGATGAGAAGCAATAAGAGGAAGTGGGAGAAAAATAAAGCATTCCAGACCTGAAAAAGCAAATTTGAGGTTAGAAATTAATACTTGAACATCTTTCAGAGAAACTTAATGGCAGAAATAAATATTCTGACAGTTTTACACAAAGTTTCAACTGAAAGAATTTTTCAAGAGTCCTAAAATCAACTGAGGGGGAAAAAATCAACTACAGTGTCTTTTCCAATATTGCCTCTATAACAACAGACACCAGAAAATAAGGCAGTTTATAGCACACAGAGCAGAAAAGCTTGTGAGTCAAAGATTTTATAAATATCCATGTGCTATTCAGATGCCACGACAACATATGTTAAATAACGACACCTGCAAATTAAGAATGCTATAAGGAAAATCAGCTCAGAGATGAAAAAGTCTGATGAATTTACCACCCAATGAGTTTTCTATAAAAATTGACTGAATAGATTCCAGACCACCAACAGATTAATGAAACTATAATTTCCAAAAAATGGAGTCATGTAATAGAAAATAACCACCAGTAGGCATCAAAACTGGTTAACTGCTTGGACATAATTCAATAAATATATTGGTTTTTACTTAAAAAAATGTACTCTAACAAATATAATTTTAGTTATTACAATTACAGTACCAGTATTCTTGCCTGGAGAATCCCAGGGACAGGGGAGCCTGGTGGGCTGCCGTCTGTGGGGTCGCACAGAGTCGGACACGACTGAAGTGACTTAGCAGCAGTAGCAGCAGCAGAACAGAATACAAAACATACATTTACTGAAAAAGAGGACATTTTGCTCAAAGATTTTTTCATTAAATTTCAGGTGAAACTGATGCAAGAGTGATAAATCTGTGCACAGTGAAGGGAGGGGTGATGGAAGTAAAATTGGAAAAGCAAGAGACTAAACTCCTCTTAAAGCGCTAATGTAAGTACTAGTGGAATTTAAGAAACTGTCTCCCTTCAGCATATGAAATTGGAATAAATCTAACAAGTGATATGTAAGACACTCATGGAAACATTTATAAGAACTCTTGAAAAACATTAAAGAAAAATTAATGGAAAGAAATGCCATGTTCATGGATCAGAATACTCAATTTTGTAAAGATTTCAATTCTTCTCAAAGTGATCTTTGAATTAAATGCAGTTCAATCAAAATCCTAGAAATGTTTTTTTGTTTTTGTTTTTTAGAATTCACATCATAAAATAAGGTTTATTCCAGAAATAATTTATCCTTCCTGCTAAATACTTTATATAATTATTTGTCAAACTACAAAAAACCAAAGAAGTCCTAATCACATTTTTAACATTAACTTATATTCCAGTATCAGATTGGTTTATATTGAATTGGTTAATTGCCAGTAGTTGATTTTTTTATAAGTAGCACCCAAATAACAGATAATTTTCCCCCTTATTATTTGTAATGCCTTTCTTTGTCTTTGTTATACAGTCTCTCTCTTTTTTTTTTTTATTTTTCTTAACTTTACAATATTGTATTGCTTTTGACATTCATCAAAATGAATCCGCCACAAGTATACACGTGTTCCCCATCCTGAACCCCTCCTCCCTCCCCATACCATCCCTCTGGGTCGTCCCAGTGCACCAGCCCCAGGCATCCGTTATCAGGCATCTTACCTGGACTGGCGACTCATTTCAGATATGATATTATACATATTGCAATTCTATTCTCCCAAATCATCCCACCCTCTCCCTCTCGCAGAGTCCAAAAGACTGTTCTATACATCAGTGTCTCTTTTGCTATCTCGTAAACAGGGTTATTGTTACCATCTTTCTAAATTCCATATATATGCGTAAGTATACTGTATTTGTGTTTTTCTTTCTGGCTTACTTCACTCTGTATAATAGGCTCCAGTTCCATCCACCTCATTAGAGCTGATTCAAATGTATTCTTTTTAATGGCTGAGTAATACTCCATTGTGTATATGTACCACAGCTTTCTTATCTATTCATCTGCAGATGGACATCTAGGTTGCTTCCAAGTCCTGGCTATTGTAAACAGTGCTGCTATGAACATTGGGGTACACATGTCTCTTTCAATTCTGGTTTTCTTAGTGTGTATGCCCAGCAGCAGGACTGCTGGATCATACGGCAGTTCTATTCTGAGTTTTTTGAGGAATCTCCATACTGTTCTCCATAGTGGCTGTACTAGTTTGCATTCCCACCAACAGTATAAGAGGGTTCCCTTTTCTCCACACCCTCTCCAGCATTTATTGCTTGTGGACTTCTGGATCTCAGCCATTCTGACTGGCGTGTAATGGTACTTCATAGTGGTTTTGATTTGCAATTCTCTGATAATGAGTGATGTTGAGCATCTTTTCATGTGTTTTAGAAATGTTTTTTATGGAACTTGGCACATTGATTCTAAAATGTATATGAAAGAACAAAGGGCTAGAATAGCTAAGAAACTTGCAGGAAAAAAGTGAAGAGATTTACACAGCCAGATCTTAAGACTTATTATAAAACTGCAGTGATTAATTACCACAGTGTGGCACTGACTCAGAAAATACATGAACAAAACAGAATAGAGGTATCACCTGAAGCCTTTCATATATGGAAATGTGATGGATGGAAGGGTGGCATTGAAGATCAGAAGAGAAAGGACAGATGTTTGATATGTGGCATTTAGACAACTGTCCACATGGAAAAAATAAAATTAGGTTCCACATCACACCACACTCACCACTACAAAGAATTGAGAATTTGAAAGTAAAAGTCAAAACCTAAAATACTTAAACATATAGAAGAACATCATTATGGAATCATGTAGGGAAGAACTGACATACCATTAAAAAAAGAGGCAATGAAATAAATGATTAATGTTTAAATTCCTTAAAATTAAGAACTTCCTTTCACACAAAGATAGCATGGAAAAAACACTAGTACACCATCAGATCAGATCAGATCAGTCGCTCAGTCGTGTCTGACTCTTTCCGACCCCATGAATCGCAGCACGCCAGGTCTCCCTGTCCATCACCAACTCCCGGAGTTCACCCAGACTCACATCCATCGAGTCAGTGATGCCATCCAGCCATCTCATCCTCTGTCATCCCCTTCTCCTCTTGCCCCCAATCCCTCCCAGCATCAGAGTCTTCTCCAATGAGTCAACTCTTTGCATGAGGTGGCCAAAGTACTGGAGTTTCAGCTTTAGTATCACTCCTTCCAAAGAAATCCCAGGGCTCCTGAAATTCTGATCTCCTTCAGAATGGACTGATTGGATCTCCTTGCAGCCCAAGGGACTCTCAAGAGTCTTCTCCAACACCACTGTTTAAAAGCATCAATTCTTCGGCGCTCAGCCTTCTTCACAGCCCAACTCTCACATCCATACATGACTACTGGAAAAACCATAGCCTTGACTAGACGAACCTTTGTTGGCAAAGTAATGTCTCTGCTTTTGAATATGCTATCTAGGTTGGTCATAACTTTCCTTCCAAGGAGTAAGCGTCTTTTAATTTCATGGCTGCAGTCACCATCTGTAGTGATTTTGGAGCCCAGAAAAATAAAATCTGACACTGTTTCCACTGTTTCCCCATCTATTTCCCATGAAGTGATGGGACCAGATGCCATGATCTTCGTTTTCTGAATGTTGAGCTTTAAGCCAATCTTTTCACTCTCCACTTTTATTTTCATCAAGAGGCTTTTGAGTTCCTCTTCACTTTCTGCCATAAGGGTGGTGTCATTTGCATATCTGAGGTTATTGATATTTCTCCCAGCAATCTTGATTCCAACTCATGTTTCTTCCAGTCCAGCGTTTCTCATGATGTACTCTGCATAGTACACCATAGATTTATAAAAATTTTAGAGCCTCACAGTATAAAGTGTAGGCTATGTTGCAGGTCAGTAGGAACTTTTACATAACACTGGAGAAAGTTAAAATGGTATCCCATGCCACTTCAAAACACAATGCAGCCATATACATTAAAATTGAACCCCATAATTCTGTTCTCGGGAACACACATTAAAGAATTCCTGTGTACCTTACTAGACAGCAACAGCAACGTTCATAGCAGCATTATTTATAAGAACAACAAACTGGAAAAACTTCAAATGCTGATTAAGAAGGGACAAGATGAATATATTGTGGTATATTCTCTCAACAGAATATTTATCTGGGTAAATATGGATAATATCTAAATGCAACAACACAGATGATCCATAGAAATATCATGCTACAGAAGTAGCAATTTGTCGAGAGTAGGACACAATATTTAAAAACCATTTTAAACTAAAGTTAATCAAAATGTTGCTCAGGAATACAAACATATGTAATAAAAATTTAAAAATGACTTCAAAGAGAATGCTGCTGCTGCTGCTAAGTCACTTCAGTAGTGTCCGACTCTGTGCGACCCCATAGACAGCAGCCCACCAGGCTCTCCCATCCCTGGGATTCTCCAGGCAAGAGTACTGGAGTGGGTTGCCATTGCCCTCTCCAATGCCGGAAAGCGAAAAGTGAAAGTGAAGTCACTCAGTCGTGTCCGACTCCTAGCGACCCCATGAACTACAGCCCACCAGGCTCCTCCGTCTATGGGATTTTCCAGGCAAGAGCACTGGAGTGGGTTGCCATTGCCTTAAATCCCAAAATTAGACTAGTGCTTACCAAAGAAAGGAGAGCTAGGAAGAACACACAAGTGAAGGGGTTGGTTGGGTTAGAGTCTAATATTAAGTTATGTGCTTATGTTCTGTTTAAGCTGGTTTCCAGTTAATTTGCCTGGTTCTAGTTAAGGAGGTAACATAAGAATAAAGATTTATTGTTATAATTTACACGTCTGCTTCACCATCAAGTGCTACATGATTAAAAAACATTTTACCATGTATTATAGAAACAAAATGCTACTTCTTAGTAGTATATGTGCTTAGTCCCTCAGTCTGTCAGGCTGTTCTGTCTGTGGGGATTCTCCAGGCAAGAATACTGAAGTGGGTAGCCCTTCCCTTCTCCAGGGGATCTTCCCAACACAGGGATCGAACCCAGGTCTCCCATATTGCAGGTAGAGTCTTCACCATCTGAGCCCTCAGTGAAGCCCAAAGAGTAGTAAGTAATGTATAAATAAATAAGGAAAATATTTGAAATGCAGCAGATAAATTGTCAGGTAATTTACAAAGACACAACCTGCAAATAAACATGGAAAAATACTTGATCTTAACTAACAATCAAATAATTGCCAGTTAATTATTTAAGGTGTTAAGTCAATTAACACCTTTAAAAAGATACAATACCAGCTCTTGTATAGTTAAATTTGTATCACTTTAAAATCCTAGAAGTAGCACAGGCTGGGATACTTTTGGAAAGTGAACTGTCAAAACATTTTAGCAGTCTACAAACACATAGTTGAGACTTGAATACCGCAGGGGTTAGGAGACTGACCATCCAAGCAGTTGAAAATTGGCATATAACTTATGGTCCTCCACATATGAGGGTCCTCCATGTCTGTGGTTCCAGGTCCACAGAATCAACCAACCTGGATTGTGTTGCACTGTAGTATTTACCCGGAGAAGGCGATGGCACTCCACTCCAGTACTCTTGCCTGGAGAATCCCAAGGATGGGGGAGCCTGGTGGGCTGCCGTCTATGGGGTCGCACAGAGTCGGACATGACTGAAGCGACTTAGCAACAGCAGCAGCAGCAGTAGTATTTACCATTGGAAAAAATCCACACGTAAGTGGACCCATGCAGTTCTCTGGGTTCCATGCAGACCCATGCAGACACAGTCAGTTCAGTTCAGTCACTCAGTTGTGTCCAACTCTTTGCAACCCATGCACTGCAACAGACCAGGGTTCCCTGTACATCACTAACTGCCAGAGCTTGCTCAAACTCATGTCCACTGAGTCGGTGATGCCACTCCACCATCTTGTCCTCTGCCATCCCCTTCTCCTGCCTTCAATCTTTCCCAGCATCAGGGTCTTTTCAAATGAGTCAGTTCTTTGCATCAGGTGGCCAAGTATTGGAGTTTCAGTTTCAGCATCAGTCCTTCCAATGAATATTCAGGACTGATTTCCTTTAGGATGGACTGATTGGATCTCCTTGTGCTCCAAGGGACTCTCAAGAGTCTTCTCCAACACCACAGCTCAAAAGCATCAATTCTTAAGCACCCAGCTTTCTTTATAGTCCAACTCTCACGTCCATACATGACTATTGGAAAAACCATAGCTTGGACCTTTATTGGCAAAGTAATGTCTCTTGCTTTTTAATATGCTGCTTAGGTTGGTCATAGCTTTTCTTCCAAGGAGCAACCATCTTTTAATTTCATGGCTACAGTCACCATCTGCAGTGATTTTAGAGCCCCCCCCCAAAAAAAAAAATAAAGTCTGTCATTGTTTCCATTGCTTCCCCATCTATTTGTCATGAAGTGATGGGACCAGATGCCATGATCTTAGTTTTTTGAATGCTGAATTTTAAACCAACTTCTTCACTCTCCTCTTTCACTGTCATCAAGAGGCTCTTCAGTTCTTCTTTACTTTCTGTCATAAGGGGGGTGTCATCTGGGTATCTAAGGTTATTGAATTTCTCCCAGTGATCTTGTTTCCAGCTTGTGCTTCATCCAGTCTGACATTTCGTATGATGTACTCAGCATATAAGTTAAATAAGGAGGGTGACAATATACTAGCCTTGATCTACTCCTTTCCCAATTTGGAAAGAGTCTGTTGTTTCATGTCCAGTTCTAACTGTTGCTTCTGGGCCTGAATACAGATTTCTCAGGAGGCAGGTCAGGTAGTCTAGTATTCCCAGCTCTTTAAGAATTTTCCAGAGTTTGTTTGATCCACACAGTCAAAGGCTTTGGCATAGTCAATAAAGCAGAAATAGATGTTTTTCTGGAACTCTCTTGCTTTTTCCATGATCTAGCGGATGTTGGCAATTTGATCTCTGGTTCCTCTGCCTTTTCTAAATCCAGCTTGAACATCTGGAAGTTCACAGTTCACATACTGTTGAAGCCTGGCTTGGAGAATTTTGAGCATTAGTTTACTAGGGTGTGAGATGAGTCTATTTGTGCAGTAGTTTGAGCATTCTTTGGCATTGCCTTTCTTTGGGATTGGAATGAAAACTGACCTTTTCCAGTCCTGTGGTCACTGTTGAGTTTTCCAAATTTGCTGGCATATTGGGTGCAGCACTTTCACAGCATCATCTTTTAGGATTTGAAATAGCTCAACTGGAATGCCATCACCTTCACCAGCTTTGTTCATAGTGATGCTTCCTAAGGCCCACTTGACTTCACATTCCAGGATGTCTGGCTCTAGATGAGTGATCACACCACCGTGATTATCTGGGTCATTAAGATCTTTTTGGTACAGTTCATCTGTGTATTCTTGCCACCTCTTTTTAATATCTTCTGCTTTTGTTAGGTCCATACCATTTCTGTCCTTTATTGTGCCCAACTTTGCATGAAATGTTCCCTTGGTATCTATTGGATATCCTACTGTGAAAAATCCTTGTTTTTGTACTTTATTTATAACTGTGAAAAGTAATGTTCAACAGTATAAAAAATATTGTAAATCATCATATGTCACCTCAAAGGGATATTTATAGGCATTAAAGTGGATAGTTGTAGAGATTATATAAAAACCACAACAAAATGTTAATAAACATTAGAGGAAAAGAATACAAAGATGCATGTACATCACAATGACAACTATAGTTTGTTTGTTTTTTTTTTTATGCCTATAAAAAGGAATAGAATTAAATACAGCTGGCCCTCCATGACCAAGGATCCAATTTTTTTGATCTGGTTGGCTGAATTTATGGATATTGAACTAAGAATTCAGAGGACCAATGGAATTACCCATTTTAGGGATGTGAGCATCTGTGGAGTTTGGTATGAGCATAGAAGAGCTGAGGTGTCTTGGAACCAACCCCACAGGGGATTGTTGTAATACAAAATTATAATAGTGGTTCTGTGGTGTTGATAAGACTACACTACAAGTCTTATCAACCCAGGTCTCCAACCCAGACAGATTCTTTACCATCTGAGCCACCAGGGAAGCCCAAACACTAAGACCACAAGTAACTCTTTTCTCTCTATGCCAACATTTTCACATGTAAATTACATTTCTTTATAACTTAAGAAACTCAACAAGAAAATGAACAACTAATGCTCAAATATTAAGCTTAGCTTTTCAAAATGAATTAGTTTTCCCTTCCCCCATATCCTAGGAACATTACCAGGTTGGTACAAAATAAAGCAAGCAATTTAAAAACATAAAATGAATTTAAACCCTATAAGAATTTTAAAAGAGAGAGAAAGCTAAATTTAGCTGAAAGCTTTGGATTAAATTAATATAGAAACATTTGCTTGGATTCAAATAAAAGGATAATGTGAACCAAAAAAATTGTAAAAACCTTTTTTTCTCCAGATTGGGTTTGTGTGTGTGTGTGTGGTTTTTTTTTTTTTTTTTGACTGAGCAAAGAACAGTAAACCCTAAAGCACGTTTTGAAAATGAGGAATTACATCCATTTAAACTTGATTTTGGGGGCACAGACATTTTAAAACAACAGGACACAAAGGTGGGGAGTTGGTGTGCTTATCTACTAGCAGACAGCTGCTTATAATTTTGGTTTAGAGTTGGAACACTATTCTTGGAAAAACCAATTGTGTTCAATTTATAACAGATGTAACCAAGTGTTTATTACAGTAAAATTCTAGTTTCCACAAGTCAAAAGTTCAATGAATAAACAAGTCTGTATGTCAGCAGAATGACATTTATTGTTCCAAACCAAAGAATTCACTCTAATCAGTGGTGGACGTTAATCATTCCATTAGCTTCAGTGCTCTGATTTTATCCCACTTGGAAGAAAGAGGACCAGGGCAACTAGCTCATTTGCCGTGTTATATTTAATTATGCTTATTCTCATAGATCCCAAACATGATTACAATCATAAAGTTAAACCTAGGAAAATACCTAAATATGTCACATGAATCAACATTTCACCCATACAACAATCTTTAAAGAGAGACAAAGATAGAATTCAAGACCTTTCTGTACTCTTTACATTGAACATCAAATCATGCCAGCCTTCCTGCTGAAACGACTTTCCATGTGCCTTTAATGGGTGTTCCCTAACACTGCAGTTCTCCATTTAAACCATTTGCACAGACCACTCTTAGGGCAAGTTTCCACAAAGACTAGTGTATCAGTCACACTAGGGTATAAAAACCTTCAGTTTTCACAGCAGAGGCTCCTCAGAAAACTAAAAACAGAGTTGCCAAATGATCCAACAATCCCACACCTTGGTGTATATTCAGACAAAACTATAATTTGAAAAACATACATGCCCCTGCTATGTCCATAGCCACACTATTAATAATAGCCAAGACACGGAAACAACCTAAATGTCCATGGACTGCAGAATGGATAACGAAGATGGTACGTATCTACAAGGGAATACTGCTGCTACTGCTGCTGCTAAGTTGCTGCAGTCGTGTCTGACTCTCTGCAACCCCATAGACGGCAGCCCACCAGGCTCCCCGGTGCCTGGGATTCTCCAGGCAAGAACACTGGAGTGGGTTGCCATTCCCTTCTACAAGGGAATACTACTTAGCCATAAAAAAGAGTGAAATAATGCCATTTGCAGCAACATGGATGGAATTAGAGATTATCCTACTAAGTGTCATAAGTCAGAAACAGAAAGACAAATAGCATATGATATCATCTCTATGTGTAATCTAAAATATGACACAAATGAACTTATTTATGAAACAGAAACAGACTCACAGACAGAGAGAACAGACTTGTGGTTGCCAAGGGAGAGTGTGGGTGGAGGAGGGATGGATTGGGAGTTTGAGATTAGCAGATGCAAACTATTATATATATTGCAGAAAAACTGAATTATTTGGCTATACACCAGAAACTAACACAACATTGTAAATCAACTGTACTTCAATAAAATAAATATTAAAAATGAAATTGAAAAAAAAACTTCAGATTTCAGTCTCACTCCATGGAATGGGCTGAACTAGGGTGCTGACAATGGGTAGCAAGATCCAAATTTGGTTTCAAAGGGGAAAAAAATGCCAGAAACATTTTATAGTTGAAGATATATGAGGGAAAGGAAACTGTGAGGTCAACATCACTTTGGAAGAAAGATTTTTGTAAAATACTGTGTATCGGGAGGCTTTCTGGTATAGGACCAAGGCAGACCCAATGGCTTCAAGTACTTGCAAGTATGAACTTGGAGAGCTTCATATGCACAAGTTTATGGTTAGATATGCAAGTCCTCCTGGATGTGGGACAGACTGAAGGCACAAGTCATCAGATAAACATGGCATATCTCCTGGTGCATCAATTAACTTCATGACAAGTAATCAAAGTATAATTCATATTAAAATAATTACATACATTATGGTGGGGAATACAAAATTTACATGAAGTTTTAAATCGCAACACAAAAGCTGAGATACATTTTGGTGGGCTTAACTATTTAGGGCTCACCACCCAAGTTATGAAGGGAAGCTGGTGGCTCAGAGGTAAAAGAATCCGCCTGCAATGCAGGAGACGCAAGAGATGCCAGAGATGCTAGTTCAATCCCTGGGTCAGGAAGATCCCCTGAAGAAGGAAATGGCAACCCACTCTAGTATTCTTGCTCAGAAAATGTCATGGAAGGAGAAGCCTGGTGGGCTATAGTCCTTAGAGTTGCAAAGAGTCGTACACAACTGAGCGACTGAACATACCCAAATTATGAGATTATGCCTTCATTCTCTTCCACCTTTAGGGTTACTTAGGGATAAAACTTGAGAGAATCTGCTATGTTATCCAGCCTGGCAATCAAAATCTTACACAATCAGCTCCTTGTCCACCTTTCAACCTTCCACTATTGATAAGTCAAAAAATAACAGTGAAAAATAGCTTGGATAGCATCTTAAGAATGCTAAAATTCTAATTCTACTAACTTCATAATAACTTTGAAAAACATAGACGTACTATATAGTCTTCTGTATAACTTCAAATATTCACAATTAGAAGTTACTCATAAGCCAGTCTCAATAATCAAGAAACTTGGGAACCAGTAAATGTACAAAAATAAATCTGAACAATGAAAAAGGATGATACAAGTTGCACGCATTAAAGCTTGTGCATTTGTTTTTCCCCCTTAGGAGAGACAACCATGCCATTACTATTAGTCTCTCTTTAGATTTTTATATAAAAGCCTAATAAAGTAATATGTTTTCATATTCCCAGGTCATAGCAGCTAGGAAGCAGATAATCAAATAATCTGAGGAGGAATGGGCATACTGTTGGTAGCAAAAATGCTAATAGAAACTGGAAATAGCAGTTTACAGGGACAGCAAACGTTAGAAACTGTAATAAGCCAGATACAATCATGCAGGAAGCACAGAAGCATATGGCTATTCAGAAACAGATTGAAAACATTAAAAGTCCTATGAAAGTGGCATGGGACATGAGAATCAGACAGACTAAAATAGCCACTTGACTCCAAATTATGATTTAAGCTCATCATTTTCTACTGGCCAGCCTAGGAATGGGCACATGAACTAATTCAGGCCAGTGAGGTGTGTGTTCAAGTCGATGGAAAGGCTGTCTGGTGACACTCGACAATTCCTTTCACCATTTGTCACCAGTCCGAGAATGGGGCCAGCACTGAGTAGGGCAGAATTAAGGGGGGAATGGAGGAACAGCTAGACACAAGATTCATGACCCAAACCTGCCCATCAGGAACTGGAATATATGAATTATGTTATCTTCTGTGAATGCCAGTTTCCACTGGGATTTCTGTTATAGGCAGTCAAACACAGACTAAGCTCAACTCCTGGCTTTGGTATGGGGTAACTTGGAATAAGGCACTTCATTTCTTAGAGCCTCCATTTCCTCACTGTAAGGATCTAATGAGAAAACAGAGGTAAAGCATACTGCATCACTGTGGTCTGTTAATCCAAAGGACGGCTCATCCTGAAAACCAAGACTATACATAGACCATATTTAAGAACCTAGATACATTCAGAAAAGATTTTTCCAGAATTATCTTGTTTTAAAAAATAATTAATTAAAAAATACTGGCAAAATGTTTTACTTTAGCATGACAATATTTGTCCTAATCCAAGAGCTACGTGGGAGCCTGGTGGGCTGCTGTCTATGGGGTCGCACAGAGTCGGACACGACTGAAGTGATTTAGCAAGAGCTAACAGTAGGGAGAGTCTTGAGAGTCCCTTGGAATGCAAGGAGATCCAACCAGTCCATTCTGAAGGAGATCAGCCCTGGGATTTCTTTGGAAGGAATGATGCTAAAGCTGAAACTCCAATACTTTGGCCACCTCATGTGAAGAGTTGACTCATTGGAGAAGACTCTGATGCTGGGAGGGATTGGGGACAGGAGGAGAAGGGGACGACAGAGGATGAGATGGCTGGATGGTATCACTGACTAGATGGACGTGAGTCTGAGTGAACTCTGGGAGTTGGTAATGGACAGGGAGGCCTGGCGTGCTGCGATTCATGGGGTCGCAAAGAGTCAGACACAACTGAGCAACTGAACTGAACTGAACTGAACTGAACGGTAGGCTTCACAGAAAAGTGCCAACATTATTTACATATGACATATATATATATATATATATATATATATATATATATATACAGACAATTTTAATTATGGTAAAGTTCACATAAAATTTATGAGTTTAGCCATTTTTAAGTGTACAGTTCTGTGGCATTAAGTACATTCACACTGTTATGCATCCATTCAGATCAGATCAGATCAGTCGCTCAGTCATGTCCGACTCTTTGCGACCCCATGAACTGCAGCACGCCAGGCCTCCCTGTCCATCACCAACTCCCGGAGGTCACTCAGACTCACATCCATCGAGTCAGTGATGCCATCCAGCCATCTCATCCTCTGTCATCCCCTTCTCCTCCTGCCCCCAATCCCTCCCAGCATCAGAGTCTTCTCCAATGAGTCAACTCTTCGCATGAGGTGGCCAAAGTATTGGAGTTTCAGCTTTAGCATCATTCCTTCCAAAGAAATCCCAGGGCTGATCTCCTTCAGAATGGACTGATTGGATCTCCTTGCAGTCCAAGGGACTCTCAAGAGTCTTCTCCAACACCACAGTTCAAAAGCATCAATTCTTTGGCGCTCACCCTTCTTCACAGTACAGCTCTCACATCCATACATGACCACAGGAAAGACCATAGCCTTGACTAGGCGAACCTTTGTTGGCAAAGTAATGTCTCTGCTTTTGAATATGCTATCTAGGTTGGTCATAACTTTCCTTCCAAGGAGTAAGCGTCTTTTAATTTCATGGCTGCAGTCACCATCTGCAGTGATTTTGGAGCCCAGAAAAATAAAGTCTGACACTGTTTCCACTGTTTCTCCATCTATTTCCCATGTAGTGATGGGACCAGATGCCATGATCTTCGTTTTCTGAATGTTGAGCTTTAAGCCAACCTTTTCACTCTCCACTTTCACTTTCATCAAGAGGCTTTTTAGTTCCTCTTCACTTTCTGCCATAAGGGTGGCGTCATCTGCATATCTGAGGTTATTGATATTTCTCCCAGCAATCTTGATTCCAACTTGTGTTTCTTCCAGTCCAGCATTTCTCATGATGTACTCTGCATATACGTTAAATAAACATGGTGACAATATACAGCCTTGACATACTCCTTTTCCTATTTGGAACCAGTCTGTTGTTCCATGACAAGTTCTAACTGTTGCTTCCTGACCTGCATACAGATTTCTCAAGAGGCAGATCAGGTGGCCTGGTATTCCCATCTCTTTCAGAATTTTCCACAGTCCATCTCCAGAATATTTTGATCTTCCTCGACTGAAACTCTGGGCCCACTAAACACTAACTCCATACTCCCCTTACTCCCCAGCTCCCAGCAACCACCATTCTACTTCTGTTTGTATGAATCTTACTACTGTTAAGTACCTCATATAAGTGGAATCGCACAGTATTTGGGTTTTTTTGGAGCTGGCATCTTTCACTTAGAACAATGTCCTCAAGCTTCATGCATGTTGCAGCATGTATCAGAATTTCCTTCTTTTCAAAAACTGAGTAATATTTAATCGCATATATATAATATATCGCCATTTTATTTATCCATTCATCTGTTTATCAATACTTGGGTTGCAACAGAAAAACATTTTTAAAGCATAAAAGGTAAATCTGAATAGAAACAAGTATATTAAAAGAAGATAAAATATGGGAAACCTCTGTGCCTGATTTCATGGAAAAGCAAAATTTCAAAATGTTATTAAAAGTACCCACTACATGTATTAGGGCTTATTTCTTTTAAACTCTTGAACTGGTGGGTTTATGCTAATTTCTTCTATCAGAAGGCAAATAGTCTGATTCCTAAATGAGGAAGATTTTCCTGGAAAATCTGAACAACATATTTATACTGAAGGTAAATATACTCACAGAACATTTTTATACACCTTTTAGTCTGAATTGGTTTAGGTAACCAAGAGCATGGATTATTTATTTACTTATACTTTTGTACACATTGAAAAAGAATAACCTATACCAACAGTTAAAGCAATAGCAGCAGTTAACCATATTTTTTAAAGGAATAAAAGATGTTATTTATACAAGTAACCCTGACTCCCACAGATGATAATGCTTTACCTATTATTTTACCCACATGCTGTGCAAAGCATGGGGTTTGTCAAAACCAGTCGGGTGAAAGGTGACAGCTCTAAGACATTAAATTAAAATAATCCTGGGGAGAGGAGGCTCTAACCCACTTTCCAATGTGCCTACTGGTTGTACTTTTTGTGCAGAGTGATCAGAATGGGATGATGGCAATTTGGAATTCCCAAAGACACTTTGGAAGTTCCATCTGACTTAAGGGCACTCTCAGGGAAACTGGCTAATTTCCCAGATGTTTTACAAAGTTCTCACATATTTCATTCTAAAAATGGTTTTTTTAATGGGCTGAGAAAAAATAGTACCTAAAGAAGACAAAAGCCTATACAAAATTGGGTGCATAGAAGCTATTATTAATGCCTTGAATCCAAAAGTATTCTTAGGGTCTTCAATAAGTTAAAAAGGTGTCAGTAGGATTCCTACCTTTTCATTTTAATTTTCCAGGCAAAACCTAGACTCACAGATTTTATTTTATTCCTTAGAGAACATGAGCCATTTCCATATAGATGTCCTGTGCATGTTCATGGAATAATTCTAGGCTTAAAGCAGTTAATATACTTACATTGAATTTTTATCTATAAAATTTAGGAGGGATTTTCCTATCCGAGAACAGAGCGTTCTTAGAGTAGTTTCAAGATAAACTCTAATATTCTTTTTTTTTTTGTTTAATCAAACAGAAAACTGAAAGCAAAGGGAGTGTTCAACACAAGTGAAAAGCAAAATGGAGAAGTAACCAATTTTGGGATTCCAAATACCTTCTACTGTATCTCTGGGGACGTTCTTTCTATGATGCTTTGGTCCAGTCCCTCTGCACTACTCAGCCTGTTGTTTGCCACCTCCGCATTCATTTCATTAATCTAGTCAACTAAGCCTTGAAATCCAGCTCAAAACGCATTTCCAAAAAGATATTTCTTTAAATAACCCTCAATATTCTAAAGGTTTTTATTCAACATTGCTCCAGGGTTTAAACTAACACAACATTGCAAATCAACTATACTTCAATGAAATTTTTTTTTATTTCTCCAGGATTTAGGTATTTCATTATTATTTACTGATACTATTATAAAATCTTGGTAAGCAAACACTTTTTAAATTTTTTAAATTAATTTCATCAAGCAAAAAAAAAAAAAAAAAACCACAGAGTTTAGCAGGTTAAACACTATTGCAAAGTTTGAAACAAAAATACTACGACACTGTCCCATCTCTCCACAAGCCCCCTGGAGGCAAAGCCTTTTGAATTTTTTGAATGTTTAATCTGGCATGTATGAATTTATTTCCCCATCATATGTAAATAGGGCTATTTCTTAATTTATTGAGGTGAAATTTAGATAGCATAGGTTAACCATTTTAAAGTGAATAGTTTAACAGCATCAGTATATTTACAATGGAGTACCATCACCACCTCTATCTAGTTGCAAAGCATTTCTGTCATCCCATCACTACCACCTATTACACAGTGGCTCCCCATTTATCCTTCCCCCTGTCCCTAGCAACCATGAGCCTGCATTTGGTCTCTGTGGATTTACCTACTCTGAATATTTCACTTAAATGGAATTATACAATACGTAACCTTTGGGGTCTGGCTTCTTTCACTGACTGTTACATTTTGGAGGTTCATCCATGCTGTAGCAGACATCACCACTGCACTCCTTATTATGGCTGAATAACATTCTATAGCAAGGAGAGATAAGAAAGCCTTCCTCAGCAATCAGTGCAAAGAAAGAGAGGAAAACAATAGAATGGGAAAGACTAGAGATCTCTTCAAGAAAATTAGAGACATCAAGGGAACATTTCATGCCAAGATGGGCACAATAAAGGGCAGAAATGGTATGGACCTATGATTTAGAAAAGGCAGAGGAACCAGAAATCAAATTGCCAACATCTGTTGGATCATCGAAAAAGCAAGATAGTTCCAGAAAAACATCTACTTCTGCTTTACTGACTGTGCCAAAGCCTTTGACTGTGTGGATCACAACAAGCTGTGGAAAATTCTGAAACAGATGGGAATACCAGATCACCTGACCTGCCTCTTCAGAAATCGGTATTCAGGTCAGGAAGCAACAGTTAGAACTGGACACGGAACAACAGACTGGCTCAAAATTGGGAAAGGAGTATGTCAAGGCTGTATATTGTCACCCTGCTTATTTAACTTATATGCAGAGTACATCATATGAAATGCTGGGCTGGATGAAACAAGATCACTGGGAGAACTATCAATAACCTTAGATACCCAGATGACATCTCTCTTATGGCAGAAAGTGAAGAAGAACTAAAGAGCCTCTTGATGAAAGTGAAAGAGGAGAGTGAAGAATTTGGTTTAAAATTCAGCATTCAAAAAACTAAGATCATGGCATCTGGTCCGATTACTTCATGACAAATAGATGGGGAAGCAATGGAAACAGTGACAGACTTTATTTGGGGGGAGGCTCTAAAATCACTGCAGATAGTGACTGCAGCCATGAAATTAAAAGACGGTTGCTCCTTGGAAGAAAAGCTATGACCAACCTAAGCAGCATATTAAAAAGCAGAGACATTGCCAACAAAGGTCCGTCTAGTCAAAGCTATGATTGTTCCAG
Organism: Tragelaphus eurycerus; assembly: GCA_935064755.1. Lineage (NCBI taxonomy): Eukaryota > Metazoa > Chordata > Mammalia > Artiodactyla > Bovidae > Tragelaphus > Tragelaphus eurycerus. Next base: position 604,702 of record CAKXYN010000145.1, read on the forward strand.
TAGTCATGTACGGATGTGAGAGTTGGACTATAAAGAAAGCTGAGCACTGAAGAATTGATGCTTTTGAACTGTGGTGTTGGAGAAGACTCTTGAGAGTCCCTGGGAGTGCAAGGAGATCCAGTCAGTCCATCCTAAAGAAAATCAGCCCTGAATATTCATTGGAAGGACTGATGCTGAAGCTGAAACTCCAATACTTTGGCCACCTGATGTGAAGAACCAACTCACTGGAAAACACCCTGATGCTGGGAAAGACTGAAAGAGGGAGGAGAAGGGGTGACGGAGGATGAGATGGTTGGACGGCATCACCGACTCAATGGACAGGAGTTTGAATAAACTCTGGAAATTGGGGATGGACAAGGAGGCCTGGCATGCTGGACTCCATAGGGTCGCAAAGAGTCAGACATGACTGAGTGGCTGAACTGAACATTCTGTGGTACATATACCCCATGATTGTGTATCCATGCATCCACTGATAGACATTTGGGCTGTTTCTAACTTTTGCCTACTGTGAATAATACTGCTATGAATGTGTGTACATGTATTTGTTGGAATATCTGTTTTCAATTCTTTGGAGTATATACCTAGGGGTGGGGTCACATGGTAATTCTTTGTTCAGGTTTTGAGGAACCAACAAACACAGCATCATTTTGCATGCATATTCTATTTAACTAAATAAGCTTCCGAAAGGGAAGGAAATCCTTGTCTTTCTTTCCTTCCTTCCCCCTCTCTCTGTCTGTATCTCTCTCTCCAAGTTATATGGCTACTGATATGTTTTTCTCTATACTCCAAAACTATTTATTAAATAATTACCTCATATAGGCAGACCTTGAGATTGCTATAAGAAAATATTGTAAAGGATAAAATTCTTTTTAACAAAAAGAAACCCTATCATTTATCTTCTTTCACTAAACAGATTTTGGTTAAAAAAAAAAAAAAGTATAGATAGGAACTTCCATCTCTATAAATTTATTTCAGATGAGACCAGTCTTGATGCTCTTCCACCCACATACTCTTCTCTCCAGATAAAGAGTTTATCAGTAACTAAAATAATGCAATTTAAAAACTGTTTTAGCTTAGGATGAATAACAAAGCAAGTAAAAAATTATTTAAACATGGAAAAAAGAGTTGGGACAAATCCTGACTCATAAAACATTTCCCCATGACACAAAAAATAAATGACTCTTAGGAATATTTCTGCTATCTTGTAAACCACATTTAAATAGTTTGAAAAAGAAAAATGAGAAATAAAACTGTTCTTAAGCGGCCTAAGACATTTAATAGATGAAGGGCCATACCAGACGCAGCCACTGATTTTAACTCCTGGCACCACACTTTGTATTAGGTATATAAGGTGGGAACAGAGAAGAAACTCATATTTATTCTGCCCATACTGAATCATTCAATGGTAGACTAACAAGGAAAGAAACGGGATTTCAGTTCAGTTCAGTCGCTCAGTCGTGTCTGACTCTTTGCGACCCCATGAATCGCAGCACGCCAGGCCTCCCTGTCCATCACCAACACCCGGAGTTCACTCAAACTCACGTCCATCAAGTCAGTGATGCCATCCAGCCATCTCATCTTCTGTCGTCCCCTTCTCCTCCTGTCCCCAATCCCTCCCAGCATCAGAGTCTTCTCCAATGAGTTAACTCTTCACATGAGGTGGCCAAAGTATTGGAGTTTCAGCTTCAGCATCAGTCCTTCCAATGAACACCCAGGGCTGATCTCCTTTAGGATGGACTGGTTGGATCTCCTTGCAGTCCAAGGGACTCCCAAGAGTCTTCTCCAACACCACAGTTCAAAAGCATCAATTCTTCAGCGCTCAGCTTTCTTCACAGTCCAACTCTCACATCCATACATGACCACTGGAAAAATCATAGCCTTTACTAGATGGACCTTTGTTGGCAAAGTAATGTCTCTGCTTTTGAGTATGCTATCTAGGTTGGTCATAACTTTCCTTCCAAGGAGTAGGCATCTTTTAATTTCATGGCTGCAATCACCATCTGGGGGCAGTGATTTTGGAGCCCCCCAAAACAAAGTCTGACACTGTTTCCACTGTTTCCCCATCTATTTGCCATGAAGTGATGGGGCCAGATGCCATGATCTTAGTTTTCTCAATGTTGAGCTTTAGGCCAATTTTTTCACTCTCCTCTTTCACTTTCATCAAGAGGCTTTTTAGTTCCTCTTCACTTTCTGCCATAAGGGTGGTGTCATCTGCATATTTGAAATTATTGATATTTCTCCCAGCAATCTTGATTCCAGCCTGTGCTTCTTCCAGCCCAGAGTTTCTCATGATGTACTCTGCATATAAGTTAAATAAGCAGGGTGACAATATACAGCCTTGACGTACTCCTTTTCTGATTTGGAACCAGTCTGTTGTCCATGTCCAGTTCTAACTGTTGCTTCCTGACCTTCATACAGGTTTCTCAAGAGGCAGATCAGGTGGTCTGGTATTCCCATCTCTTTCAGAATTTTCCACAGTTTATTGTGATCCACACAGTCAAAGGCTTTGGCACAGTCAATAAAACAGAAGTAGATGTTTTTCTGGAACTCTCTTGCTTTTTCGATGATACAGCAGATGTTGGCAATTTGATCTCTGGTTTCTCGGCCTTTACTAAAACCTGCTTGAACTGTGAACTGCTTGTTCACAGTTCACGCATTGCTGAAGCGTGGCTTGGAGATTTAGGATAACCAATAAAAAAGCCTGATCATAATGGCTTCAGACACTAAAACACAGCTCCAGGAAGCCAGAAAACCCATGTGAAAATTTTTTTGAGAAGAAACACATATTTTAAGGGGATTTATATGTAACAACAGACTGGTTCCAAATAGGAAAAGGAGTATGTCAAGGCTGCATATTGTCACCATGTTTATTTAACTTATATGCAGAGTACATCATGAGAAATGCTGGACTGGAAGAAACACAAGTTGGAATCAAGATTGCTGGGAGAAATATCAATAACCTCAGATATGCAGATGATACCACCCTTATGGCAGAAAGTGAAGAGGAACTAAAAACCCTCTTGATGAAAGTGAAAGTGGAGAGTGAAAAGGTTGGCTTAAAGCTCAACATTCAGAAAACGAAGATCATGGCATCTGGTCCTATCATTACATGGGAAATAGATGGAGAAACAGTGGAAACAGTGTCAGACTTTATTTTTCTGGGCTCCAAAATCACTACAGATGGTGACTGCAGCCATGAAATTAAAAGACACTTACTCCTTGGAAGGAAAGTTATGACCAACCTAGATAGCATATTCAAAAGCAGAGACATCACTTTGCCAACAAAGGTTCCCCTAGTCAAGGCTATGGTCTTTCCTGTGGTCATGTATGGGTGTGAGAGCTGGACAGTGAAGAAGGCTGAGAGCCGAAGAATTGATGCTTTTGAACTGTGGTGTTGGAGAAGACTCTTGGGAGTCCCTTGGACTGCAAGGAGATCCAACTGGTCCATTCTGAAGGAGATCCGCCCCGGGATTTCTTTGGAAGGAATGATGCTCAAGCTGAAACTCCAGTATTTTGGCCACCTCATGCGAAGAGCTGACTCATTGGAGAAGACTCTGATGCTGGGAGGGATTGAGGGCAGGAGGAGAAGGGGACGACAGAGGATGAGATGGCTGGATGGCATCACTGACTCGATGAATGTGAGTCTGGGTGACCTCCGAGAGCTGGTGATGGATAGGGAGGCCTGGCGTGCTGCAGTTCATGGGGTCGCAAAGAGTCGGACACGACTGAGCGACTGATCTGATCTGATATGTAATTCTCTGTGATCATTGCTATGATGGTCTGGATCTCATTATCAGAATAGGCTGCACTTTTCCTGAAGAGTTGTTTTGTTTTCAGATTGTAAACAGAGTGAATGACATCACTGATGACGTATTTATCTCTGCATTGGCTGCAAGTGAGCTCCGAACCCGATCTGATTTTCTGATCCACATCTCCAAGGGTAGAAGAGTTCATAGCATATGTTTTATATACTAATCTCATCATAGGTTCTTTTTCTTTTTCTCTCATCCCTATTTCTACTTAGTATCTTTCCTGTGACTTAAAATCTATTAGCAACCATGTAAGAATAAAGAAATCGGCCTCTTTAACCATCCCAAGTGGACCTCTGTTTCTAGGACTCTAGTCTTAGTTGGCAGGTTTGCAGAAATCCATAATTATTCAAAAAGTTGGGGTGATCTGAGGATGACCTGTATTATCATGCTTAAGACCATAGGCACAACTTACATACTTAATTTTCTTTAGTTATCATTGGACAAACTTCTTACCTCCTCATGAGGTTGTGGAGCATAACTTACATAATTCATGTAAAGAGTTTAGTAAACTTCCTGGACCACAGTAAGGGCCCAATTAAAATCAACTCTTATTAGCTACTGTGTCCTTGATGGACAGGGAGGCCTGGCGTGCTGCAGTTCATGGGGTCGCAGAGAGTCGGACACGACTGAGTGACTGATCTGATCTGAAGTCAAGCAACTTTATTTTATAATGAACCAACAGAGGTAACCAAGTATTTGTTAACACTAACATGCATTTTAAGTTTACCAACCTAGCAGTGAAGATGAGGTGAAAAAGTAAAGATAACCAGTGCAAGCAATACTTCTAAAAGATAGGTTGTGAGGACAAGGGGAAAACTAGATAGGAGGTTTAGTATCGAAGGAGAATTCAGTTTCTGTGTATGGTTTTGTTTATTTGGTTGTTTAATGTATGTTTGTCACGAAGGCTGAGCACCAAAGAATTGGTGTTTTTGAACTGTGGTGCTGGAGAAGGCTCTTGAGAGTCCCTTGGACAGTAAGGAGATCAAACCAGTCAATCCTAAAGGAAATCAACCCTGAATATTCGTTGGAAGGACTGATGCTGAAGCTGAAGCTCCAATACTTTGGCCACCTGATGTGAAGAGCTGACTCACTGGAAAAGACCCTAATGCTGGGAAAGACTGAAGGCAGAAGGAGAAGGGGTGATGGAGGATGAGACGGTTGGATGGCATCACCGACTCAATGGACATGAGTCTGAGCAAACTCTGCGAGATAGTGAAGGACAGAGAAGACTGGTGTGCTGCAGTCCCTGGGTTAGCCAAGAGTCAGACACGACTTAGCTACTGAACAATAACAATGTATGTTTGTGAATATGGTTAAGATTAGTAAAACATGAACATACACTATGCAGAGACATGCATGATGACAAATAAATACACACAAATGTGTACATACTTCTTATATGTAAGAAGTTAAAAATGTGAGAAAAATGAAATATTAAGACCTAAAAGAATTATGGATGATGTCAAAGATAAAAATATTTTGCAGTAAACTAGGATCTACTTTATAAATTTATCATTCACAATCTGCTTATCTTTTAAAAAAGGACTTTTAGGGACTTCCCTGACAGTCCAATGGTTAAGATTCTGCTTTCCAATGCAGGGGACAGGGGTTTCAGGTTCAATCCCTGCTCAGGAAACTAAGATCCCATATGCCATATGGTGTGGCCAAAATTTTTTAAAAAAATAAAGAAAACTTGGGTTTCCCTGGTAACTTAGTTGATAAAGAATCTGACTACAAAGCAGGAGACCTCTGTTCTTCCCTGGGTCAGGAAGATCCACTAGAGAAGGGAAAGGCTACTCACTCCATCATACTGGCCTGGAGAATACCATGGACTGGAGAAGTCCATGGGGTCGCAGAGTCAGACATGACTGAGCGACTTTCACTTCACTTCACTTTATAAGTTTAGTCAAATAAATGTTCCTTTGTTGTTATGTGCATACAAACAAATTTTATACAATAGATGCAGACTTAAAAAGCTGCTCCTAGTAAACTATATCAGCTTTCCGCATTGACTTACAGCATCAAATCACACAGTCTTCTGTGTGTTCAATACTGGGCCAGACCGGAGGGGTGAGTGGGGAGCATCTGCAGATGGAGAAGTTGTTATACGTGTAACACTTGGGAAAGTCCAACCACTTTCATTGTATTCAGGGAAAGACAAAGCAGCAGATTCACTCTGCAATGGCAAGAAAAGCCTGACTATATATATTGATGAATCTTTAATTTATAATCTGAAGTTTTTCCATATTGCATTGATTTAGCATAAGGAGCACTTAGCACAAAATGACCTTACCTATTTGGAGTTGCTACTAAATGTATGCATAAGAATTCAAAACAAGGGGATTCAATGATCCCAAACTAAGCCCTTTACTGTAAATCAGAGTTTTATTTTGGATAGATTTAAAGAAAGGTATTGCTCATCCATTTCATAAGGAGAAGCTTTCCAAATGCCCTGAGCATATTCTGTTTTGTTTTGTGTGCACAGAGTCTACTATGTTCATATATTTTACTGACATATGCTCATCTAATGGAAATATGAGCATAAGTTCCCGATATTCAGCATTAGTTAGAATGCTTCCATAAAAGCTTATTTAAGGCAATAAAAAGAACAATAATGTCTTTCAAAATTGAAACACATTTGTATCTTTTGTGTCACAGTTTCTACTTTCTTATCACCATTAATAAGGCCAAAATACAAATATTAACTTGCAAATTGGGGCCAAGTGCTCCCCTTTAAAACAAAGCCCTTTCCTTGGTAAAGATCCTGACTTTCAAAGGTCATTTCGGTAGACTGAGTAATGCCATTAATCCTTTAAATGAAGTGTTGTAAAAGTTAAGGTGTCAGATAAGCTTTGCCTTTTTCTTCCACAGGCAAGTTTAATTGTTGAAATTTGGGTAATGTGACTACTTCTTTGGAATCAGTTCTACCTTATTTTTAAGAAAATAATACTTGTAGATGAGACAAAGTGAATATATGTTTTCTCTCTGGTATATATTTGAAACTTCATGTTAGTCAGAAAATAAATGTAAACTCTTACAGCTACAATGAAGAAACTCTAAAATTGATACCACTTTTATCATTCAGTCACATAACACTCGAGATTAAAGAAGATAAAATAGGAATCTCCTTGTTATGACATCACTGTCTTTTTTATAAAAATAATTAAAATTTAAAAGCTACTGAGTCATAGAATTTAAAATGAACAAAATAAGAATCTAAGCCTCCTATTTTTCAAATGAACATTTTGAAACAATGGTTAATTATTTTGGAAAAATAATCAGTTTTTTAAAAACAGATCCTTTAATAGTGATTGTATCAAGAAATTTGGGGACCTATAGGAAGGGGATCAAGATGGCAGAGTAAGAAGACATGGCATTCACCTCCTCCAACCAAAAAAGAAAAGATAAAATGGTAGTGGCAGTCTCAACAAAATAACTTATTTAGGAAGTAATATGGACAAAATCTGGTCACAGTACTTTCATCCAATTTAGTTACTCTTTCACTCACTTCACTGACTTAACAAATCTGAGGCTAGCCACCAAAGGGATGGGGTTTCACTGGTGACTCAGTGGTAAAGAATCCACCTGTCAATGAAGGAGATGAGGGTTCCATCCCTGAGTTGGAAAGATCCCCTGGAGAAGGAAATGGCACCTACTCCAGTATTCTTGCCTGGGAAATTCCATGGACAAAAAGGTCTGGCAGGCTACAGTCCATGGAGTTTCAGAAGAGCCAGACACGACTTAAGAGGCTAAACAAAAACCAACAACCAAAGGGATAAAATGAAAAGTCTCTCTCCTCCACCATCAAAAGGGAGAGACAGTAATGCAAATAGCAGTTGTAATACAAAAAATAACTGTTATAATCAAAGTGGGTACCTAGTGCTGGGGAGCATAGGCAATAAAAGCTATTGGGTAAGAGGGACCACCCAATCCTGAAGTGACAGGTCTTAGCAACTAATTGTATATGGAGGTTAAGTTAAAGAAGAAATTGAAGATAAGTTCAGACAGCTTGGGACAATCTCTGAGTTAGGAAATATAGAAAGGGGAGCAGATCTGGAGAAGTGATAATTTCTGACTGTTCGGATTAAGTGTGAGATGCCTATGAAATAGCTGGTGCTATCCTGTGTTATGCTAAGTCGCTTCAGTTGTGTGCAACTCTTTGCAATCCTATGGACTGTAGCGGCCAGGCTCCTCTGTCCATGGGATTCTCCAGGCAAGAATACTGGAATAGGTTACCATACAGTCCTCCAAGGGATTTTCCCTGAGCCAGGAATCGAACCTTCCTGAGCCAGGAATTATCTCTTAGGTCTCCTGCATTTGTAAGCAGGTTCTTTACCACTAGCACCACATGGGAAGCCTGTGAAACAGCAGGGCCAGGTACCTAAAAATCAGCATAGACAAAAGTCTGCATTCAGAAGGAATGCTTTTTTTTTTTTTGAAGTATAGTTGATTTACAGTGTTCTTATTTCCTGTTGTACAGCAAAGTGATTTTGTTACACACACACATATATATACATTCTTTTCTTAATATTCTTCTCTATAATGATTTTTCATAGGATAGTTTTTAAACTGAAGGATAATTGCTTTACAAAGTTATGTTAGTTTCTGCTGTAGAACAACATGAATCAACTATAAGAATACATATATCCCCTCCCTCTTGAGCCTCCCTGCCACCCCATACCCCATCCCACCCCTTGAGATCATCACAGAGCACCAAGCTGAACTCCAGAAGGGAGTTCTGAGCTGAAGAGATTTGAGAGTGGGTTTGAAGTCAAGGATACAAATAAAATTGCCTAGAGGTACCCAGAAATAGGAGACCATGAAGCACTAACTTTGCTGAGGAATAAACTAAATTGACTAGTTTTTAGAAGGTCTTCAACTCCAGAATCACATCACATATCACATATTCTAGTGGGGATAAAAGCCAAACTTTATGAGAAATACTAAAGAGTTTTAGTGGGTGTCTTGTGAAAGAATAACTACTAATAATAACAATGATAATAATATCACCATGCAAATCAACACAGATTACTAGATAGAGAGAAATCAGACAGAACCTTAAAAATGGCAATGTATAGGGACTTCCCCAGTGGTCCAGTGGGTAAGACTCAGTGCTTTCACTACTGGGTCCGGGCTCAATCCTTGATCCAGGAACTAAGATCCCAGCAAGCCAGGTAGTCCAGCCAAAAAAGAAAGAGAGAGAAAAAAAAAGCAAAGGGGACCACATAAGTGCAAAATATTAACTGAAAATATGATCTGCACAGTGGTCACTACCATTGAAACTGTCATTCCTATGAGGCTGGCAAACATACAGAGGACTTTAAAATGCTTGCTGACTGATGCATTTTTACAGAACAGTATTTAGACCTGCAGTTCATGGGGTCGCAAAGAGTTGGACATGACCTAGTGACTGAAAAACAACAACAAGTATTTAAACATACGTTCTGTTCCATGGTAATCTGCCTGGACAGGAGTCAGACTAATCTGTTGAAAGTACAAAAACAAAATTGCAAATGATAAAATAATGCTGAAATGATTAGTGGCTATAAACAGAAACAAACAGCTCTTGATATTGACCTTGAGGTCTTAGAAACTGAGAAATACTCAGCATGATAACCTAGAGGCAAAGAGCCAAATGAACACAGGTTTATGAACCAGAACGTGTCCTGGATGGGCTCACAAACGCCACCTCAGGGGACTTGCTTGGTGGTCCAGTGGTTAAGACTCTGCACTTCCAATGCAGGGGGTGCAGGTTTGATCCCTGGTTGGGGAACTAGGCTCCCACATGCCCCATGGTGCAGCCAACAAAAAAAAGTCTCCCCAGGTACTAGAACAGCCCAAACCTGTTCAAACTGTTCAAACATTCAGTGATGCTCTAGCAACTTGCTCCCAACTTCTATGCTGCCTCAATTAATCCATGACACATCGCTCTCTCACTATTTTTCAAACCCTTAGCTCATGGTTAGAAACTTTGGCTTTTCCTGACTCCCTCTTCACTCAATTTACAGAGAAACCTACTGACCTCCTGTTGTTAACTTTGGCTGTTCCCCACCTTCATACTCTGAGATGACATACAGAGCCAGATACCTGGCTACCACATGCTACTCCAACCACTTTGCTGCTTTTGGCAGAACTGAAGTAATTTTGTACTCCTAAGAGGCAATTAAAGACTGAACGAACAGGTAACATTAAAATCTTCTGCAAATTCTTGATTGAGAGCAATAAGAAATGAGGCATGCTGAGTTTATTCCTGCATTATTTAATTAAATGGTATTTATAACTATTAATAATTAGATAACAATTACCTGCACAACTTTATCAAATTTTAAAAAGTAGAAATCACAGCATGATAACATTTTATCTCTCTCAGTAAACACAGAAGTTCAAAGGCCCTATGAAAATAAGATTCAACTGTTTCTGACATTTGCAAAGAATATTAATTTGGCTTAAATTATTTGTTAAAAGCCTCAAAGAAAAATGTCCTTGAAATAATGTAGGTTCAAAATAGATATCTGATAAATTGTAGTTAAATAATAACACAATCATTTCAAACTTATCCATTAATATTCAGTTCCACATCCATCTCTGATCTCTTGAGCACCAACTTCACTGCACACCTATGCAGTCTCTTAAAGAGTTTGTCAGTGTGTTCACTGACTGGGCCCATGAAGGAGGCTACAATCCCAAGGTCAAGAGAACAAAGGGACCAGGGGTCATAGGGGAAAACGTGTATGCTCCTCTTCCCATGTTCTTTCCTCAAACTAGTGAGAAGCAAATTTGTGCCACTGTTTCCTCTTCACCCTCTGTGCCAGACATTGCTGATACCCTGTATACTTCACCCCATGCAAGGTCCTGAAACTACATTTCTCCCTTGCCTGCAGAGCTCCTCTGAGAGTTCAGCAGTGAGAGGGCCTCCTGTGAGATTGGGAAGTGAGTTTTCCGTTTGCTTGTTTTTGAGCAGAGAAAGGTTTATTGTAGGGCCATGCAAGAAGCTTGGGTGGCTCATGGCCCAAAAAACTCAAGCTCCCCAAAGGGTTTCAGCAAAGCACTTTGAAAAGCCAGATAAGGGAGGGGATTGAAGGGTATGTGCTCAGCTCATGAACCATTCTCTGACTGGCTGATGGTGAGGGAATAGGGCATTATCACAGAGGTTAACATTATCAGTCCTTAGGCTCCAGGAGCCCTGGGGTGCTGTGTGCTCATGGTCATTAAGTAGTTAACATCTTCCATTTGGTAGGGGGCTTTCATATTTTATATAATAACTCAGGAAATGTACAGAAAGTTTGTTTTGTTCTGTTTTGATGGTGGCTGCGGGCAGGCTCACAGGTGTCAGGCAGACAGCAGAAGTAAGGAATGTCCTATAGACATAACGCCTTTCTGAGACTCCTGCTTCTGGAGTTCCTAAGGTTGGTCACCCTGTGCTTATCTCTCTTACCTCCCAAGGGCTGTGTAAGTCTCTGATCCTTGGCATTAAACTTCTCCCCACTGAGACTCCTTAATCAGCTTCTCTTTTCCCTTACTCACTCTTTTCTAGAAGAGAAGGGGTGGTTGGTTGGTCTGCTGACATTTGTCACTAACTGGACAATGGTTTACTAGCAGATAGGACTACTTCATCTTTCATTTTCTGGGATGGGACCCAGAGGGCTCTTTGTTTCTTGTTTCCTATTGGCAAACACATCTGAACAGGTCCCCAAACCTTCTGTATTTGTTTCCTACTGCTGCTATAACGAATACCACAGATGGAGTGGCTTAAGGGAACACAACATTAAAAACAGTCATCGTTTTGGGGAATTAGGATGCAGACAGTTTGGGGGAGGGTGGCCATTATTCTGCTTATGACACTTTCTGGAAGCTGCCTCCAGCCTCATCCATATTCAAGCAGTGGGTATTGGAGTCTGGTTCCTCTCTCCCTGTGCAAGCATACCTGAGTTTGTGGGGCCCAATCCTAGATAAAGAGTAGGAGTAAAAAGTTCCACTTTGGATAAGCCTAAAGCATATATTTTAATATGCTGCTGCTGCTAAGTGGCTTCAGTCGTGTCCGACTCTGCGATCCCATAGACGGGCCACCAGGCCCCTGTCCCTGGGACCCAGGCAAGAACACTGGAGTGGGTTGCCATTTCCTCCCAAGCAGAAAGTGAAAAGTCAAAGTGAAGTCGCCAGTCGTGTCCGACCGCGACCCCACGGACGGAGCCACCAGGCCCCCGTCCATGGGATCCAGGCAAAAGTACTGGGGTGGGATGCCATTGCCTTCCCCGATATTTTAATATAGATTTCACAAAACTCTGCACGGAAGATCGTATAGACAAGCAAAATCACTGTATTCTCCATCTGGCTAGCAATCTTGCTTGGTTGGTTTGCTTTATTGATCAGAACCTTTGAGAATGAGAAGGGTGGATGGTGACCCAGTCCCCTAGACTCATTACACCCACTTCACAGACATCTGATGAACTACCTGACGGTTCTTTTGTAATGGACTTCTTATTAGATATATTCTGCAATTTGAATCTTATACAACAAAGTTTTCAAAAATCAAGGCATAGCTGTGTAAATATATATTTGAGTAAAAGTTCAACATGACTTGAATCATCTGCAAAACATTATGAATTTTTCACAAATACCCTCACTACTTGACACTAAAATACAGTAAAATCATAGCACCCAATATTTTTCAATTTCGTATCAGCACAGAACAAAAAGCCTTGTGAATGCCGATTAAGAAAGCTAGTCTACCCACATCAGATTAACAAGAATACACCATATTGTTCTCAGAGCTGGTTTGTTCAGCCAATACAATCCTCATTAGCTATAAATAAAGCTGTCTTCATCACATTCATACTTGAATATTTAAATCAATATCAGATGCAGAAATGTCCTTGGTGACAACCAAGCAACAGTGTTTAAAGAACATAATACCTGCCAGTGCAGGAGCTTCATCATCTGTTTAACTCAGAAAAGTATTATTTGATTAGAACACATTGAAAGATTAATGGAAATTTTTAAATCATATGATGGCAAAGCTAGAAATTTCACTGGTCTAAATTATAAGGCAGTTCATGGACTCTCTGGCCTAGAAAAAGTGCTGCCTGCATAAGATGACAGAAAGCTCATCCCACTTCTACCAGTTCATTTTCTTAGTCCCTCGGCCATTCATTCATTCATTCATTCATGTTCGTTCTTTCCTTCACTCGCTTATTCTGCATCTATCATGCACCCAGCACTGGAGATATGAAAATGAACAACATGCGGTCCCTGCCTTCAACATGCTCCCTCTTTGCCAGAGAAGAGAAACATTCATTTCACTCTTTGCACAATATAAAAAGAGCTACAACAGAGGTCATGGGAAGCATGAGAAGGGGTCAGGCATTCTGCTTAGAGAGCTCCCAGCAAAAGGCAGCACAGTGGCCAAGCAGGGACACTGGAACCCTTTGTGACTTAACTTCTCTGTGCTTCCTACCATCATGTGCTCAACACAGATTTGAGGCAGAATATTACCTAGTAATGAATGCTAGAGAGACATAATAAATGTTATGTCAGTGTCTGAAATAAAGAACTTGAAAGTTTCACAAAAGAGGTAACATTTGAGACTGGCTTTGAAGAACATGTAAATATAAAGCAAAGAGGAACTAAAGAGCCTCTTGATGAAAGTGAAGAGGAGAGTGAAAAAGCTGGCTTAAAACTCAACACTCAAAAAACTAAGATCATGGCACAGTCCTATCACTTCATGGCAAATAGATGGAGAAACAATGGAAACAGTGACAGACTTTATTTTCTTGGGCTCCAAAATCACTGCAGATAGTGACTTCAGCCATGAAATTAAAAGATGCTTACTCCTTGGAAGAAAAGCTATGATAAACCTGGACACTGTATTAAAAAGCAGAGACATTACTTTGCCAACAAAGATCCATCTAGTCAAAGCTATGGTTTTCCCAGTAGTCATGTATGGATGTGATAAGCTGGACTTTACAGTAAGCTGAGCACAAAAGAATTGATGCTTTTGAATTGTGGTGTTGAAGAAGGCCTTGAGAGTACCTTGGACTGCAAGGAGATCTAACCAGTCAATTTTAAAGGAAATCAGTCCTAAATATTCACTGGAAGGACTGATGCTGAAGCTGAAACTCCAGTACTGTGGCCACCTGATGCAAAGAGCCCACTCATTGGAAAAGACCTTGATACTGGGAAAGACTGAAGGCAGGAGGAAAAGGGGATGACAGAGGATGAAATGATTGGATGGCATCACTGACTCAATGGACATGAGTTTGAGCAAGCTCCAGGAGTTGGTGATGGACAGGAAAGCCTGGCGTGCTCCAGTCCATGGGTTCACAAAGAGTCAGACACAACTGAGCAACAACAGCAACAATGTCCATCAGGAAAGAAGAAAGGGCATTTCAGGTAGAAGGAAGTTTTTTTCTCCACAAATTTTCACCCGCTACTGGTGGGTGAGGCAGCATCTGGTCAAAACACCTAGAGAGCAAGTCAGGAACACCTTAACCAAAACCTTGCACTTCTTAATACATCTGCTTCCAGAGTAACCCGGCTTCCTAGGAGGGGATCCACACAGCCCTCTGTCTTGAGTTTAAACACACACAACTTCTTGGAATTCCTAGCAATGCTTTAAAGTCCTGTGGATTTTAACTCCAAACCAAATCTCTAGTCTACCCGCTTCTCCTCACCCATCTCACCTTCTGCAGGGTCACATCTGGACTCTCCACCTCAGCACTGGCCACACTTAATCTCTCCACAATGCAGCAAGTCATCTTCACAATACATAAATCTTTTCAAGTTCCTTCTCCCGCCTTAAAACTGTCCATATTGTACTTGGAATAAATCCACACTCAGTACCAGCCCACAGGGCTCTGTGATGAAGCCCTCACCCAACTGTTCCCTCTCAGTTTTCACCTTCTTCTCACTCAGGGCTCCAACCAGAGCCGCCATCTAGGAAGTCTCCATACTGGCTCTCTCCTGCCCTAAGGCCTCTATATATCAGGCATTCTCTACCAGTAACCTCCTTCCTCTCATTTTTAAAATCTGATTGACTACTCTTTACCCTTCAGAGTTTAGCTTGAGGAATGGTGCTGACCAGTGGAAAGAGCCCTAAAAGGAAAGTGGGCAGGTCTGCCTGAGTACTGGCACTGCCATTCCAGGCTATGTGAGAAGAAAGTCACCCAGTGTTTCCAAGTCTGTGTGCCCACCTAGAAAATTAGGAGTAGGGACCAAAAGTGCAGTCATGTTCCTTCCAACCCCATCCTTTTTCTACTGTTAAACTTCATCTTGTGGCCCTCTTCCTCCCTTTCTTCTCTCCATGAATAGCCTAAAATAATTTTTTTCTACCCACACTCTATTCCATTTCTCCACTTTTGAGTTTCATAAAAGTAAAACACTAAAATGGAAAGAGCAGAAATAATGAGTGATAGCACAATAGACATAGAAAAAGAGTTTCACAAAATCCAATTCCATTTTGTGATAAAAACACTCAACAACCAAGAAGAAAACAGGAACTTCCTCAACCTGACAAAAGGCACCTTTGATAAAATTCACAGCTAACATTATACTTGATGGTGAAAGACTGAATTCTTTCCCCTCAAGCTCAAGGACAAGACAAGGATGCTCACTCTCATCCCTTCAATTTGACCTTGTACTGCAGGTTCTAGACAGAGCATTTAGGAAGGAAGGAAAGGAAGAAATGCTAAAGAATAATTTTTTTTAATGTGTAATACTTACACTCTTAAAATTATAAAACATTATTGAAAATATAAAGGAAGACCTCAGTAAATAAAAAGCCATTCCATGTTCACATATCAGAAGAATATCAGAAGCATTAATATTGTTAAGACAGCATTACTCTCCAAACTGACCCACAGACTTAAAACAATTCCTTACCAAAAGACCAGTTGGCTTTTTTTTTTTTTTTAGCAGAATTTAACAAGCAAATCTTAAAGTTAATATGGAAATTTGAGAGGGTCAGATATCCAAAACAATCTTGAAAAATAAGAAGCAAGCTGGAGGACTCAGCAAGCTGGAGTCTTCTAATTTAAAGACTTAGTGCAAAGTCACAGAATCAAGACTATGTGCTACTGGCATGAGAAAAGACATTAGGATAGATCAGCAGAGTAAAATTGAGAGTCAAGAAATAAATCCCACATTATAGTCAATTAATGTCAGCAAGCATGCCAAAACAAGTCAACCCTTTCCAACAAATGATGCTGGAACAACTGAACAATCACATGCAAAAGAACAAAACTGGACAGCTTCCTCACACTGTACACAAAAATTAACGCATAATGGATTAGACCTAAAGTAAGTGAGCTACAATTACAAAATACTTAGCAGAAAACGTAAGAATAAATCTTAATGAACTTGAATTTGTTACATAAGTGATAAAAGAAAAAAATAGATAAATTGTACTTCTTTGAAATATCAAAACTTCTGTGCTGCAAGCTAAACCATCAGAAAAGTGAAAAGACAACCCAGATAAGGGGAGAAAATATTTGCAAGTCATATATCTGACAAGTGGCTTGTATTTAGACAACTTACGAACCAATAATAAAAAGACAAAGGACTCCATTTAATAGTTCTCTGTGGTATACAATATCTTGTAATAACCTATAATGGAAAATAATCTGAAAAATAATCTATGCATATATGTATAACTAAGTCACCTTGCTCTGCACCTGAAACACTGTAACTCAACTATATTTCAATAATATATATAGTAAGAAAACAAAAAAAAAATAAAAATAGACAATATATTTGCACAGACATGTGTTTTTCCAAAGAAGATACATAAATGCCCAATAAGCACATGAAAAGATGCCCAACATCATTAGTCAATAAGGAAATGTAAATCAAAACAATGATGAGAAGATACCACTTCACATCATTAGAATGACTATAATCAAAAAAAGAGACAATTGTTAGTAAGAATGTGGAGAATACAGAGGCCTCATAAACTGCTGGTGGGAATGTAAAATGATGCTGGTGGGAATGTAAAATGATGCAGCCCCTCTGAAAACCAGTGTGGCAGTTCTGCAAAATGCTAAACATAAGAGTTATCATATCACATGATGACGCCACTCCTAGATATCTACCCAAGAGAAATGAAAACACAAATCCATATACAGATGTGTACATGACTTTCCATAACAGTATTACTCATATTAGCCAAAAATGAGAAACAACCCAGATATCTATCAACTGATTAATGGGTAAACAAAATGTGGTATATCCATACAAGACACTATTACTTGACAGTAAAAAGAAATGAAATACTGATACATGCTACAATGTGGATGAACCTTGAAAACATTGTTCTAAAGGAAAGGAGCCACTCACAAAGGACAAACATTGCATTTATATGAAATGTCCAGAACAAGCAAATCCATAGAGACAGAAAGTAGCTTGGTGGCTTCCAAGGGCTGGAAGATACAGAGGGAATGGTTATTGACTGGCAATGGTATGGGAATATATTTTAGAGGACATTGAAATGTTCTAAAATTAGAATGTGGCGAGTGTTGCACAATCCTATGAATACACTAAAAAGAAATTTAACTGTGTACTTTAAATGGATGTATTTTATAATACATAAATTATATCTCAATAAAATTTTTTTATAAAAGAAACAAGGGAAGAAAAAGATGCCCTAAGATCAGGCTTATCCTTAGTCACCACTGAGATCATCCTTGGTGTCCCCACCTCCTCCACCCTCAACCCTGAGAGGGCTTATTCTTCTAACAGAGACCGAAGCTTGGGTCCTATGGTGAGATGTTCAGGATAACCTCACTCAGTCTGGGCTTTATCTTTGAGATTTTATATATATATATATATTTATATATATATTTTTATATATATATAAAATGTGCTTAGTAACTCAATCATGTTCGACTATTTGTGGCCCCATGGACTGTAGCCCACCAGGCTCCTCTGTCCATAGGGATTTTCCAGGCAAGAGTACTGGAAGTGGGTTCCATGACCTCCTCCAGGGGATCCTCCCAACCTAAGGTTTGAATCCAGGTCTCCTGCATTGCAGGTGGATTCTTTACCATCTGAGGCACCAGGGAAGCCCATTTATACCTATATATACACAGGAAAGTTATGACCAACCTAGATAGCATATTCAAAAGCAGAGACATTACTTTGCCAACAAAGGTCCGTCTAGTCAAGGCTATGGTTTTTCCAGTGGTCAGGTATGGATGTGAGAGTTGGACTGTGAAGAAAGCTGAGTGCCAAAGAATTGATGCTTTTGAACTGTGGTGTTGGATAAGACTCTTGAGAGTCCCTTGGACTGCAAGGAGATCCAGCCAGTCCATTCTGAAGGAGATCAGCCCTGGGTGTTCTTTGGAAGGACTGATGCTGAAGCTGAAACTCCAATACTTTGGCCACCTCATGCAAAGAGTTGACTCATTGGAAAAGACTCTGATGCTGGGAGGGATTGGGGGCAAGAGGAGAAGGGGACGACAGAGGATGAGATGGCTGGATGGCATCACCGACTCGATGGACATGAGTTTGGATGAACTTCAGGAGTTCGTGATAGGGAGGCCTGGCGTGCTGCGATTCATGGGGTCGCAAAGAGGCGGACATGACTGAGCGACTGAACTGAACACACACATACATATATATGTATATATAATTTGTATCACACAATTTATGTATATATAGAAATTTTAAATTATAAATTTCAAATTTCTGAAGTTTAAATTTCTAATCATCTGATCATCTATTTCAGGGGTCAACAGACCCAGAGGCCCAATCCAACCAACAGCCTATGTTTTATTTTTTGTACTGCCTGTTAGTTAGGAATAGTTTTTTCTTTGAAAAAAACTAGGAACAGTTGTTTGAAAATAAAAAAAAAGAAGAATATGTGACAAAAATCAAATGTGGACTGCAAAGTCTAATATATTAATTTAGTATCTGGGCCTTTATAAAAAAAATTTCCTGACTCTAGGATCTATACATTTCCCCTCCTACTATTCACAGAGTTAAAAAGGCAAGGGAGTGGCTAGAAGAAAGAAGAAGAGGAAAACTTGTATCTTTCCTCTTACCTTATTGCTTGCAATGAAGAGTAGAATAAAGAAGGCATTTTTGTACAGATTCATGAGAGTTAATTGTTAAATTTCGAAGAGTTTTGGGAGCCAGTTGACATCATACTGAAATCAGCTATGGTAGAAATATTTACAACACAGAAATCAACAAATGCAACAAATCAGAGCTTTTTTGTTCCACCAGGGATCCAACACACCTCTAAATGAAACCTTCTCAAAATCTCACCTCTCTTGGTGGGTTTTTGTTTTTGTTTGCTTTCTTTCCTTTCACTTTCCTTCATGCTATGCTCAGTCATGTTCAACTCTTTTTCAGGCAAGAATACTGGAGCGGGTTCCCATTTCCCACTCTAGGGGATCTTCCCAACCCCAGGATCAAACCCCTATTTCTTGTGACTACTTTACCACTAGAACCACCTGGGAAGTCCTTCTTTTCAGAAACCAGAGGTTATCAAAGAACCTTTGAATTTGTTTTTGTGTCTATAGGGAATGCATAGTTGGGACCCCATGGAACTAATCTAGACTGGATAGGGAAGTTCTCAGGGCAATGTACAGGGTCCTCCAAAGAAAAGAAACCACAGACTCTCACAGTGACTGTCTCTTATCCCCCCTTCTCCCTCTCCCTCCTGTGCTGGGAGACCCATTCTCTGCATGAGTGACCAGGACAGTCTCCACTCCCAGGTCTCTGGAGATGGTTGTGAGGGGAAGGGCCAGCCCACTGCCAGGACTGTAGGTAAAACAAGCTCCTATATTAACCAAGGTCATGGATTGCCAAGAGAGTAGAACTTAAATGTTCTCACCACAAAAAAATAAAGGCAAATACAACACAGGATGGAGGTGTTAGCTAATCATATGGTAGTGATCATTTTTCAATATATGTGTATCAATGGATTGGCAATAGAGTAGAGCTTAAATGTTCTCACCACTAATAAAGTAAAAGGAAAGAAAAAAAGACAGTTATATGATGTCATAGAGGTATTAATTAATGCTATAGTGGTAATCATTTTTCAACATATAAGTGTATCAAATCAACACATTGTACAGCTTAAATGAATCAATTTTATATGGCAATTACATCTCAATAATGTTGGGGGAAAAGGTAACAGAAGAGATTTCCTGATCACCACTAGAGGGAAGGCAGGTCACATTTTGTGTAAAGGCATTCGAGGGACCTGAATGCTGGGGTTTAACGGGAAATGAGGCCAAAAGGAAGGAGAGAGGGTGAAGACTGTAGGAAGGACAGGAGGACAAAGCAGAAGGAAAAGGATCATTGTTTTGTGACTTCTACGGAAGGAGCACCAGATGCCAGCATCCAATCTCAGGGATCTGATGAGCAAAGGACAAAGATACACTTGAGAAAAGTGGGATCAGAACACTCAGTGAGTTTCTAGCTATAAGAGGACCCATCTGTGCAGACGTGGCCATAGCAGAGGCCTCAGGGCAGGTGGATAGAGAGCTTCTTATTCCTCCCAAAGCCATGAATGACACTGATGGGTGGACAGAGCAACACTCTTAAGATTTGCCTTGTACGAGACTTAACTCTCAAGGATCAGTGAGTTCAGTTCAGTCGCTCAGTCGTGTCTGACTCCTTGCAACCCCATGAACCGCTGCACGCCAGACCTCCCTGTCCATCACCAACTCCCGGAGTCCACGCAAACTCATGTCCATTGAGTCAGTGATGCCATCTAACCATTGCATCCTCTGTCATCCCCTTCTCCTCATGCCCTCAACTCTTTCCCAATATCAGGGTCTTTTCCAATGAGTCAGCTCTTCGCATCAGGTGGGCAAAATATTGAAGTTTCAGCTTCAACATCAGTCCTTCCAATGAACACCCAGAACTTATTTCCTTTAGGATGGACTGGTTGGATCTCCTTGCAGTCCAAGGGACTCTCAAGAATCTTCTCCAACACCACAGTTCAAAAGCATCAATTCTTTGGCACTCATCTTTCTTCATAGTCCAACTCACATCCATACATGACCACTGGAAAAATCATAGCCTTGACTAGACGGACCTTTGTTGACAAGTAATATCTCTGCTTTTGAATATGCTAAGTTGGTCATATCTTTCCTTCCAAGGAGTAAGTATCTTTTAATTTCATTGCTGCAGTCACAATCTGCAGTGATTTTGGAGCCAAAAATAAAGTCAGCCACTGTTTCCACTGTTTCTGCATCTATTTGCCATGTAGTGACGGAACCAGATGCCATGATCTTCATTTTCTGAATGTTGAGCTTTAAGCCAACTTTTTCTCTCTCCTCTTTCACTTTTATCAAGAGGCTCTTTAGTTCTTCACTTTCTGCCATAAGGGTGGTGTCATCTGCATATCTGAGGTTATTGATATTTCTCCCAGCAATCTTGATTCCAGCTTGTGCTTCATCCAGCCCAGTGTTTCTCATGATGTACTCTGCATATAAGTTAAATAAGCAGGGTGACAATATACAGCCTCGATGTATTCCTTTTCCTATTTGGAACCAGTTTGTTGTTCCATGTCCAGTTCTAACTGTTGCTTCCTGACCTGCATATAGGTTTCTCAAGAGGCAGGGCAGGTGGTTTGGTATTCCCATCTCTTTCAGAATTTTCCAGTTTGTTGTGATCCACACAGTCAAAGGCTTTGGCATAGTCAATAAACCAGAAATAGATGTTTTTCTGGAACTCTCTTGCTTTTTCAATGATCCAGCGAATGTTGGCAATGTGATCTTTGGTTCCTCTTCCTTTTCTAAAAGCAGCTTGAACATCTGGAAGTTCACAGTAAACCATTCAATATCATGGTAATCCAAGTCTATGCCCTGACCAGTAACACTGAAGAAGCTGAAGTTGAATGGTTCTATGAAGACCTACAAGACCTTTTAGAACTAACACCCTAAAAAGATGTCCTTTTCATTATAGCGGACTGGAATGCAAAAGTAGGAAGTCAAGAAATACCTGGAGTAACAGGCAAATTTGGCCTTGGAATACGGAACGAAACAGGGCAAAGGCTAATAGAGCTTTGCCAAGAGAACACACTGGTCATAGCAAACACCCTCTTCCAACAAAACAAGAAAAGACTCTACACATGGACATCACCAGATGGTCAACACTGAAATCAGATTCATTATATTCTTTGCAGCCAAAGATGGAGAAGGTCTACACACTCAGCAAAAACAAGACTGGGAGCTGACTGTGGTTCAGACCATGAACTCCTTATTGCCAAATTCAGACTTAAATTGAAGAAAGTGAGGAAAACCACTAGACCATTCAGGTATGATCTAAATCAAATCCCTTATGATTATACAGTGGAAGTAAGAAATAGATTTAAGGGACTAGATCTGATAGACAGAGTGCCTGATGAACTATGGATGGAGGTTCATGACATTGTACAGGAGACAGGGATCAAGACCATCCCCATGGAAAAGAAATGCAAAAAAGCAAAACAGCTGCCTGAGGAGGCCTTACAAATAGCTGTGAAAAGAAGAGAAGTGAAAAGCAAAGGAGAAAAGGAAAGATATACCCATTTGAATGCAGAGTTCCAAAGAATAGCAAGGAGAGATAAGAAAGCCTTCCTCAATGATCAATGCAAAGAAATAGAGGAAAACAACAGAATGGGAAAGACTAGGGATCTCTTCAAGAAAATTAGAGATACCAAGGGAACACTTCATGTGAAGATGGGCACAATAAAGGACAGAAATGGTATGGACCTAACAGAAGCAGAAGATATTAAGAAGAGGTGGCAAGAATATACAGAAGAACTACAAAAAAGATATTCACAACCCTGATAACCACAATGGCATGATCACTTACCTAGAGCCAGACATCCTGGAATGTGAAGTCAAGTGGGCCTTAGGAAGTATCACTATGAACAAAGCTAGTGGAGGTGATGGAATTCCAGTAGAGCTATTTCAAATCCTAAAAGATGATGCTGTGAAAGTGCTGCACTCAATGTGTCTGCAAATTTGGAAAACTCAGCAGTGAGTGACCACAAGACTGGAAAAGGTCATTTTTCATTCCAATCCCAAAGAAAGGCAATGCCAAAGAATGCTCAAACTACCACACAATTGCACTCATCTCACAGGCTAGCAAAGTAATGCTCAAAATTCTCCCAGCCAGGCTTCAGCAATACGTGAACCATGAACTCTCAAGGATATCTATGTAGTTAACACTGGTTATGTTTTTTATTTATTTATGTTTTATTAATGTAACATGATTTTATAAATTTATTTTTTAAAGTTTGTAAATGCAGGAGATCCAATATTATCTATATATTTAAAAGAAGGATATGTCTACTTACTTATTTTCTATATTATAGATATATACTATACATGATATGTAATATAATCTCTTGGTCTGCTGAATATACCCGTAAGAGTCTAGGGAGAGATTACTTACAAAAGTGCCAGCCTAGATCTTTTGGTTATAACAAAATGGAAATTAGAACTTTATTAATTAGAAATTAATACTGATTTTCTCATATGAAGAACAAATCTACAGTATCATTTTTTAATGCTCAGCAATGAATTAAACAGACTTCTCCCAAGGCAGCTGGGAACCTAAATTCCACATGTAACATTGTTTCTAGGAGTAAGAAGTTTCCAAACAATCTACTTATTAAAAACATTTAGAACAAAGTGTGTTTGTAAACCAGGCACCAAAAAAAAAGAAGACAAAAAACTGTGTACAGTTATTTGGAAAGCTAAGTCACCCCCTCTTCCTTTACAGTGCTGTGATAGTCTGGGCCTCTATCCTAGAGTCTGTTATCTCCCCCTACACACAACACATATATATACACACACACACAGTTTCTGTTGAAAAGTTGCTCCAGCTGCATCTCTTACAGTTATAAGAAAACGGATTTCTCATGGCTGTATTTCAAGGTTGTTGGCCCCATTTTTGCTGCTTTGGTAACTTTTCCTGGCTCCAGAAAAGCTACTCTAAAATAATGCAAATCGGACAAGGTCACAGGGCATGCTAAGAACAGATGTGGTAACCTACAAGTACTAAACCTAAGGCTCTCGTTCTACTTCTAGAGCAAAACTGGGCACAACACAGCATTTTTTCTGTTAAGGCAAAACCATTATGAACACTCAGGATTGCAAATACTATCCGTTGAGGAAACTCATAAAGTGTGACTGCTCTGAGCTAGCAGGAACTATGAGCTGTAGGGTTTAGTATGTAATTTTATAGAAATGCAACAATGTACCCAACTTTAACACATAAGCACAATATCTGCTAACAACATCCTGGTAGAACCATAAAAAACATCCCAACAGCTCAGCCAACTGTGCATTTAAACAGGTACAGCCTATTCTTAAGCTGGATTTTTAGAATTAAGGAGTAGTATGTACCACATGGGCTAGTCAAAGCCCTGGAGATAGTTTTACAAGGCTCCACTTAAATTAATTATAATTTTCTTAACGTAGTACATCATTGGTTAATTGATACGGCCTTATAACTCCTCCTCGGCTAGAATCCATTGGACCAGGAGGCAACCAATGAGAATAGACATGTTAAGTCAAGCAAGAAGTAAACCCAGCACTAAGAGACAGGAAAAGGAGTTAAAACCCAACCTGGGTGGCCAACTAGTGACCCATAAAGTTTCTCTCTGTCCCTTCTCATGTTTCTGCTCTCAGTCCTGACTTGATTAGATGACTCAATTAAGAAATAATGTTCCAGAAACAGTTCTGTTGCCCAGCTTAGCTCTGATCTCCACTTTTACCCCCACCCCCGGGATATCACTCTCCCCAGCCTTCCACTGCCACTGCCATCTAAGAACTGCAGTGTGACCCAAGAGGGGAAGAAGACCCCCGCTCCACTACAGGAGGGCCCACCCAGAGATCAGGATAGTCTTCGATGCTCTCACCCTGAAGATGAAACTTAAAGCAGCCACCTTCCAGAAGCCCCAGGCCAGAAGGTATTTTATGAAAAGAATTACATTGTATCTTAGAGAGTTAACTGTATTTATTTCCTAATTATTTCCAGCAGCACATATAAACAACCAGGGCTTCTTCAAAGTCATTTCCAAAAATAACAGCTAAGAATCCTGGGAGAGCAGGGCCTCTGATCACAGTCCTGGTCAAAGGAGGGACAAAAAGTCCAGGAGACCAGAGAAGACACCATAGTAATTGTGTCTGATACTGACTAAGCACATACTGTGTGTCAGGTGCTGTGATGATCACTCCACTGCATTTTCATTTAATTTTAATAGGACCCTATTTAGGTTACAGACACTATTTCATCTCTATGTACTTATTCGACAGGTATTTACTGAACACCTACTATGTGCCACATGTTGTTCTAGGCACTAGAAATACAGAAGTGAACAAAGAAGGTAATATCTCTACCTTCATGGAGCTTGCCTTTGAATGGGAGAAACATAAGATAGAGACAGGTAGAATTTATGGTCATAATAGTCACAAAGGCTAAAAGGAAATTAGTGTAGGAAAGGTGGGGATAAAAATCTAGAGGAGTGTCATCTTCAACAGGGTAGCCAAGAGAGGCTTCACTGAGAAGGGGAATTTGAGAAAAGAGGGAGTGAAGAAGTGAGTCAAGCAGGTGTCTGGGAAAGAGCATTCCAGAAAAAGGTTCAAATTGCTTAGTTCAAAACTGCTTAGGAGAGAGTCAATGTGATATGTTGTAGGAATAGAAAGGGGGTCAGTGCTGTGGAAGCACAGTTATGGGTGGTCGGGGGAATATAAGAAGCCAGAGAGTTACAAGTGGTGAGACAGTGTAGAGCCTTATTCATCTGATGTGCTGGAAGGCCTTTTTCTTTTTCTCTGAGAAGAGACAGGAAGACACTGGAAAATGTAAGCAGAGGAGTCATTTGAAGAGCCTCATGTGCTCATAGTATGGCTCTGGCTGGGTGCTGAACCTGGACTGTGGGGTGGACCCAAGATGGAAGCCTAGAGAGAAGTTAGAAGGCCACTGCAGTAAACCAGCTGGGAAATAATGGAGGCTCAGTCCAGGCTGGCAGCAAGGGAGATGGTGAGAACTGGTCAGATTTGAAATGTCAATGAATCAGGAAGGCACAGCTGCAGGATTTGTAAATGAATTCAAAGCTGGCTGTGAAGAAGCATGAAGGATAACTCTCAAGGTTTTTGACCCCAGTAACCAGAAAAATGGAGCTACCCCTTGCTGAGAGGAGTAAGTGGGAGAAGCAGGTCTGGCGAAGGGGTGCATCAGGAGGTCATCTACCCAGAAAAGGATGTTGGCAAAGGAAACAGTATTTTAGATAGAAAATCTATAAGGTTATGGCTCTCATATTAAGGATTCCAGTTCTACCTGAGAGATGTGTCCTTCACTCAATCATTATTTTATACTCACTCACTCATTCATTTTTTTATTCAACACATGTTTATTGGATATCCATTGTGTGCCCAACAGGTGCTAAGTCTCAGACATGCAGTGAGCAAGAAATACTCAGTTCTTTTCCTTATAAAACTTACAATACAGAGGAGAAATAAACAATTGTGCAACTACATCTATCCCCATATATGGTAATTACCTATAAACAAAACAAAAACCTACTAATAAATAAAAAGCAACTTGCCCATGTAGCTAGGGAGAGACAGGGTTATAACATAAACACAAGTTATCTTCCTCCAACCCACTGTTTAGCACAGGGAGTGCAGCTAGGCGATTTGTGGTGACCAAGGTGGATAGGATGGGGGTGGGGTGGGAGGAAGGTCCATGAGGGAGGCTATATATGTATACATATAGCTAGTGAGGAAAGAGGACATCCATGGATAGCAGACCTTTTAAGTTGCCCCTGGAATGGACAATATGTGGGAATCTTCTATATGTCTGAATGTTATCCTGGGAAATTTATACCCTTCATCTTTTTAGACCTTCATTTTCTCATCTCCAAAAACTGGGCTAGATCATTTTCAAGCTCAGTAACTATAACCCCACATTCCTAATATCTCAGCATTTCTGCACTCTAACTACATTTCTAAAATAAAGATTCTGCCCTCTAGAATGTACTGCTTGTACACCTGCAAGATTCCTTCAAATGGTCATTCAATCCAACAGCATGATTATGGTAATAATCCAAATGAAAAAACTACAAAACACTACAGGGTCTGGTTAAGGAATTCCAAATTTTAGCTACTATTTAAAGTATTTATTTACATTTACTTCTAAAACATTGTTTTAATCATCAGGCATTGTCCACAATCACAGTACTTTTTCTAGAACTCCATTAATGTCCTAAAACACCTACAAAATACCCATTAATGGAAAATATGGATTTTTTTCTGTTAATTACAAATTACTTGTCAGTGTTGGTATACTAAATTAATGGCATTGACTAGAGAAAACAATGTCCCAAATAAAATAGTACTGTATACTGACATATTGTTTTAAATGTCTAATTAAATCATTCAAGTAAAATTATCTCATTTTGTAAGTAGGAAAAAATGAGGTTTACAAAATTTCTAGGATGGCTCCAAATCACATGTCACTAAGAAGGTTCTAAATCTGAAATTATTGCTCATAAACTCATGACTCAGATCACTGAATTATTATTACCATTAATGAATACTAATTTTTTAAAAGTAGTTCTGTTGTACAAGTAAGAAAAATATATGGACCTAGTAAATAGAATAAAATTAAACTATGGGGGAAAAGTATCATTCATTCTGGAACCTGAGTGACTTACCACCTTCTACCAGAGTCCAACGGTAACCTTGGTCCAGATAATTAAACCAAGAACAGTCTTGCATATATATATGTTTAATCTTCATTGGCAGAATCTATGTATAAATATTTTAATCATGTTTAAATTAAATATGGTTAAAGCATAGGAGTAGAAATGTGCACATGAAGTAGCAAAATATGAGATATCTGAATGCATGATTTTGGTAATTCTAAAGAATTTTTTCACCAACCTGTCCCACTAACCTAGACACATCTGAATCAACACATTATCAACATATTCACATGAGCATGGGATGATGACCTCCACATGGTAAACTAGGGCTTCCTTGGTGGCTCTCTGGTAAAGAATCTGGCTGCAATGCAGGAGAAGCAGGTTGGATCCCTGGGTGGGGAAGATCCCCAGGAAAAAGAAATGGGAACCTATTCCAGTATTCCTGTCTGGGAAATCCCATGGACAGAGGAGCCTGGCAGACTATGGCCCATGGCATCACAAGAGTCAGACTCATTTAACTAAACCACCACCACCAGCAACATGGGAAAGTAACACAGAACCTGCTGTTAAAAAAAAAAAAAAAAAAAAAGTTAAAATATAAATACACAAAGAGATGTGTGTATTTCATAGATAAAGAACTTTACTGATTTCCACTGTGTGAAAATGGGAAACAAGCTCTGCTGTTACATAATTTTCAAATGTTTACAAACCCTAGCCTCTTTTCTTTCTTGCCTTCCAGAGCTCCATTTATTCCTTCCCCTTCCAATTCACTTTTTCTTCTTCACATGCTTCCCCAATTCAGCATGATACCTTCCTCTAATATTTTCACCAAGAATAATTCACCCATTCATCCATCCATTTAACTGAACTTATTACTGACCTACTATGTGCCTGGCACAAGACTGTCTTCTGGCCATCAAAGATGAATAATAATATCCCTCATTTCAGGGAAGATGAAATCTAGCAGATGCTGGACCCCTTAGTTAAGGAGTTGGAAGTGAGTCATTTTCCTAAAAAACAGGTATTACCTGCCCTTTGCTGCAGGGCATGTATTTTTTCCACCCTCTTTCCAGACCACATATCTTACAGACTATAAGCTCCCTGAACACTGGGACCACACATCAGTCATTTCTATCACCCCAGCATCTAATATATGCCTGGCACATACTGGGCCTCATAAATTGTTTTGAATGAATAGATCTGAGTAAATGAAATTAGGTAATCACTATGCATCATGAATAACTCACAACAAAAAAAAAAATGGAATTTAGTTAACAATCTCCCTTTACCCACAAGGCTTCCCTGGTAGCTCAGACGGTAAAGTGTCTGCCTACAATGCGGGAGACCTGGGTTTGAAAAGTGCACCCTTGGTACCAGAAGCTGAGTGGGATACTGGTTTCCTAAGCACAGATGGTCCTACTCTGGAAAAATGATGCTTCGTTGACTTCCTAGAATAATCGCATCTCATTTAATATAAAATTCCCTGAGAACCGTCTCCAGTTGAGAAAAGGGTGAGGGAGCTGCCCGCGCCACCCTCCCCTGCCCTCTGCGGGGCTCTGCTCCAGATAGGAGCGCAGCTTCTATGAACTTTTCTCCAGGTTCGAAGTTTGGTCAATTGATAAAGAATAAAAGCTCCTTCCGGAGGCGGGTTAGAGGGGATGGTAACTAAAAAGAGCTGAACGGGCCCCGGGAACAAGTGAGCAGAGGGCCGAGGGTCTCTTGAGTTCACTGGGTCTCCCCCGCCCTACCCGCCGCGGGGAACAGCCTGACGACTGCGGGAACCCGCGGCTGCGCGGGGACGGCAGCCGAGACGGGGAGCTGGAGGGTTCGGGGGACTGGCGCAGCCCGGGTGCTCTCGTCCTCGGAGAAGCCGCCCAGTTACAAGAATTAGCCACTGAAGCTCCAAAGGCGCCCAACTGCAACTGTAGCGTCCCGGAGCATCTCACCCGCCCTCTTCCTGGACCGCTGTTTCGCCCGTCGAGACTGGAGCACCTCAGAGGACCCCCAAACTTCCCACTCCGAGCCCCTGGATCTGGACTACCCTGAATCCCCACCCTTCACTGTCGCTGCCCGGTGCCGGGTTCTTCTGTCTCCTCTTGCCCGGGTCTTCCAGGGTCCGGCAGCAGCAGTGATGCTCCACCCCAGGCAGTCCCGAATGAGAAGCCACGCCGTTTCCTAGACTAACCCGTTTCCAACCTCTGAGACCCTCCTGGCTCGCCACTCCAGGATGGCGCGCCAAGGTCACTAGAGTAGGTGTGACAACCAACCTCCACCTTCTCTCTCCCCAAACCCCTCCCTTTCCGAGACCGCCACGGCCTGTACCTTGCGCGTTCCTCCCCGCAGGTGGAGGATCTCCTCCCCTGGGTCCATCGGGATCCCACTCTGCCTTGGCCCTCCGCGTCCTCGACCCTCCCGTGACGCTCACCTCTCCCGGCGAGGGTCGCCGGCAAGTCTGCTATCCTCAGAGAACGAAGGCAGGAGATAAGCCTCCCACTCGCTCCAGGGGAGCGACGGAGAAGCCGATGCAAACTTCTGCTGCACTTACTTCGGGCCGAGGCTGCCACCCCCTCGCCTCTCCTCGCTTTCCTACAGGCGGCTGCTCCACGGCGGTGACCTGGAGCTGGCGCGCTCGCATTCCCCGCACCAGAGCCGCCGCGAAATGCGTAGGGCTGGGATGTCTCTACCGGACGAGCGCGCCCGGGGCCCGAGTGCCGGGGCCGAGGTCGAGCAGCCGCGCTGGGCGGCGAGCTGAGCGGCGACCGCCCCCAGCCGCCCAGGGATGCTGCGCACGGCGCCCCGCGCCCAGCTCCTCTGCTGGGTCGTTTCTGTCCGAGTTGCAGTTTCAGTGCCTGCCAGGTCTGCAGCACCCTCTCCGTCCTTCCCAGGAAACGACTTTCAATCCACCTGGCGGCTCGCGAGGCTCCCCCGCGGGCTGGCAGCGCCACAGCGGGTGCAGAGGAGAGGGAGGAGCGCGGCAGCCGCGGCCGCCCCAGTGCGCCTCGAGCTTCCCAGCTGGACGAGGAGCGCGCGGCCCTCTCCAGCCGCTCTCCTCGGGACTGCAGTCCTGACGTCACCCCCACCCCCCAACCCGGCGGAGGAGCCGCGCGGAGGGTGGGGTGCGGGGAGCGAGGACGCGGGAATGTGAGCGGGACTGTGAGCGCGTGTGTGTGCACGCGCGCGTGGGCCTCGCCAGCCCGGGGACCGGTCGGAACCGCAGCTGGATCCTGCGACGAGCCAGAAACCGAGCTCCCTGCAAACAGGAGCCGAGGGGCGGCCGTGAACAGGCGGGGGCGCTCGGTTCCAAGTTGGGGCGGCGATACTACGCACACCGAGTTTGGATGCGACCAAAGAGGCTGGATTAATGCAGGAGTTGGGAGTGCCCTTGGAGTTGGGCACTATCTTCCCCCAAAGTTGGAGGAAGCACGAGACGCCTTTAAAAAGCTGCACTAGAGGTACAGGAGGGAGAGGGGAGTGGACCGAGAGAGCGGGCTGATTTTCACACTCCTGTAGGAAGGAGGCGGGATGAGGAGCTCTGAGAGTCCTCCGGGCCTCCACGGCCTCCGCAGGTCCCAGGAAGGAGCCCTCTTGGGTGCGCAAGAGCAGCTCTGGCCTGCTCCGAGCTCATCTCCAGCCCGCCGCCGCTGCGCACTGAGAAGTTGATGCAAAAAGATCAAAGGGGCAGGGCCTTCCGCACCTCATTCCCCGCCCCGCGCGACCCTGGGGGAGCTTTCCACAGAAGCTGGGTAAAGACTCCCGGAACCAGAGAAAAGAGGCCAAGGCCGGGCTCCGGATGCCCCATACCATGTCGTTGGGTCTGAGGCCGTGGTGGTTAGAACTCCGCGCCAAGTCCCTGGAGATCGTTGACCAGCGTAATGCGTCTCCGCCACCCACCAGGAACTTATTCTCGTAGGAGGCCTGAGTCGTCACCTAACTTGCCTAGTTCTCTTAAGTTGTGCTGGGGACCCAACAGGGAAGTGACTTTCTGCGGAGGCGTCAAATGAAGGGTCTTAAGAGGCTCTAGAATGGCTAAAGGTTTGTCCCTCTGCAGCGACCCAGCCGTCAGTGGGGCAGAGTGCGCGGCTCCGTGCGCCCGCGGCGCTCTGTACCCTGCAGCTGTGCCCAGCTCAGGGACGGCCGCAGCCTCGGGGTCTGAGCAAAATGTACAGGAGCGCCTCCTGCCCAGGCTGGATCCGCTGTCAGCAGCGAGGCGTCAGACACGCACTGCAGTGACCAAGCGAGCAGCCAACAATTTTGCCCCGGTCGAGTGGCAGTGCTTTTTAAATGCAAGCGTCATCTTTCCTGAATCCAGAACACTGATCGCCGAGATGCCTCTTTCGTGAAAATACTTGCTTAAAATGGAAAAGGTGACGGTAGGAAGCACGAAAGAAACAGAATGGGAGGAAAACGACCCCCTGTCCACAAACATGCTTTTAACTTCAACTTCTCAAAGTTACTCAAAATATGATCCAGAAGGAGCAGAAAGTTTCACTGCCATCTTCAATCTCCGAGGAAGCTGAACAAAATAGAAGCAAGTGTGGAATCTTGGTCTACTGTCTTACGTTTAATAATCTTAGGAATCCCCACATTTGAAAAAGAGAATTCTAGCTAATTAGGCAATGTCATGGATATCCTTAACTAGGGGTTGGAGTTAACAAATAAATAGAATACTTAAAATTAGTAAAGATACAGCATGTTCCTAATTAGAACAGAGAACAAGGGAATTTCAGAGGACACTGGGTTCCAGCCTCCAGGCCCTCTTGCAACGACCTATTTTTTAATATATAAATTTAAAAACACCCTGTCATCATGAAGGAATTACATAACGAAGTCCTAGTGATGCATGTTTCAGAAACAGCAATTCCTCAGCAGGAATCACTGTTCTTAATAATATTAATTCAGATTAATAGTGTGGGAATAAGCAAGTCATTGGCCAAAAAAATAAAAAGGTTTGAAAACAAGACGGTGAAGTGGCAGCTATGCTGGTACATATGAGCCTTCTAAGTTGGGTCACAATTCTGTTTCTAAGTGCTCTATGTCTAATTAGTGATGCTGTATTAGCAGGTATGACAACCTGGCTGACACAGCCACAGTAAGTAATGGCTATTTGATGTGGCAAGCCTAAGCATCCTTCCTTGATTTCCTGTTGTTATTTGGTTCACAGCTGCAGGATAACTTTTTTCACATTCTGAACTGATTGGTTGTTTGCATATCTGTCTTGCTTCTAAATTTATAATCTCCAGGGCAATAATTCTGTCTTCCTTTCTACGTGAAACAGTGCAGTGTCTGATAAATGGTAGGCCCTTAATAAATATGTATTGATTTAATTAATTGTTTTTTAATGAGTATGAAATAACTACATTTTAAAATCTGTTTTAAATGGACTCGTATGCCATCTATGTGAAAAAACTATATATCTGATATAAAACAAATATATTTATATATGAAATAGAAAGAAGAAGAAAAATCAGTTCTCAAAAGAATAATCCTCATAGCTGATCATGTTAAATTATCCATAGAAAGATCACCTGCTGCTCTTATTATATAAGAATTCTTTCATGTCTGTCTATTGAAATGTACATGTTTTAAAAGTTTAGTATTTGGAACTCAGAATCACTCAGAATTCCAAAGTGCATTACAAATATTTTCCTATTGGTCAGAAGGCAGCATGTCATTTAAGTTGGGTGCATGTGTATATGATAAGGTAAAAAACACTTTTAGCTCAACTCACCCTGGACTTTGCCCTAATCAACATGTGGACATTCACAAGAGTCTGGACACTGCCATATGGCCAAGTAGGTTGAGGACCAAAGCTTATGTGAGGTGCCCCCAAATAAAGGCATGATAGTTGACCAGGAAGTTCAGTTCATGCACACTTCAGAGTCCAAATGGAAAATTAGCTATACATACACACATGCACACCAGTCCATAGCTACCGAAGAGCCAAAACATCAAGTTTACAAAGAAGGAATGGCTCTACTGGGAGTAGAGATGGCAGTGTTGTGGGCAGGGGCACACTATTTCAATATAGCAGTGGCTTTTCATAATATACTCTGTAACATTAAAGTCTCTAAATCAAACCCTCTAGCAATACATTGTTGGCAAAACTATGGAGACTCATAATTCTGTCCTTCCAGGAGTTATCTCCTGAGCAAAACAAGCTCCTTAATATAGCTCATTTTTGCCCCCCAAAAAGAGGCAAGAATAAGGATAAAATTCATTTCATATAGGACTTACCTTAAAAAACAGTTAATACATATATCTCATATATATGTGTGTTATCTATATATCTCAGTTATAGATTACAATTTTCGTAAATCTGCCCAATTATGTAATACATTTTCTAGAGAAGCATTTAAAAAGAGCCTAGTAGAGCTCATGATGAAGAAAACATCACAATTTTAAAACACTGTCTTTAGAATGTGACAAATTTGGAATAAATCACTAGAGTTTTCCTGCAACTTCTCTTAAGACTTGGATTTGCTCTTAATATTTCTGCTTCATGATATATTAATAGCTTAGTATTTGAACTTCTTATGTTGCACCCTCTACTCTTGGTAGAGTTAACCCCAAAGACAAAATCTAAGTGGCGGATTTCTTTTAAAACGTTGAAATCCTAAATTCAACTTGATAAATTTGATGAATTCAAATTTTAAAACTGTCACAACTGAGACAAGTCGTTGACATGTAATTATATTGATTTGTAGATAATACTCCTGAAATACTATTACAGGTTAGCAATAAGTTTGTAATGAAAGTTGAATTTTTGGCTGGTGTTATTAAAAAATGACAACATTTTACTTATACACGTGTTCGTATACTGTAATTATACTTCTCCATAGATTTCCAGATAGGACTTAGAGCATTCCCTGGAGATATGTTTTCATGAATTATGGAGTACTCATCCAAAATGGACTGTATTGGCACCAAAGAACATTTTGGACACATTATAAACCCTGAAGAGCAATAGTAAAGAGACAATTTGTTATTGTTTTCAGTTAACATTTGAGGGAAGGCTTTCATGGCTGGTAGGTTTTTTATCAGAGAAGGCAATGGCACCCCACTCCAGTACTTTTGCCTGGAAAATCCTATGGATGGAGGAGCCTGGTAGGCTGCGGTCCATGGGGTCGCTGAGGGTCAGACACGACTGAGCGACTTCTCTTTCGCTTTTCACTTTCATGCATTGCAGAAGGAAATGACAACCCACTCCAGTGTTCTTGCCTGGAGAATCCCAGGGACGGGAAGCCTGGTGGGCTGCCGTCTATGGGGTTGCACAGAGTCAGACACAGATGAAGTGACTTAGCAGCAGCAGCAGATTTTTTATAGGGTGGGTTTTTATATAAGGGCATTCATTTAAGTTAAATAAGCAGAGTGACAAAATGCAGCCTTGACGTACTCCTTTCCCAATTTGGAAATAGTCTGTTGTTCTATGACCAGTTCTAACTGTTGTTTCTTGACCTGCATACAGATTTCTCAGGAGACAGGTAAGGTGGTCTGGTATTCCCATATCTTTCAGAATTTTCCACAGTTTGTTGTGATCCACACAGTCAAAGGCTTTAGCGTAGTCAGTGAAGCAGAAGTAGATTTTTGTTTTGGAATTCTCTTGCTTTTTCTATGATCCAAAGGATGTTGGCAATTTGATCTCTGGTTCCTCTGCTTTTTCTAATCCATCTACTACATCTGGAAGTTCTCAGTTCATGCATGTACTATTGAAGCATAGCTTGAAGGATTTTGAATATTACTTTGCTAGCATATGAAAGTGCAATTGTACGACAGTTTGAACATTCTTTGACATAACATCACTGACTCAATGGCCATGAGTGTGAGCAAACTCTGGGAGATAGTAAAGGACAGGGAAGCCTGGCATGCTGCAGTCCATGTCGTTTGCAGAGAGTAGGACACAACTTATCTATGGAGCAATAACAAAAGCAACTCGTATATGTGGGTTTGCTTGTAAGTGAAAATAACACTGCTAGTTACAAAGTCTTCCTTTTTCCCATTACAGGTGTCAAGGCAAGAAAAATCCTAACCAAGGGAGTGGATATAGAAGGTCAAGTACTTATTAGACTTCATTCCTACCTTCATAGAGTCTGCAATCTGGTATCATTCTATTTCCCTACCTTCTTTGTAAAGTCCCTAGGAGTGGTGCTTTGGGATCTAAGAGTCCATAGAGCTAGACCTGGGCAAGTAGGGAAGAGCTAAATTTACAGAAATGAATTAAAATTTATTAAAAGGTTTCAGGAAGTATTTGTAAGTGGATTTGGTTACAATATGTGACTCTTCCTGAACTGTTAAGAGAAAACTTCAGCCCAAGTCTAAAAGGACACGTGCTTTTATCCTGTAGTCCATTGGGAACACTTACTTCATTAACCCCATTTTCTACCTGGTCCCCTTCCATTTTTGCATAATGTAGCCTTTTTTCATTTACGTTGTCTAAGTCAGGAAATTAGAACTGAAGCACCTCTGGGCCAAGCCCTTGTCTGCCTACGTGTTTATCAAGCATTACGTACACTTACTGCACTCTATAAATAATAATAACAGTAATCACCCTCTATACAAAATTAGAATGTGAGCATATTCATCCAGTCTAGTATGCTGATTTGCTTTAGTGCATCATAATTATCTCATGAAACCAATGGTATAATGGGCACTACATTATACAATCTTCCAAAAATATGTTACTATATATTCTGGCAGGGAGACGCACCTGCAGTTTTTCTCCACCCACCTCTAGGCTACAGAAATGGCAGGGTGATACTTAAGTGGTATTCGTGTTGCAAAGTATTCAAAGTAATCTGCTTTTAAGCCTTTTCCATCCAAAAAGCCAGGCAGCATTAAGTATGGTTAAGATATATTTGTCCAGAAGGAGTAAGTTAAACAAGAAGATGGGAGTGTATAATTTGTCCCACATAAACAACATGAGAATTGCAGGAGAAACATAGGGCTTGGGGCATTTATGTGCATTGTTGTTGTTCGGTTCACCTAGCCGTGTCCAACTTTTTGTGACCCCCATGGCCTGCAGCACACCAGGCCTCCCTGTCCCTTACCATCTCCCGAAGTTTGCCCAAGGTCATGTCCTTTGCATCGGTGATGCCATCCAGCCATCTCATCCTCTGATGCCCTTTTCTCCTTCTGCCCTCAATCTTTTCCAGCATCAGGGTCTTTCCCAATGAGTCAGCTGTTCACATCCGATGACCAAAGTACTAGAGTTTCAGCTTCAGCATCAGTCCTTCCAACAAGTATTCAGGGTTGATTCCCCTTAAGATTAACTGGTTTTATCTCCTTGCAGTCCAAGGGACTCTCAGGAGTCTTCTCTAGCACCACAGTTCCAAGGCATCAATTCTTCGACACTCTTCCTTCTTTACGGTCCAGCTCTCACAACCATACATAACTACTAGGAAGACCATAGCCTTGACTATACAGATCTTTGTTCACAGAGTAAAGTCTGCTTTTCAACACACAGTCTAGGTTTGTCATAGCTTCCCTGCCAAGAAGCAAATATCTTCTGATTTGATGGCTTCAGCCACCATCTGCAGTGATTTTAGAGCCGAAGAAGAGGAAATCTGTCACTACTTCCACCTTTCTCCCCACTATTTCCCATGAAGTAATGAAGCCAGGTGCCATGATCTTAATTTTTTTAATATTTATTTTTAAGCCAGCTCTTTTACTTTCCTCCTTCACCCTCATCAAGAGGTTCTTTAGTTCTTTGCTTCTGCCATTAGAGTGCTAAATTCCACATGTCTGAGCTTGTTTCTCCAGCCTATCTTGATTCCAGCTTGCAACTCATCTAGCCTGGCATTTCTTATGATGTGCTTAGTGTACAGATTAAACAAACAGGGTGACAGCAGACAACCCTGTCATATTCCTTTCTCAATATTGAACCAATCAATTGTTCCATACAGAGTTCTAACTGTTGCTTTTTGACCTGCATACAGGTTTCTCAAGAGACAGGTAAGATGGTCTGATATTCCTATCTCTTTAAGAACTTTCCACAGTTTATTATGATCCACACAGTCAAAGGCTTTGGCGTAGTCAATGAAATCAGAGGTAGATGTCTTTCTGGAATTCCCTAGCTTTCTCTATGATCCAGTGAATGTTGGCAATTTGATCTCTGGTTCCTTTTCCTTTTCTAAACCCAGCTTGGACATCTGGAAGTTCTTGGTTCACACAATGCTGAAACCTAGCACTCAAGATTTATGAGTTAACCACTGGTAACTGCCAGCGGCCACCACTGCAAACTGCTTGAACTTCCATTGTTTGATTAAACAGCAATCTGAACATTAGCCTTGAGTTCATTGTAAAAAACAGGGAACCTCCTCTCATTGTCAAACTCAGAGGAAAGAGCAAAGAAATTGCTGGAAACATTGTCAAAAATATCTCCCAGTTTGTAATATGCAGAGCTGCTGATCTTTTCCTGCAACAGAGTTACTAGGTTGAGGTAATTAAACTAGAACTGCAACGTAAATCATTAAGTAGACAGGTCACATGTCCAAAACACCTATGACATTTGAAAATATACAGTGTAGAAAGAGCTGTACTACATAAAATTGAAAATCTAACATCATTTTACTGCCTAAGAAAAGCGAGCTCCCCGCCTTTCTTGCTTTTTGCCTGGGGCTTTTCTTCTGATGCAGTAATGTTATTTTAATGTGTCAGGATGGAAACCTCGGCCAGAGACTTCTGCAGTCACAAATTTCAGTGTCTCCAGATGTATTTTTAGTCTTCTGAATTAATTGGATATAGCACCATATAGTAAGAAATCCCTTTGACACCATTGCAGAAATACCTAAGGCAAAGTTCCCAGAAAGAACCGCTCCCTGGCTGACCACAGAGTAGAAACACGGCAAAGGCACTGAGTCTGCACAACCCTGGCTCCTTCCATCCTCTCCAGTGGAGCAAAAACCCATCGACTTGTACAGTACATAGAGCTGCCTTGGGAGGATGTTATCATTTAAAACATTAACCAATCCACCATAATAATCATTAGGTTTGTATGCCTTCAACAACTGCTTAAAAAAAGAAGACTTAATCTACTCTTCAGATTTGTGTGTGAAATACCATGGCAAATGAGAAATGCAGGTAAAAATGTCTCTAGGACATTTCTATTAAAATGATAAAAGGAGAAATGCATAGCACCTGTTCTCTAGCAACCTCTTCTGAAGTTTGAAATTGTACATCTTAGTTAAAACACCATCGGAAGATACATACTTCTCAGTCTTCAGCAGGAAAAAATATATATGCTCGGTAGGAAAGAATGTATATATCAAAAGAGAAATATTTATAGCAGGGGGGATGGGTGAGATTAAGGTGAGAAAGGACATTTCTGGCTTGTGTGTAAGCGTCTATCACCGTCCCCCACCTACAGATCTATTGGCAAGAGAAGTGTATAGGTCAGGGTTCAAGATAGCGAACAGAAATTATTTTAGCTGTTTTAAGGAAGCAGTGTTTCAAGGTCCAGAATTTGGTTGCCACAAAATCATTGCAAGATCCATTGGAAAAAGTTCTGATGGCAGACTTGAGACTCTAGAAATGATATGCAAAAAATACATAGAAGTAAATTCTCAAGCAAGCCGTGACCTACCTCTGAGGCTGCGATTGTGGCTATGAGTTCAAAATATGTCCTTTTATTGTACTGCGGCAAGCTGTTTCTGGACATTCAGAAAGAGGCCTCTGAATGGAGATTCCTGGACTATAGGAAAGCAGATATGTGGGTGAGGGTGGCTGGCTTTGGGGGCCTGAGTTCTTGACTGTAACTCCCTCTAGAAAACTAGTGTCATGGTCGTTTACCAAGGCTGGTGTGATGAGGGCAGATTGCCTCCATGGGACCGGCCAGGTAAAGCCTTTGTAATTATCTGACCCCCATGCAGGATTTTGGTCCAGAGCTGGAGTCTTCAAGGACATGTAAGGAACACTCTGTAGGTGGAGGATTAAAGTCCTTTAAGAGAGTGTGGGTCAGGGAAGAATTATATAAATACTATACATACATGTATGTGTTTGTGTGTATGTCTATTAACTCCCTGCACTTGTAGTGGCCTGGAGAAATAGATTACATATTTTCAGACTACATCCACATAAAGCTATGGAAAAAGATATTAAAAAAAAAAAAAACAAAGATCCAAGACACCATCAAGAAAGGTACTATTCTTGGAAAGTTTACTTGCTGATTTGTTCTCTAGGATGCCAGGAATACCTTAAACTATAACAGCAACATTGACTATGACTCTGGTGTCTGGATTTTTTTTTTTTTTCTGGAACTTCTGGATATGTTGAAAACAACAACAGGAAACCAAGTGAGGGACAAGTCCCCAGATCCAAGCACTAACTCTCTTGAAACACTTCCAAGGAGGTGGTCCACATCTTGCTCACATGCTGATCACACATGGCCCCCTTTCTCCATTCTATGACTCCCTGTAAAACGATGCAAATTGGACAAAGGGAAATAGGTCACTTCTCAGACTTTTGATGGGGACTTTATGCATCCCTTAAGCTAGTTTTTGTTTTTGTATCTTGTCTTCCTGAATGCCACCTACATACGTGTTTTTGAAACTGAAGTGAATCAGAGGGACATGGAGATGGATGTACATCCTGGTTTAAAACACAGGCCTTTCTTGTCTTGAGGACTAACAAAAGGATTCTTATACATCTAATTTAGGAAGTTTCTTTTAAAATACAGCTGAAGTCCAATTATTTTATGTTGAATATTTTTAGTATTTGGCCTATATATGGGACATATGTTTCTGGCTGCCCAACACTTTTGAAAACCCTTCTAATTTTGGGAAATGTTCCACTTTGTAAATTCCACCTTTTCAAGATTAAAAAAGTGAATGTCTCTCTTCCTCAACCTCCTTTGCAGCTAGAGAACAGGCAGGTGACCACATGGTGTCAGTGTTCTGTTACACCCACAGGAGACTTCAGTTCAGAAGAGAACTGTATGAGAAATAACCTCTAGGTGAAGAATCCATTTTGCTGGAGAGACTGATGGAGAAGACTTTCAGCTTTTAGCAGAAGCTGTGATTGCAAAGTAAAGTCTTTTTAAGTGGAATCCGTTTTGGCAGCGGGAGCAGTTGAAGCCAAGTTGAATTGCTGGCAGCCTTGCAAAGCAAGTATATCTAATGCAGTGGCAACTGTGGCCATAATTTCTCCTAAAACCAATTCTGTGGTGTGGTTTAGAAATTTTAGTAGAATGTTAGCCCTGAGCTTGTTTTTCTATATTGGGATTATGTTGAATCTATATATCAATGTGGAAACAATTGGTATTTTAACAATGTTAAGTCTTCCAACCCAGAAATATGACATATTTCTCCTTCTGTTTGGATCTCTTAAAATTTCTCTCTGCATGGATTATACTTTTCAGTATAGATTTTGCACATTGTTTGTCAGATTTATCCCAAATATTTTATCATTTTGGTGTTGCTGTAAATGATACTATTTTTCAGTTTTCAGTTTCTGACAGCTCACTGCTAATATACAGAAACACATTGACTTTTGTATGTTGTTGTTATATCCGGTAACTTTTCTAAATTCAGTTTTTAGTTCTAGCAACTTCTTTTTATATATTTTCATCATATTTTTCCCATAGGTAATTATGTCATGTGTGAATAAAACCAGTTTCATTTCTTCCTTTCTGATCTCGATGCATTTTATTTCTTTTTCTTGCCTAGCTACACTGGCTAAAAAGTCCATATGATGATGAATAGAAGTGGTGAGACATCCTTGCCTTGTTTCTTATCTTAAGAGGGGAAGTACTCAGTCTTGTATAATCACTGTGATGTCAGCCAAAGTTTCTTTATTATATATATATATATATATATATATATATCCATCCTTTATCAAGTTGGAAACAGAAAATCAGAAATGGAATTTTTTTCAAATACTTTTTCTGTGTTGAGCTATTCATGTGGTATTTCTTTTTCATTTGTTAATATGATTAATTATGTTCATATGTATTCAAATGTTAAACCAATTCTACATTCTTAGAATAAGTCTCACTTGGTCATAATATATTATCTTTTTTAATATACATTGGTAAATTTGATTTCTAGTTTGGTTAAGAATTTTCCATCTATGTTTACCAGATATAATGCTCTGTAGTTTTCTTTTCTGTGGTATATTTGTCTGGTTTTGGTGTACAGATAATGTTGTTTACATGGAATGAGCTGAAAAGTATGCTCTATGTTTCAGTATTCTAGAAGAATTCATATAGAATTGGTATTATTCCCCCTTTTAGTGTTTAGTAAAATTTACCAATGAAAATGGAATTTTCTTTTTAGGGAAAATTTTAATTATACATGCAATTACTTTGATAGATATAGATATAGGGCTATTCTTGAGTAAGCTTTAGTGGTTCATGTCTTTCAAGAGATTTGTTCATTTCTTCAAAGTTTGTTGTTCATTTCTTCATGTTTGCTGTCATTTAGTTGTTCATAATATTTCCTTATTATTCACTTATTGTCTGTAAAATCTGTAATTATGTCACATCCTTTATTCCTGATATTGGTCATTTGTGTCTCCTCTTTTTTGTTTCAGATAAATATGGCTAGAGGGTGTCAATGTCATGTATCTTTTCAAAGAACCAGCTTTTGGTTTCACTGATTTTTTTTTCCTATTCCTTTTCTGTTTTCCACTCTAATTCTCAAGTCTGTCCAATCTTGTATTTACTTCCAGTTTAATTTGCTCTGCTTTTTCTAGTTTCTTAAGGTGGAAGCTGAGGTCAATGATTTGAGACCTTTTTCATTATCTAATAATACAGACATTTAGTGCTATAATTCTCCCTCTAATTAATACTTTAACAACATCTCACATATTTTTATATTTTGTTTGTACTTTCACTCAGTATAAAATACTTTCTAATCTCTTTTTGACCTCTTAACTGAACCATAGGTTATTTGGAAATGAGTTATTTAGTTTCTGAATTTTAG
Source organism: Tragelaphus eurycerus (assembly GCA_935064755.1). Taxonomy (NCBI): domain Eukaryota; kingdom Metazoa; phylum Chordata; class Mammalia; order Artiodactyla; family Bovidae; genus Tragelaphus; species Tragelaphus eurycerus. The sequence goes on from CAKXYN010000145.1 coordinate 647,079, forward strand.
AAACTTTCCAGAGATCTTTCAGTTATAGATTTCAAATTTAATTCCATTGCGGCAGGAGAACTTGTTGAGACTTTTTAATGGCCCCAAACACAATCTATCTTAGCAAGTGTTCTATATGCCTTTGAAAGGAATATGTATTTTGCTGCTGTTGGATGAAATGTTTTACAAATAGCAATTAGGTCAAATTGATTTAGGTGTTATTCAAATCATTTATATCCTTATTGATGTTCTCTCTATTTATTCTGTAAATTAGTTTAATTCTCTGATTATATTTGTGGATTTGTCTATTTTTTCATGCTGTTCTATTAGTTTTTGCTTCAGGTATTTTGTAGCTCTTTTATTAGATATATAAACATTTTAGGATTTTTATCTAGTTCTTGGTTAGCTGAAGTCTCTATCATTATGAAAAAATCCCATTTATACAACATAACATTCTTTGCTGCAAAGTCTACTTTGATATTAGTATAACCACTCCAGCTTTCTTTAGATTAGTATTAACATGTTAGATTCTTTTGCCTCTTTTACTTTTTTTTTTTAAATTAATTTATTTTAATTGGAGGCTAACTACAATCGGAGAAGGCAATGGCACCCCACTCCAGTACTCTTGCCTGGAAAATCCCATGGACGGAGGAGCCTGGTGGGCTGCAGTCCATGGGGTCACAAAGAGTTGGACACAACTGAGCGACTTCACTTTCACTTTTCACTTTCATGCATTGGAGAAGGAAATGGCAACCCACTCCAGTGTTCTTGCCTGGAGAATCCCAGGGATGGCGGAGCCTGGTGGGCTGCTGTCTATGGGGTCGCACAGAGTCAGACACGACTGAAGCGACTTAACAGCAGCAGCAGCAGTGGTTTTTGCCATACATTGACATGAATCAGCCATGGGTATACATGAGTTCCCCATCCTGAACCCCCCTCCCACCTCCCTCCCCATACCATCCCTCAGGGTCATCCCAGTGCACCAGCCCTGAGCACCCTGTCCCATGCATCAAACCTGGGCTGGTGATCTGTTTCACATATGATAATATACATGTTTCAATCCTATTCTCTCAAATCATCCCACCCTCACCTTCTCCCAGAGTCCAAAAGATTGTTCTTTACATCTGTGTCTCTTTTGATGTCTCATATATAGGGTCACTGTTACCATCTTTTTAAATTCCATATATATGCGTAGTATACTATATTAGTGTTTTTCTTTCTGACTTACTTCACTCTGTATGATAGGCTCCAGTTTCATCCACCTCATTAGAACTGATTCAAATGCATTCTTTTTAATGGCTGTCTTTTACTTTTAACCTATTTGTGTTGGTTTCTTGTAGGAAACCAATAGTTGATCTTGCTCTTTAAGCCAATCTTAAAAATCTGTCTTTTAATTAGAGTATTTAAATCCTTTAATTTTATGTGATTAATTATACATTTAGACTTACCATCTTGCTATTTGTCTAATCTGTTTGCCTTTTCTTCATTTCCTCCCTTCTTCTGAATTAAGGAAAAATTGTAACAGTTCCATTTTATCTCCTTTGTGGCTTATTAGACATGGCTCTGTTTCAGTTTGATTTTAGCAGGTGTTTCAGGGTTTTTAGTACCATCTAAATATCTTTAGGAGAAGGCAATGGCACCCCACTCCAGTACTCTTGCCTGGAAAATCCCATGGACGGAGGAGCCTGGTAGGCTGCAGTCCATGGGGTCGCTAAGAGTCAGACATGACTAAGCGACTTCACGTTTTCTTTTCACTTTCATGCATTGGAGAAGGAAATGGCAACCCACTCCAGTGTTCTTGCCTGGAGAATCCCAGGGACGGGGAAGCCTGGTGGGCTGCCGTCTATGGGTCACACAGAGTCGGACACGACTGAAGTGACTTAGCATAGCATAGCATAAATATCTTTAACTTATCTTTAATTCCAAGTGATGTTATATCATGTGACATATGGTAAAAGAACCTTACAACGTGTATTGCTTCTGTTGAAAATTCTGCTGTAATTCTTATTTTTGTTCCCTCTACTTAATATATTTCCCCTCCTCTGGCTCCTTTTGAGATTTTTCTCCTGATCATAGTTTGGAGATTTGACTATGATGTGCTTTGATGTAGTTTTCTGATTTTGGCTTGGTTTCATTTTGGGTTTTGTTCTGCTTGCTTCATTAACCATCTTGGATATATAGATTTTTAGATTTGAAAAAATTTCAATCATTTCTTTAAATATTTTTATCTCAGCCTCTCTATCCTTTTTTCTGTTGATTTCAAGTTCACACGTGATAAGCCACTGCAGTGGTCCTACAAATTCGTGATTCTCCTTGCCTTGTTATTTGGTTTTTGTTGTTATTGTCTTTTTCCTATTTTTCATTTTGCATAGTTTCTATTGGTATGTCATCAAGTTTAATAATCATTTCTAAAAAAATTTTTAACTGAAAAAAAAATGAGACTTCCCTGGTGATACAATGGTTAAGATCCCATACTGCCAATGGAGACGGCTCAGGTTTGATCCCTGGTCAGGCAACTAAGATCCCAGATGCCATGTGGCACAGCCAAAAGATTTTCTTTTCAAAATTTAATAATCATTTCTTCTGCAATATTTAATCTACCAATAATCTTATCAGTGAACTTTTCATCTCTGTGATTTATGATTTTTAGAAAAATGATTTGAGCTTTTTTATTTATAGCATAACTCTACTTGTTCAATCTTACACTAGATTTTTGAACATCTGGAATATAATTATAATAACTGTTTTAATGTCCTTGTCTGCTAAATCTAGCATCTGTTTCAGTTCTGGGTCCACTTTGATTGATTTAATTTTTATCCTCATTGTGGATCATATTCTCTTGCTTCTTTGCCTGCCTAATAATTTTTGATTGAGTGGCAGGCATTAAGAATTTTATCTTGCTGTGTGCTGGTTATTTTTGTATTCCTATAAATCTAATTAAGGTTCATACTTGGATGCAGTTCAGTTCAGTTCAGTTGCTCAGTCGTGTCTGACTCTTTGTGATCCCATGATCTGCAGCACACCAGGGCTCCCTGTCCATCACCAACTCCCGGAGTCCACCCAAACCCATGTCCATTGAGTCAGTGATGCCATCCAACCATCGCATCCTCTGTTGTCCCCTTCTCCTCTTGCCCTCAATCTTTCCCAGCAGCAGGGTCTTTTCAAATGAGTCAGCTCTTCGCATCAGGTGGCCAAAGTATTGGAGTTTCAGCTTCAACATCAGTCTTACCAATGAACACTCAGGACTGATCTCCTTTAGGATGGATAGGTTGGATCTCCTTGCAGTCCAAGGGACTCTCAAAAGTCTTCTCCAACACCACAGTTCAAAAGCATCAATTCCTCAGCGCTCAGTTTTCTTTATAGTCAGACTCTCACATCCATACATGACTACTGGAAAAATCATAGCCTTGACTAGACAGACCTTGTTGACAAAGTAATGTCTCTGCTTTTCAATATGCTGTATAGGTTGGTCATAACTTTCCTTCCAAGGAGTAAGCATCTTTTAATTTCATGGCTGCAATCACCATCTGAGGTGATTTTGGAGCCCAGAAAAATAAAGTCAGCCACTGTTTCCCCTTCTATTTGCCATGAAGTGATGGGACCAGATGCCATTATCTTAGTTTTCTGAATGTTGAGCTTTAAGCCAACTTTTTCACTCTCCCCTTTCACTTTCATCAAGAGGCTCTTTAGTTCTTCTTCACTTTCTGCCGTAAGTTGGTGTCATCTGCATTTCTGAGGTTATTGATATTTCTCTCAGCAGCCTTGATTCCAGCTTGTGCTTCTTCCAGCCCAGTGTTTTTCATGATGTACTCTGCATAGAAGTTAAATAAGCAGGGTGACAATATACAGCCTTGATGTACTCCTTTTCCTATTTGGAACCAGTCTATTGTTCCATGTCCAGTTCAAACTGGATGCAGTTAAATTATTGTAAAACTGATTTGTTTGGATCTAGCTTTTCTAATTTCTTAAACAGAGACCTGTCCAGTCCAAGGCTGCTGCTGCTGCTGCTAAGTCGCTTCAGTCGTGTCCAACTCTGTGTGACCCCATAGACAGCAGCCCACCAGGCTCCCCTGTCCATGGGATTTTCCAGGCAAGAGTACTGGAGTGGGGAACCATTGCCTTCTCCGAGTCCAAGGCTAATCATTCCCTATTTCTTAGGCAAGATCTTCCCAAGTGTTCTAGCCAGTGTACCCAGAATTATGAGCATTTTCATTTTGGCTGATGGCAACAGGAACTATTTCAGGCCCCACGTGAACACCAAGTATGGTCACTTCGATCTTTTCAAGAGTGTTCTTTCCTCGGCCTTTGGGAGGTTTTTCATATGCATGTGTTTATCAGTACTCTGCAGAATATTCAAAAGGACCATTTGGAGATCTCTGGAGTTGCCTTTCTGTGCAGCCTTCTTCTGTTTGGTTTTCTGTTCTGCAGACTTGAGCAGACTTTGCAGCCTCAGATTCCCTGCACTGTCATGCATAAGGCTACCTCATTTGTTTCCCATTTCTCAGAGAAAACCATTCTTCATTAACTGTTGTTCACTCTCTTGAAAGCCACTGTCTATCATTTTTAGGGTTTTCAACAAATGTTGCTGGGAAAATTAGACATACATACATTAAAGATAAAAAACATTGATCTATACCTAACATCTCTATAAGAATGAATTGATAAATTGCACCTCCTTAAAATTAAGAACTTCTTCTCTGTGAAAGCCACTATTAAAGAAATCAAAAGCCAAGTCACAGACTAGGAGAAAATATTTGCAAATCAGACATCTACAAAAGCACTGACATATCCAGAATATATAAAGAATTCTTGAAATACAGCCATAAGAAAAGAAACAGAAAATGCACAAAATATTTCTAAAGATATTCTGCCAAATAAGATATATAGATGGCAAATAAATGTGTGAAAAGATACTTAGCATTATTAGCTACTGGAGAAATGCAAACTGAAACCACCATGTGATACCACTATTGACCTAATAGAACAACTTAAGAAGCAAGCAAACAAATCCTCTTATTATCCTGGTGAGATCATAGAGCAACTGGAACTCTCAAATGTTGCTAATGAAAATGCAACTTTGAAAACAGTTTGTAGATTTCTTACCAAGTTAAATATACATTTACCATATGGCATGGCAATCTCACTCTTAGCAGGTAGGATTGACACGAAAATCTATTTTCATACAAGGGCCCATATGAAAATGTTTGTAACCACTTTATTCATAATTACCAAAAACTGGAACCAATAGAGATGTCTTTCAATAGAGGAAGAGACGAACAAGCTGTGATACATATAATGGAATATTAATCAGCAAACAAAGGAATAAACTGTTGGTGTATGTAACAGTGTGGATGAGTCTCAAATGCCCTGTACAAAATGAAGTAACTGGACATGAAAAAGAAGAGCGATTCCATTTATATGCTATTCTAGAAAAGTAAAACCTTAGGAATAGTAAAGATACCAGTGGTTGTTGGGTAGGGCCTGGAAGAGAGATTTGCTGTGAAGGACAAGCAGAAAGGTAGTTTGGAAGATGTAACTGTTCAGTTTCTCAGTTGTGTTGGTGCATTCGTCACAACTTTGCATTTGTCACAACTCACAGAACAGTAAACCCAAAAGAGTGAATACTACCTTATGTAAATCAAAAAATAAAATTAAAAAACCTACATACTGAATACTGAGACACCTACCACTTGTCCATGACTCAACTCCAAGAATACAAGCAAGTAGGCCTATTTCCCAAGGCTGGAGACTAGAGAATTCTTTTCTCTTGAGATATAAAAAGACTGAGTGGAGGACTAAGGGAATATTTGCATATACTGACATTTGATAATACTGAAACAGCTGGGAATCTGCTAGGAAACTCACATGGAGCCCTAGTCAATATGGCTTGACTTTACACACACATATTCCAAACAGCTACTTAATATAAAGAATCCATAGGCTATCAGGGGAACTAAGACAATGTAGAAAGTTTAAAAAAAATATATAAGCCTACATTTAATATCCTCAAAGAGCTAAGAGAAAATATTGACTCCATAAAAAATAATAAAAGACATTGAAACAATAAAGAATCATTCAGAACAGATCAGATGAGTCACTCAGTCATGTCTGACTCTTTGCGACCCCATGAATCACAGCACGCCAGGCCTCCCAGTCCATTACCAACCCCCGGAGTTCACCCAGACTCACGTCCATCGAGTCAGTGATGCCATCCAGCCATCTCATCCTCTGTCGTCCCTTCTCCTCCTGCCCCCAATCCCTCCCAGCATCAGAGTCTTTTCCAATGAGTTAACTCTTCGTATGAGGTGGTCAAAGTACTGGAGTTTCAGCTTTAGCATCATTCCTTCCAAAGAAATCCCAGGGCTGATCTCCTTTAGAATGGACTGGTTGGATCTCCTTGCAGTCCAAGGGACTCTCAAAAGTCTTCTCCAACACCACAGTTCAAAAGCATCAATTCTTCAGCACTCAGCCTTCTTCACAGTCCAACTCACATCCATACATGACCACTGGAAAAACCATAGCCTTGACTAGGTGAACCTTTGTTGGCAAAGTAATGTCTCTGCTTTTGAATATGCTATCTAGGTTGGTCATAACTTTCTTTCCAAGGTGTAAGCGTCTTTTAATTTCATGGCTGCAGTCACCATCTGCAGGGATTTTGGAGCCCAGAAAAATAAAGTCTGACACTGTTTCCACTGTTTCCCCATCTATTTCCCATGAAGTGATGGGACTGGATGCCATGATCTTTGTTTTCTGAATGTTGAGCTTTAAGCCAACCTTTTCACTCTCCACTTTCATTTTCATCAAGAGGCTTTTGAGTTCCTCTTCACTTTCTGCCATAAGGGTGGTGTCATCTGCATATCTGAGGTTATTGATATTTCTCCCGGCAATCTTAATTCCAGCTTGTGTTTCTTTCAGTCCAGCATTTCTCATGATGTACTCTGCATATAAGTTAAATAAGCAGGGTGACAATATACAGCTTTGACGTACTCCTTTTCCTATTTGGAACCAGTCTGTTGTTCCATGTCCAGTTCTAACTGTTGCTTCCTGACCTGCATACAGATTTCTCAAGAGGCAGATCAAGTGGTCTGGTATTCCCATCTCTTTCAGAATTTTCCACAGTTTATCGTGATCCACATAGTCAAAGGCTTTGGCATAGTCAACAAAGCAGAAATAGATGCTTTTCTGGAACTCTCTTGCTTTTTCCATGATGCAGCGGATGTTGGTAACTTGATCTCTGGTTCCTCTGCCTTTTCTAAAACCAGCTTGAATATCAGGAAGTTCATGGTTCACATATTGCTGAAGCCTGGCTTGGAGAATTTTGAGCATTACTTTACTAGCGTGTGAGATGAGTGCAACTGTGCGGTAGTTTGAGCATTCTTTGGCATGCCTTTCTTTGGGATTGGAATGAAAACTGACCTTTTCCAGTCCTGTGGCCACTGCTGAGTTTTCCAAATTTGCTGGCATATTGAGTGCAGCACTTTTACGGCATGATCTTTCAGGATTTGGAATAGCTCAACTGGAATTCCATCACCTCCACTAGCTTTGTTCATAGTGAAGCTTTCTGAGGCCCACTTGACTTCACATTCCAGGATGTCTGGCTCTAGGTCAGTGATCAAACCATCGTGATTATCTGGGTCGTGAAGATCTTTTTTGTATAGTTCTTCTGTGTATTCCTTCCATCTCTTCGTAATATCTTCTGCTTCTGTTAGGTCCATACCATTTCTGTCCTTTATCGAGCCCATCTTTGCATGAAATGTTCCTTTGGTATCTCTGATTTTCTTGAAGAGATCCCTAGTCTTTCCCATTCTGTTGTTTTCCTCTATTTCTTTGCACTGATCGCTGAAGAAGGCTTTCTTATCTCTTCTTGCTATTCTTTGGAACTCTGCATTCAGATGTTTATATCTTTCCTTTTCTCCTTTGCTTTTCACTTCTCTTCTTTTCACAGCTATTTGTAAGGCCTCCCCAGACAGCCATTTTGCTTTTTTGCATTTCTTTTCCATGGGAATGGTCTTGATCCCTGTCCAATGTCACAAACCTGTACAATGTCATGAACCTCATTTCATAGTTCATCAGGCACTCTATCTATCAGATCTAGGCCCTTAAATCTATTTCTTAGTTCACTGTATAATCATAAGGGATTTGATTTAGATCATACCTGAATGGTCTAGGAAATTTCCCTACTTTCTTCAATTTCAGTCTGAATTTGGCAATAAGGAGTTCATGGTCTGAGCCACAGTCAGCTCCTGGTCTTGTTTTTGCTGCCTGTATAGAGCTTCTCCATCTTTGGCTGCAAAGAATATAATCAATCTGATTTTGGTGTTGACCATCTGGTGATGCCCATATGTAGAGTCTTCTCTTGTGTTGTTGAGAGAGGGTGTTTGTTATGACCAGTGCATTTTCTTGGCAAAACTCTATTAGTCTTTGCCCTGCTTCATTCCATATTCCAAGGCCAAATTTGCCTGTTACTCCAGGTGTTTCTTGAGTTCCTACTTTTGCATTCCAGTCCTCTATAATGAAAAGGACATCTTTTTTGGGTGTTAGTTCTAAAGCTTCTTCAACGTTACTGGTTGGGTCATAGACTTGGATTACTGTGATATTGAATGGTTTGCCTTGGAAATGAACATAGATCATTCTGTCATTTTTGAGATTGCATCCAAGTACTGCATTTCGGACTCTTTTGTTGACCATGATGGCTACTCCATTTCTTCTGAGGGATTCCTGCCCACAGTAGTAGATACAATGGTCATCTGAGTTAAATTCCGGGGAAGGCAATGGCACCCCACCCCAGTACTTTTGCCTGGAAAATCCCATGGATGGAGGAGCCTGGTAGGCTCCAGTCCGTGGGGTCGCTAAGAGTCAGACACGACTGAGCGACTTCACTTTGACTTTTCACTTTCATGCATTGGAGAAGGAAATGGCAACCCACTCCAGTGTTCTTGCCTGGAGAATCCCAGGGACACGGGAGCCTGGTGAGCTTCCGTCTATGGGGTCGCACAGAGTCGGACACGACTGAAGCGACTTAGCAGCAGCAGCAGCAGAGTTAAATTCACCCATTCCAGTCCATTTCAGTTCTCTGATTCCTAGAATGTCAACATTCACTCTGGCCATCTCTTGTTTGACCACGTCCAATTTGCCTTGATTCACGGACCTAACATTCCAGGTTCCTATGCAATATTGCTCTTTACAGCATCGGACCTTGCTTCTATCACCAGTCACATCCACAGCTGGGTATTCTTTTTGCTTTGGCTCCATCCCTTCATTCTTTCTGGAGTTATTTCTCCACTGATCTCCAGTAGCATATTGGGCCCCTACTGACCTGGGAAGTTTCTCTTTCAGTATCCTATCATTTTGCCTTTTCATACTGTTCATGGGGTTCTCAAGGCAAGAATACTGAAGTGGTTTGCCATTCCCTTCTCCAGTGGACCACATCCTGTCAGATCTCTCCACTAGGACCCGACCATCTTGGGTTGCCCCACGGGCATGGCTTAGTTTCATTGAGTTAGACAAGGCTGTGGTCCTAGTGTGATTAGATTGACTGGTTTTCTGTGAGTATGGTTTCAGTGTGTGTGCCCTCTGATGCCCTCTTGCAACACCTACCATCTTACTTGGGTTTCTCTTACATTGGGTATGGGGTATCTCTTCACGGCTGATCCAGCAAAGCACAGCCATTGATCCTTACCTTGGACAAGGGATATCTCCTCATTAGATTTTAAAAACAGGGTAGTAGAGACTTCTCTGATGGTTCGTGGCTGAGATTTCATGTTCCTAATGAGGGAGGCCCAGGTTTGATCCCTGGTCAGGGAACTGGATCCCACACGCCACCACTAATGATCACACAAGCCCCACTGAAGATCAAAGATCCTCCAAGCCACAATGAAGACCTGGTGCAGCCAAATAAATAATTATAAATAAATATTTTTTTAAAAAAAACAGAGTAGACAAAATAAAAAATATTGGAAGAGCTGGAAGATAAATGGAGGAATAGCTCCCAGAAAGCAGAATTTGAGATAAATAAACAGTAAAGAAAAATTTTGGAAAAGTGTATGATTAATTCAAACCTCCACATTCAAATAATACATAATATGGAAAAGGAGAACAAAGAAAACACAGGTGAGGAGATTTGGGCAATAAAAATTACAAAATAATTTCCTAGGATTGAAATGATAAACCAAGCAAAATGAACAAGAAAGGGTTCAAGCAAAGAACATCATAATAGTTTAAACACCAGAGGATTTTTTTTTAGTCTAGAAAGCTTTTAGGGAAAAAGGATTTATTAATTCAAAAGATAAAGAATTATAACAACATTAGACTTTGTATCAGAGATATTGGAAGCTGGAAGACAATGGAGCAATACCTTCAGAATTGTGGGGGGGAATATTATGATTCATATCCAGGCAATCTATCAGAAGTATAACGGTAATAAAAAACACATTTTCAAACATTCAAGGTCACAGAAATGTTATTGAGAGGGTTAATAGGTAGGAAAATCAGAGGTCCCCAGGCAGCAGGAGGAAATAAACTGCAAATAGCAGACTTATTTTTCCCTTCTCTGTTGACAATACCTGGTTCCACCTGAACTCAACTTTTCTCAAACCTTGAGCTGACTATTGCCTTTTTCTTATGGAAATGTTTTTCTTAAGCTAGGTTAATAAAACTATGTATTTGCTTTGAAATCTGCATTTCTTCAAATCCTTTCAGCCTAAGACTAACCCTTTTTTCTTTTCTCAAACCTTGGGCTAATAATGGCTCAACAAATCAGTATTCATATCAATTGGTATTTCCCTTACCTGATTAGCAGCTCCCTAACAGCCATAAAACACCTTGTTAAAAACTAGCAGAGGCCACAGGACTGGAAAAGGTCAGTTTTCATTTCAATCCCAAAGAAAGGCAATGCCAAAGAAAGTTCAAACTATCGCACAATTGCACTCACCTCACACACTAGGAAAGTAATGCTCAAAATTCTGTTTTGAAAACAGAAAAAAAAAAAAAGAAAATTCAATAGTATGTGAACCGTGAACTTCCAGATGTTCAAGCTGGATTTAGAAAAGCCAGAGGAACCAGAGATCAAATCGCCAACATCCACTGGATCATCAAAAAAGCAAAAGAGTTCCAGAAAAACATCTACTTCTGCTTTATTGACTACACCAAAGCCTTTGAGTGTGTGGATCACAACAAATTGTGGAAAATTCTTAAAGAGATGGGAATACCAGACCACCTGACCTGCTTCCTGAGAAATCTGTATGCAGGTCAAGAAGCAACAGTTAGAACTGGACATGAAACACAGACTGGTTCAAAATGGGGAAAGGAGTACAGGAAAGCTGTATATTGTCACCCTGCTGGTTTAACGTCTATGCAGAGTACATCATGAGAAACGCTGCGCTGGAAGAAGCACAAGCTGGAATCAAGATTGCCGGGAGAAATATCAATAACCTTAGATATGCAGATGACACCACCCTTATGGCAGAAAGTGAAGAAGAACCTCTTGATGAAAGTGAAAGAAGAGAGTGAAAAAGTTGGCTTAAAACTCAACATTCAGAAAACTAAGATCATGGCATCTGGTCCCATCACTTCATGGCAAATAGATGAGGAAATAATGGAAACAGTGGCTTTATTTTTCTGGGCTCCAAAACCACTGCAGATGGTGACTGCAGCCATGAAATTAAAAGATCCTTGCTTCTTGGAAGAAAAGCTATTACCAACCTAGACACCATATTAAAAAGCAGAGACATTAATTTAGCAACAAAGATCCATCTAGTCAAAGCTATGGTTTCTCCAGTAGTCATGTATGGATGTGACAGTTGGACTATAAAAAAGCTGAGCACTGAAGAACTGATGCTTTTGAATTGTGGTGTTGGAGAAGACTCTTGAGAGTCCCTTGGACTGCAAGGAGATCCAACCAGTCCATCCTAAAGGAAATCAGTCCTGAGTGTTCATTGGTAGGACTGATGCTGAAGCTGAAACTCCAATACTTGGGCCACCTGATGGGAAGAACTGACTCACTGGGAAAGACCCTGATGCTGGGAAAGATTGAAGGCAGGAGTAAAAGGGGACGACAGAGGATGAGATGGTTGGATGACATCACTAACTCAATGGACATGAGTTTGGATAAACTCTGGGAGTTGGTGATGGACAGAGAAGCCTGGCATGCTTCAGTCCATGGGGTCACAAGGAATTGGACACAACCGGGCAACTGAACCGAACTGAAAAACTAGCAAGAGGGCACTCTTTTCTGTCCTCTTCTATGTCTATGTCTCCAGCCACCCATCCTCGCGCCCCTCTCCCCCCCCCCCCCCCCCCCTCTTCTGAGTCAACTCTTTCATAGGTGGCCAACCTTTTGCTCTCTCCTTTTCAAAGGCTTTTGAGTTCCTCTTCACTTTCTGCCATAAGGGTGGTGTCATCTGCATATCTGAGGTTATTGATATTTCTCCCGGCAATCTTGATTCCAGCTTGTGTTTCTTTCAGTCCAGTGTTTCTCATGATGTACTCTGCATATAAGTTAAATAAGCAGGGTGACAATATATAGCCTTGACGTACTCCTTTTCCTATTTGGAACCAGTCCATGTCCAGTTCTAACTGTTGCTTCCTGACCTGCATACAGATTTCTCAAGAGGCAGGTCAGATGGTCTGGTATTCCCATCTCCTTCAGAATTTTCCACAGTTTATTGTGATCCACTTTTAATAAAACTTGGCTACACAAAAAGCTTCAAGTTCTCGAGGCTCATCTCTGGCCTCCAGCCGAATTCCTCTCCTCCAGAAGTCATGAATCCTGGTTTAGCACACAGCTCATAGCCACAGTCTTTCATTACTTGCCAATCAAGTAACAGTCACTATTTCTCAGGAAGCTACTGGATAATACAATGCAACAAAATAAGCAAGTAAACAAGGAAAACAAAGAGAGCAAATGTAAAGAACAGGGGATCTATGAGAAGAGTGAAGCAGAGAGGAATCCCAGGATGCTTTGTCTCCAATAGGCCAGGTCACATCAGTCAGAATAGGAGTGAAATGAAAGTGAAAGTTGCTCAGTTGTGTCCACCTCTTTGAGACCCCATGAACTATACAATCCATGGAATTCTCCAGGCCAGAATACAGGAGGGGCTGGCTGTTCCCTTCTCCAGGGGATCTTCCCGATCCAGGGATTGACCCAGGTCTCTTGTATTGCAGGCGGATTCTGTATCAATTGAGCCACCAGGGAAGCCCAAGAATCCTGGAGTGGGTAGTCTATCCCTTTTCTAGCAGATCTTCCCAACCCAGGAATCAAACTGGGGTCTCCTGCATTGCAGGTGGATTTTCACCAGCTGAGTTACCAGGGAACCCTGTAGAATAGGAGAGGGTAGAAGAATTGAAGAATTATGTCCCCAGGGCAAAACACACTAGACTTGATAGGTTACCTGTTATGTATTCCCTTCTAGAAAAGTAGTTAAAAATAGCATCATGGGGATTTTCTGGGTAGTGAAGTGGTTACGAATCTGCCTGTCAATGCAAGGGACAGGGGTTCCATTCCTGCTCTCGGAAGATTCCACGTGTCCTGGGGTAATTCAGCCTGCTGCCACAACTACTGATCCTGAGCTCCATGACAATAGAAACCACCACCACAATAAACCCAGCACACTGCAACTAGAGAAAGCCCAAGCACAGCAATGCATTCTAATTCAGCCAGTAAATAAATAGCATCCTGGGTTTTGTAGTTCTTGTGAAGAGTTTGAGCAGAATTTATGATGGAAACATGAAAAAAAGCAAGTAAAAAGGAAGTAAATGTCAAATCTAAGGGAATACAAAGTTTCATAAAAAAAACAAGATATAGTTGTAGAATAAGATTTTGCTCAGGTGTGAATGATACTTTTCATGGTGATGAAAATGTAACACTACTAATTTTATTTAAAAGTTATACAAGATGGAAGAAGCTGAGGGCTGGGGTGGTCTCATAAGAGTTCCAATGCTCATCTTTCATACCAAGAAATCAGCGATCAATGCCTAAAACTGAAAAATCAAAATGAGAACAGCATTTAAAATTATATAAGTAATTGTCAGAAGAAACAGCTAAAAAGGAAAAAAAGTGAAGAGGGTGTTTCTGAGAAACCCAACTCAGGTATTAGAGCAAGGAGGTACTGTTTTTTATTAGATGTGTTCAGTTTTTTTAAGTTTCATGTGTGTTTTACTTTTATAAAAATAGAATTTAAACATTTTTAACTGAAATTGCTGTTGTGAGAATGTCAGTCAGTGTGGAAGGCTGCAGTGTAAAATTTTTGGAGAAAAGGGAAAGCTGTTTTCTATTTTTCAAATCTACCTAGACATAGACCTAGCTCTGTTAGTTATCTAGAAGGAAAGAAGCTCAGCATGAATCTTAAGTTTCAGACCTCCTTCTTATAGCATTGTTTCTTTAAAGGATGCAAACTTTGCCTTTTAAAGCTTTCTTTTTAACTCTTTTCTTTTTTGTAGTCTCTTAAAATAGAATTTTTTTCTGCCAACACAGTCACCAATAATATTTTGCTGCCCTAGACAGCTGACCACCAGCCTATATAATAAGATTGGCCCTGACACTATGAAACTGACATAACTAAATGTCATGATAGATAGGAAAATGTGGAATCAGATTTTAGTAAAGTCAGCTCTTAGTCTCTCCAGAAAAGAACTCATCCCTCAGAAAAGGTCCTAGAACGACATCCTGAGGTTGAAGTCCTTTGCCAAAGCCCATGATGCTTCAGTAGTAAAGAGCTTTGTATAAACGCTTGGTTGAGTTGTCAATTTTATGGGAACCAAAGATACTGCTCAAGAAACTCCAGGGCTGGCTAAAACACCTCATACCCTCAGGACAGTGACTAATGAAATAAAAACATGTCTGTGAAAGTCTGCAAGGAACTTAGAGGCAAATTAATTCTGACTTGTGTGACATTTGTTGACTCAGATGTCTGTGAACTTTCTATTGTATCAAGTACCTTACTACCCAGAAACAATGGACATAATTAGGTTAATTTAGGACAGGTAAACCAGGTGAAGAAAATTTCCATCAACTTTTACTTGTAGATGGTATAGAAACAGGACTTTTAAAAAAGCAGACTATCAGAGGAGCTAAGATGGCAGAAGAATAGGACAGGGAGAACACTTTCTCCTCCACAAATTCATCACAAGAACATTTAAACACTGAGTAAATTCCACGAAACAACTTCTGAATGCCGGGAGAGGACATCAGGCACTCAGAAAAGCAACCCATTGTCTTCAAAAGAAGAGAGAAGAAATCCAGCTCCATCCAGCAGAACACCTACACAAGCTTCCTTAACCAAGAAACCTTGACAAGCCACCTGTAAAAATCCACACACAGTGAGGAAACACCACAATAAAGAGAACTCCACAAACTGCAAGAATACAGTAAGGACACCCCAAACTCAGCAATTTAAACAAGATGAATAGACAGAGGAATACCCAAGAGGTAAAGGAACAGGATAAATGCCCACCAAACCAAACAAAAGAGAAAGAGATAGCAAATCTACCTGATAAAGAATTCCGAATTGTGATAGTGAAATTAATCCAAAATCTGGAAATCAAAATGGAATCACAGATAAATAGCCTGGAGAAAAGCATTGAGAAGATGCAAGAAAGGTTTAACAAGGACCTAGAAGAAATAAAAAAGAGTCAATATATAATGAATAATGCAAGAAATGAGATCCAAAACACTCTGGAGGCAACAAATAGTAGAATAACAGAGGCAGAAGATAGAATTAGTGAATTAGAAGATAGAATGGTAGAAATAAATGAATCAGAGGAGAAAAAAGAAAAATGAATTAAAAGAAATGAGGACAATCTCAGAGACCTCCAGGACAATATTAAACGCTACAACATTCGAATCATAGGAGTCCCAGAAGAAGAAGACAAAAAGAAAGACCATGAGAAAATACTAGAGGAGATAAGAGTTGAAAACTTCCCTAAAATGGGGAAGGAAATAATCACTCAAGTCCAAGAAACCCAGAGAGTCCCAAACACGATAAACCCAAGGCGAAACACCCCAAGACACATATTAGTCAAATTAACAAAGATCACACACAAAGAACAAATATTAAAAGCAGCAAGGGAAAAACAACAAATAACACACAAGGGAATTCCCATAAGGATAACAGCTGATCTTTCAATAGAAACTCTCCAAGCCAGGAGGGAATGGCAAGACATATTTAAAGTGATGAAAGAAAATAACCTACCGCCCAGATTATTGTACCCAGCAAGGATCTCATTCAAATATGAAGGAGAAATTAAAAGCTTTGAGGACAAGCAAAAGCTTAGAGAATTCAGCACCACCAAACCAGCTCTCCGACAAATACTAAAGGACATTCTCTAGACAGGAAACACAAAAAGGGTGTATAAATTCGAACCCAAAACAATAAAGTAAACGGCAACGGGATCCTACTTATCAATAATTACCTTAAACGTAAATGGGTTGAATGCCCCAACCAAAAGACAGAGACTGGCCGAATGGATACAAAAACAAGACCCCTACATATGTTGTCTACATGAGACCCATCTCAAAACAGAGGACACATACAGACTGAAAGTGAAGGGCTGGAAAAAGATTTTCCATGCAAATAGGGACCAAAAGAAAGCAGGAGTAGCAATACTCGTATCAGATAAAATAGACTTTAAAACAAAGGCTGTGAAAAGAGACAAAGAGGTCACTACATAATGATCAAAGGATCAATCCAAGAAGAAGATATAACAATTATAAATATATATGCACCCAACATAGGAGCACCACAATATGTAAGACAAATACTAACAAGTATGAAAGGAGAAATCAACAATAACACAATGATAGTGGGAGACTTTAATACCCCACTCACACCAATGGATAGATCAACTAAACAGAAAATTAACAAGGAAACACAAACTTTAAAGGATACAATAGACCAGTTAGACCTAATTGATATCTATAGGACATTTCATCCCAAAACAATGAATTTCACTTTTTTCTCAAGCGCACACGGAACCTTCTCCAGGATAGATCACATCCTGGGCCATAAGTCTAGCCTTTGGTAAGTTCAGAAAAGTTGAAATCATTCCAAGCATCTTTTCTGACCACAATGCAGTAAGATCAAATCTCAATAACAGTAGAAAAACTATTAAAAATTCCAACATATGGAGGCTGAACAACACGCTGCTGAATAACCAACAAATCACAGAAGAAATCAAAAAAGAAATCAAAATCTGCATAGAAATGAATGAAAATGAAAACACAACAACCCAAAACCTGTGGGACACTGTAAAAGCAGTCCTAAGGGGAAAGTTCATAGCAATACAGGCATACCTCAAGAAACAAGAAAAAAGTCAACTAAATAATCTAACTCTACACCTAAAGCAACTAGAAAAGGAAGAAATTCAGAACCCCAGGGTTAGTAGAAGGAAAGAAATCTTAAAAATTAGGGCAGAAATAAATGCAAAAGAAACAAAAGAGACCATAGCAAAAATCAACAGAGCCAAAAGCTGGTTCTTTGAAAGGGTAAATAAAATTGACAAACCATTAGCCAGACTCATCAAGAAACAAAGGGAGAAAAATCAAATCAACAAAATTAGAAATGAAAATGGAGAGATCACAACAGACAACACAGAAATACAAAGGATCATAAGAGACTACTATCAACAATTATATGGCAATAAAATGGACAACGTGGAAGAAATGGACAAATTCTTAGAAAAGTACAACTTTCCAAAACTGGATCAGGAAAAAATAGAAAATCTTAACAGACCCATCACAAGCATGGAAATTGAAACTGTAATCAGAAATCTTCCAGCAAACAAAAGCCCAGGTCCAGACGGCTTCACAGCTGAATTCTACCAAAAATTTAGAGAAGAGCTAACACCTATCCCACTCAAACTCTTCGAGAAAATTGAAGAGGAAGGCAAACTTCCAAACTCATTCTATGAGGCCACCATCACCCTAATACCAAAACCTGACAAAGATGCCACAAAAAAAGAAAACTACAGGCCAATATCACTGATGAACATAGATGCAAAAATCCTTAATAAAATTCTAGCAATCAGAATCCAACAACACATTAAAAAGATCATACACCATGACCAAGTGGGCTTTATCCCAGGAATGCAAGGATTCTTCAATATCCGCAAATCAATCAACATAATACATCACATTAACAAATTGTAAAATAAAAACCATTTATTATCTCAATAGATGCAGAGAAAGCCTTTGACAAAGTTCAACATCCATTTATGATAAAAACTCTCCAGAAAGCAGGAATAGAAGGAACATACCTCAACATAATAAAAGCTATACATGAGAAACCCACAGCAAACATTATCCTCAATGGTGAAAAATTGAAAGCATTTC
This sequence comes from Tragelaphus eurycerus, assembly GCA_935064755.1. Taxonomy (NCBI): domain Eukaryota; kingdom Metazoa; phylum Chordata; class Mammalia; order Artiodactyla; family Bovidae; genus Tragelaphus; species Tragelaphus eurycerus. Next base: position 665,383 of record CAKXYN010000145.1, read on the forward strand.
CTCTAAAGTCAGGAACAAGACAAGGGTGCCCACTTTCACCATTACTTTTGGAAGTTTTGGCCACAGCAATCAGAGCAGAAAAAGAAATAAAAGGAATCCAAATTGGAAAAGAAGAAGTAAAACTCTCATTGTTTGCAAATGACATGATCCTCTACATAGAAAACCCTAAAGATTCCACCAGAAAGTTACTAGAACTAATTAATGAATATAGTAAAGTTGCAGGATATAAAATCAACACACAGAAATCCCTTGCATTCCTGTACACTAATAATGAGAAAATAGAAAGAGAAATTAAGGAAACAATTCCATTCACCATTGCAATGAAAAGAATAAAATACTTGGGAATATATCTTCCTAAAGAAACCAAAAACCTATATATAGAAAACTATAAAACACTGGTGAAAGAAATCAAAGAGGACACTAATAGATGGAGAAATATACCATGTTCATGGATTGGCAGAATCAATATAGTGAAAATGAGTATACTACCCAAAGCAATTTATAGATTCAATGCAATCCCCATCAAGCTACCAACGGTATTCTTCACAGAGCTAGAACAAATAATCTCTCAATTCGTATGGAAATACAAAAAACCTCGAATAGCCAAAGCTATCTTGAGAAAGAAGAATGGAACTGGAGGAATCAACCTGCCTGACTTCAGGCACTACTACAAAGCCACAGTCATCAAGACAGTATGGTACTGGCACAAAGACAGAAATATACATCAATGGAACAAAATAGAAAGCCCAGAGATAAATCCATGCACCTATGGACACCTTATCTTTGACAAAGGAGGCAAGAATATACAATGGATTAAAGACAATCTCTTTAACAAGTGGTGCTGGGAAAACTGGTCAAACACTTGTAAAAGAATGAAACTAGAGCACTTTCTAACACCACACACAAAAATAAACTCAAAATGGATTAAAGATCTAAACGTAAGACCAGAAACCATAAAACTCCTAGAGGAGAACATAGGCAAAACACTCTCTGACATACATCACAGCAGGATCCTCTATGACCCACCTCCCAGAATATAGGAAATAAAATAAAAAATAAACAAATGGGACCTAATTAAACTTAAAAGCTTCTGCACAACGAAGGAAACTATAAGCAAGGTGAAAAGACAGCCTTCAGAATGGGAGAAAATAATAGCAAATGAAGCAACAGACAAACAACTAATCTCAAAAATATACAAGCAACTCCTACAGCTCAATTCCAGAAAAATAAATGACCCAATCAAAAAATGGGCCAAAGACCTAAACAGACATTTCTCCAAAGAAGACATACAGATGGCTAACAAACACATGAAAAGATGCTCAACATCACTCATTATCAGAGAAATGCAAATCAAAACCACTATGAGGTACCATTTCACGCCAGTCAGAATGGCTGCGATCCAAAAGTCTACAAGCAGTAAATGCTGGAGAGGGTGTGGAGAAAAGGGAACCCTCTTACACTGTTGGTGGGAATGCAAACTAGTACAGCCACTATGGAGAACAGTGTGGAGATTCCTTAAAAAACTGGGAATAGAACTGCCTTATGATCCAGCAATCCCACTGCTGGGCATACACGCTGAGAAAACCAGAACTGAAAGAGACACATGTACCCCAGTGTTCATCGCAGCACTGTTTATAATAGCCAGGACATGGAAGCAACCTAGATGTCCATCAGCAGATGAATGGATAAAGAAAGCTGTGGTATATATATACCATGGAGTATTACTCAGCCATTAAAAAGAATACATTTGAATCAGTTCTAATGAGGTGGATGAAACTGGAGCCTATTATACAGAGTAAAGTAAGCCAGAAAGAAAAACACCAATACAATATACTAATGCATATATATGGAATTTAGAAAGATGGTAACAATAACCCTGTTTATGAGACAGCAAAAGAGACACTGATGTATAGAACAGTCTTTTGGACTCTGGTAGAGGGAGAGGGTGAGACGATTTGGGAGAATAGCATTGAAATATGTATAATATCATATATGAAACGAGTCACCAGTCCAGGTTCGATGCATAATACTGGATGCTTGGGGCTGGTGCACTGGGACAACCCAGAGGGATGGTATGGGGAGGGAGGAGGGAGGAGGGTTCAGGATGGGGAACACATGTATAACTGTGGCAGATTCATTTTGATATATGGGAAAAACCAATACAATATTGTAAAGTTAAAAAAAAAAAAAAAACAGACTATCAATCTATGCATTTAACATTCATTGTGATTTTGTCACAAATTTGGCCTTACTTTTCCATCTTATGTATTGCTGAACTTTTTTTTCTGAATTTCACTTTTTTCTTCCTGGTCTTCTGAAATGATTTTTTTTTTTTCATTTCACTTTTTCTTTCCTATCCTGATTTGGAAAATACAATTTTTTGCCATTTTTTGTTGAGGTATAGTTGATTTAAATATTATATTAGTTTCAGGCATACAATGTAGTGATTGAAAAATGTTTACATATTGTACTTCAATTATAGTTATTATAAAAATTCACTGTATTCCCCGTGCTGTGCAATATATCCTTGTATCTTATTTATTTTATACTTAGTGTTTGTACCTCTTAATCCCCTACTGCTATCATGCCCCTCCCCCTTCCCCTCTCCCTTCTGGTAACCACTAGTGTGTTCTCTATATCTGTGCATCTGTTTCTTTTTTGTTATATTCACTGGTATTATTTTTTAGATTTCATATATAAGTGATAACATATAGTAAAGAAAATACATATTTTATATTTAGTCTTCAAGCTTTTGTCCTTGAAATTTTCAACATGGTTACATTTAAAATTTACATTAATCAATATCTTTTTTTTAAATTAAATTTTATTTTGCTTAACTTTACAATATTGTATTGCTTTTGCCAAACATCAAGATGGATCCGCCACAAGTATACATGTGTTCCCCATCCTGAACCCTCCTCCCTCCTCCCTCCCCATACCATCCCTCTGGGTCGTCCCAGTGCACCAGCCCCAGGCATCCGTTATCAGGCATGGTACCTGGACAGGCGACTCATTTCAGATATATTATACATGCTGCTGCTAAGTCACTTCAGTCGTGTCCGACTCCGTGTGACCCCATAGACGTCAGCCCACCAGGCTCTCCTGCCCCTGGGATTCTCCAGGCAAGAAAACTGGAGTGGGTTGCCATTTCCTTCTCCAATGCATGAAAGCGAAAAAGTGAAAGTGAAGTCGCTCAGTCGTGTCCGACTCTTAGCGACCCCATGGACTGCAGCCCACCAGGCTCCTCCATCCATGGGATTTTCCAGGCAAGAGTACTGGAGTGGGGTGATTTCAATGCTATTCTCCCAAATCATCCCACCCCTCTCCCGTTCCCAGAGTCCAAAAGTCTGTTCTATACATCAGTGTCTCTTTTGCTGTCTCGTATACAGGGTTATTGTTACCATTTTTCTAAATTCCATATATATGCGTAAGTATACTGTATTTGTGTTTTTCTTTCTGGCTCACTTCACTCTGTATAATAGGCTTCAGTTACATCCACCTCATTAGAGCTGATTCAAATGTATTCTTTTTAATGGCTGAGTAATACTCTATTGTGTATATGTACCACCGCTTTCTTATCCATTCATCTGCTGATGGACATCTAGGTTGCTTCCATGTCCTGGCTATTATAAACAGTGCTTTTGTATCCATTCGGCCAGTCTCTGTCTTTTGGTTGGGGCGTTCAACCCATTTACATTTAAGGTAATTATTAATGACTGTTTGGGGAGGCCTTGCAAATGGCTGTGAAAAGAAGAGAAGCGAAAAGCAAAGGAGAAAAGGAAAGATATAAACATCTGAATGCAGAGTTCCAAAGAATAGCAAGAAGAGATAAGAAAGCCTTCTTTAGCGATCAATGCAAAGAAATAGAGGAAAACAACAGAATGGGAAAGACTAGGGATCTCTTCAAGAAAATCAGAGATACCAAAGGAACATTTCATGCAAAGATGGGCTCGATAAAGGACAGAAACGGTATGGACCTAACAGAAGCAGAAGATATTAAGAAGAGGTGGCAAGAATACACAGAAGAACTGTACAAAAAAGAGCTTCGCTACCTAGATAATCATGATGGTGTGATCACTGACCTAGAGCCAGACATCCTGGAATGTGAAGTCAAGTGGGCCTCAGAAAGCTTCACTATGAACAAAGCTAGTGGAGGTGATGGAATTCCAGTTGAGCTATTCCAAATCCTGAAAGATGATGCTGTGAAAGTGCTGCACTTAATACGCCAGCAAATTTGGAAAGCTCAGCAGTGGCCACAAGATTGGAAAAGGTCAGTTTTCATCCCAATCCCAAAGAAAGGCAATGCCAAAGAGTGCTCAAACTACCACAAAATTGCACTCATCTCACACGCTAGTAAAGTAATGCTCAAAATTCTCCAAGCCAGGCTTCAGCAATATGTGAACCGTGAACTTCCTGATGTTCAAGCTGGATTTAGAAAAGGCAGAGGAACCAGAGATCAAATTGCCAACATCTGCTGGATCATGGAAAAAGCAAGAGAGTTCCAGAAAAACATCTATGTCTGCTTTATTGACTATGCCAAAGCTTTTGACTGTGTAGATCACAATAAACTGTGGAAAATTCTGAAAGAGATGGGAATACCAGACCACCTGATCTGCCTCTTGAGAAATCTGTATGCAGGTCAGGAAGCAACAGTTAGAACTGGTCATGGAACAACAGACTGGTTCCAAATCAGAAAAGGCGTACGTCAAGGCTGTATATTGTCACCATGTTTATTTAACTTATATGCACAGTACATTATGAGAAGTGCTGGACTGGAAGAAACACAAGCTGGAATCAAGACTGCCGGGAGAAATATCAATAACCTCAGATATGCAGATGATACCAGCCTTATGGCAGAAAGTGAAGAGGAACTCAAAAGCCTCTTGATGAAAGTGAAAGTGGAGAGTGAAAAGGTTGGCTTAAAGCTCAACATTCAGAAAACGAAGATCATGGCATCTGGTCCCATCACTACATGGGAAATAGATGGAGAAACAGTGGAAACAGTGTCAGACTTTCTTTTTCTGGGCTCCAAAATCACTGCAGATGGTGACTGCAGCCATGAAATTAAAAGACGCTTACTCCTTGGAAGGAAAGTTATGACCAACCTAGATAGCATATTCAAAAGCAGAGACATCACTTTGCCAAGAAAGGTTCGCCTAGTCAAGGCTATGGTCTTTCCTGTGGTCATGTATGGATGTGAGAGCTGGACTGTGAAGAAGCCTGAGCACCGAAGAATTGATGCTTTTGAACTGTGCTGTTGGAGAAGACTCTTGAGAGTCCCTTGGACTGCAAGGAGTTCCAACCGGTCCATTCTGAAGAAGATCAGACCTGGGATTTCTTTGGAAGGAATGATGCTCAAGCTGAAACTCCAGTATTTTGGCCACCTCATGTGAAGAGTTGACTCATTAGAGAAGACTCTGATGCTGGGAGGGATTGGGGGCAGGAGCAGAAGGGGACGCCAGAGGATGAGAGGGCTGGATGGCATCACTGACTCGATGGATGTGAGTCTGAGTGACATCCAGGAATTGGTGATGGACAGGGAGGCCTGGCGTGCTGCGGTTCATGGGGTTGCAAAGAGTCGGACACGACTGAGCAACTGATCTGATCTGATTGATAAGTATGATCCCGTTGCCGTTAACTTTATTGTTTTGGGTTCGAATTTATACACCCTTTTTGTGTTTCCTGTCTAGAGAATGTCCTTTAGTATTTGTTGGAGAGCTGGTTTGGTGGTGCTGAATTCTCTAAGCTTTTGCTAGTCTGCAAAGGTTTTGATTTCTCCTTCATATTTGAATGAGATCCTTCCTGGGTACAATAATCTGGGCTGTAGGTTATTTTCTTTCATCACTTTAAGTATGTCTTGCCATTCCCTCCTGGCTTGGAGAGTCTCTATTGAAAGATCAGCTGTTATCCTTATGGGAATTCCCTTGTGTGTTATTTGTTGTTTTTCCCTTGCTGCTTTTAATATTTGTTCTTTGTGTGTGATCTTTGTTAATTTGATTAATATGTGTCTTGGGGTGTTTCGCCTTGGGTTTATCCTGTTTGGGACTCTCTGGGTTTCTTGGACTTGAGTGATTATTTCCTTCCCCATTTTAGGGAAGTTTTCAACTCTTATCTCCTCTAGTATTTTCTCATGGTCTTTCTTTTTGTCTTCTTCTTCTGGGACTCCTATGATTCGAATGTTGTAGCATTTAATATTGTCCTGGAGGTCTCTGAGATTGTCCTCATTTCTTTTAATTCATTTTTCTTTTTTCTCCTCTGATTCATTTATTTCTACCATTCTATCTTCTAATTCACTAATTCTATCTTCTGCCTCTGTTATTCTACTATTTGTTGCCTCCAGAGTGTTTTGGATCTCATTTATCGCATTATTCATTATATATTGACTCTTTTTTATTTCTTCTAGGTCCTTGTTAAACCTTTCTTGCATCTTCTCAATGCTTTTCTCCAGGCTATTTATCTGTGATTCCATTTTGATTTCCAGATTTTGGATTAATTTCACTATCATTATTCAGAATTCTTTATCCGGTAGATTTGCTATTTCTTCCTCTTTTGTTTGGTTTGGTGGGCATTTATCCTGTTCCTTTACCTGCTGGGAATTCTTCTGTCTCTTCATCTTGTTTAAATTGCTGAGTTTGGAGTGTCCTTACTGTATTCTTGCAGTTTGCGGAGTTCTCTTTATGGTGGCATTCCCTCACATATGTGGGTTTGTACAGGTGGCTTGTCAAGGTCTCTTGGTTAGGGAAGCTTTCGTCGGTGTTCTGGTGGATGGAGCTGGATTTCTTCTCTCTGGAGTGCAATGGAGTGTCTAGTAATGAGTTATGAGATGTCTATGATTTTGGGGTCACTTTGGGTAGCCTGTATATTGGCTTGGTTTCAGTGTAGGTTTGGAGGCATTTGATAAGCTCCTGTCAATTAATGTACATTAATCAATATCTTTACCTGCCTACTGTATAACATAAAAGTTTAGGATGCTTTAATCCATATATTTTCCCACTCTCTAAATAATAGACAGAAGTCTATTGTTTTATTTTCAATCACTTCTGACCCATTCACCTACTTACATTCAGTATTTGTCCAGTCTTTTAGCTCTATATTATTTATGATGACTCCCTCACAATTTAGACATTATTGTTTTATACTCTCAATAGTGAGTAGATTTGGTGATATATTTATGATTTTATTTATATGCCATTTTTCCCCAAAGCTCAGATCTTTTTTGGAGATTTCTTCCTTCCAGTTGAAAAACACCCTTTGGAAATTCCATAAGTGAGTATTTGTTGCTATTAAATTCTTTCAATTTTATTATACAGAAAATATTTTCCTCTTGTTTCTGAAAGACAATTTTGCAAGGAACACAATTTTTATTTTACAGTTGTTTTCTGTAAGTACTTTGAATATTTTAATATTCTACTTTCTTCAGTCTTCGTTGCTATTGATGACTCGGCATTCAATCTAGTCATTATTCCATTTTAGGTAAACTGCCTTTTTTTCTCTGGCTGCCCTTAATGATTTCTCTGTATTTTCTGTGTTCTGCATTTCCACTGGGTGAGTCTAGGTGTGGATTTTTTTTTATTTATCTAGATTAGAGATGTGTTGGTCTTCTGGATTAGAGATACGTGTCTCAAAAATCTTGGAAAATTCTCTGGCATTTGACCTCCCTTTTCTACTTTCATTTGTTTCTCAAATCAGCATTCCTCATAATTCTTCAGCTCGTCTATCTGGCTCTTCAGCCATCCCATTTTGTTCTTCTAAATCATAGTGTTTTTTTTTCTTTTTCATTTCTCTCACTTTTTTCTCTCTTTCCTTATTCAAAAGCAGAGACATCACTTTGCCAACAAAGGTTTGCCTAGTCAAGGCTATGGTCTTTTCTGTGGTCATGTATGGATGTGAGAGCTGGACTGTGAAGAAGCCTGAGCACCGAAGAATTGATGCTTTTGAACTGTGGTGTTGGAGAAGACTCTTGAGAGTCCCTTGGACTGCAAGGAGATCCAACCAGTCCATTCTGAAGGAGATCAGCCCTGGGATTTCTTTGGAAGGAATGATGCTAAAGCTGAAACTCCAGTATTTTGGCCACCTCATGTGAAGAGTTGACTCATTGGAGAAGATTCTGATGCTGGGAGGGATTGGGGGCAGGAGGAGAAGGGGACGACAGAGGATGAGAGGGCTGGATGGCATCACTGACTTGATGGATGTGAGTCTGGGTGACCTCTGGGAGTTGGTGATGGACAGGGAGGCCTGGTGTGCTGCGGTTCATGGGGTCGCAAAGAGTCAGACACGACTGAGCAACTGATCTGATCTGATCTGATCTACTCTTTTAAAACAATTCACTTTTATTTATTTAACATATTAAACCTCATTGTTTTACCACCTCCAGTAATTCTTATGGATCCAGCTTTGTTATTTCTGCTAATTCTCATCATACTGGTGTTTGCGTGTGTGTGCCTGTTGTGGGTGTGTATGTATGTGTTTAACTAAGGGTTTTCACTGCAGATGGTGACTGCAGCCATGAAATTAAAAGACGCTTACTCCTTGGAAGGAAAGTTATGACCAACCTAGATAGCATATTCAAAAGCAGAGACATTACTTTACCAACAAAGGTTCACCTAGTCAAGGCTATGGTCTTTCCTGTGGTCATGTATGGATGTGAGAGCTGGACTGTGAGGAAGGCTGAACGCCGAAGAATTGATGCTTTTGAACTGTGGTGTTGGAGAAGACTCTTGAGAGTCCCTTGGACTGCAAAGAAGATCCAACCAGTCCATTCTGAAGGAGATCAATCCTGGAATTTCTTTAGAAGGAATGATGCTAAAGCTGAAACTCCAGTATTTTGGCCACCTCATGCGAAGAGTTGACTCATTGGAGAAGACTCTAATGCTGGGAGGGATTGAGGGCAGGAGGAGAAGGGGACGACAGAGGATGAGATGGCTGGATGGCATCACTGACTCGATGGATGCGAGTCTGAGTGACCTCCGGGAGCTGGTGATGGACAGGGAGGCCTGGCGTGCTGCGGTTCATGGGGTCGCAAAGAGTCGGACACGACTGAGCGACTGATCTGATCTGATCTGATCTTGTAGTTGTGAGCACTCTCTTTTGCCAGAGAGGGTTCCTAGACCCTAGGAAAAGCTGACTTTCCTTCTGAGGTCAATAAGCATTGTTTAACCAGTGTCCCTTTTATGTTAGGATTTTATACATCACACAAATAGTGCTGAAATCCTTGTCATGGCTGGTGACCTTGAGATCTTCAGAGAAGATTCTTTGTAACTCCCACCCAAAATTGAGACTGGTAAGATTTCCCTGGTGGTCCAATGATTAGGACCCTATGCTTTCACTACCAGGGGTTCAATCCCTAGTGAGGAAGCTAAGATCCCGCATGCCACACAGTGTGGCCAAAAAGGAGAAAGGGTGACACAGCTTTCTGTGCTGCCTGAGTCGTCTGGGCTTTTCTTCTTCTTCGCTATTTTTCTTTTACATTGCTGTTGTTGTTTAGTCAATAAGTCAGGTACAACTCTTTGCAACCCCATGTACTATAGCTCTCCAGGCTCCTCTGTCCATGGGATTTCCCAGGCAAGAATACTGCAGTTGGTTGCCATTTCCTTCTCTAGGAGATCTTCCCAACTCAGGGATTGAATCTGTGTCTCTTGCCTTGGCAGGAGGATTCTTTACCACTGAGCCACCTGGGAGGCCTTCTTTTATATTAACACTTCTTAAAACCCTTTTTGGGAAAGCTCTAAGTGTGAGGCTGTCTAGATAGTCTCAGAGATGACAGCAGTTTCAGTAATTTCCACCTTAGACTGACCTTCTTTGTCTGACCTCAGTGATTTTCTTGACTTTCCATGGATATGACTTTTTAAGTATATTTCTCCCATGCCTAAAATTCTTTATCATTTGCAGAAGAAGGAATTTTCCTGGCATTACAGCATTCCACCCATTTTATCCAGAAGCCTCTGGTGCCTGTGTCACATGGTGATTTATACCCTCTGGGTAGATGGAAACCACAAGGATACCAGAGAGAAGGGTGCACTAGGTCCATTTTAAGCAAGTAACTGCTTCTGTGTACTCTTTATGTCTTATGTCTCATCAGGTCCTTTTCCTCTAAAATAAAACCCTCCAGGATTAGATCAAAGCTGTCTCTGACTCAGCATTTGACAGGTGGTCATTGCCAACATGTAAGCCTCAAATGGAGGCTCAGTGGAGAATATCACAAGCAACACATTGTTTCGTGTTGCAAGGATGGAAGATGATTCTAATTCCAATTCATTCACTGGGTAAATATTTATTGAGTTCCGGGTTCAATGCTAGATTCTGGAGCTGCAAATTGAAGTAGGATTCAATCCCTGCCTTCATGGAGCTCACTAATAAGGAGAGGGGATGGACATAAATAGTCAAAACTGCAACTAAACTATGCTACAAGGATTTTTAAAGACTGGAGAACAGAGAGATCACTGTGGGAGCCCAAAAGGGAGGGGATGTGTTGCCTAGTCAAAGGATAAAAAGCAAAAAGGATGCATTAGAATTGTGATGACAACTGGCAGTAGAAGGAGTTACTGACTGCCTCCCACAGTGTTCCACTTCCCTCTCCTTCCACCCCCATACAATCACAGAGCATCAGAAAATTTTCCTTAAGATTTTATTGGAAATGGAAAAAGTAAGTAAGATAGCCAAAAAGAGCTAAACTTGGTGACTTTCTGTAAAACCGTAAGAACTCTTATGGCCTAGTTGACCCAGGGAAACAGAATCATGAAGGGGAAAACCATGAAGCTAGTGTCCAAAAGAGGCAGAACTAAAAAGGAATTCCTGGCTACTTGTGATGTTTAGAGAAGGAAACAGAATTCCAAATCATAGTTGGTTGAAATTGGACATAAATTGTCAAGGAATTTGGGCCAAACTTGGTGGGTAACAGAGAGCCACTGAGAGGGGCAATTGATCTCAAAAGTCATCAAGACACGTTCTGTTTGGCTTCCCAGATGGCGAAGCTGTAAAGAATCTGCCTGCCAATGCAGGAGGCATGGGTTTGGTTCCTTAGGCAGGAAGATCCTCTGGAGTAGGAAATGGCACCCCACTCCAATATTCTTGCCTAGAAGATTCTATGGACAGACGAGCCTGGCAGGCTAAGGTCCATGGGGTTGCAAAGAGTGGAACATGACCAAGCAACTCAACAATAACAACAATGTTATCAAGATGGGAGTGTAGAGGACTAATTTGAAGTGAAAGATAATAGAGAGGAAGTCTAAACATCCACTTCCCGTAAGCTCTTCAACCCCAGAACAGCTGACTGTGGCTCCAGTTCTGCAGCAACTGAAAGATCCCCGTGATCCAGTGAACCTCCAGACACCCACTGCTCAAGACACAGCCTCACTCCTGAGGGAGTTCTTGGCTGATTTCTTGTGATGTGTCCCTCCAAGGTCACCTGAAAACCCTGCTGTCTATTCAGCTAAAGCTGTCTGCCCTTCCTTATATCCTGTGTTCCCTCATTCTCCAAGTGTGACAACAGAAGAGACTGTTTCCCGAACTTGAATGGACCATTCACACTTAAGAGGGCTTACCAGTATCTCTGTGGGGAAATGGAGAGATAAAAAAAAAAAAAACTATAACGCTGTGCAGTTGTATGAGTTCAGGGAATCTTACAGTGTCTTCATGGTCAGGATCTCTGGTCTATACCCCCTAACTCCTATTTTTAATGACCATGAACTTCAGAAAAAAAGTACCCAAGTTTCCAAGAATAAGTATTTCAAGCGTCCCTCTTCCTCAGATTCTGGATGTAATGGGAAATCACTAGAAGTTCCAATAGCCCTATTCTCAGAACCCCCTTGTCCAGCTCTGGTCCTGCCTTCCTTTGCCCATCTTTTGTTTTAAAGGGGTTTATCTCCTCTCAATCCCTTCTTTCCTTTACTTTTCTTCTTTTCCAGTTCCATAACCCCAACTAACACCCCACTCCAGTACTCTTGCCTGGAAAATCCCATGGACAGAGGAGCCTGGAAGGCTGCAGTCCATGGGGTCGCCAAGAGTCGGACACGACTGAGCGATTTCACTTTCACTATTCACTTTCATGCATTGGAGAGGGAAATGGCAACTCACTTCAGTATTCTTGCCTGGAGAATCCCAGGGACAGGGGAGCCTGATGGGCTGCTGTCTATGGGGTCGCACAGAGTCAAACACAACTAAAGCGACTTAGCAGCAGTAGCACCAACCCCAACTAAAATGGTTTTCTCCAAAGTGATTTCTGTGGCATGGGCGGGTTCCAGCCACAGACCACAGGTGGCTACGGTTATGCCCCCTAACAGTAAGAAGAGGATGGACTTGGTCTCTTGACAGGAAGTCTTCACCTCATGAAACTTAAATATGGAGATTTTCGTTTGTTCTGTTTTGCTCTGTTTTAAGATTGTACAAAAAACTGAATTCTAAGACTGTTCTCTTACAAAATCAAACTGTCACGGGGGCAAGAGACCTTGAAAAGCCTACAAGCGTCTTTAGAAAGAATGAATGAGGACATGGCGACTGGAAATAATATTATTTTGCTTTGAGTCAGCTTGCTACCAATAAGCCCTTAAAAGCATGTTTATTGCCTAGCTAGGTAATGCTCTTAAAACGTTCTGAAATATAGCACCATACTGCACCCAAAGGAATAGGATTAACTGTGGCTAAACATGCTGGGAATTCTTTATCATTTGCAGAAGAAGGAATTTCCCATGAATTACAACACTGAAAACTCCTCATTGAGAGCTAACTCCTTCTCTTTGGCTTTCTCATTTTAAGTGAGATAATGTGTTTCTGAGTAGCTGAGTAAAACAAAGAGCCTGTGTAAGGCATGAATATTGAGTAAAATGGGAGAAAAGTAAGACCAGAGTGCCTTAAAGAAGGGAAGTCTAAATTATTCAGTAAGAATTCTATTTCTTGGATTTGAACTTCACTGGAAACTCACTGGGACATTCTGTGCCCTAGATCAGAATTTGTTAAGGTATATCCAAAAAGGCATAGTTACTGAAATATCCACCTGATAAATTATTCTCATTTATAAGTATAGTGGTCATATATCTTAGACTTTTCTGGGTCAATTCCAGTATAAATTATTCTCTTCTATAAAGGTAGTGCCTTCAGTATCTAAGTGTGGTTTCCTATTGCTCATTTTAGAGATTGGAAAACATCTATTGCTAGACCACGTGTTCCAATTTTAAGTTTATAAAATAATGTTAACACGAACCCTCAAAAAATGTTATAGTGATGTTCTACTATATTTATAATACTCAGAAATCTGAGCTAATTGAGCTTAGACTTACAAAATCACTGGAACGTAAAAGCATTGGTAAGGTAGTGTAATTTATCCTTCTCTTTCAGGTAGGCAGTCACACCTGAGTCACCCCAGGCTAATGAGAATTTATCTTATTTCTAAAGGCGGTCAGATAAGCAGATCAACAAATCTCATCCATTACTTTCCCTCCCTGAATGCACAGCTGTGATCTGAATGTGAAAAGGTAAAGTTCTAGACCTAGTTATCTACCACCTGTGGTGAATGAAGGCTGTTTGCCCCATATCTAACTGGTGATGGGGTCCAAATTCATTTTTTTCCCTTAAGCCATTTCCAAAGTCAGCAAAAACAACTATATATAATGCTAGTAAATTTGTTACAATATAAAAGACCCTGTTGTGTCCCTTTCCTATACTTTCTCTCACCTCTCACTAAATTAAGCCTTTGCTGAATGACTTGATTATTTTTCATTTAAAATTAATTCCTGAATTCACTAATAAGACCAGGAATTGCAACGTTTCAGTATAAATGTAAAACAAATTTAAAAACCCAATATCAAGCTTGTGGTAATTACTTATCATTTTGAATATGCTTCCCAGATATCAGGCCTGGAGTGAGAAGGGAGACTAGGTCTGCCATTAGCTGGGCGGTTAGCTTCAGCTCATGGGCCTCAGTCTCATGTATAAAGTTAACAGAATCAGAGTAGATTCTCTTCCTTTTCCACTCTATAATCGGATCGGATCAGTCGCTCAGTCGTGTCCGACTCTTTGCAACCCCATGAATCACAGCATGCCAGGCCTCCCTGTCCATCACCAACTCCCGGAGGTCACTCAGACTCACATCCATCGAGTCACTGATGCCATCCAGCCATCTCATCCTCTGGCGTCCCCTTCTCCTCTTGCCCCCAATCCCTCCCAGCATCAGAGTCTTCTCCAATGAGTCAACTCTTTGCATGAGGTGGCCAAAGTACTGGAGTTTCAGCTTTAGCATCATTCCTTCCCAAGAACACCCAGGGCTGATCTACTTCAGAATGGACTGGCTGGATCTCCTTGCAGTCCAAGGGACTCTCAAGAGTCTTCTCCAACACCACAGTTCAAAAGCATCAATTCTTCAGCGCTCAGCCTTCTTCATAGTTCAGCTCTCACATCCGTACATGACCACAGGAAAAACCACAGCCTTGACTAGACGAACCTTTGTTGGCAAAGTAATGTCTCTGCTTTTGAATATGCTATCTAGGTTGGTCATAACTTTCCTTCCAAGGAGTAAGCGTCTTTTAATTTCATGGCTGCAGTCACCATCTGCAGTGATTTTGGAGCCGAGAAAAATAAAGTCTGACACTGTTTCCACTGTTTCCCCATCTAAAGGCAATAGTATTTCCGGGTTGTGGGGGAGGAAGGACATTCTTTACTAGAATCAGTATGTTCTCAATTTCATGTAAAAAGCAATGTAATTCCACCTTCAAATTCCTTTCCCTACGAAATTGCTACCACTTAATTCTTTGGATGGCATCACTGACTCAGTGGACATGGGTCTGGGTAGACTCTGGCAGTTGGTGATGGAGAGGGAGACCTGGCGTGATGCAGTTCACGGGGTCACAAAGAGTCAGATATGACTGAGCGACTGAACTGAACTGAACTGAATTCTTTTGCATAGACATTCTGGTGTCTCCATCACCTAAAATTAGAGAAATAAATATGAGTGCAGTGCATCTACAAGAGCAATTTATGGAGACAGGAAGTGGAGGGGTATAGCAGGAGGAGATGGCAAGAGAAGAGAATTCACAGGCTGGTGTTATGTTATGAAGACCAGTAGGTTGGCCTTCCCTGGTGGCACAGTGGACAAGTATATGCCTGCCAATGCAGGGGACACAGTTTCAATCCCTGGCCCAGAAAGATTCCACATGCTACAGATCAGCTAAGCTGATGTGCCACAACTACTGAGCCTCTGTGCTACAATTACTGAAGCCAGTGCTCCTAGAGCCTATGCTTTGCAACAAGAGAAGCCACTATAAAGAGAAGCCCGTGTGCTTCAATGAAGACTAGCCCCTGCTCACCGCAACAAGAGAAAGCCCACAAGAAGCAACGAAGACCCAGTGCAGTAAAAATAAAGACAGAAAAGAAAAATTAAAAATAAAATAATAGAAAAAAGACCAGCAGGCATGGAGAATTCCCTGGCAGTCCAGTAGTTAGAACTCTTGAGCTTCCACTGTGGGGGGCCTGGATTGGATCCCTGGTCTGGTAACTAAGATCCTGCAGATTGAGTGATTTGGCCAGAAAAGAAAAAGACCAGTGGGCAATGCCTTCTGTCTTCAGTTGAGATACATTTGTCTTTGCAGTACATATTTATTCACCTTGGTTTTTCATTTGTGTATAGGCATGTTATGGTGACTGCAGCCATGAAATTAAAAGACGCTTACTCCTTGGAAGGAAAGTTATGACCAACCTAGATAGCATATTCAAAAGCAGAGACATTACTTTGCCAACAAAGGTTCGTCTAGTCAAGGCTGTGGTTTTTCCTATGGTCATGTATGGATGTGAGAGTTGGACTGTAAAGAAGGCTGAGTGCCGAAGAATTGATGCTTTTGAACTGTGGTGTTGGAGAAGACTCTTGAGAGTCCCTTGGACTGCAAGGAGATCCAACCAGTCCATTCTGAAGCAGATCAGCCCTGGGTGTTCTTGGGAAGGAATGATGCTAAAGCTGAAACTCCAGTACTTTGGCCACCTCATGCAAAGAGTTGACTCATTGGAAAAGACTCTGATGCTGGGAGGGATTGGGGGCAAGAGGAGAAGGGGACGCCAGAGGATGAGATGGCTGGATGGCATCACTGACTTGATAGACATGAATCTGAATGAACTCCAGGAGTTGGTGATGGACAGGGAGGCCTGGCGTGCTGCGATTCATGGGGTCGCCAAGAGTCAGACATGACTCACTGACTGATCTGATCTGATCTGATGTTTCTAGCATGAAATACTCTTTAAAAAGTATTATACAAATGTGCAAACACTATCTGTAAATGTCATTTCAAAAACATTTAGTTGTTTCAATGTCTTGGAGCTTGTATAAACTCATGTTTCATCTTAAATATTTGAGGCAAGAAGGTTAACATGAAATGCTGCTCTGGTTTACTATTTTTCTGTATTATGGTGATAAATGAGTGGAGAAAAGGACACACACCAAGGTGGAGGAAAGAGTATATTTTTCTTCTGCAATGTAAAACTTTTAATTATTTTAAATGTGTGACTTAGTCAACTTGGAACCAGTCCACCTCACAGGAAAATAAAAAGAAATGAAAATTGATGATACAATGGTTCAGTGACTTAAAAATTTAAAGTTATTACAAATGGAGTATGAAAACCTGTCTAACCTAAGCAGTTGCCACTTCTGGGGTGTGTGTGTGTATTTGTGTTTGTGTTTGTTATATAGATTGTTTTTATTTTCTTTAAAGACACTATTTTTAAAGAATTTTTTTCATGTGGACCATTTTATCAAATTTGTTACAATATTGTCTCTGGTTTGTTTGTTTTTTTTCATTTTGTGACCACAAAGCATGTGGAATATTAGCTTCCCAACCAGGAATTGAACCCACAGCCCCAGTATTAGAAAGCAAAGCCTTAACCACTGGACTGCCATGGAAGTCCCAATAAAGGTTATTTTTAACCTACCTTATAGGTACATATATTCTTTACAAAGCATCTTATGTCACACTATTATTTAAGGAATAATTACACACAAACTGCACTTTGCAGTCACACACCCTCCAGTGCTCTCCTCTCCAAACAAAAATAAAAGAGCTCATTTTGCTCTGAAATGATTCTGAATTAACACCCAAAAGTAAGTCTAACTTTCCAAATTGATTGGTGAAATCATAAGGTTAGGTGGCTTCCATATTTTGCTAACTTTGATGAAGAGGAAAGGTAAAATTTACACTTTTTAAAGTTATCTTCCATATGTGCACAGAGATTTTTAAAAAAGCAAAACTTATAAGCTACTAAATGTCTATTCGAATTACATTGAATAAATAAATTACAATGTAACTAGCCATGGAATACTATACCTACTGCTCAAAGGAATAAGATGATCTGTCAAGGATAAATGAATAAACATTTTTAAATGTTTTAAATGTAGAAGTGTATATTCATATCCCTGTAGTAAAAATACTTACTAATTTAGTAATAAATTATAGTATAGCACATGTATATTTGTGTGTGTGTTTATAATACAAATGATGCCAGTGGTTATCACTGGGAGACAGGAGACAGAATAAGGGAGAATCTCACCTTCTATGTTTTTGAATGATAACATTTTTAATGACCATAAATTACTTTTGTAATCAGAATAAATATTAAATGTCCTATAATATGGACATTATACATTTAATCAAGTGTTGATTCTCCTGTCGATAAAATAAGAGCGTCTGGGAATTGAGAAGATAAAATGCCAGTGGTTCCTTTCACTATTATGCCTAATTACTCACTTGTAAAATTTTTGCTTCCCATTACCATGATTTTAAACTCTTCTGGCTTACATGTTTTATTTCCCAGTGGAGGACTCTTTCCACCTATGACCAGTGATTTCACTGAACTCTGAATAAGAGACAAAGAAGATAGTCACTGCTCTAACTTAAGTAGTTAACCTTCATTATCAAGCAGAAATAGAGTTACTGGTATATATCAAGGGCATGAAGGAGTATTTATAACCCTGAGACTCCCCTAGGGTGTCTCCTAGAATTTCTGTATCCAATAGTAAAGATTAATGGAAGACCACAGCAACACAATACATGTAAAACCAGGAAGAACTCAGGCACTTAGGGAGGGAAGGTTTGTATCACCCCACCAGATATAGAACTCTGACCACAGAATTGCTGGCTGAGGGCAAATTGATACAGAAAATTGGTAGTGGGCAAAGGAAGTTATAAATACCAACTGATTCTTCTGACTTATTGCAGAACTGAAGACCATAATAGGTCTACATATTTTTATTCCTTGCTTTGTTTTATATATATATTTGTATGTAATTGACCAATTTTCTATTTATTTTATCTTCACTTTTATTTCTATGAGGTGATGGTTAACTATAATTTAGTTTTGAGGTTATTGGTTACCAAGATAGGTTTGTGGCTGAATTAGAAAGGAACAAACATCTTCAAGGATCAATGCAGTGTTTAATGGGAGTTTGGTCTTTTCTTTAGGAAAATGGTATGTTTTATTTGCTTGGGGAATGGTTGCATAATGGGAGTAAGTTGTTGCCCTTGCAGCTATGGAAGCTGTGGGCTACAGTCCATGGGGCTGCAAAGAAAGAAAGAAAGAAAGTGAAATTGTTCAGTTGTGTCTGACTCTTTGCGATCCCGTGGTCTGTAGCATACCAGGCTCCTCCATCCATGGGATTCTCCAGGCAAAGAAAACTGGAGTGGGTTGCCATTCCCATGGGGCTGCAAAGAGTCAGACACAATTGAGCGAACATGACTGACTGAGTTGAGAAGGCTAAAAACTACCTTCTTCAGACTTTTGCTGCTAGGATTCTTGATGTAAATTTGGTTCTGCCAATTAAACACATTTATATGAGCTTTTTTGGAATGAGTTATACCATCTTTCAGGGCTTCCCTGGTGGCTCAGATGGTAAAGTGTCTGCCTGCAGTGTGGGAAACCCAGGTTCGATCCCTGGGTTGGGAAGATCCCCTGGAGAAGGAAATGGCAACCCACTCCAGTACTCTTGCCTGGAAAATTCCATGGACTGAGGAGCCTGGTCGGCTACAGTCCATGGGCTTGCAAAGAGTCGGACACGGCTGAGCGACTTCACTTTCTTTCTATACCATCTTTCTGTAACAATATGGACAAACAAGCAAGCTCTGAAGGGTGGGGGCTTGGAGTGGCCATATGTCATAATCCATAGTCTAGTCACGAGCTCCATGGGTGGAGGTGGAGGTGATGGTGGCAGCTCTTGGAGCTGTGGCTGCAGCAATCACTGAATCCTGGGATTGCATCAACAGTGGTCAACACTCAATTCAAAGTTTCAATGAAATACCCTGACTTCCATACCTCCAGCACTTACAATTATTTTATAGACAACTTATTTCTATTTAAATCTTTTCACATTCAAAAAACCTATTCTTCTTTCCTGAATTAAAGCCCAATTGATAGAAAAACCTACAGTTACACTTGTACCTATTCAAAAAGAGGCAAGCAAAAGATGTTCACTTCAACAACTCCAACACAATGACCTACATGTCTAATCATAGGGGAATGGGTGAATAAATGAGGGCACGTATTTGCTATGAGATGCATCAGTTTAAAAGAATGAAGTGCATCTCTACCTCTGAACATGAAAACACTTCCCAGACAATAAGGAAGTTACATGATGGTTGTGCTATATTAAACACACTAAACATATATATTCTAAATATTGAATGTCCAATACATGGTTTGAGTATATATGCCATGCATTACCAGATACTTTTTGAAAAAATATACACCAGATTCATAATAGCAATAACTCCTTTGGAAAGTACTAGCATTGACAGTGGTTCATTTTTATTGGGTTGGCCAAAAAGTTTGCTCAGGTTTTTCTGTATGTTGTTGATGAAAAACCCAAACAAACCATTTGGCCAGCCCAATAAATAGAATGATGGATTGAATTTTTAGAATCAGAATATAGCCCTGGATTACTTGATAAAAAATACAGTTCAGTTCATTTGCTCAGTCATGTCTAACTCTTTGCAACTACATGGACTGCAACAGGCCAGGTTTCTCTGTCCATCACCAACTCCCGGAACCTACTCAAACTCATGTCCATTGAGTCAGTATGCCATCCAGCCATCTCATCCTCTGTCGTCCCCTTTTCCTCCTGCCTTCAATCTTTCCCAGCATCAGGGTCTT
Source organism: Tragelaphus eurycerus (assembly GCA_935064755.1). Classification (NCBI taxonomy): domain Eukaryota; kingdom Metazoa; phylum Chordata; class Mammalia; order Artiodactyla; family Bovidae; genus Tragelaphus; species Tragelaphus eurycerus. The sequence goes on from CAKXYN010000145.1 coordinate 685,495, forward strand.
TTCCAATGAGTCAGTTCTTCACATCAGGTGGCCAAAGTATTCGAGTTTCAGCTTCAGCATCAGTCCTTCCAATGAATATTCAGGACTGATTTCCTTAGGATGGACTGGTTGGATCTCCTTGCAGTCCAAGGGATTCTCAAGAGTCTTCTCCAACACCACAGTTCAAAAGCATCAATTCTTCAGTGCTCAGCTTTCTTTATAGTCCAACTGTCACATCCATACATGACTACTGGAAAAACCATAGCTTTGACTAGACGGACCTCTGTTGGCAAAGTAACGTCTCTGCTTTTGAATATGCTATCTAGATTGGTCATAGCTTTTCTTCCAACAAGCAAGCGTCTTTTAATTTCATGGTTGCAGTCACCATCTGCAGTGATTTGGAGCCCCCAAAAATAGTCTGTCACTGTTTCCATTGTTTCTGCATCTATTTGCCATGAAGTGATAGGACCAGATGCCATGATCTTCGTTTTCTGAATGTTGAGCTTTAAGCCAACTTTTTCACTCTCCTCTTTCACTTTCATCAAGAGGCTCTTTAGTTCTTCTTCACTTTCTGCAATAAGGGTGGTGTCATCTGCATATCTGAGGTTATTGATATTTCTCCCAGCAATCTTGATTCCAGCTTGTGCTTCATCCAGCCCAGCGTTTCTCATGATGTACTCTGCATTGAAGTTAAATGAGCAGGGTGACAATATATAGCCTTAATGTACTCCTTTCCCTATTTGGAACCAGTCTGTTGTTCCATGTCCAGTTTTATCTGTTGCTTCCTGACCAGTAAAGCAATTATAAGCATTTTTAATATAAAATCATATAGCATTTTTAAACTACCTGGAGCTACTTGAACAAAATATAGGAGAGGGGTGGAGAAAAAGGGATATAAAACAAGTTAACATTTTTGGGGAAAGAGAGGGCCATAGAATGGGTGAGAATACATAGATATTACTTTGTTCTTGAGAATGACAGGGAAACATAAGTTCAAATATATTTTTAAAGTAAGAGTAAGCGTAATAGAACAACAATTGGGCATCTAACTTGCAAATCATCTGAGAAAGGGATCAAGGGAAACAATACAACAAAAGACAGCAATGGAACAAAAGAAGCTAGAACGTGTAGTAAGGAGATGATTCTATGGAAAAACACAGAACACCAAAATTGACTCAGATCAGATCACATCAGATCAGTCGCTCAGTTGTGTCCGACTCTTCGCGACCCCATGAACCGCAGCACGCCAGGCCTCCCTGTCCATCAACAGCTCCCGGAGGTCACCCAGACTCACACCCATCAAGTCAGTGATGCCATCCAGCCATCTCATCCTCTGTCCCCTTCTCCTCCTGCCCTCAATCCCTCCCAGCATCAGAGTCTTCTCCAATGAGTCAACTCTTGACATGAGGTGGCCAAAATACTGGAGTTTCAGCTTTAGCATCATTCCTTCTAAAGAAATCCCAGGGCTGATCTCCTTCAGAATGGACTGGTTGGATCTCCTTGCAGTCCAAGGGACTCTCAAGAGTCTTCTCCAACACCACAGTTCAAAAAGCATCAATTCTTCAGCGCTCAGCCTTCTTCACAGTCCAGCTCTCACATCCATACACGACCACAGGAAAGACCATAGCCTTGACTAGGCGAACCTTTGTTGGCAAAGTAATGTCTCTGCTTTTGAATATGCTATCTAGGTTGGTCATAACTTTCCTTCCAAGGAGCAAGCGTCTTTTAATTTCATGGCTGCAGTCACCATCTGCAGTGATTTTGGAGCCCAGAAAAACAAAGTCTGACACTGTTTCCACTGTTTCCCCATCTATTTCCCATGTAGTGATGGGACCAGGTACTCAAGAGCATATCAAATCTGCAGTGTATCATCCAGCAAAGAAACTTAAAAGGTTTAAAATAATAATACTGTAATGAGGAAAAGAAAAGGCAATAGACCCATATGATTTAAGGACAAGTTCTCTCTGTTCCTTGAAGGTTTAATCAAGTCCCTATGTTATTTGTGCAATTACAGAAGATAGAAAAATTGGAATATTTCCCAGTCAATTTTAGGGGTTTACATTACTATAAAGTTAAAAGCAGAAAAAAAAAAAAAACACAGGATAGCATAATAAACATGAACAAATAAAGATCAATATCATTCATAAATATAATTGTAAAAATCCTCTCTGGAACATTATATAAAATCCAAAGTTATATTAATTCCAAATGAATTACTTCTGAAAATTTATGAATGGATCAACTTTAGGATATCTGTTTGCCTAATTCATAACTCAAGTTAATTGAGAAAAATCATGAATATTTTCATAATTTCCATAAAGATACTTGATAAAATTCAATATCCAATCCTTAGGGGAAAATATTACCAAACTAAGGAATAAAAGTATATTCTCTTATTGTGATAAAGAGATCTATTAAAAACAAATATCATAGCTAATATAAGACATTAGTGGCATTCCCACATAAGTTAGGATTAAAATAAGAATATCAATTTTTAAGACTATTTGCATCATTCTAGAATTATTAACAAAAAGATCAGTAAAGAAATAAGGTACAGATTCACAAATTGAAGGGATAAAATGAAAATAATCTGCAGATATATAATTTAGTTCTAAGAAAATTAAGGGAAACAACTAAAAATATAATGAAACTAATAAAAGGTCCAAATGTCAGTTATGCCAAAAGGTCAGAATGCCAAACATATAAATTAAACACATAAATCTCAGTAAAATCAGAAAAGAAGGAGAAGAGGAAGAAGAAGAATTGAAATAGAAAAATAGTCCATTCACAATAGCAAAAAATTATAAAATGCTTAAGATGAAATATTCAAGACATACAAAAGTAACAACACTTTTCTGGACTGTATTTAAAATTTTTGAATTAATGGAAATATATTAAATGTTCCTGAATGGAAAGATTCAATCTTGGAATCATTCAATTCTCTCTCAATTTAGTCTATACATTTATTTTTAGCACAAATTGCTTCCTGTTCAAAAAATTATTTTTGAAGCAATCATATAGTTACCGAAAAGGTGAGTGCAATACAAAGGCCCACTTTTTTCTGATTTATTTGAGAGTAAATTACTTTCCCATTTTCCTATCATCTAAAACTTTAGTGTTTTTCATATGAACAAACATGTTCTACATGATGTCAATACAGCCTTAAAAATCAGTTTATTGATATATTATTGATGTATTATTGTCTTCTAATCGTTAATCTCCATAATCAAGCTTCATCAATTACTTTAGTAATCTTTAGTTGTGGCATGCGGGATCTGGCTTCCCTGATGGCTCAGTTGGTAAAGAATCTGCCTGCAATGCAGGAGACCCTAGTTCGATTCTTGGGTCAGGAAGATTCCCTGGAGAAGGGATAGACTACTACAGTATTCTGGCCTGGAGAATTCCATGGACTACTGCATAGTCCATGGGATCCCAAAGAGTTGGACGACAGAGCGATTTTCACTTTCACTCACTTGTGGGATCTAGTTTCCTGACCTGAGATCAAATCCAGGCCTCCTGCATTAGGAGCAACTCTTAAGTAATCATAGCAAAAACATCCAGTTCTCAATCATGCATGGCCTTTAGTTATGCCTCCTTCAGTCTTTAATAGTTCTTCCTTTGACTTTCATGACCTTGATACTTTACAAGACTATAGGTCAGTTGTTTTGTAGAATGTTCTTCGATTTGGACTTGTCTCACATTTCCTTAAAATTGAGTTCAACTTACGCATCCTTGGCAAGGGTACTGCAGATGTAAACCATGCTCTGCTGATCCCGTCTAGGCTGTCCCTGCTTTGTGGATGCCCTCCAGGTCCTACTCAGGCTTTGACACACAATACCAAGCAACAGCTCTGCATGTTTCCCTCTTCACCCTACCCGCCCTCTGAATCCCACTCCAGACTTTCTCTGTATATGAGCATCCTTTTTACCCTCCTGTGACTCAGACACCCCTTGGAAGGACTCTATAAATTTAATACAATCCCAACCATAATTCCAAATGAAATTTATTTAGAACTTTAAAAAATGATGTTAAAATTTTACTTAAAAGCAACTTGAGATGAGTCAAGATATGTTTGAAAAAAACAACTGAAAGGATTTACTTAATCATTTATTGTAAATATTATAAAACAAAAAAATTGAAATAGATTCTGAATCAGGAATAAACATTTATGAAAAAAAGAGATTAAAGAAAATAGATGGAAGAATATTGTAGTATTTATAGTCAGAATAGAAATAACAATTTAGTTGAACAATGGTGATAATGAAGAAAAGCATTAATTAACAGTCTGTATTAGGATTTACACAAAAGTTTAAGTGCAAAAATTAAAATCATAAAGCAATATTGATTCATAATATTATATTATGGGGCTGGGATATACCTTGCTAGATATAGTAAAGGAGAAAAGAAAAGAATGAGCACTTAGACTATTTACAAATTAAAATATCCTATATAGTAACTAAACAACAGTGGCTCCATTTCTCTCCTGCACCTTCCTTCATATGGAAAGTGAGGGCTTTGGATAGATGATTCTGAAAATCTCTTCAAGCTCTGAAAAATAATTCTCAATATTTTATGCATATAATTGTACTTCCATTTTGTTCATGTCTGCCTTGCACCTGTCATATAATATAACCTCCTTGAAGCATATTTTTAAAATCCAAGCCTTTTGATTGGAACATTTTACGTACATTCATTGTAACTATTGATAAAGTAGGATTTATGTGTGTCATTTTACTTTTTTATTTTCTCAAGTCTTTTTTTCTTCTTTTGTACCTGCAACAAGGAATACAGGCTTTATAGAATTAGTCCAGGAAAGCTGCCAAAGCAAATAAAACACAAGAGCCGCAACTATAACCAGCAGCAATGATGACAATCCCATAGGGTGAAGGATGATCTAATTTGTAAAGTTCTCCATTGAAGTCTCTACTGAGCTTGCTAATGATTGGACAGAGATTTTTGTAAATCCCAATAAGCCTCTCAACCTTTGCCAAAGGGTCCAAGTACATTGTAGCCCACCTTCAATATTCCAGCAGTTTATAATATCCTCTGCTTTAATCTTAACCCCCTCTTGCACAGTCTCAAAGTAGGCAGAGATGAGAGATTGGGGCCTTCTCTGCTCTTTCCCCTGAGCAGAGTCCTGCATTGTGCGGCCTTCTAGATTGCCAGAAAAAGTTTTTCTTGGTGGTCTGTGGATATCTCTTTCCCATGCTTTTTTTTTTTTTTTTTTTTTTTGAGTCTTTTGGTCAGCCTCTTGCATATCCCACCTTGTATTCCCATTTAGTTTGTATTCCCATTTCAGACAGCTCTGATGTTAAATGATTCCCTCTGATCATTTTTGACAAACACACTGGTGATAGGCTGTCCATGTAGAACAAGTTCTGAGTCCAGTCAAATAGAGACAAACTTTGAGAATGGGACTGGAGCAGCCAGACAGAGCAAATAGAAACGATTCTCTGGGGAGGGAGTTTTTGGGACAGCTCCAAACTTGTTTGCGGCCTCCAGTGGCTGCTAAGCTGCTGGCTTTCACAGTCACCATGGTTACAAGGCCTTTAGTTTTCAAGACTACTTTGGAGCTATGCAGAAGGGTAGAGAGCAGGTTACAATGCCACCAAACTCAATGCTTTTACCAAGATTCAGCTGTTTTGCTCAATTTGATGTTCCTTGGATTGTTGTAAACTTTTGGTTATTTTCCAGAGTTCCAAAAAAGTTTATTTTTGATGATTTTTTTGGTCAGTATTCTAATTGCCTTTATGAAGGTGTGGTTTTTCTGAGATCCTTATTTTATCATTTCTTAAGAAGCCAGTATGCTTCTGCCATTTATTTTTAATTTGGTATCTTATCTTACTGATTTATAGAAGTTTCCCATTTAACTTTTTAATTGATTCTGGATATAAATCTTTATCTTCCTAGGTGGCACTAGTGGTAAAGAACTTGCCTGCCAATGCAGGAGATGCAAGAGATGTGGGTTCAATCCCTGGGTAAAATCAATAAGTCTTCGGTCAAGTATATGCCCTGTGGATATCTTCTCTGAGTTGGTGTCTTGCCTTTTCGATCTGTGGATCTAATCTCGTGCCCTGATGTTCACCTGAATGAGTTTGTCATGTAGAGGAGGAGTGAACACTTTGGGTCACCTGCCAGGTAGTCAACAGTATCGACTGGCTCAAACAGAAATTGGTGGGAGGTGGAAAATCAAGTCATTGTGCTATATAATATGATTAAAATTATTCACATCATATTATCTTATTTTTATGTTTTTATTATTCAATTATTATTAAAAACTGAAAAAATAGAAATAAGTGGAGAAAACAAAAATTTTCCTCTTCTGTCTCTTCTACTCATGACTTAACCTTGGTTGTCAGTATCTGCTGGGTCTCTCCTAACCCTTTCTTATGAATTTATACACAATCACACATCCACACTGGAGAAGGCAGGAGGGGGCCACTCCTCACCAGAGCAGTGTTCGCCGGAGAATCCCAGGGACGGGGAAGCGGGGCGGGGGCGAGCAGCCGACTGAAGTGACTTAGCATAGCATAGCATACACATCCACACACGTGTTTAGGTGGTAAAAGATTTATAAATAAGGTCATACTAACTCTGTTTTGTGATGATGGTTTCCTATTATTGTTATTTTTAAAGGCTATATAGCATTCAATCTGCTAAGTCATTTCAGTCGTGTCCAACTCTGTGTGACCCCATAGACGGCAGCCCACCAGGTTCCCCTGTCCCTGGGATTCTCCAGGCAAGAACACTGGAGTGGGTTGCCATTTCCTTCTCCAATGCAGGAAAGTGAAAAGTGAGAGTGAAGTTGCTCAGTCATGTCCGACTCTTAGCAACCCCATGGACTGCAGCCCACCAGGCTACTTCGTCCATGGGATTTTCCAGGCAAGAGTACTGGAGTGGGTTGCCATAGCATTCAATAGTAGCAGAAATATTATGTTTTGCTGGAGACTTAGGTTGTTCCCAGTTTTTCATGCCAAGAAACAATACTGGGATGTCATTTTACATATATTTCTATTTTTAAATCTAAATACTTCTAAAGAAATGAATCCCCAAAATAGAATGCCTGAATCAAATGATAGAAACTTTCTTTCATTTATATAGAGTAGAAGCTTAACTTCTTGAATGTGCATCAAGATATGTTCACCTATAGTTAATAGAAATGTGTGTTTACACACATTTTCAGCGAATAGTGAAAATAAGTATTTTTTCTAATTTTGTCAGTTAGATGGTTAAAATATATTTTAAGATTTTAATCTGTATTTGATTACCTGCAACACTGAGAATCTTTTCATTGGTCCCTTTTTATCTCCACTTCCATGAATTGTTTATTTTTATCTTTCAACTATTAATATTTTGACTTTTTTCTTATTGATTTCTATTTTCTCTTTACATATTCTAAATAGTAACCTTTGTCTATAAAACATATTGTAAATATTTCCTCAACCTGGTGCTCATATTTTGCTTATATGGTCTTTTTATATTCATTTTTTAAAAGGAGATTGTATGATTTAAGTTTGAAAGTGAAAGTCACTCAGTCGTGTCTGACTCTTTGTGACCCCATGAACTGTACAGTTCATGGAATTCTCCAGGCCAGAATACTGGAGTGGGTAGCCTACTCCTTCTGCAGGGGATCTTCCCAACCCAGGAATTGAACCGGGGTCTCCAGCAGATTTAACTTAGGGTTTCTCAAATTCTTGTCTTGTTTAGGAAGGTCAACCTCAACTCAATATTATACAAATACTTTTCTGTATTTCCTTCTAATAATTTAATAATCTTGATTTATTATTTTGTTTTCTCAATTTTATAAAGAATGACAATTTACTTTCTAAGAATTTTTTTTGTCCTTAAATGCATCACTTGTAAATTTATAGGCTTCATAATGAATTTAGCTTTATGTTTTTCCAAAACTGTGGGAAATTATCCAGTAACTGTTCATTAAATTTTCCACCCTTTATCTCATATTTGAAATGCTACCTGTATCAAAATGAAATTCTCATATTTCCAGGAGTCTGTCTTGGGACTCCTGTGTTTCACTGATTGCTATGTCTATATCCATGCCACTGTCTCACTGTTTAATTTATTATAGCTTTATGGTATTTTTTTCCATCCCTTTCCTTGTTCCTCTTTTTTATAAATGTCTTTGCTGTTCTTGTGCCTTTTCTATTTCATGTGATATTTAGAATAAGCTTCAGATTTCTAACAGAAATTCTTATGGCATTTTGATTGGTGTTATATTTAATTAATCAATGAATTTGTGGTAGGTAGATTCGATGTCTTTATAATGTTGGATATTTCCATCCAGGAGATATGTATATGTCTTGATTTATATCTTATAAATTTTTTGTCTGTTTATTTATACAATTCTGACATTTCATATTAGGTATTTTATAAATGAGTTGCAAATTATAAATGCTACTGTATTAGTTACTACGTTTTCTAAGTGGTAATGGTAGATGCTATCAATTTTGCATGTTGTTTCCAACTTCACTCGTTAACTCTCATATAAGTTCTAATAGTTTTCCAGATCATTACTTGATTTTTTCTTGATTTATTTCAATAATTAGAACTTCCATAAAATGTTGAATAGTAATAGTCACAGTAGCTATCCTTGTCATTTTGCCAATTACAGTGGAAATAGCTTTTAATGTTTCATCATCAGGTTTATTTGAGGGACATAAGAAAGTCCCTTCCTATTCTTTTCATAACAAGTGTTTTTAATAATCATTATCATAATTGAGGATAAAATTTGGTTTCTCTTTCATTTGTTAATACTGTGAATTAGACTAATAGGTACCCTGATGTTAACCACCTCTCTATTCGTGAGATGAAATCTACTTGGGCATCAAGTATTTCTCAAATATCATTAGATTTGATTTCTCAATATTTTATTTATGTACTTGCATCTATACATTCAAATTGGACTGTAATTTCCCTTTGTTTGGGGCTTCCCTGATAGCTCAGTTGGTAAAGAATCTGCCTGCAATGCAGGAGACTCCAGTTCAATTCCTGGGTTGGGAAGATCCTCAGGAGAAGGGAAAGGCTACCCACTCCAGTATTCTGGCCTGGAGAATTCATGGGGTCACAAAAAGTCAGACATGACTGAGTGACTTTCACTTTCCCTTTATTAGAGTGCTATTTTTACTGTAAATTGGCGTCCAGACACTTGTCACTTGAAAGCCAATAAAAAGGCAAGCTTGGTGGAAAGGAAAGTTTGGTGGACTGTCACCCAAGGGAGGGGAGGGGGACATGGACGCCTGTCCAAAGGCTGACTTCCTCCCACTGAAGATCAGTGAGCTTTTATAGGTGAAGGGAGGGGGCTACATGCAGAAACAGCACAATCAGCTCTGACAGTCATCTTGAAATTGGTTCTACAGTGATCTGATCAGTGTAATCTTATTTTGTGCTTAGTTGCTCAGTGATGTCTGACTCTGCAACCCCATGGACCATAGCCTGCCAGGCTCCTCTGTCTGTGGGGATTCTCGAGGCAAGAATACTGGAGTGGGTTGCCATGTCCTCCTCCAGGGGATCTTCCCAACCCAGGGATCGAACCTAGGTTTCCCATATGGCAGGCAGATTCTTTACCATCTGAGCCACCAGGGAAACCCAAGAATACTGGAGTGGGTAGTCTATTCCTTCTCCAGGGGATCTTCCTGATCCAGAAATCGAACTGGGGCCTCCTGCATTGAAGGTGGATTCTTTACCAGCTGAGATACCCTCTGATCAGTGACATCTTGATTGTTTTAAGTACAGTTAATCTGCAGTCCCAGGGTCAGTTTTTTCCCTTTCTTTGAAATTAGCTCTGGGAATCGTGGCAGCTTATGTCATGGCTGCAGTCTAGTCATCACGTAGTTAACTTCTTCCACCTGGTTGGGGTTTTAGTCTCTATAAGACAGTTCAAAGGATGTGGCACAGAATATTATCTATGGCCCTTGGAGATGAACTCAAGGTCCTTGACTATGATTAATGACTAAAGTATTATTTAGTCTTTTTGAACTGTTTTCTTCTGTTTCTGCATTTTCACTGCTTTGATTAAACTTATTCTATGGCTAAAGTTTTTCCACAGACAAAAGGTAGGCTGAGGACATAGAGGACTATAGATTTCTGCTCCATTCTCCATTTCAGTCCCCTCTTTCCTCTGATACTTCTCAGTCTTGAGGAAGGACAGGTACAGAAAAAGAAAGGGAACAAAGTTTTGGATAGAGAGGGTAGTCATAAACTTGGCAGAGGAACCCAGTTTTAGTTCCATTTCTGTTCAAATTATCTCCAGCTCTTGGAGGGAATGGGGTGACAATCACTCTAACAACTTCCTGGTGAAGAAGGGTATATTCCTGCCTAATTTGGGGAATGGATACAGAATTGGGAATAATCTCAAGTTCCAAGCTTAGCATCAATATTTTGTATTTTGAAAATATTACCTCTCTCTTTTACCAGGTACTTTGTCATAGTACCTGGACATACTGTATTGCAAAGAGATCAAATTAGTCAATCCTAAAGGTAATCAACCCTGAATATTCATTGGAAGGACTGATGCTGAAGCTTCAAAACTTTAACCACCTGATGCCAGAGGTGACTCATTTGAAAAGACCCTGATGCTGGGAAAGATTGAAGGCAACTGGAGAAGGGGGCAGCAGAGGATGAGATGGCTGGATGGCATCACCAACTCAATGGACATGAATCTGAGCAAACTCCAGGACACAGGGAAGGACAAAGGAGCCTGGTATACTGAAGTCCATTGGGTTGCAAAGGGTCAGACAGGACTCAGCAATTGGACAACAGAGATATTACAATGAAGATAATAATTGAATGCATCTTTATATTATTCTTTAAACATGTTAGGGTTTTTTAACCTTAATGGTTAAAGCAGATGTACAATGTATGTTGAGGGCTTCCCAGGTGGCTCAGTGGTAAAGAATCTGCCTGCCAATGCACGAGATGCAAGAGATGCAAGTTTGACCCCTGAGTAAGGAAGATCCCCTGGAGTAGGAAATGGCAACCCACTCCAGTATTCTTACCTGAGAAATTCCATGGGCAGCCTGGCAGGCCTCAGAGTCAGATACAACTGAGTGACTGAGCACACGTGTACAATGCATGTTTATCAGGCCATAAACAGGATGTTTTTGGTTAACCTAAAGTTCAAATTATATCATGAATAAGCCAGAATGACTTCCTCATAACACAATATGTGAAAATTTCTTACATAATTTCCCCCTTTTAATGGCAAATCTTTTCATAGAAAGCATCAATAATCATAATTTCCCAGCATTCTCAGAGTGGTTCAGTTGCCTTTTCTAGGTCCATTCATGTCCCTCAGTGCTAGGCTTATTTTTGCTTATATATTGACCTAGTCATCCATGTTGGGGTAAAACTAAAACTAAGACACAGTAAACAAACACAGAGGTATGCTTATGGAGAAACATTTTATGGGCCATACATTTTATCACTTACACCCAAGTGTCACACAAGCACTGCACTATACTTTTAGCAGAAAACATAAAGCCAGCAGTGATACACATCAATCCTGAACACTGGGGTCAAAAATATGACTTGAGGCAAAACAATAGATTTCCATTAGCATTCTTTAAATTTCTTACCCACTTCAGCAGTATGACCTGAAAGTTATCAAATATTTTCTATATAGTTAATATTTCTTCTGAGATGGAAAATAGAATGGTGAGTGTTACAGGCTGGGGGAGGGAATGGAAGGTTATTGTTTAATGGGTGAGAGTCTCACTTTGGACTGACAAAAGTCTTTTGGAGATGGATAGATTGTGGTGATGGCTGCACAACAATGTAAATGTGCCTAAAGCCACTGAACTGTACATTTGAAAATGATCAAAATAATAAATTGTATGTATATATTTTCACAGTAAAAACAATAAATAAAAATTTTGAACAATAAAAATATTTCTTTTGAGACACCTAAGGGCCATTTGGAATATTCAAAGTTAGCTAGAGAAAGAAACTTACAATCTGTTATCAAAAGCAGCTCTTTATTCCAGGAAAGTTTTGTTCTCTTAACAGAGAGAAAGAAAACCAAATTCCAGTTTTCAATCAGCTTACTATTAATAACACGATTCACTTACCAAATTAAATCCAAATTAATCCAAATTAAATCTTAATCACTCATGACAGCGTACAAAATTCTTTTCTCAAAGTTCCCTTTTTCCACAAATGTTTTATTACTTTTTGTATCCATAATAATTTGTCCTTTATTTTTCCCCACCTAGAAATAACCAGCTCCAGGACAAAATTATTATCATTTTTCCTCAACAAAAATATCTCCATTCTTTATACCTTCTCTAGCCGACAACACATGCCCTACTTGCTTTACACATTGGAATGTTTCCCTTATCATTTTTAGTAGTTTTAATTACAGATTACAATTTTTAACCCTTAAAAGCCTTAACGAAACCAGGAAACAAGTAAAACTAAAGTGTTATACCAGCATTTACTGATTGGTAAACTTAAGCACATATTTCATAACCTCTAAAAACTTGCATTTTTCTCATAGCATACTTATTCTTCAATATGGTACAATAAACCCAAACATCTTTTGAAATTCTACTAATTAACCCAAAGCTGAAGTCTCAGGCAAAGTGGGCTGTATTTGTATTTCAAGGACATGATAAGAGTTAACTTCAAACTTTCTCCTAGACATGCTTTTGTTCTCTTAAGCCTCAGCATTCTTCAAACAGTGTTTTATCAAGCTAGCTTCCTCTAACTGCATATGTAAAAAGAACTAGTTTTGGAATTTCAAAAGAGTTTCATCTTAACCATTTTTTTCTGGAGTCTAAAGAATACCATTGTCATACAATGTTTTTAAAAATTATCTTTCACTGCTATATTTTAAATAGATAACCAAAAAGGACCTACTGTACAGCACAGGGAACTCTGCTCAATGTTATGTGGTAACCTGGATGGGACAAGACTTTGGGGGAGAATAAATACATGTATAAGTATGGTTGAGTCCCTTCACTGTTCAACTGTTACAACATTGTTAATCGACTAAACCTCAATACAAAGTAAAAAGGTTTTTTAAATTACTTTTCTTTTTTTTTTCAGTCATAATCACATAACTAAAATTTTTCTAATGAATTGAATCTGAATTTCACATTTTACAAAAGACAATAAAGATACCAATCACGTGGAACTAGAGACTGTCATACAGTTAAGTCAGAAAGAGAAAAACAAATATTGTACATTAATGCATATATATGGAATCTAGAAATATGGTACTGATGAACCTATTTGCAGGAAAGGAATGGAGACACAGACACAGAGAAGGGACTTGGGACCACAGCAGGTGGGAGCAGAGATAGTAGCACTGACACATACCCATGACCATGTATAAACAGACAGCTGGGGGGAAGCTGCTGTGTGACACAAAGAGCTCAGCCTGGCACTCTGTGACAACCAAGAGGTGTTGGGTGGGGGGAATGGAAGGGAGGCTCAAGAGGGAGGAGATGTATATAGTTATGATTGATTTGTGCTGTTGTACAGCAGTAACCAACACAACATTATAAAGCAATAATCCTCCAGTTTGAAAAAAAGTAATCAGAAAATCATTTTCATATGGAGAAGTGATCAAGAAGTAGGTTGCCGAAATTACAAGAAAAAATCCTTACTTTTAGAGACAATGAATAAAGCATTGTTTGGGGGGGGAGAGAAAAACTAATGTCATATTTTAATGCATAGAAAAACAGTACAGATGGTTTTATCAGAGAAGCAGAAATAGACGCACCGGAGGTAGAGAACAAATATATGGACACCAAGGCGGGGGGCGGGGGTGGGATTGGGAGATTGGAACTGACACATATGTACTATTGATACTATGTATAAAACAGATAACTAATGAGAACTTGGCTTCTCTGGTGGCTCAGAAGTTAAATCATCTGCCTGGAATTCAAGAGACCATGGTTCCATCCCTGGGTCGGGAAGATGCCCTGGAGAAGGGAAATGGCAATCCACTCCAGTACTCTTGCCTGGAGAATCCCATGGAGGGAGGAGCCTGGTAGGCTACAGTCCATGGGGTTGCAAAGAGTCGGACACGACTGAGCGACTGAGCGACTTCACTTTCAATGAGAACTTACCTTATAGCACAGGATACTCAATGCTCTGTGGTGACCTCAATGGGAAAGAAATCCAAAAGGGAGGGGATAAATGTATATGTATAGCTGACTCACTTTGCTGTAAGGCAGAAACTTACACAACATTATAAAGCAACTATACTCCAATAAAAATTAATTTATAAAAGATAATACCAGTCACACAAATGGAATACATACTCACACACCAGGAGACAGAATCATCACAAATACAACAAGATAATGACCGATAGAGAGTCCCAAAGACGCCCGCAACACAAATGGTCCTCAACGTCAGGCACATCAGAACCAATTGGCAAAATGCCCAAATAGCACTTTGTGCTCAAAGGAGAAGTTAGCCTGGGTGCACAACAGTGGGACTTACCGGGTCTTGGAGCTCGTCTGTTCGTCCAGGCGCATGTTTCCGTTCCACTGAGGAAAAGCACACGTTGACAGCCAGTGCCGAGCAGAGGAGAAACAGGGAGGATTCCCCCGAAATAAATGGTTTCAGCAGCTGCTAGAAACACCCGCCCCTCCAAAATCTTCCTCTCAGGGTCCGGTAGCCTCCAAGCAGCAGTTCCTCACAGCCATCCCGGAGCGTCATCCTGTTGGCTCTACTCTGAGAAAACACCAGAAGCCAGGTATCGCGAGAGCACAGGAGTCCCGCAGAACGAGCCAAAATCTGAGAGTGGGGTCCAGCTGCTCGCTTAAAGCCAAAGAAGAGGCGAGCTGGTAGAAAGGAAAGTTTGCTTTATTTCAGAGGACAACAGCCTGGGAGCAGGGGGCTCCTGACAAAGGCCAACTCCTCCACACTGACAATCAGTGGGCAAGAGCTTTTATGGAAGGAGGGAGGGATGGGGTTTCATGCAGAAATAGCACAGTCGGCTCTGGCAGTCATCTTGAAATTGGTGCTCCAAGAGTCTGGTCAGTGTCATCTTGATTGGATTAGGTACAGTTAATCTTCAGTTCCAGAGTCAGTTTGTTCCCATTTCTTTGAGGCCAGGTCTCAGAATTGTGGCAGCTTATGTCATGGCTACAGTCTGGTCATCACGTGGGGGTTTCAGTATCTACAAGACAGCACATAGGATATGGCTCACAATGTTGTCTAAACCCTTGAGGAGGAACTAAACGTCCTTGCTGCTGCTGCTAAGTCGCTTCAGTCGTGTCCAACTCTGTGCGACCCCATAGACGGCAGCCCACTAGGCTTCCCCGTCCCTGGGATTCTCCAGGCAAGAATACTGGAGTGGGTTGCCATTTCCTTCTTCAAGGCATGAAGGTAAAAAGTTAAAGTGAAGTCGCTCAGTTGCCACCGACTCCCAGCGACCCTATGGACTGCAACCCACCAGGCTCCTTTGTCCATGGGATTTTCCAGGCAAGAGTACTGGAGTGGGTTGCCATTGCCTGCTCCAAAAGGTCCTTGACTATGCTTAATAACTATAAACTAATATTATTTAGTCTTGTTGAACTGTTTCTTTGGTGTCTGCCTTTTCTCACTGCTCTAATTAAACTTATTCTTTGGCTAAAGTTTTTTCACAGACAAAAGGCAGGCTGAGGACATGGGGAAGCAAAAGGATCATAGTGTCCTGCTCCATTCACTATGCCTGTCCAATTTTTACAGCAGAATTATGCTAGGTATACAGAGTAAATGAGAGAGCTTTGTTTTCTTAATACTTTACAACAGTTTAAAATAGTAATTATCTGTTACTTACAGGTTTTGCAGAATCACTCATAAAGTAACCTATTGCCTTTTGAAAAGTGTTGATATTTGCCTGCTTTACACTATCTACTATAGTTTATGATATAAACAAATTTTATCTTTTCGAGACAGTATTTTTTTTAGATTATCATTTATTTCCCCTGGATTTTCTAACTTTGAGTGTTGACAAGTAGAAAGGTAGACCAAAAAGCAAACAAAACAAAATGCTTCAAAAAAACGGACTCCTGAGCTTTTCCTTAACTTGGACTAAAGATGACATTGCTTCTTTCTCTTTTCCCCTTTCAGTGGGAAAAAAATTTTTAGATAATACTGGGAGGAGCTATGATTCAAACCACATTTCTGTATTAAGCAATTTGTAAAGCAAAACAATCCAGTTTCAAATGTGTCTTACTCAATATTAAACTGTGTTTATGAGACAAATCTGTATATGCAATTATGTAGTTTCTTAAATTTTAGATGAAAAATTAAACCCTTTAATAATGGAGAAACAATGAAAAACTGCTTGAAAATAGGTGCAGATATTGAGCTTCCTGTTAAATGATGACCACTGCTTTAGAGATATGGACATCGAAGTGGGGTCATGAACCCCAAGAGTACATGGTGGGTGGTCCTGCAGTTGATGTGGCATGCCCCAGAGCTGCCACAGGACAACCAGAAAGAATGAGTGTTGATGTCGTGATTGTTCCTACAGTGATCTCTATAGTGTCCATCCATTCTCAGCTGCAGGGCTGAGGCCAATCAAGCCAATCCCATCTGCTCTGTTGTTAATACTGGACTGCTGCTGCTGCTGCTAAATTGCTTCAGTCATGTCCGACTTCCCTGTCCCTGGAATTCGCCAGGCAAGAACACTGGAGTGGGCTGCCATTTCCTTCTCCAATGCATGAAAGCAGAGCAAATCATCCCAGGGCATTTGTATGTAACTTTTATAGGTTTGCATTGCTGGACCTCTGCTCAGGTTTTGAATTATATTCTTGTGTGTGTACCTCTAGGGTTCTAAATAATTTTTCAACAGCCCCACCAGCAGAGTTCAGCATTGGGCTTTACTAGAGGTGTCTCTTGCTTCTTTGGGAAAGGACAGGACAATTTCCTAGTCCCTGTGTGGCTCAGGCACAGGCTTCAGAGGCAACAACTCCAGATAGATAGAATATGGGCATCTGGTTTCAGACATTATCTAGATAAGATAGGGACTTTTATCTAGGTTTTTAGAGGTGGGGTTACAGGGTTCTAAAACATGTTTCAGTTGCTTCCAAGATAAAGTGTGTTTTCTTGGGAGAAGGTTTATTGCTTTTACTGGATTCTCCAAGGAGTCGATGAATTAAAAAGTGTTAATGTATTAGTGAGGGTTGTCCAGAGATACAAAACCAATAGGAGATAGATAGATAGATAGATAGAGGAATTGGCTCATGCAATTATTTAGGCTAATAAATTCCACATGTCTGATGTCTCCAAGCTGGCGATCCAGGAAAGCCAGAGGTATAATTCAGTCCAAATCAAAAGGCCCAAGAATCAGGTGGGTCAACGCTATTAATCTTAGTCTGAGGGCAAGAGAAGATGAAATGTCATGTCCCAGCTCAATCAGTGAGGGAGGGGGAAAATATGGGGGAGCAACAAATTTCTCCTTCCTCTGCCTTTTGTTCTCAACAGATTGGATGATCCCCAACCACTTGGGGAGGGCAGTCCACTGTAGTGAGTCCACTGATTCAAACGCTAAGCTCATCCAGAAATACCCTCACAGACACACCCACAAACAATGACTAACCTGGGCACCCATGGTCCAGTCATGTTGCCACATACAATCAACCATCGCAGTTAAGAACCTTGGTGAGACAAGGTATGGTAGACATCATTTTTCTTGAGTTCAGGCAAAAATGCAGAAGCAGTAATCCAAGGCTCTAGAGAACCAGAAGAGTAGACTCAGGTTTGTACTGCAGGCAAGAAACAGAAGGAAATGGCTACCCACTCCAGTATTCTTGCCTGGAAAATCCCATGGACAGAAGAGCCTGGCAGGCTATAGTTCATGGGGTCACAAAAAGTTGGACACACTGAGCAACTTCAGTTCTTCTGACAGTGGTTCTCAATCTTGATTGCTCATTAGGACCACTGGGAACTTAAGAGAAGTCCAGAGAGATGCCCTATGAGTTGAATAAGACCGCACTGAATCCAGGTTGGAGGTGTTTGTGTTTCTGTGACTTAAGGATTCTCAAGAGATCCTTGAGCAAATTCACCCAGAGAGGTCAAGTTCTTGCCTTCAGCTCTACAGCCCCACACAGATCAGATCATAGTTTCTCAAGAAAAAAAATCTCTTTCCTTGGTGGCTCAAGCGGTAAAGAATCTGCCTGCAATGCAGGAGATCCAGGTTTGATCCCTGGGTTGGTAAGATCCTCTGGAGAAGGAAATGGCAACCCACTCAAGTATTCTTGCCTGAAGAATCCCATGGACAGAGGAGCCTAGCATCTACAGTCCATGGGGTTGCAAAGAGTCAGACGTGACTGAGGGACTAATACTTTCCACTTCCCTCAAAGTAGATACAGTCAATTTATACTTCTAAAGGAAATTATAATAATTACTTGTGGTGCATTAAAATTCAATGTTTTTTTTTTTTTTTATCAGAGATATCAAAGTCTTACCTGCTTAGGATCTAAGGGACTTAGATGCTTCATAATACTCTTGAGTGGTATTTAGAAAGGCTGAAATCTTTCCTGTGAATAGTCTCTGTGTTGGGGCTTAATATAAATACCCAGGACTTTTACCTATTCCCCAAGAAGAAGTTCACACAGTCTAAAAGTTTAAAACCTTCTATTTTCTGGATATTCATCCCAAATTTTCCAGTTTAATTTCATCCCACTAATTCCAGTGAAGTGAAGTGAAAGTTGCTCAGTCATGTCTGACTCCTTGTGACCCCATGGGCTATACAGTCCATGGAATTCTCTAGGCCAGAATACTATAGTGGGTAGCCATTCCCTTCAGGGGATCTTCCCAACCCAGGGATTGAACCCAGGTCTCTCATATTGCAGGCAGATTCTTTAACAACTGAGCTACCAGGGAAGCCTAATTAATTCCAGTGGCAACCACTTATATCCTATTATCTCAACAAATCACTCATCAGTGAATTATTTCAGAGAGAATTCATTCCGAGCAAAAGCATTTATTTCCAAGATTTCCATTCTCTTTGCAGTGTGTGAAAAATGATCATTGTAATTAGGCATAGACACTATTTAATTTTGATTAGTGATATACAAAGTAAACTGTAGAAACATGAAATATCCAAATCAGGACACAGTCTGAATATAAGGCATGTGAGCAATATACTTTGGTAAAATATTTAAAAGGGGTTTATTTCTTAGCTATTTTTAGCATTTATCTTAATTATTTAAAACCCTATTTTTTAAAAACATTAAATAATGCTTCCTGCAAACTCCCCTTTGGTTTGGAGGTAAGTAGGCATTAACTTTTTTTTGCAGATGCTAATTAAAGCCTGAAATTAACCACCCCATTCTACACTCTCTGCAGTTTTCTCCTGGCTCCCCAATATATATTTTACATCTCTGAGTTGTGATCCTTCTTGTGTGATGTATCAACTAAATTCTGCATTTTTTAAGATAAGAAATATCAAACAAGACAAGCCTATGGTGAAAAGTTCATCAAGCACTTGAATTTAGTGTAGCAATTTGTCTGCCTCTTAATTCTGATTGGATAAACACTAGTTTCTGATGACCAGTTTAGGAACTCAATGATGGTGGGTGGATTACATGACACATCTAGGAAGCGTGAGGACCCTACATCCCAGAGTGACGGGCTCTTCATCTCAAAGCTCTGGATGCTTGAGGCACTAGAGAGCAGCTCTTCCTCTGAGCTGTCCTCACCACTGGGAAATAAATCAACAGAAAAGTCTCTGACTTCAGAGCCATCTGTGTAGCCTGGGTTCACATCCCCTTTCTGTCACCTAGAGCCCTGTCACCCTCATGAAGGTCACAAACTGTGAAGTTCAGTTTCCCATTGGTGAAATGTGATCACTAATACCTACCTCTGAGGATTTTATGTGTATTATGTAACATATCTGGCTGGGGGAGAGCGAGGCAGTCAGCAAATGGAAATGACCCTTATTGCACATTCCCAGAGTCTATTAGCATCACTGCATTTTCTTTCAGCAGAGAAAAAATTATTAAAATCCATTAAAGAATACTTATTTTTATGTAACTCTATCTCCTAACATTTTCTAGACCAATAACTAATATTTATTGAGTGTCTACATTGTACCAGGGATGGGGTTTGGTACTGAAGACAGAGCAGTGAACAAGGCCTACCCCAGCTTACTGTTCCTGCGTTTTACAGGTAACTAAGTCCATCCATCCACTTTGTTCATCTTTGGTGGTTTCAGCAAGAAGTCTAATAAGCCCTCATAGTCTGGAAAAAAAAACACACAAAAGCTATTATTCCTCTTAGGAATTTATTGAATGCTAACTATAATAAGCATTTGTATCTGTTTTAAATTTTTTATTGAGTTATAATTTAAATACCATACAATTCACTTGCTTGACTTGCACAATTCAGTGATTTTTGGTATATTTATACAGTTGTGCAACTATCACCACAGGCATAGAGGGGGTTTTTTTGTTTGTTTGATTTGGGCCTTTTTTAAAAATTTTTTGGCCATGGGACATGTAGGATCTTAGTTACCCAGCCAGAGACAGAACTTGCGCCCCCTACATTGGAAGGGCAGAATCTTCACTGCTGCACCACCAGAGAAGTCTCAGCATTTGTACCTTAATTCACAATAATCCTATGAGGCAAGTTCTATTATTATTGCCATTTCACAGAGAAGGAAACCAAGA
Source organism: Tragelaphus eurycerus (assembly GCA_935064755.1). Classification (NCBI taxonomy): domain Eukaryota; kingdom Metazoa; phylum Chordata; class Mammalia; order Artiodactyla; family Bovidae; genus Tragelaphus; species Tragelaphus eurycerus. The sequence goes on from CAKXYN010000145.1 coordinate 706,107, forward strand.
CACAAAGAGATAAGTGTTAACATCACGGCACGAATGTGTGGGACTGTGGACCCCAGGGCCTGACCCTGGACCCCAGCAGGCCAGCTGCAGAGCCCAGGCCCTTAGCCCCATGCTCCCTGCATCACACAGATGGAGCAGAGCCAGAAGCAGCCTCATCTTCTCCAGGACACACAGCACATGTATACACCTTGAGCCCTGTGCCATGGATGCAGTTTGGACAAATATCCATAGGCTCTGGAAAAAAAAGAAGATCCAGAAAAATTCTTGCTATCAGGTGGTTCTGGATCTAAAATTCTCAATGAGGAGGGAAAGGTAGGCAAAAGTACACCCTTATACCTCCTGGAGAAGGGTTAATTATGCCAAGAGGACTCACCCTGAGATGTGCCAAATTATCCTGAAAACTTGTATTTCCTTCCCAGGGGAAGGGACTTATATTAACAAAAAGTGGATTGAAAGAGTGTTTATTTACTGGGGACATCAGGAGAAGTAGGGGTGCCTCCCCTTAGTGGGCTTCATACACAAATTGTGGCTCTGCAGTTAATGGGTTGGGGGTTGTTTGAAGCTGCGGACCAAACAAGAAAGGAAGAATTGCATCAGGATTTATAATCATAGATCTATAACCCAGGCTGTAGATAGCTTTACCATGGCTAAACTCCCAATTCCACAAAGCTATCTAAGCTGGTCAGCAGTCCTCTTGGGGCCTGGCAAGAAAGCTCTGTCCAGAGAAGAGTTCCACACAGAGTAGTGAACATGTTTCTTTTTTTAAAGCTTTTATTGAATTTGTTACAATACTGCTTCTGTTTTATGGGTTTTTGGTGGTGTTTTTTTTTTTTTGGTTGCAAGACACGTGGGATCTTAGCTCCCCAACCAAGGATCGAACCTGGGCCCCCTACATTGACAGCCGAAGTCTTACTTAACAGAATTTGTATGATGCATCCAGAGTTAATCAGCACTACAGGAGGCAAAGTGGAGAGACACACAACTATGGCAGGAGGAACCATGACATGGAGAGATATTAGCTCTTAGCCCAGGAGCAGCAGAAGAGACAGCAGCTGAGACACCCTTCACCATGGAACAGTGGATCACCATGCAAGCAGTGATGCCCAAGCTGGGGTCTGCAAGATGATCCATTGTGACATTAGAAGAAAATAGCAGAGCTCTTATTTGCACTTATTTATTTATCTCATTGCTTCTTCATTTCTATTTTTGCATACATTGAAAATACATATATTGGGGACATGCTCTATTTTTTTGACCACTGAAGGATCAAAAGTGGTTGGAAGCCACTGCAAAAAGCAGCAGATGCGCTTTTTCTGGGTGAGCCACCAGTATGATGTTATATATGGAAAATGTTCCTATTTGCCATGAGGCTCAGATCTAGGACTGCTGTCTGCACCTACCTCTCTTCTGTACTTCCTTAAAGACCTGCTGATAATCCCAAGGGATCTCTGGAAGAGCCCAACCAAGAGACAGTATCCAGTTTTGGTCTGTGGTTTCATGAGGGCAACAGCCATGTAGAAGGCTGAGTTTAGGGGAGATCAGAGCTTCAACCACAGAAGGAATTCAAATGGTTCCAGGGAGAAGGTGTGAGGTGGCCCCGGACACCATCAGGGAAATAAGAAATTTGGAATTGCAGCTAGCTTCCTGTTGGCCTTCATTAAAAGTTGCATCTTTTCTATCAATCATTCTCTTTCGGATGCACACCTCTGAAGCAGTTAACTGAGTGTGTTACATTGAACTTTTGGGTAGCTACACAGTACAGCTCCCTTGGAACCATTTAACACCAAACATTTAAAAAACAAAAGGAAATTTCAAGGCAAGATCTCTAAAGGTCATCAAGCTTTCATAAATTTTCATCAAATTTTCTACCTACCCTGTAGGTCTAGTAGCTGGAAAACGTTTCCAATAGAGAAAAACACAGAAAAAGCTGTAATAAAGAAATGAAGAGAAATCCACTTAAGAAATAGAAGCAATTTCCAATGCAGAATATTGGAAGGATTTTAGTGACTTTATCCCATATCACAGGCAAAAATAAAACAATCACAAATAAAAGTAATGTGGTATTTTACATATACTATGTTCTAAATTCCATAATTATTGCTGCTAATGGTCGAATTCATGAGCAGGGTAACATAGATCAATAGTGATTAGCCATCCTTTCCATATTCTATACTTGTGAAAACTTGGCTGTTACTTCATAAATGATGCTTCTTGCAAAAGCAGAAAATATTTTCATATATAATTTCAATAGTCTTTCACCTATGAATACCATCCCTCTTTGTAGATTCCATTTGTCCCATCTAAAAATGTCTTAAAATGTTAACATACTATAAGCTGTTATTACAGTATTTATGATACCTTTGCTCCAAAAGACCCATTCAACTACCTAAAAGTTGAGTCATGTTATTGCCAAAATAGCTCTCAGCTCTGGCTATGTGTCCATTTGTATCTAGCAAGACAGATGAACACAAAGAGAAATTAATCGTGGTCTCTGGGTTAAAGGAACTTGCACTCTAGCAGGGGAGACAAAACATGCACATAAATAATTATGATATAAGAGTAAATATGTGATAAGACTATAAAAGTAACATATATAAAAAGTGGAAGAATGTCAGAAAGATATCACTCACTTCCAGAGTAGGGGGAAGGGGTGTCATGAGATTTACAGAGAAAGGTGTACTTCATTCAGGCATTAAAGGACAAGGTATGACTTAAGCTGAACGAGGAGGAAGCAGAGGAGAGGGAGCAGGAGGGGGAGTAGAGGTGTGGGAGCTGGGGTGGGGGGTGTGAGAGTAGAAAGAAGAGGAACCAAAAAAATCACATCTTCTAAAACAAAGAATGGAAAAACTTGGAGTCCAGTTAAAAATCAAGTTAGGGGATAAAGTTAGCTCCAAATTGGAGACAAGTATGCTGCTGCTGCTGCTGCTGCTGCTAAGTCGCTTCAGTCGTGTCCGACTCTGTGCGACCCCATAGACAGCAGCCACCAGGCTCCCCCATCCCTGGGATTCTCCAGGCAAGAATACTGGAGTGGGTTGCCATTTCCCTCCAATGCAAGCTCAGTGTGTTGACTCTTAGTGACCCCACGGACTGAAGCCTACCAGCTCCTCTGCCCATGGGATTTTCCAGACAAGAGTACTGAGTGGGTGCCATGCTCTCCAGGAGACAAGTATGTGCTGCTGCTGCTAAGTCGCTCAGCGTGTCCGACTCTGTTCGATCCCACAGACGGCAGCCCACCAGGCTCCCCTGTCCCTGGGATTCTCCAGGCAAGAACACTGGAGTGGGTTGCCACCTCCTCCTCCAATGCATGAAAGTGAAAGTGAAAGTGAAGTCACTCAGTCATGTCTGACTCTTAGCGACCCCATGGACTGGAGACTACCAGGCTCCTCCATCCATGGGATTTTCCAGGCAAGAGTACTGGGGTGGGGTGCCATAATAAAGAAGGATATGTAATAAAGAAGGTTGGTTGGTTGGTTAAAAGGATATGATTTAAAGCATCTTCTCTTACCTTTATCTATTTCCTTCTTCCAGCCTTGAGTGTCCCCACTCCACTTAAGAAACCTATTGGTTTCTATTGGTTTGTTTATTTGTTTACTTACTAGACTCTTCCTGGATCAGGAGCTCCAAGGGCAGGGCTGGTGTCATTTCCCTCTTTGTAGCCACAAAGTCCAACATGGAGCTTGGTGTGTAGATGTCTATGGGAATGAATGCCAGGCTGTAGGAACCATCTCTGTATAGCAGTCATCTGGTTATGCTCAAGATTTTGTTATTAATGACCAAGTCTAAATGTTCACAAAGGAGGAAAACAGGACAATGGCTCAGCAAGCCAGCTGGAGAGTCAAACTGACCTGGGTTGGAGTTCATCTCTGCCATTTGCTCAGTCTGAGTGAGACTTTACACAAGCACTTTTCTGACAAACATACATTACCTTTATTTGTAAAACAATCATAACACTTACCTCCCAGCATTATGGAGAGGATTAAATAAGCTCATGTGTGTTGAACCCTTAGCACATTGCCTGGGACCTAGTAAGTGCTTAATTTATATAAGTTTTCTTGCTATTTAACATCAAATATAGTTTGTCAATGACACTTGTAAAGTTGCTCAATATGTCAGCATGACATTGGTTTTATGTTCAAAGCACAGAGGCTGGATAATAACAGCACTTTATTTTAATTCTAAAATGGTACCACCATGATTCTCTTTCTGGTGGGCATATTTTTTTTTCTTTTTTTCTTTTGACATATTACACACACAAAGAAGAATGAAAAAGGACACAAACATACATTGGAATGTATAATTATGTAGTAAATATGCTTGTAACCCATGTCCAAGATTTAAAATGAAATATTGGTTGCTCCTCTGAAGTCCCCACTGTGACACTTCCTATTCAAAAAGGCGACCACTGCCCTGATTATTCTGGTAGGAGGTCTTGTCCTAGCTCTCCTAGGGTAGTCCTAACCCTCCTAGCTTCCTTATGGCTTTATGCCCTATGAAATGTGCTTTCTCTTATTTTTCAATTTTATATCAATTAAAAATAAACTGTACGCATTCTTACGTGCCTTGCTCTTTTGATCAGTATTGTGTTCATAAGATTCTTCCTCCCCACCAAAACCCCTCTATTTTCTCCTTTTACATTGTTGTAGAATTGCAATGTGCTAATGGATGTACCACGATTTAGTCATTCACTTAATGTTTATGGCCATTTTACTGTTAATAGACATTTGGTTCATTTACAGTTGAAGATCATTATCAAAATTCTGCTTGGAACACTCTTATACATCTCCTGAGACACAGTTGTGTGCATTTCTCTAGGGATATATCCAGGAGTAGGACTGCTATGTTGCGAAGTATGTGTAGCTCCAATTTTACTAGAAAATGTAAACTGTCTTCCAAAGTAATTGTACTAATTTCTACTACTACCAACAGTATATGAGAGCTCTCCACATCCCAGCCAACATTTGTTATTATCAGAGTTTTAATTTGCCATTCCTGTGTGTGCCGTAGGATCTCGGCTTGTACTTTCCAATTATTAATGAACTTGAGCATCTTGGCATATTCTTATCCATTGTTTAGATTTCCTATTTTGGTGAAGTGCTTATTCAAGACTTTTGCTCTTTTTTTTTTTTCATTGGGTTGTCTGCCTTTTTCTAATTGATTTGTGGATACAAATCTATGTTGATTATATGTTGCAGATATCATTTCCTTCTGTGGCTTATAATTTCACACTATTTGTGGTGCCTTTTCATGAATTTGATTAAGCACTTTAAAATGTTTGTTCTCACATTTAAATTTATAATCCAGGTGAAGCTGATTTTTGTGTGTGGTGTGAGGAAGGGGTCCAGTTTGATTCTTTTCACATTTGTGCTGTGCTCAGTTGCTCAGCTATGTCCGACTCTTTGTGACCCAATAGACTGTAGCCAGCCAGGCTCTTCTGTCCATGAGATTCTCCAGGCAAGAATACTGGAGTGGTTGCCATTTCTTCTTCCAGGAGATCTTCCTGACCCAGGGATTGAAATTGAACCCATATCTCCTGTGTCTCCTGCATTGCAGGCAGATTCTTTACCCACTGAGCCATCATAGAAGCCTTCTTTTCACATTTAGATATGTTATACCAGCATTATTTATCAAGAAGACCATCATTTCCCCAATTGTTCTGGACTACCTCCTTTGTCACAAATCATATCAATTTATGCCTGAGTCTGTTTGGGGTATCCTTATTCTTTTTCAGGAGGCTCTTTATCTGTAACAATTCCACACAGTCATGACTGATATTTGGCAGAAGAAATCCTCTTTGCTCATAACTCTTCTTCCAGTGTGTCTTGAATATTCTTGGGAATTTTTTATTTCTTTAAAAGTTTAGTATCAGCTGGCTAAAATGAAAATCAGTCTTTTGGTGTTTTAATTGGGATTCCATTGAATATTGAGACTGATTTGGGAAAAATTTAAAACCTTACTATGTCAACTCTTTCAATCCATGTAGATGGCATATCACTCTATTTATTTAGATCTTCCTTCATTTCTCCCAATAAAGTCTTGTAATTTTTCTTATAGAGTACTTATACCAAAAAAAGGCAATGCCAAAGAATGCTCAAACTTCTGCACAATTACACTCATCTCACACGGTAGTAAAGTAATGCTCAAAATTCTCCAAGCCAGGCTTCAGCAATACGTGAACCATGAACTTCCAGATGTTCAAGCTGGTTTTAGAAAAGGTTTGAGGAACAAGAGATCAAATTGCCAACATCCACTAGATCATCAAAAAAGCAAGAGAGTTCCAGAAAAACATCTATTTCTGCTTTATTGACTATGCCAAAGCCTTTGACTTTGAAAGAGATGGGCATACCAGACCACCTGACCTGCCTCTTGAGAAACCTATATGCAGGTCAGGAAGCAACAGTTAGAACTGGACATGGAGAAATGCTGGGCTGGATGAAGCACAAGCTGGAATCAAGATTGCTGGGAGAAATATCAATAACCTCAGATATGCAAATGATACCACTCTTATGGCAGAAAGTGAAGAGGAATTAAAAAGCCTCTTGATGAAAGTGAAAGAGGAGAGTGAGAAAGTTGGCCTAAAGCTCAACATTCAGAAAACTAAGATCATGGCATCTGGGCCCATCACTTCATGGCAAATAGATGGGAAACAGTGGAAAAACCATGTCAGACTTTATTTTGGGGGGCTCCAAAATCACTGCAGATGGTGATTGCAGCCATGAAATTAAAAGATACTTACTCCTTGGAAGGAAAGTTATGACCAACCTAGACAGCATATTGAAAAAGAGACATTACTTTGCCAACAAAGGTCCGTCTAGTCAAGGCTTTTCCAGTGGTCATGTATGGATATAACAATTGAACTGTGAAGAAAGCTGAGTGCCGAAGAACTGATGCTTTTGAACTGTTGTGTTGGATACGACTCTTGAGAGTCCCTTGGACTGTAAGGAAATCCAACCAGTCCATTGTAAAGGAGATCAGTCCTGGGTGTTCATTGGAAGGACTGATGCTAAAGCTGAAACTCTAATACTTTGGCCACCTCATGCAAAGAGTTGACTCATTGGAAAAGACCCTGATGCTGGGAGGAATTTGGGGCAGGGGGAGAAGGGGATGACAGAGGATGAGATGGCTGGATGGCGTCACCAATTCAATGGACATGAGTTTGAGTAAACTCCGGGAGTTGGTGATGGACAGGGAGGCCTGGCATGCTGTGATTCATGGGGTGGCAGAGTCAGACACGACTGAGCGACTGAACTAAACTGAACTGATACATTTTTTGCTAGATTTTTCACTAATGTAAAAGTCTGGGTTCTTTTTACTGTATGTTATCAAATCATTTATAGTATCTTTTATTTACAAGACCTTTACTGTTTTTCAGATATAATACCAAGCACTTCAAATATACTATGTGTTGTAATACTCACAACAATCTTGTTAGCTCCTCCTACTATTACGCTCATTTTACTTTTGAACATGATGCTCAAAAGGGTTATGTATATCACCCAAGGTCTCACAGTTAGTAAATATCCAAGCCAGAATTTGGAAGGCTTGTCTGATTCCCAAGTCATGCTATGCTGCTACCTCAGTGGGAGACGTGCCCTAAGGGAACTGAATGCATTTCAGATACGCTTTGATGGATAAGAAAGATCAAGGACCTGGGATACTTACCAGAGGATGGAAGAAACAGAGGGATCCCAAGCACTCAGGAAACCGAATAAGATGTTGAGATGAGCAATGATGGGAGTCACATAAAGTAAGGAGGTACTGAAGACAAACAACACTCAAGCTGCCATTTTTCTTACGGCAAAGAGAAGTCAATCAGTTAGCTTAGGAGCTCCTGGGTATCACGTTGTGGCATCAACCCCGGACACACAGAGGCCATATCAGCAGTCTATGTTACCCACTTGCTATTTTTAAACTGAATTTTATTACCTAATTTTCCAGTCTCTTTCAACTGGTACCTTTCATTTCGATTTTCATCTCTGCATATGCACTTCCCCTAATTCTTACAGCTGTTTGCTCAAGCCAATTTTGAGGCTAATTTTGGGAGGACTCATCTATATTGAATACACAGGATATATGTGAATATGCCTCTCATATAGAAGATTTTTATGAACAAAAATTCTTTGATATAGTTCCTAACTATCAATCTGCATTTTAAATATGTAGTTAAGAGTACCACTGGCCAGGAACTCTAAGAAGCAGAATTGCAGCACAGATGGTCCAAGATTCTTAATGTCTAATGTTACACTTTAAAATGACACTGTTTCATGGTGTTGATCTGCCTGCCTCTTGAATTCTTCAGAAAATGCATGTTGGATTGTAGTTGATTTTGAAGAGCAATAGCTGTATAAGGTGAGCCACAGTTAAATGCAGCTTTGGAATAATTGGCCTTCCTCCATTGTTCAGTTCATAGTAGCTGCAATAGCTCAGACTGCTAAAATAGATCCAATTATGTAGAAAAATATTAAAGGAACAGCAAGTATTTCCTCAGTTAGCATACCTTGCCTAGAAAGTAAGCAAGGATTTTTTTTTTCTTTTAGCTTATAACTGTACATAAATTTAAGGTCCAGTAAAATGCAGAAACCAAGAAATAAAAATATAGAAGAAAACCTTCACTTAGCAAAAGTTCAGACAATCCTGAAAATTACAAAACTAAAATGGGGATAATGGGGATATGGAAAGATTATAAAGTGTAAGAGGCATGATTTAAGAACTTTGACGCATATTTAATACTACAAATACTATAGTTTCTGATAGTATTTGTTTTAAGCGCAGGCGGCTGCGGCGGGCGCTAAAGCGCAGACGGCTGCAGCAGGCGGGCTAAAGCGGGGCTGAAACGCACCACCCCACGTCCGAGATCAGGGGCAGTGGCCAAGGGTACCAGACTGCGACGGCGCAGGAACTGCTGAGAGGAGTTACCCGCGTCCGAAGTCAGGGGCAGCAAAGAGAGGAGTTATCCCGCATCCGAGGTCAGGGGCTGCGGACGAGAAGAGTTACCCCGCGTCTGAGATCAGGGGCGGCAGCCCAGAGGAGATACCCCACGCCCCAAGCCCGAGGCCAGGGGTGGCGGGCAAGAGGAGCTACCCCACGTCCAAGGAGCTGTGGCTGCACGGGCACAGGAGGGCCTAGAGGAGCTATCCCACATTGAAGGTCGGGAAGGAGGGCGGTGAGGAGAGACCCCTCATTCAAGATAAGGAGTGATGGCTGTGCTTTGCTGGAGCAGCCGTGAAGAGATACCCCACGCCCAAGGTAAGAGAAACCCAAGTAAGATGGTAGGTGTTGCAAGAGGGCATCAGAGGGCAAACACACTGAAACCATACTCACAGAAAACCAGTCAATCTAATCACACTAGGACCACAGCCTTGTCTAACTCAATGAAACTAAGCCATGCCCGTGGGGCAACCCAGGACAAGTGGGTCATGGTGGAGAGATCTGACAGGATGTGGTCCACTGGAGGAGGGAATGGCAAACCACTTCAGCATTCTTGCCTTGAGAACCCCATGAACAGTATGAAATGGAAATATGGTAGGATACTGAAAGAGAAACTTCCCAGGTCAGTAGGGGCCCAATATGCTACTGGAGATCAGTGGAGAAATAACTCCAGAAAGAATGAAGGGATGGAGCCAAAGCAAAAAGAATACCCAGCTGTGGATGTGACTGGTGATAGAACCAAGGTCCGATGCTGTAAAGAGCAATATTGCATAGGAACCTGGAATGTCAGGTCCATGAATCAAGGCAAATTGGAAGTCGTCAAACAAGAGATGGCCAGAGTGAATGTCAACATTCTAGGAATCAGCGAACTCAGATGGACTAGAATGGGTGAATTTAACTCAGATGACCATTATATCTACTACTGTGGGCAGGAATCCCTCAGAAGAAATGGAGTGGCCATCGTGGTCAACAAAAGAGACCAAAATGCAGTACTTGGATGCAATCTCAAAAATGACAGAATGATCTCTGTTCATTTCCAAGGCAAACCATTCAATATCACAGTAATCCAAGTCTATGACCCAACCAGTAACGCTGAAGAAGCTGAAGTTGAACGGTTCTATGAAGACCTACAAGACCTTTTAGAACTAACACCCAAAAAAGATGTCCTTTTCATTATAGGGGACTGGAATGAAAAGTAGGAAGTCAAGAAACACCTGGAGTAACAGGCAAATTTGGCCTTGGAATACGGAATGAAGCAGGGCAAAGGCTAATAGAGTTTTGCGAAGAAAATGCACTGGTCATAACAAACAACCTCTTCCAACAACACAAGAGAAGACTCTATACATGGACATCACCAGATGGTCAACACCAAAATCAGATCGATTATATTCTCTGCAGCCAAAGATGGAGAAGCTCTATACTATCAGCAAAAACAAGACCAGGAGCTGACTGTGGCTCAGATCATGAACTCCTTATTGCCAAATTCAGACTTAAACTGAAGAAAGTAGGGAAAACTACTAGACCATTCAGGTATGACCTAAATCAAATCCCTTATGATTATACAGTGGAAGTGAGAAATAGATTTAAGGGCCTAGATTTGATAGATAGAGTGCCTGATGAACTATGGAATGAGGTTCGTGACACTGTACAGGAGACAGGGACCAAGACCATCCCCATGGAAAAGAAATGCAAAAAAGCAAAATGGCTGTCTGGGGACGGCTTACAAATAGATGTGAAAGAAGAGAAGCAAAAAGCAAAGGAGAAAAGGAAAGATATAAACATCTGAATGCAGAGTTCCAAAGAATAGCAAGAAGAGATAAGAAAGCCTTCTTCAGTGATCAATGCAGATAAATAGAGGAAAACAACAGAATGGGAAAGACTAGGGATCTCTTCAAGAAAATCAGAGATACCAAAGGAACATTTCATGCAAAGATGGGCTCGATAAAGGACAGAAATGGTATGGACCTAACAGAGGCAGAAGATATTAAGAAGAGATGGAAAGAATACAAAGAAGAACTGTACAAAAAAGATCTTCACGACCCAGATAATCATGATGGTGTGATCACTGACCTAGAGCCAGACATCTTGGAATGTGAAGTCAAGTGGGCCTCAGAAAGCTTCACTATGAACAAAGCTAGTGGAGGTGATGGAATTCCAGTGGAGCTATTTCAAATCCTGAAAGATGATGCTGTGAAAGTGCTGCACTCAATATGCCAGCAAATTTGGAAAACTCAGCAGTGGCCAGAGGATTGGAAAAGGTCAGTTTTCATCCCAATCCCAAAGAAAGGCAATGCCAAAGAATGCTCAAACTACTGCACAATTGCACTCATCTCACACGCTAGTAAAGTAATGCTCAAAATTCTCCAAGCCAGGCTTCAGCAATATGTGAACCGTGAACTTCCTGATGTTCAAGCTGGTTTTAGAAAAGGCAGAGGAACCAGAGAGCAAATTGCCAACATCTGCTGGATCATGGAAAAAGCAAGAGAGTTCCAGAAAAACATCTATTTCTGCTTTATTGACTATGCCAAAGCCTTTGACTGTGTAGATCACAATAAACTGTGGAAAATTCTGAAAGAGATGGGAATACCAGACCACCTGATCTGCCTCTTGAGAAATTTGTATGCAGGTCAGGAAGCAACAGTTAGAACTGGACATGGAACAACAGACTGGTTCCAAATAGGAAAAGGAGTATGTCAAGGCTGTATATTGTCACCCTGCTTATTTAACTTCTATGCAGAGTACATCATGAGAAACGCTGGACTCGAAGAAGCACAAGCTGGAATCAAGATTGCCGGGAGAAATATCAATAACCTCAGATATGCAGATAACACCATCCTTATGGCAGAAAGTGAAGAGAAACTCAAAAGCCTCTTGATGAAAGTGAAAGTGGAGAGTGAAAAGGTTGGCTTAAAGCTCAACACTCAGAAAACGAAGATCATGGCATCCGGTCCCATCACTGCATGGGAAATAGATGGGGAAACAGTGGAAACAGTGTCAGACTTTGTTTTTCTGGGCTCCAAAATCACTGCAGATGGTGACTGCAGCCATGAAATTAAAAGACGCTTACTCCTTGGAAGGAAAGTTATGACCAACCTAGATAGCATATTCAAAAGCAGAGACATTACTTTGCCAACAAAGGTTCGCCTAGTCAAGGCTATGGTTTTTCCTGTGGTCATGTATGGATGTGAGAGCTGGACTGTGAAGAAGGCTGAGCGCCGAAGAATTGATGCTTTTGAACTGTGGTGTTGGAGAAGACTCTTGAGAGTCCCTTGGACTGCAAGGAGATCCAACCAGTCCATTCTGAAGGAGATCAGCCCTGGGATTTCTTTGGAAGGAATGATGCTAAAGCTGAAACTCCAGTATTTTGGCCACCTCATGTGAAGAGTTGACTCATTGGAGAAGACTCTGATGCTGGGAAGGATTGAGGGCAAGAGGAGAAGGGGACGACAGAGGATGAGATGGCTGGATGGCATCACTGACTCAGTGGATTTGAGTCTCAGTGAGTTCCAGGAGTTGGTGATGGACAGAGAGGCCTGGCATGCTGCGATTCATGGGGTCGCAAAGAGTCAGACATGACTGAGTGACTGATCTGATCTGATCTGACAGTTTCTGAAAAATCTAGTACATATTTGCACGTGTCTAGTATAAATCCATAAAATTTTAAATAAAAGTAAATGAATAAAGAGATTCATACATTTGACATGTATTTTATGTCATGGTAGATGTATGTTATCTGAAACAAATGCTAATTGAGTTGTCAGTCCCTCAGTCGAGTCTGACTTTTTGTGACCCCATGGACTTCCCTGTACTTACAGGCTTCCCTGTACTTCACTGTCTCCCAGAGTTTGGTCAAACTCTTGTCATTGAGTCAGTGATGCCATCCAATCATCTCATCCTCTGTCGTCACCTTCTCCTCCTGCTTTCAATCTTTCCCAGTGTCAGGGTCTTTTCTAATGAGTCAGCTCTTTGCATCAGGTGGCCAAAATATTGGAGCTTCAGCTTCAGCATCAGTCCTTCCAATGAATATTTAGGGTTGATTTCATAATGTCAGAAATTTGAAGATTAATGTGTTTTGTAAATTACTTAATCATTTCAAAGTACATTAAGTTTTTTTCATCCATTTTGCCCCAATTTTAGCATCTCCTTTTGTGAACCATTTCTAATTTCACTTATTGTATTCAATTGTTACATTCCTATTTCCCTTATGTGGGGAATTTTTTAAGATTCTTTTGATTGTCCTTCCCATAGTTCATCAACTTAAAGCTAGACCCAACTTACGATATATTTAAAAAATTTTTTTAAATAGGAAATTGGGAAGACACTTTCTTAGAAAATTATGTTGTTTGCAGTTGTTAGGTTCCCAGCCAGTTCATAAAAACCAAACAAAACCATTTCTTGCAAATTGTTGCTGGAGTTTTAACTCCAATAATACCTCAGAGTCTGTACATCATTTCTTACAATTATACCATGGGAAATAAATTCCTTTTAAAGCTGAGATATCAGAAAAGTACTTTATTTCTCTACTGCAGTGGGACTTGGACTTCCTCTTCAGCTGTCCCTTCTAACTTCTGAGGCCTGACAAGGGGGAGACCTTCTCTAACCTAGACACTCAGGGGGGCTTCTATACACTAGTGTAGGGGCTCCAGCCACAGGATTAATGGTGGGGTGCTGGGAAATATGCAAAATGAAGTAGGCCTTGGGTGGAAGTTTAGGGGAAGAGGAACAGGTTCGGAGTCAAGGCTTTCTTTCAGTTCTGATCAAGCCCAGGTTTTGCCTTCTGCTGTCAGTGTTCTGGGGAAGGCAATGGCACCCCACCCCAGTAGTCTTGCCTGGAAAATCCCATGGACGGAAGAGCCTGGTAGGTTTGTCCATGGGGTCGCTAAGAGTCGGACACGACTGACCGACTTCACTTTCACTTTTCACTTTCATGCATTGGAGAAAGAAATGGCAACCCACTCCAGTATTCTTGCCTGGAGAATCCCAGGGACAGAGGAGCCTAGTGGGCTGCCGTCTATGGGGTCGCACAGAGTCCGACGCCACTGAAGCGACTTAGCAGCAGCAGCAGCAGCAGTCAGTGTTCTGTCTCTGATCCTGTTCACAAAGAGTGGTGCGCCAGTCTCTTCCTTTCCACTTTCTGTTGCCTCCACCCAAGACAGTATTCCTCCTTGACCGAAATACGAACAAGATCAGTCTGCCCGCTTCCTTCCTTTAGCCTTTGTCCAAGGACACGAGTCTCCTGAGAAGGACTTAAGGGTTTTGACCATTGGAGGTGACTGGGAAACACATGAGTGACAAGGTGATTCCTTCTTTCTGTCCTCTATTTCCCCCTAGAACATGAAAAGCAGTATCTGGCCTGCAAATACATGTTAATATTGAGTCTTTTACTTCTATTTATTTATTTATTTTTGGCTGCCCGCACAGCACGCAGGATCCTTGTTGTGCGACCAGAGATCAAACCTGTACCCCCTGCAGTGAAAACGTGGAGTCTTAACCACTGGACCAGCAGGGAAGTCCCTACATGTTAATGATGAGTCTTGAACATAAAGGCTCAAGTCAGAGTTATCCCATCTCATGGGGTCTGAAACAAAAGCTTTCTGGGACCCCTTTTTCACTGAAGAACCTAATAACTGCCCCCTTACAGGAAAGTATGGAGGATGAATTAGGGTTACGTGAGTCAGCACCGTGCTTAGCACATAGAACATCTTTCATAAATGATCACTTCTTTTCCCCTTTTGGGCCTTTCAAAGTTTGGTCAGAGGAGGGAAGCAGCTATTTTTGCAAAACCAACATTTAGCAGCTCTAATTTGAAAATTAACATACCAGTATGTATTCTGCAAATCCTGTTAACCGAGGTTGTCAAATACTGGGTCCACTGAATTAATTACACTTGACATCTTTAACAAATAAGCACAGATGGCAATTTGTAGTCAATGGTAATCTCAGATCAAACTATTTTAGCATCAGATTTGACTTACTATGAATTAATATTCTCAGTTTGGGGTTTTCTTCTGTGTAGAAATATTTGCTCACAAGCTCTCTGAACACAAAGAAAGTAAAAAAACTAAAATGTAATTTTTGCAGTTGACGATAGAACAAAAGTAAGCTAAATTTTGCCATAAAGGGTATTGTTTTAGGGATAAAGTTCATAATATGGGGAAAATTATAATATAAATGATGTTGTCAAGTCATATTTTTCATGCCATTACTCTTTGTTTTATGTTGTAGCAGAAAAAAATGAAGCTAATAGTTTTAGAGGCAGTTCTCACGGGAGTTAGAAATTCTGGTTTGGACATTCTGAGTACATCAGGTTTTCTTCACTGGAAAATGGAAAATCATCTCAAGGGGGGTATCATAAAAAAGAACTGGGAATGAGATGAAAGGGAACAAATAAAAATGGGACAAGGTATTCATGCCAGGTAGTCTTGGGTTTGAGTTCCAGCTCACCTCTCACTAGCTACATGATGGTGACCAATTTAAACTCTGCAAATCTTAATTTCTTAATCTGTAAAGGAAGAGTAATATCTGAATTGTAGGTTATCATGTGGATTAAGTAAAGCAATCTAAATGCCTTTAGCTCAGTTTCTGACACATAGTAGGTCCTTAACAATGTTAATCCCCAACACCCTTCCTTTCCAGATAAAGAAATATAGAAACATGTGCAGAGTATCTTAATTGATAGGAAAATATTTATGCAATGTTTACTATGTGCCCGGGTCTGTCTTAAACACTTTAAAAATATTAATTCTCATCACAACCTGTGAAAAGTGCTATTATTCTCTCTGTTCTACAGATGAAGAAATTGAGGCACAGAAAGTTAACAACTTGTCCAGTGTACCCAGCAGGGAAGTTGTGGGGTCACCTTCAATCCTTGGCTGTCAGGTTTGCACTTAAATCCCACACACACTATCTCTCCCCAAAACGAATGAAACCGTTCAGTAGCGTTCTTTGTGGTCAGAATTTCATTACCAAGGGTAAAATATGATACAGAAATATCAAAGGAATGGTCATACACAAAAAAACACTATTAAAAATAAAATAATATTAAATATGCCCTCTAGATATTTTACCTTAAGGAATCTATGGGGCAAAGGGAGAAAGTGAAGCATGGGGATAAGAAGAGAGAGCATCATGGAGATTGGGAAGCCTTTACCAAAGTCATTGCATCTAAAACAGTGCTATCCCACCATCTAAGTGGGTAGAAACTTGTGGTTATGACAGAGCTTGTCCCTGACTTGTAAAAACAGCACCACTTCCACTGGGCACCAGCCATCACTGCTACCCTTGCTTGAGCCATGAAGATTTCTTTAAAATAAAACCTCTGTCCCAACAGAGCTCTGTTTCTCTAGGTTCATGGTTTGAGTTCATTTCCCTTAGCATTCTTTACCACTGAGCCACCTGGGAAGCCCCATCTATGTATGTATCTGTTTATCCATCTATCCATCTATACTTGTTTGGCAATTCCAAGTTCCAATAACCTTATGCCCTTGAGGTGGCAGATTAATTTGGCCGTAGAGAAATGACAGTAGAAGCATCTCAAGCTTGGGTCATCCCCTGATAGAACTATTTAATGGGTATCTCAGGGCTTCCTTGTGTGGCTCACTGGTAAAGAATCTGCCTGCCAATGCAGGGGACACAGGTTTGATCCCTGATCCGGGAAGATCCCACATGCCACAGAGCAACAAAGACCCAGCGACACGACTATAAAGCCTGCACCCTACAGCCCATGCTCCACAACAAGAGAAACCACCACAATGAGAAGCCTGTGCACTGCAACTAGAGAGTAGCCCCAGAAGCAACAAAGACCCAGCACAGTCAAAAATAAATAAATAAAATTACAATGGGTATCTCAGAAGACTGTTCACTTAAGGGCACAGACATGATACCATGGTCCTAGACTATCTCTGGTCTGGAGATTTGCCTGAATGCTAAAAAATTCTTAGTAAAATATTTCCACTGGAAAGAAAGCTAGTATTATTCCTGAACAATACCAGGAATTGTAGGAACGGGCTTATGAAGAAACATCTTTTTTTCCCTAGTTAATTGGTTTGTGTGTGTGTGTGTGTGTTTGATTTGTTTTATTTTAGGTGGTGAACGGCTGCACAGACATTATAAGCATATCTTTGTAACAAGGCTGACCAAATTTCAGGCCTGCACATTTTTGTGGGCTTAGTGATGAAAGAGTACTGCTATTTTAAGAAGTGATTAAGAGCAGCTTTTTTTAGACTCAAAATTTAATCGAGATTTTTCTTTCTTTTGTCAATTGTTCTCTGACAAGTGAGTTCATTTCCAAGTACATTAGGCTGAATGAGATTCCAAGGGGCCCAGGAATATCCTTCCCGACTCCCTCTCAACAAGGAGGACAGTGTCCTCTTCCAGATTAAAAAGCCCCCTTCAGAGGGAGCACATCACAAGCCTGCTGGTAAGACTAAAAGCTGGGCAGGGTCCTGGGAGGAAGCTGGCAAGGGGCCATGGACCAAGAATTCAAGATTATGAAATCCTGATCCATTTCCCTCCTCTAAAGACAGCTAAAAGACAGACAACCTCTTTGAAAACTCAAGATATTGATCTACTGACATATAGTTAAGCTTTCCTCAACTCTGCCCTGTCACCTTTTCCTTTTGGAAGCCTGTTATCGAAGCAAAGGTGCTAATAAAAACTGACACTCACACCTTGCTTCCAGCTTGGCTTGGCCAGCGTTAAAGGACCGCGATCTAATTGGAATAGTCCCTACGAATGACATAACCACAGGGGGTGGGGAAAGCATATAGGACATGAAATGCAATATCACATTCAAAACAAATATAAGGCAATCGATTGTGACATATATAAATTCCTCTCTTGTTCTATAGGTCTAAAGAAATTGGCCTGTGGAAACTGATGGATTATAATGTAACTGAGCAGGACTCTGAGGGGCCTTTCCCCACATCCTCTGCTTTAGTTCCTCTCTGAAGTAGCTGGAAAATAGTATTCAATGCAAAATTTCCTGAGTTGTTTTGCAGATGCAAAACCCTCATCTCCCTCCAAATGGAAGATCTTAATTACTTGACCACCCTAAGCACATAGCCCCAGGCCTCCTGGAGTCCAAGGACTGATAAAGTTAACCCTGTGACACCTCTTTGTTCCCCATCACATCAGAGAACAGTGCACAAGCTGATTCCAGACTCTGTGACTCTCCTTCCTCACCCAGCTTTCTTTAAAAGTGCTGCCCAAACTCTTCCTGGGAGCTCCAGGCTTTTTAGGTCATGAGCCACCCTGTTTCCTTGCATGGTCCAGCAATAAACCTTTTGCTGCCCCCAACTCTTGACATTTCAGTTTGTTTGGCTTCCCTCTGCATTGGGCATTTGGACTTGTGTTAACAACAGAATACTCAAAAGTAATATTTTCCCATTAAGGAAAAAAAATCTATGTATGTAATTTACTTGGAGAAAGGAATGGCAAAACACTTCAGTATTCTTGCCTTGAAAACACCATAAATAGCATGAAAAGGCAAAAAGATATGACACTGAGAGCTGGAGAAGACTCTTGAGAGTCCCTTGGACAGCAAGGAGATCAAACCAGTCAATCCTAAAGGAAATCAACTCTGAATATTTATTGGAAGGACTGGTGCTGAAGTTGAAGCTTCAGTACTTTGGTCACCTGATGTGAGGAGCCAACTCATTGGAAAAGAGCCCAATGCCGGGAAAGATTAATGGCATGAGAAGAAGGGAGCAACAGAGGATGAGATGGTTGGATGGCATCATTGGCTCAATGGACATGAGTATGAGCAAACTCCGGGAGATGGTGAAGGACAGTGAAGCCTGATGTGCTGCAATTCATGGGGTCACAAAGAGTCAGACACGACTGAGTGACTGAACAACAAAAATGTGATTTACTTTGGAAAAAAAACTGCTACATCAAAATTCTTATAAATATAAATAAGAGGGTAAGTAACTTCCCTGTGGTTTAGTGGTAAAGAGTCTACCTGCCAATACAGGAGACACAGATTGAATCCCTGGGTCAGGAGGATCCCCTGAAGAAGGAAATGGCAACCCACTGCAGTATTCTTCCCTGAGAAATCTCATGGATGGAGGAGCCTGGAGGGCTACAGTCCATGGGGACACACAGAGTTGGACACGACTTAGTGACTAAACAACAACAATTGAGTTTTCACAAGTCTCTGTTTCCCTCTTTTGCATTTGGTTGAGGGAGGGAAACACAGGATCTTTTCTCCAATTACAGAGAGTGCCACCAAGGCGGAGGCATGGGTCTGGCCAAACTACATACCAGGCTGTTGGATGGGTGCATATCAGTACAGACGTCCCCCCACTATTCTTCCATGCTGCCCCCAAATTTCTTTCATAGGCTTGAACTTCACTAATCCTGACTGCAGAGAATGACATTCTCAAAATTTCTCTAGTAGAAGAATCCACATCTGAAAGCTGAAGCTTGTCTTTCCATTTTCACTGCCTGCATTTCCCAAATGGCGGTTTTTGTGAGATGTTAAAAGGTATCACCCAATAAAATCTTCAAGGGTCAAGTACATTTGAGAAAGAAGGGCCTTGAGGAAAACCCAGATCTCCTGCTGCAGAGGGCTACAGATTCCACTACATGCTAATACGCATTGCATCTCTCCAAGTAAGAAGCAAAGTATGCACTGTCTTCCAAATGTACTGAACAATTTAACGTCTTTGTTTTTTTTTTTTTCCCAGGGACCCATTTGTGTCCCAGGGAATCTACTTGGGGAAATTTTCTAATCATTTGGGAGAAATCATATTTTAAAAAAATCTTATAGTTGTTTCCCAAGTTTCTCATTTTGTATCCATATTTTTAAATGTTTTGTTCTCACATGTCATATGCGTATTTATTGAACAGCATGTTAGTAAATATTAAAGAAATTAAATTAACATACTGTGTATTCTGACTCAACTCACTCAGCATTTAGAGAAAGTCTAACATTTTGTGCTCAACTCTTTTAGAGTTTTGGGGAAATTTCAATACAAGATTTCAAATAGATGAAAGGCAGTATTAGCATATTTTTTTAAGGCCTCAAATCAAAGACACCCATTCAGACAGCAAATTAGTTAATTCTTCCTAACGTTCCATCACCGTGATAGAAGGAAATACCCATGTGCTTGCCCGTCCAGAGCCACAGAGCATTGATTTGATGAAGCACTTTCTGATCTGCAGCTGCTGATAATACCTATCAGCCGCCAGCAGCCAACTTTGATACGCCGCTGAAGGGTGAGTTAAGCAGCTTTAACTTGAAAAGGATCAGAAACAATTACAAAATCGAATGAGGTGCTCCTGACATGGCAGGAAGAGGTTGAAAAAGCAAAATATCAGGATTGTGCATTCATCAATCCACAAAGCCAGCAAGACTTTCCCTGAATACAAGCAAAAAAAAAAAAAAAAAAACCACCAGAAAACCCACAAGAAAAACAGAACCATAGCAAACAAGAAAACAGCTAGTGTGCAGAAGTCACTTAGATAATTTTTGTGCTATAGTTGTGCAATCCTTTTTTTTTAAGATTTTTTTTTCAATTGGACCATTTTTATTTTTTTATTTTATTTTATTTTTTTTATTTTACTTAACTTTACAATATTGTATTACTTTTACAATACATCGAGATGGATCCGCCACCAGAGTACACGTGTTCCCCATCCTGAGCCCTCCTCCCTCCCCCTCTTCCACACCATCCCTCCAGGTCATCCCAGTGCTCCAGTCCCAGGCATCTGTTATAGGGCATCGTACCTGGACTGACTCGTTTCAGATATGATATTATAGATATTTCAATGCTATTCTCCCCAATCATCCCACCCTCTCCCGGTCCCAGAGTCCAAAAGTCTGTTCTGTACATCAGTGTCTCTTTTGCTGTCTCATAAGCAGGGTGATTGTTACCATCTTTCTAAATTCCATATATATGCGTTAGTATACTGTATTTGTGTTTTTCTTTCTGGCTTACTTCACTCTGTATAATAGGCTCCAGTTCCATCCACCTCATTAGAACTGATTCAAATGTATTCTTTTTAATGGCTGAGTAATACTCCATCGTGTATATGTACCACAGCTTGCTTATCCATTCATCAGTGGATAGACATCTAGGTTGTTTCCACGTCCTGGCTATTGTAAACAGTGCTGCTATGAACATTGGGGTACACATGCCTCTTTCAATTCTGGATTTCTCAGTGTGTATGCCCAGCAGTGGGATTGCTGGGTCATAAGGCAGTTCTATTCCCAGTTTTTTGAGGAATCTCCACACTGTTCTCCATAGTGGCTGTACTAGTTTGCATTCCCACCAACAGTGTAAGAGGGTTCCCTTCTCTCCACACCCTCTCCAGCATTTATTGCTTGTGGACTTTTGGATCGCAGCCATTCTGACTGGCGTGTAATGGTACCTCATAGTGGTACCATTTTTAAAGTCTTCATTGAACTTGTTACAATATTGCCTCTATTTTATATTTTGATTTTTGGTCCTAAGACATGTGGAATCTTAGCTTCCTAACCAGGGATCAAACCTGCACCCTCTGTATTGGAATGCAAAATCTTAAATCACTGGATCGCCAGGAAGTCTCAGTCCTTGAAATGAGCTATAGCACCATGGCAGCCTGGCTAGGAGGAAGGTCTGGGGGAGAATGACATGATATGACATGCGTGCTCTGTCGTGCCTGACTCTTTGCGACCCTATGCACTGTAGCCTGCTAGGCTCCTTTGTCCATAGGATTTTCCAGGCAAGAATACTGGAGTGCGTTGTCATTTCCTCCTCCAAGGAATCTTCCAGACCCAAGGATGGTATCAGCGTCTCCTGCATTGCAGGCAGATTCTTTACGTCTGAGCCATCCGGGAAGCCCTTGGGGGAGATGAATACATGTATATGTATGGCTGAGTCCCTTTGCTGCTCACCGGAAACTACTGCAACATCGTTAATTGGCTATACCCCAATACAAAATAAAACGTTTAAAAAAACTAGCTATAGCACCACCATTAAGTAGGCTTGTTATAAAACTTCCATAGTGCTTAACACATATTAGGCACTCAAAAAATATTATTATTATTGGAACATAAAAAGGTGAGTGAGAGAAATACTGTCAAAATTCTAGTCATCTGCTAAAACTGTCAACCTTCTCAAGACTCCCTCAGGATATTATTAAACAGCCAACACTAGGAAGCAGTCAATAAAAATACAGATATCATTCAAAGTAGAGGAACAAAGGAGGTAAATTACAGACTTTACTAGAATCATTGAGATTCTTTTTCTCCAGGGGACTCACAGTTTTGGCTGTCACTTGCAATATCTTCATGAGGGCTGACAATTGTTAAGTTTCCCAAGAAGCTGGTGGTATGATTCAGAGACATCCACCAAATTGTGAAACAAAGCAAATTTATGAATTTTCGTCCATGAATTTCACACTTTTTTCTAATGCAAATTGCCTGTGAAGGAATGAGAATGAAAACCTCAACCCAAAGTAAAAGGTAAGGAATCTTGGTTTCAGATACCCCAAGAGTGATGACATAGAAATACATTCAAAGGAGCTCTGCCTGGTTCCCTTGCCTTCTGTTTTCTCTGTACCCCTACTCTTACTTGACCATCTGCACAAATAAGCCATTAGACCTGCCCCCACACAGAGAATGTTTGACTGCAATGGAAAAAACCCTGCTTAGTCTCCCTGGCCATGAAGCTTCTTATGCCTCCTTCACCCTTAAGACAGATGGAATATTGAGCTGGAAGAGAAAAAGATTACTTGCTTCACATTTAATTCCCATTTTCACCCCCAGGGTTTCTCTTTCTATATAAAAGCTCAAGATTTTGCTAGAACAGGGTGGGGTCATTTTCCTTCAGTGGCACAGTTATACTAATCCATGGCCATCCATGTGTTTCAGCATCTATTTGCTGGACAGCACATTTCTCTTACTGCAAAATATTCTGTCCCCTGCAGACACCAGTTGTCTCCAAACAGGAAGACATGACCTTCATTTCAGCAGAGACCGGAAAGAAATGTCATTTCCTTGTGATATGTTAAACAATGTGACCTCTTGTTCTGCACTAGCCTCTGGCTCCAGCCCACCCTGCATCCATCTAAACTGGTCACTCTTGAAGTTCTTGCCTTAGATCTTTTCTTTTGCTTGCTAAGTGCTGGAGGTGGATAATGATGCTGGAATGTTGTCAAATTCCTCATGGAAAGAATAGATCGATTTTTGACAGTCCTAAGGGGGTTCAGACCCCCTAAGCCATAGGTCCCAAGTGATGAAGAACACCTTCTGCAAACCTAGCACACCCCAACAGGAAGACCGTGCCTCTCTGGAGAGCAGTCACTCTGCTTTAGTCACAAACAAGCCTGATAATAGAAGAATCTAACTGAAGTTGACACATTCTCATTAGAGCAGCTGAAACAAAAGCACATATGGATCTTTCTGAATCATTGAACACACACTGCTTGATAAATTATATTCTCATTTTCAGAGGCTCCGTCTCAGAACATCTAGCAGGTAAGAGCCGGCCTTAGCTCTGGGTTGGTACTTTTCAGCACCCTGAATGGATTCAGTGTAGGAGAGGGAAGGAAAAAGAAAAGGTAACTGGCAGCTGCTGGCAAGTTTGTCTTCAACAAGGCTTAGCTAAGTGAACCCCAGCATCAAGCCTCAAGACACCAGTGCCTTTTCCAGAACTGCTGCTCTCCATGAAAGAACAGGAATTAAACTAGTGTTAAAAGGGCCAGAAAGGGTGACATTAATCTTTTTCTTGAAACTATGCTCTTTGACTCTGTTCTCTGAACTGTTGGTGATTACATCTTTCTCCTTTGGGCTTTGACTTGAGCAAGAAAAGTGTCCTGAGTGAAAGCAGGTGAGACAGAGCAAGTAGGGCTTTAGCAAGGCCACCCACACAGGACAGTGCTTCTGTGCTGTGTGAGAGGAGCTCATGTTAACCTCTGTATCTCCAGGTTCAAATCTCAGAAAGAGCCTCCTCTGTCTGTGAGGATCTTATCACCAGTGATAGAAACTCACTCTGAACGACTGCAGCAGAAAAAGAACTGGAAGCACACTGAATAGTTCCCAAAACTGGTCAGCAGGACAAGGGAACAAGGACCAGAGATATGGGTATGTTCCTTTACTGATGCTGCCCTCTATCCCTAGCTCTGGACACTGGCTCTGCTGCCTGTGGCAACTGGAGCTGTCCTCCTTCCACATGACTCACTCCTCATTCAGAGTTCTAATGAGAGCCTGTGATTGGTTAAGCTGAGGCTTGTTTGTTGTAGCCACGTGTTTCAGGAAACAAACTCGCTCAGAAGGACAATGCAGATAGTGGAGTGCAGTTTATTACACTGGTGGGCCCAAGGCAGAGTCCTCTCTTAGCCAAAGACCCTGACCAGTTTTTGTGAAAACCTTATATACCCTAAGTGTACGTGTCCAAACCCTCTTCCCCAAAATTCCCTGAAACTAGTCTGAACAAAGGAAAAAGAAAGATACAATCAAAGTTAACCAGTGATTCATAAGCCTTAAGCCTAGGTAGTTAACAGTGGACAATTATCAATAGGCCTGTGGTCATACCCCAATAAGCATAATAGAATGTATGGTTCTATTTGGTTACACAGATGATTACAGTATTCTTTTAGGCGATGGAGAGCCCTGGGGCTCTTCCTTCCAGGGGCCTGGTTTTCCAGTTGGTATGTCGTTTCCATAGATACTGGGCATATAGCTCAAAGTCCACAATCCAGCCCAAGATGGAGTCCTGCTTTGAAAATAGAGCCTGTTCTGTTTGCTCCTTCATGTTCTCACACTTTGCTGGTGAGGTGGGGTGGGGACAAATCAGTTCAGTTCAGTTAAGTTCAGTCACTCAGTTATGTCCGACTCTTTGTGACCCCATGGACTGCTGCACGCCAGGCTTCCCTGTCCATCACCAACTCTTGGAGCTTGCTCAAACTCATGTCCATTGAGTCGGTGATACCACCCAACCGTGTCATCCTCTGTTGTCCCCTTCTCCTCCTGCCTTCAATGTTTCCCAACATCAGGGTCTTTTCTAATGAGTTAGTTCTTCTCATCAGGTGACCAAAGTATTGAAGCTTCAGCTTCAGCATCAGTCCTTCCAATGAATATTCAGGACTGATTTCCTTTAGGACTGACTGGTTTGATCTCCTTGCTGTCCAAGAACTCTCAAGAGTTTTCTCCAACACCACAGTTCAAAAGCAACTAGGTGGGGACAAATACGTAGCCTTTTTCAGCTTTGTCAGTGGGAAGTAAATGAATTTGGATGCTTGAAACTCATTTACTCAATGATGCTCAACAGAATCGTCCCACCCCTGACCCACCAGCCAGCCAGTGCATGCTCAGTTGATTCCAACTCTCTGCTACCCGACAGTCTGCGGGACTGTAGTCCCACCAACTCCTCTGTCCACAGAATTTTCCAGGCAAGAATACTGGAATGGGTTGCCATTGCCTACTCCAGGGGATCTTTCCTGATTGAACCCGTGTGTCTAGTGTCTCCTGCATTGGCAGGTGGATTCTTCACCAACTGTGCCACCTGATAGAGGGGGTTATCTGGACAAACGTACAATCATCTGACAATCTCTAAACAATTCTCATAAAATGCAACATAATCAATTTTCATAGGAAATGGACCACCACCCTCCCTGTACCACCTTCAGTCCCTTCAAATTCTGTCTTGCCCTTATTAAGCAAACACAATTTGAAAAAAGCCATTGGTAATTCTGATACAAGATCTAACCCTAGTCCCTGGGGAAAAACTGCCCTAAAACATGATTCAGATTCCTCTGCCCTACTGATGTTTTACATTGCCTTTTTCTAAACTGAAGGTTATTTTAAAATAAAAATGTCTGAACTGCTTAAAAAGAAGAAAGAGAAAAAGGTAAAAGCTATTTGTGATTTTTGAAGAGCAATAATGAAAGCAACCTCAAATCCCCAATTTTTCTTCCATCTGAAAAAAAAATTCCTAAGAAAAAAGAAATTTAATTTCTCAGCACAGCTTTTAATTTTGTTTTTCTTCTCATTGGCATACTTTTGACAGCCCTACAGGAAAAGATAACAAAGGTTAGAAAAGTTTTTTAGAATCATGACACAGAAATTTTTACTGGTTTTTAAATAGTAGAATGAATACTATTCAGGGTATAGAATCTGCAGAGAGACATAATCTTAGAGGAAAAAAAAAAAAACACAAAAAATATCTCTTTGTTCTTTTTTAAAATATATGCCATTGCCAAATTCCCCTGAGAAATGGATTCCATGCTGGTCTTGCCTCCAGACAGGCAATAAACTACGTGATCTCTGAAATTCCTTTTAGTGAGCCTTAGACACGGCATGGTTGTTAACTAACCCAACACATGGCCAAGCTCCCCTGTGGAAGCAAATAGAAATTTGGGCAAACTGCTGAGGATTCATCCTCAACACTTCACCTTCAATGCCTGGAAAAAGAAAGCTCATTTGAATTCATTGCTTTCCTTTACTCATGGAGATCTTTTCAAAAGGAATTACTTTATAACTCCAGAATAAACACTGAATTTTTGCTTTGTCAGTAGTGATTTGGTTTTTTGGAGAGAAAACATCTTCATGGATAACAGGTATAATTAAACCTTGGTTTTATAATGGAAGGAGTTATGTAGGTAGGATAATCTTTGCAGTAGTCAAGTAAGGAAGTTTCATAGGAATCACATATTTTATTAATATAAAATGGTTTTATGATGATAAAATCACATATTTTATGGTTATATTGGTTACTGATTGCTGGTTATATTAATGAAGACTAAGAAATCCACTAAGTCTATGTGTGTTTCTCTAATGCAGGTGTAACAGTTATTTCTTTCCAACATTATCCCTTATGGGGAGCTATTTTGTAAGCATGGTTCTCAATCTATTTTATTATAGCACCCAGAGGATGACTGAACTGAGGATGACTACATCTATGGCTCAAGTCCACCTGGTCCAGATGCTGCCCCTTAAAATAACAGAAGAGAGTCTTCAAATTTGAAAATGTATTAAGAACAAGTAAGCTTTGGTTGAAAATAGTTCAACTTAATGATTTGAATCACTAATACAGGGCTAGTAAAGTAATGCTCAAAATTCTCCAAGCCAGGCTTAACAGTATGTAAACCGTGGACTTCCAGATGTTCAAGCTGGATTTATAAAAGCCAGAGGAACCAGAGATCAAATTACCGACATCTGCTGGATCATTGAGAAAGCAAGAGAGTTCTAGAAAAACATCTATTTCTGCTTATTGACTATGCCAAAGCCTTTGACTGTGTGGATCACAACAAACTGGAAAATTCTTTAAGAGATGGGAATAAGAGACCACCTGACCTGCCTCCTGAGAAATCTGTATACAGGTCAGGAAGCAACAGTTAGAACTGGACATGGAACAACAGACTAGTTCCAAATTGGGAAAGGAGTACATCAAGGCTGTATACTGTCACCCTGCTTATTTAACTTATATGCAGAGCACATCATGAGAAACGCTGGGCTGGATGAAGCACAAGCTGGAATCAAGATTGCTGGGAGAAACATCAATAACCTCAGATATGCAGATGACACCACCCTTACGGCAGAAAGCGAAGAAGAACTAAAAAGCCTCTTGATGAAAGTGAAAGTGGAGAGTGAAAAAGTTGGTTCAAAGCTCAACATTCAGAAAACGAAGATCATGGCATCTGGTCCCATCACTTCATGGCAAATACATGGGGAAACAGTGGAAACTGTCAGACTTTATTTTGGGGGGCTCCAAAATCACTGCAGATAGTGACTGCAGCCATGAAATAAAAAGATGCTTGTTCCTTGAAAAAAAAGTTACAACCAACCTAGATAGCATATTCAAAAGCAGAGACATTATGTGGCCAACAAAGGTCTGTCTAGTCAAAGCTATAGTTTTTCCAGGTGTCATGTATGGATGTGAGAGTTGGATTATGAAGAAAGTTGAGTGCTGAAGAACTGATGCTTTTGAATTGTGGTGCTGGAGAAGACTCTGAGAGTCCTTTGGACAGCAAGAAGATCCAACCAATCAATCCTATAGGAAATCAGCCCTGAATATTCATTGGAAGGACTGATGCTGAAACTGAAACTCCAATACTTTGGCCACCTGATGGGAAGAACTGACTCATTGGAAAAGATCCTGATGCTGGGAAAGATTGAAGGTGGGAGGAGAAGGGAATGACAGAGGATGAGATGGTTGGATGACATCACCAACTCAAGGGACATGAGTTTGAGTAAACTCCAGGAGTTGGTGATAGACAGGAAGGCTTGGTGCACTGCAGTCCATGGGATTGCAAAGAGTTGGACACGACTGAGTGACTGAGCTGAACTGAACTGAACTGAGGATGAACTACATCTATGGGTTCAGTCCACCTGGTCCAGACGCTGCCTCTTAAAATAACAGAAGAGAGTCTTCAAATTTGAAAATGTATTAAAAACAAGTAAGCTTTGGTTGAGAATAATTCAACTAAATGATTTTAATCACTAATAGAGGCAGCAAGTTACAAATAATGCAAGTCCAAGTCCAGCCTGGGTATGGGATTATCTACCCATCAATTCTCTCTTGGTGAAGACTTTGGCCGAGAGCAGTACAGACTGAGTCAACATTTCACTGTCCCTATTTTATTTTCTATTCCTGCCTCTCCATCCTCAATTTTCATTCTTTAGTCATGTGCTTCTCACTGGGGAGTGCTGACTTGGTGGCTTTCTGGGTTTGTCATTAATGTATCATTGCTGAGTTCTAGCTCATTATCTCCAATTGCCCAAAGTTTAGCCCTGAGAATACAGTCTTTTGTCTTGAGAGTTCCTGCTGTTGCTAATGAATACTGCACAAATCTCCACAGTGTAGAAACTGCAGAAGATGTGGCTTTTCTCAGACCTTTTCAGCAAAAAAGCAATGCAGTGTCATATTTAAGAGACCTCAGTTTTGGAAGAATTTTGACAGTTACTCTCAGTGTGATTTTGCACAAGGTATATAATCTCTCAAGCCTCAGGAATGTGAAGTCTGTTCCCATGATTGGCACCTGGTAAAGCACTCACAGAATGGTAGTTGTTCCTATTATTTCTTCAGAATTTCCCCACATGGAGAGGTGGGAACAGGCTCATGGATATGTAAGAGTTTAGTCGAAAAATTGAAAAATAAATATTGTCCAGTTGAATTCTTGCCTAAAGAATCTTTCTTACTACCCCAATCCATTTTCTGAATCTACTCTAAATACCTTCTGTACCCACTCTTCCTATGCAAAGGAATTATTTGCTCCCAAGACTGGGATTCTGTAGGATATATAAGAATATATATTATTTACTATTTCTGTATAAAATGAACAGTAGGAATTTTAAAATTCAAATTTTTATTCAATGGCATTCACTACTTGAAAGGTTCTAGATAGTTCTGTGTTGCAAAGGTCACTGTCAAATTGCAGCAGTTACTCCAAGTAGCTTACTTGAAACCACTGGAACTTACTGAAGGACCAGCAGCCCCATCATATAGATGATGCCACAGTTGCAACTGTGCAAGTTAAAGTACATCCTGGACCTCACTTTCTAAAAGATCTGTTTCTAAAACACTGATGGCCAAGATATGGAAGTAGCCTAAATGCCCATGGACAGAGGAATGGATAAAGACAATGTGGTACATATATATAAAAAGAATGAAATAATGTCATTTGCAGTAATGTGGATAGACTAAAGATTATCATACTAAGCAAAGTAAGTCAAAGACAAATATCATATAATATCTCTTATATGTGGAACATAAAATATGATATACATGAACATATATACAAAACAGAAACAGATCCACAGACTTAGAAAACAAACTTCTGGTTACCAAAGGGGAAAGCTGGGGGTGGGGATAAATTAGGAGATTGGGATTAATATATATATCACACTATATGTAAAGTAGATAATCAACAAGGACCTACTGTATAGCACAGGGGACTCTACTCAGTACTCTGTAATAACCTCTATGGGAAAAAAAAAATCTGAAAAAGAAATCACTTTGCTGTACACTTGAAACATAACATTGTCCCCAAATCAACTATATTCCAATATAAAATAAAATTTTTAAAAAGAACACTAACTACAGAAACAGTAGGAGGAACAGAGAGGCCTCACTCTCTCCTGGTGGGGTTTTGTCTGTATCAGTAGCCAGCAGCTCTGTTTGTAATAGGAAATGAAGCCGTACGGTTTCTCCAGAGTCGACTACTGAACAGTCCTGAGTGAACATTCCTCTTTTGAAAAAAAAAACAAACCCACAGATGAATCTGTTTGGTTAAAAAAAAAAAACAACAAAAGATGGTGGCAGAGCGGGGGAAAGCAGAGTGGATGAGAGGGTAAAGAAAAGTGCCTGCCAATAATAAAGATGGTTGTATAAGTACTTTGGGGGAAAAGGAGGGTAAAGAATGCTGGCTGTTAAAGTGCCCTTTTTTAAAAGCATAAAATTGGTGTCAAAACAAGGAATAAGGAGCGCCATAGGAACCAGGGACTCAAAGAGAGCCTGGGTCACGAAGTCTCAAGTACCTGACTTATTGACACTAAATCCATTGTCAGTGAACACGTAACTACAAGGTGTTCATTTGGAGGAAGGTCAATGGCAAATTTTATAATGAAGATATTAACCTGATACCACGCTTGCCCACCCCGCCCCACCTCAGAGTGACTAAAATAACTGGTATGACCAGCACCTTGTGACATGATGCCTTTTGAAGTACCATGCACCCCTTGCCCTTGAGAAGGAATTGAGTCTAAAAGTTCAGCCTGTCTCACTGTGTAATGTATCTGCCTCTTTTCCCCTGCCATTCTGCCTAATTCATAGCACATTCTTCTATTGGACACTGTGCCTTCTAATATTATTTTTCTATAACCCATTCATTTTCTCTTTATCATGATGGGGTACCACACTTTCCCAATTACTCACAAGTTGCTGTTGTTCTGTCCCTAAGTCTTGTCCAACTCTTTGAGACCCCGTGAACCACAGCATGCCAGGCTCCTCTGTCCTCCACTATTTCCCAGAGTCTGCTCAAACTCATGTCCACTGAGTCGGTGATGCTATCTGACCATCTCATTCTCTGCTGTCCTCTTCTCCTTTTGCCTTTCCAGTATCTAGTTCTTTTCCAATAAGTTGTCTCCTTGCACAGAAAAAGTTTCTTTGCAGGAAACATTACACTTATTTTTATAAAGATTTCTTTTAACTAACCATTTTGGTGTGTTCAAAATGTACTTCATTTTTTATTAAAAATTCTATTTATACTTTAAAAAATTCACCCTGAATCTGATCAATTTTCTGAATATAAATTTAAGTTGCCTTTTTATACAGTTCATGAGGTACTCACAGCAAATATACTAGGGTGGTTTGCCATTCCCTCCTCCAGTGGATCATGTTTTGTCAGAACTCTCCATTATGACCCCATTCATCTCGGGTGGCCCCTACGCCATGGCTCATAGCTTCATTAAATTAGGCCAGCCCCTTCACCAAGACAGAGATCCATGAAGGGAGGCCTAGCATACTGCAGTCTGTGGGGCTACAAAGAGTCAGACACAGATTGGTGACTAAACAACCACAACAAAATTTCAGTTACAGAAAATATAGATGAGAGAAGAACTACATGATAGAGCATAATTGAATTCACAATGTGGGACATTTCTACAGGTTAAATGACTGTTTCTCTAACAAACTAATGGTGTAAATAAAGGGGGGGGTATGTGGTTATAAGATTTAAAAGACCTAATGTTCATTAAATGCAGCATATGACCCTTGTATGAAATCTAAAAATAAATAAATAAACCATAGAAAGACATTTGAGACAGTCAAGGAAATTTGAATATTGTCTTGGGTTTAAGTGAAATTAAAGAAATTATTGTTGATTTTAGTATCTATGACAATGGCATAGTAGTTATGTTTCTTTTTTTAAAATGGTGGTCAGGGAAAAGACTTAAAAATGCATATGAAAGTTTTTGGTATGAAATAACACGATGTCTTGGATTTGTTTTAAAATCCTGCAGCAAAAAACAATGGGTGAAAGGAAGGAAGCATAATTAGCAAAATGCTGATAATTGCTAAAGTTGGGTACATGTGGGTTTATTATCCTATACTTTCTACTTTTGAGTATCTGAAAATTTCCATAACAAAAATAAAAAGTGTTTACTTTCCCAATTATCTGCATGTTATAAATATACTTAGAGTTTAAAAATTCTATTATTTACAACATACTAGGAACCATGGATGGAGGAGCCTGGTAGGCTGCAGTCCACGGGGTCGCTAAGAGTCAGACATGACTGAGCGAGTTCACTTTCAATTTTCACTTTCATGCATTGGAGAAAGAAATGGCAACCCACTCCAGTGTTCTTGCCTGGAGAATCCCAGGGACGGTGGAGCCTGGTGGGCTGCCGTCTATGAGGTCATACAGAGTCAGACACGACTGATGTGACTTTGCAGCAGCAGCAGCAGGAGCCATATTAAGCTACATCTTAGTTTGGGCTGCTATAACAAAAATACTATAAACTAGGTGACTTATAAACAAATATATATTTCTCATGGTTCTGGAGGGTGGGAAATCCAAGACCACAGGACTGGCAGATTTGGTGTGTGTTAAGAGCCTACTTCCTGGTTTATAGATGTGCCTTTTTGCTGTGACCTCTGGGAAGGGATATCTCTCTGGGATCTCTTTTCATTGTTTTTCTTATCTTCTAATTTTTAAAAAATTTCTCTGGGATCTCTTTTATGAGGGCACTAATCTCACCCTCATGACCTAAGCACCTCCCAAAAGTCCCGCCTCTTAACACCATCATCTTGGGAGTTAGATTTTAATATATGAATTTAGGGGATGGGGAGCACAAATATTCAGTCCATCAGTTCAGTTCAGTCAGTTCAATCACTCAGTTGTGTCTGACTCTTTGCAACCCCATGAATTGCAGCACACCAGGCCTCCCTGTCCATCACCAACTCCCAGAGTTCACTCAAACTCACATCCATCAAGTTGGTGATGCCATCCAGCCATCTCATCCTCTGTTGTCCCCTTCTTCTCCTGCCCCCAATCCCTCCCAGCATAGCAAGCTAAATTTCCCCTATGTGTGGGATCCAATAGCCTAACTTTGGAGGTAGAAAAGCTGTCAAGAGCTGTAGCTTCTTGGGCATAACTGATATACAAATAGATTTTCAACATCCCATGAAAATAATACATATAATCAGTCTCTCTTGAAATGTCAAAGTGAACCTTTATAATCCCCTCATGATAAATGTACTCTTTGTATCCTGGAGATTTTGCTAGAAGATGGAATGGCCCTGGTAAAAATTGACTGGTTTTGTTACTAACATGCTATGATAAATTGGAAGCACTGATTTAATCAGAGGCCAAATGGGAAAAAAAAATACATCTCTTTGAAAAGGGGATATTTCCAACACTATCTGCTCGAGTATTATCCCTAATACTAGTGAAAAAGCAGGCTCAGCTGTAATACTCGATTTAATATGTTAAATATTTAAAAGAAAAATCTAAGGAGAAAAAGTAATCCCTGTCAAAGAAAAATAAGAATACCTTTGTCAGTTGGGCAGGATATATGACTAGATAAGGAGTCCAGTTTCTAAATGACACCTTTACAGTGAGGACATGGAATTTGTCACGTCCAGGATATTAGAGGACATGGAGCATTCCATTTAAGGGGCCAACAGAATAAGGATGGCCCACCTTGACATATATAAATGGAGGCTACCTGCTAAGTCGCTCAGTCGGGTCCAACTCCGTGTGACCCCATAGACGGCAGCCCACCAGGCTCCCCCGTCCCGGGATTCTCCAGGCAAGAACACTGGAGTGGGTCGCCATTTCCTTCTCCAATGCATGAAAGTGAAAAGTGAAAGTGAAGTCGTTCAGTCGTGTCCGACTCAGCGACCTCATGGACTGCAGCCTACCAGGTTCCTCCGTCCATGGGATTTTCTAGCGGGGTGCCACTGCCTTCTCCAGGAGGCTACCTGGGACTTGGTTAAATAGTGTTGATGTTTTCAGAGTCAATGGATGAAGGAATAAGATATAAGTCTTAATATACTCAACGGCTGCTTTAAACATGCATAAGGGTCCTGGTGTTAGGAATGCCCTATGTAAACACACCCAAGGTTATTTGCTGTATTCCTGGGTCTCCTATTGCCTAATTCTCAGTCCAATGTAAGAAGCTCTCCCAAAGGTTTCTGCTTCAGGGACAGTTCTCACTATCTCATTTCAAGATCATTGTAAACCAATCTATTAACTGGAGGCCCAAAGTTGGCAGTCCTTAAATTTCATGACAGAGAAATGAGGATTTCCCTAGTGGGCCAGTGGCTAGGTCTCTGCACTCCCAGTGCACAGGGCCTGAGTTCTTTAAAATCTGGTCAGGGAAATAGATCCCACATGCCACAATTAAGAGTTCACATGCCACAACTAAAGATTTGGTGTGCTGCAACTAGGATTCAGTGCAGTCAAATAAATAATAAATAAATAAATAAATTCATTTTTTTAAAAGTCACTGTAGAAAAATGAGATGTCACCATTCATAGTCCAAGCCACACCAAGAAATACAAGTTACCCCAAAGTGATTTTGTATCTCTTAGAATTTCAACCTAACATTTTATACCTAGTAAGGCTTTTTCTCACATCCATACATGACCACTGGTTTTTCCAGTGGTCATGTATGGATGTGAGAGCTGGACTGTGAAGAAAGCTGAGCGCCGAAGAATTGATGCTTTTGAACTGTGGTGTTGGAGAAGACTCTTGAGAGTCCCTTAGACTGCAAGGAGATCCAACCAGTCCATTCTAAAGAAGATCAGCCCTGGGTGTTCTTTGGAAGGAATGATGCTAAAGCTGAAACTCCAGTACTTTGGCCACCTCATGCGAAGAGTTGAGTCATTGGAAAAGACTCTGATGCTGGGAGGGATTGGGGGCAGGAGGAGAAGGGGATGACAGAGGATGAGATGGCTGGATGGCATCACCGACTCAATGGACATGAGTTTGAGTGAACTCCGGGAAATGGTGATGGACAGGGAGGCCTGGCATGCTGCAATTCATGGGATCGCAAAGAGTCGGACACAACTGAGCAACTGAACTGAACTGAACTTAACTGAGGAATGCAATATTTTTAGAAATAATACATTTTCACACTTTCATAAAAAGTTTTGTTTGTTCTTGAAACACATGCCAGCCTACTCCTACTGGTCATGGCATATACCAGTCACTCCTGTCTTTGCTTTCGGTCTATCAAACACCCCCATACGAAGCACTGGGTCACAGTTATCATCTCTTTCATTGTCAAGCATCTCCTATTACAGAGGTGCCCATTATGTCCAGTACTATCTTATGTTCAAAGAGGTTCAGATTTTGGAGAAGGATGAAGTATGTGTTCTGTCAGAGGAGTAACTGGCAGTGTCTGTCTTCCTGCAACTGAAAAACTTTACATCTTGTCAAATTGTAGCAGTATAGGCTTTGCATTTAAACAGTTACCCGACAATGATACATTTCAAAGCACTTCTTCCTTAAACTGATGTGGACATTCATTGGTGACATCTGTCACTTGGAATTTTTCCCTTAATAAAATTGATTGTGAACAAGTAACAAAGAGAGATTGCTTCAGGACATCTGGCATGTGAAAATGGCCCCTTTGCAAAGAACTGGATGTCAAGGTGTTTTCATTAAAATGGTACCTTACCTGAGTAATGCAAGTGTTAATAGAATAAAAGAATTTTTCTGCCATCTAAACAAAGTCAGCTATCTACAGTTCATGAGGCGCACATGTTTCATGGGAGAATGAACAAATTATGCCTCTGAAGAGTAGCTGGATATTTATTCTGACACAGCTTCCACAGGACAACTAGCACCCTCATTTGAAGTAAATTCCTTCGTCTAGTCCAATAAGAATAATTGTATTCAAACTGTGCTCCCTGCTCTAAAAAGGGCAAATCCATTTACTGCTGCAGAAAAGTCTCTGGGATGGATCTAACCTATTTGCTTTTGTGGGTTTTGATGCTGCTGAGTAAGTCAATGATATTTCAAGTTGGTGCTGGTTTGGACACAGTTGAGAGAGCTCTGTAGAGTGCTTTTTCTTCAATAGCTCAATCATGACTGCAAAAACATGATAAGTATCAGAGATGTGGAGTAGTAACTTGTCTTGAGAGCAGTGAACTAATGAACATCCATCATGAGATAGTTCGAACATCTTTCACAATTGAATATCCGACTTTAAAAGGAACACCGTAAAGTCTCCAGCAATTTCATAGCATTTATCTGGAGCAATCAGTAGCCTTTATCTGTAGTTTAAATGCAAAAAGAAAAGAAAATCACACGAATGTTTCATTCAAGGCTGCTTCTAGAACAAAATTAATAATGGCTGCAATTTGCAGAATGATTCTCTCATGTTGTGGAGGCTAAATCTGACTAATTTAATTCCCTTACAGTGATGACTTAAAATAATGCAGAAGAAACAGTCAAAAAACTATGAACACGGCACTACACAATCCTCTCTGACCAACAGCCTTCAGAGAATGCCTTCCAAGATTATTCTTAGCTCAATGATGTTATGTGTTTGCTTTCCCTTGTAAATCTAACACTGATTTTCCAGATTCGTCCATTTTCATTTTTGGTGAATTCTAATTGGTTCCCACTGAGGCTGGGTAGCCACCAAAGTGATCATATGCCAGTTTAATGGACCCCAGGGATATTTAACAAATTGTTCACTATTTCACCGTGTACTGAAGGGTAGCTGTAACTATTCTTTTTTCCTGTCATAACCACTGTGGCCATTATGATAGCCCTGCACATGATTTATTTTGTGGTATAATTTTCTATGCAGGGAAAATAATAATGCTGCACCACCTCCATCTCCTCTACTACTGAAAATATGATTAAGATCAAAGACAGACTCCTGCTTATACAAGAAAAATAGTAACTGCTAGCCTGTCAATTTGTAGAGCAAATTGTGACTCAATTCTATATAACACTGGACATTGACAAAGATGTATTGCAGTGAAGTCACTGTGAGATCATTCATTCTATCCTTCCAAAATGAGCATTTCATCAGCTTGAAAAAAATGTAACAGACCTATTCATCAGATGTTTAATGAATGAGTTTTAAATAACAAGGGATCGTAGAAAACATCTTTGAAATATTTGAATCCAAGCTTTCCTTTCTTTAAAAACAAATCCGTTAGAGGTAAAAAATTGCACTTCATCATACTGTTTATAGACAATAGAGATTCAACTTCCTGATGATAATTTATAAAGCAGTGAAATGAAAATATGCTAATTTTCAGGAAGCTGTCAACCTAAGAGACTTTTCTTGTTTAGAAAAGTTTAGTCTGTTTGATTGGAGAAGGCAATGGCACCCCACTCCAGTACTCTTGCCTGGAAAATCCCATGGACAGAGGAGCCTGGTAGGCTGCAGTCCATGGGGTCGTGAAGAGTGGGACACGACTGAGCAACTTCACTTTCACTTTTCACTTTCATGCATTGGAGAAGGAAATGGCAACCCACTCCAGTGTTCTTGCCTGGAGAATCCCAGGGACGGGGGAGCCTGGTGGGCTGCCGTCTATGAGGGCACAGAGTCGGACACGACTGAAGCAACTTAGCAGCAGCAGCAGCGGCAGCAGTCTGTTTGATCCTTTCAATTCAGCAAGTTAACACTGAGCACTGCAGACATCTTACATTACAGGGTTAGCTGCGAGTTTTAGCTTGAATTCGGGCAAAAGTGCAAACTGAAGGGACAAATGGGAGAGCAGCATGCAAAAATTAGAAGAGCCCCCTCTTAAATGATAATATGCTATAATCAGAGGTAGGAAGATAATTCTTCTGCTGACCTATGGGCGCAAAGAGCGTTGTGACCACCACATTTTAAATGAGCCCAAAGGCCAAATGGCAGAAGGTGCAGAAAGCTGTTATAAATTTTATAACCTGATCTGTTCTCCTCAAATGGCAGTTTAGTATTATCAAGCTACACTGTCATGCAATGAGCACAAAAGGTCATGTCCCCAAACCTCCAGTAAGCAGCTATTGATTTCTTCCCTTTTTCTTCCTTTGCCAGCTCTTTTCCTTCATCTCTTTCCCAAGTATGCACCACAGTCCCACTGTTACTGTGCTCACTCTGCTGGAGACCTGGCTGGACTGGTCATCTGATATGTTGCTGGAACTCATCAATTTGGGAGGTGTGTTTATTGTGAAATGGTAGGAAATATGGCAACCCACTCCAGTATGCTTGCCCAGAGAATTCTGTGGACAGAGGAGCCTGGCAGGCTACAGTCCATGGGGTTGCAAAGAGTCGGACACAACTGAGCAACTAACACACATGGATAGAGTCCAGTCTCTTTAACACATTTAATAATCTCCATGACCTGGACATGGACATGGACTGACATCATTTTGCTTTGATTTTCATTCTTCTTATCTTCCTTTTTCTTCATCCTTGCTACCCTGGGTTTGAACATACTATATGAAGCATGAACATTAACCACTGCCTTAGAAGATTTTCCAGAGAAACCCATGTTAAGAGAATCAGAATAGAAAAATGATTCTGGAAAGCAGACACACAGGACAGGATTTGAGGTTCAAGTTGCCCATTCATCTAAACTACCTCCTCTAACCTTCAGGCTGCTTTTTTTCCCAGCTGAAATTTAATGCTCATCTCTTCCTGTATTCTCCATACTTTCCATAAATGAGCTCACTTCTTCTCATAGCTTCAAAGACCATACTGGTGTGATGACTCTAAAATCTTATCTCCAGCTCTGACATTTCTCCTGGACTACAGATTTACATATCTAACCACCTTACAGACTCATGAACACTTCAGACTCAATATGTTCTGGCCTGGATTCATCATCCACACACTTGATCCAGGCATCAAGTCTTATCTAATCTTCTCCATAAAAGACAAAAAAGTGACAAAGTGAAGTCACTCAGTCATGTCCGACTCTTTGTGACCCCATGGACTGCAGCCTACCAGACTGCACCGCCCATGGGATTTTCTAGGCAAGATTACCGGAGTGGGTTGCTGTTTCCTTCTCCAGGGGATCTTCCCGACCCAGGGATCAAATCTGGGTCTCCTGCATTGTAGGCAGATGCTTTACTGAGCCACCAGGGAAGTCAATCTTCCTCATAAATACATCTCAAAACACTGTTTTCTCCATTTTCTGTCACTACCATGATTCACCCTCTCAACCCACCCATTCTTGCCTGCAGTCATGCCATGATCTTCTCTTTGGCTTCACACTTTCTAATCTTTCTCCCTGCAAATCTCTTCTCCATGCTACAGCCAGAGTGATCTCTCCAAACTGCAAACTTAATCATCATTCTTCTGCTAAAACCCTCCAGAGTCTTCCCCATTGTTTTCAGGATACAGTTCAGTTTCCATAAGGGGTCTACTAAGATCCTTCATGAAGTTTCCTACCAAGACCACCAGCCATTATCATCTTCACCTTATATCTTAACCCTAATGATAGTATTTCAGTGCCTGACAGGTAGCTTGTACGCTCTCTTCAAAGCCTTCACATTGGAAGTCCCCTTTACCAATAATACTTTTCTTCTCATGCAGCTAAGTATAAAAAAACAAACAACTCAATAAAAAAATGGGCTGAAGACCTAAATAGACATTTCTCCAAAGAAGACATATAGATGGCCAACAAACTCATGAAATCTTGGTCAACATCACTAATTTGAGAAATTACCAAACTACCAAACCAAAACTACAATGAGGTATCACCTCACACCTGTCAGAGCAGCCATCATTAAAAAATCTACAAACAATAAATGCTGAAGAGGATATGGAGAGCAGAGAAACCTCTTGCACTGTTGGTTGGAATGTAAATTGTTACCGCCACTATGGAGAACGGTTCCTTAGAAAATTAAATGTAGAACTACCATATGACCCAGCAATCTCACTACTGGGCATATACCCAGAGAAATCCATAATTCAAAAAGACACGTGCACCCCAATGTTCATTGCAGCACTATTTATAACAGTCAGGACATGGAATCAACAGAGGAATGAATAAAAAAGATATAGTACATGATACAATGGAGTATTAGTCTTTCATAAAAAGGAATGAAATTGTAGAGATGTGGATGGACCTTAGAGACTGTCATACAGAGTGAATAAGTCAGAAAGAGAAAAACAAATATTATATATTAGCACATGTATGTAGAATCTAGAAGAATGGTATAGATGTTCTTATTTGCAAAACAAAAATAGAGACACAGATGTAGAGAACAAACATGTGGACACAAAAGGGAAGGGAGAAATGGGATGAATTGGGAAATTGGGATTAACATGTATATATATACATATATATATATATACATATATATATAACATGTGTGATAATATATATATATATGCTATGCTAAGTCACCAGCGTGTCCAGTCTGTGTGACCCCACAGACGGCAGCCCACCAGACCCCCCGTCCCTGGGATCCCAGGCAAGAACACTGGAGTGGGTTGCCATTCCCCAAGGAAAGTGAAAGAGAAAGTGAAGTGCCAGTCATGTCCGACAGCGACCCCATGGACTGCAGCCTACCAGGCTCCTCCATCGGGGATTTCCAGGCAAGAGTACTGGAGTGGGGTGCCATGCCTCTCCGATATATATATATATATATATATATATATATACACTATTGATATGTTTAAAATAGATAACCAATGAGAACCTACTGCATAGCTCAAGGAACTCTACTCAGTGCTCTGTGGTGACCTAAATGGGAAGGAAATCCAAAAAAAGAAGGGATATATGTATAAATATAGCTGATTCACTTTGCTATACAGTACAAACTAACACAACATTGTAAAGCAACTATACTCCAATAAAAATTAATTTTTTAAAAAAATAATACTATTCTCATCTCTGCCTTTTCCAACTCCATCCTTCAGTTCTCAAATTTGGCATCACTTTCTCCCAGAAGCCCCCTAGACTAGGGGTGATGTGATTTATGGCTCCTTGCTATTTTTATGCTGTTATCACACATTACTGTGATTGCTTGTTAAATTGTTATTTCCCCTACTAGACTGTATCGCTTGTTTGTTTCACTTACTGCTGTAAGCCTAATTCAGGGCACAGAGCCTGGTGCATAGGAAACACTCCATAAATATTTGATGGATGAATGGCCATCATTTTAAAGAGACAGAATGGCTCCTAAGCAGGGCTAATTCCACCATGATATGATTAAGTGTATTGACATGTCTAAATAAAGAATTCATCAATCATTAAAAGGAGGTGGTCAGTTAGGAAACACAGAACAAGGTGAGTCACTGAGGTAGATGCTAGAATGCCTATCCAAGCACATCTAGGGATGAAGGAGTATTAGCTAATGGACTTCAAATAATGTAGTCCCATTAGTAAGAACATCCCTTTTAGGAAAAGGATACCTCCAGCTCTTTTAGCCAGATGCTATTAACGCCCCATTTTCTAATTCCATACTCATGTAAAATTTTATAATTACTATGTGGCTTCTCATGTAAGTCTGTTTACATGGAGAATGACATGCAGATTCTAAGTATTTCAGGTCTCTGTCACAGTGATTTCTCACTGTAATTTAATGAATTGCCTTTGGATTGTGACATGTGTGCATCATGAGGGACCAGAATAGGGTCCTATCTACTCTTTGCTCTGTGGACATTTCAGTGGCTCTTACTTCACTTCTCAGATTCAGTGGCCAATGGTGGCAGAGGCAAGTCCCAGGAAGCCCACAACAGAGAGTGGAAGGAGTTAGACAAGAGGCAGGGGTCATACCCTACAAATGTCAGTTCTTTTCAGCCAGGTTTCTTTGCCAAGGACCCACAGCTCAGAAGGAGGCAGTTTTTGTAATGTTTTGTTTTCTGGTATATGGACTGAGTTATCTTAAAATTTTCCTCACCAACCTGAGTAATTTCTAAATTATACTGACTAAGAGCACATAAAAATGAAAAAAATTTCAAAGCAATTTATTTGAAAGTGACCACAGGCAATATAAAGGTCATGAGCAATCAAGGTTTTGGGTACATTTAAAAACCATGTCCTGTAGCCTGCCAGGCTTCTTTGGTCCATGGGATTCTCCAAGCAAGAATACTGGAGTGAGTTGCCATTTCCCTCTCCAGGGGATCTTCCCAATCCAGGGATAAAACCCAGGTCTACTGC
The DNA here is from genome assembly GCA_935064755.1 of Tragelaphus eurycerus. Lineage (NCBI taxonomy): Eukaryota > Metazoa > Chordata > Mammalia > Artiodactyla > Bovidae > Tragelaphus > Tragelaphus eurycerus. The sequence continues at coordinate 748,088 of CAKXYN010000145.1, forward strand.
ATTGCAGGCAGATTGTTAACCATCTGAGCCATCAGGGAATCCCTGTCGGATGTGTGATTGGAAGCAAATACTGAGAGCCTTGGAGGACCAGTGTCCCAACTTTTCAAACACAGGGTTGAACTTGATATGTCTAGCTTAATCTTAACTTAATCTTAAACTGTAGTAACCATCCAGTTGAGAAAAATCATCTATATCCTTTCTTCTTTAAAACCTGTTTTAATGAAAGTAAGTTGGATTTATATAATGAAGGGAGCTTCTGGTTGATAGAATTATAGAAGCATTTTTACTACTGCTCTTCACCAGTGGCTCATTCTCCTTGGGTGGCCCCTGACATGCCTAGAAAAAGATTTCATCTTTAGACTGTGCCTCTGAAACTGGTGAGATGCTGGGACACCACCTTCTCCCTCAGGAAATCCTCCCTGGGAGGTCTACCTGGAATGCTTCATTCTGGGCTGAGATAGGGACTGGGAACTAAACACAGGAGCAGACTCAAAGTGCCAGGAAAACCGTTGAATGTCACTGCTTTCCAGAAGTGAGTTTGGACTACCAATCTAAGGTCCCCTTTACCCAAAATGAAACTCCACCACTGTCCACGCTGGGGCCAATGAGCAGACTTTCAAAGAGAGATACACATTTTTAGTCTTCCTCAAGGGGCTCTTTAAAGGGGTTGAAAATATTCCATTGAAGGGAAGAGGAAGGGACACCTAGTTTCTTTATCATATGGCTCAGAAGAGCAATCTCAGATGAGAGATACTGTCAAATAATTTCTATTATTGGGCTGAATTATGCTCCCCCATCCACATGCTGAAGCCCTAAAGCTCTAGTACCTCAGAATGTGGCTATGTTTGGAGACAGGATATTTAAAATATAATTAAATTAAATTAGTTCACTAGAGAGGGCTGTAATCTAGTACAACTTGGTGTCCTTATTAGAAGAGGAAGTTTGGACACAATTACAAAAGGAAGACCATGTGAAAACATGAGAAGAAGTCACCTGTACGCCAAAGAGAGAGACCTCAGAGTGAAACCAGCCCTGAATGAAACCTTGATCTTGGCCATCTAGCCTCCAGGACAGAGAGAAAATAAATTTCCATTGTTTACATGAAAAGATGCTCAACATCACTCATTATCAGAGAAATGCAAATCGAAACCACAATGTGGTACCATTTCATGCCAGTCAGAATGGCTGTTATCCAAAAGTCTACAAGCAATAAATGCTGGAGAGGGTGTGGAGAAAAGGGAACCCTCTTACATTGTTGGTGGGAATGCAAACTAGTACAGCCACTATGGAGACCAGTGTGGAGATTCCTTAAAAAACTGGAAATAGAACTGCCATATGACCCAGCAATCTCACTGCTGGGCATACACACTGAGGAAACCAGAATTGAAAGAGGCACGTGTACCTCAATGTTCATCGCAGCACTGTTTATAATAGCCAGGACATGGAAGCAACCTAGATCTCCATTAGCAGACTAATAGCTAAGAAAGCTGTGGTACATATACATAATGGAGTATTACTTGGCCATTAAAAAGACTACATTTGAATCAGCTCTAATGAGGTGGACGAAATTGGAGCCTATTATACAGAGTGAAGTAAACCAGAAAGAAAAACACCAATACAGTATACTAACACATATATATGGAATTTAGAAAGGTGGTAAGGATAACCCTGTATGCAAGACAGCAAAAGAGACACAGATGTATAAAACAGTCTTTTGGACTTTGTGGGAGAGGGCAAGGGTGGGATGATTTGGGAGAATGGCATTAAAACATGTATATTATCATATGTGAAATGGAGCGCCAGTCCAGGTTTGATGCATGAAACAGGGTGCTTGGGGCTGGTACACTGGGATGACCCAGAGGGCTGGGATGGGGAAGGAGGTGGGAGGGGGGTTCAGGATGGGGAACACATGTGCACCCATGGCCGATTCATGTCAATGTATGGCAAAACCACTACAATACTGTAAAGTAATTAGCCTCCAATTAAAATAAATAAATTTATATATATTTTTAAAAAGATAAATACACAGTTAAAGATTATCTGTGTAGGAAAATATTTGTTACAGAGTGGTCTATTCCAAGGGCAGCGGAATGCCAAAGATTAGGAGACCAGAAGACATTGAAAGATTAATGAAATTGAAAGGGTTCATAAATATTTCTGAAGTGAAAAAAATTTTTTTCCGTTGTTTAATCCACTCAATTTATGGTACTTGGATATGCCAAGTACCCATTCATCTATTGATGGACATTTAGGTTGCTTCCATACCTTGGGAATTATAAATAATGCTGTTAGGCACTACTTACAGTAGACAAAATATGGAAGCAACCTAAATGTCCATCAACAGAGGAATGGATAAAGATGATGTGGTACCTATATACAATGGAATATTACTCAGTCATTAAAAAGAATAAAATAAACTATTTGTAGCAACATGGATGGACCTAAAGAGGGTCATACTGAGTGAAGTGAGCCAGACAGAGAAGGAGAAATACCATATGACATTCCTTATATGTGGAATCTAAAAAGAAACGGTACAAATGAACTTACTTACAAGACAGAAAGAGACTCACAGACTCAGAAAACGAACCTATGGTTGCCGGGGGGAATGGATAGGTAGGGAGTTTGGAAAGGTCATGTACACACTGCTATATTCAAAATGGATAACAACAAGGGTCTACTGTACAGTACATGGAACTCTACTCAATGTTATGTGCCAGTCTGGAGAGAAAAGGTGTTTGGGTGGGAATGGATGCACATTTATGTATGGCTGAGTCCCTTCCCTGTTCATCTGAAACAATCATAACATGGTTAATCAGCTATCCCCCAATACAAACTAAAAAGTTTAAAGACTGAAAATAAAAATAATCCTGCTATGAATATTGGGGTGCATGTATCTTTTCAATTTAGTGTTTTTGGACAAACCATAATTTTTAACTATTCCCTTGAAGTGAAGTGAAGTGAAGTAGCTCAGTCATGTCCGACTCTTTGCAACCCCATGGACTGTAGTCTACCAAGCTCCTCCCTCCATGGGATTCTCCAGGCAAGAATACTGGAGTGGGTTGCCATTTCCTTCTCCAGGGGATCTTCCTAACCCAGGGATCGAACCCAGGTCTCCCGCATTGCAGGCAGACGCTTTAACCTCTGAGCCACCAGGGAAGCCCTAACTATTCCCTTGCTTTTAGTTATTTTCATTGTTTGCTTTTAGTTATTTTCATTGTTTCCATCTTTATCATTATAAAAAATACCATGAAAGATATCCTCATAAATATATCATTGTGCCTTGTTTCCCAAGGACAAATTTATACAGTTTATAAATTTATACAGTTAAAAGTATACATATCATTAAAGTTTTAACATATATGTCAAATGTTCATTCTTAAAGGTTTTACCAGTTTACACTCCCCTTTTAGTGTATCAGGAATTTAGCTGCCAATAATAATTATTATTATTCTAATATTAATTGGGCATTTACCATGTGCCAAACAATATATTAAACACTTTATTTCACTAATTCTCTCAAAAACTCTGTAAGGTGGTTACTAATATTATCTACATTTTATAAATGACAAAAATAGCCCAAGTTCCCTTCATTAGTAAGAGGAAGAGCTAGGAAGGAAACCCAGTCTATCTGACTGGAGAAAATTCCCGTACCCTTCACCAATCCTGAGTTTTACAATTTCTTATATCTTTGCAAATTTGATAGGAAAAAAACAGATTTTTAACTTGCATTTGTAGGTTTATTAATTAGTTTGTGTGTGCTTAGTTATTTGGTCATGTCCAATTCTTTGTGACCCCATAGACTGTAGCCCACCAGTTCCTCTGTCCATGGGACTCTCCAGGCAAGAATACTGGAGTGGGTTGTCATTTCCTTCTCCAGAGGATCTTCTGGACTCAGGGATCAAACCTGGGTTTCCTGCATTACAGACAGATTCTTTACCATCTGAGACACCGAGAAAGCCCATTAATTACTTTGAACTTCCCTTTTTCTAGGTTTTGGCCATTTTGCTGTATTCCTTTTTTTCAGAGTGAACTGCCTATCTCTGTTGTCTTTTCTGCTATTGGTGTGTAAACTCTAGGACACTAAATACTGAAGCTGCTACATACTCGGAATACTCAGGCAGACTCCCTGAAACCTCAACTCACTAAGAATTGGAACAGACACTTCGGATCACTCACTGCAGCCAAATTTAGGATAGTTCTCATAATCTTGTAAGTAATATGCATTTAGAAATAACACACCCAGTTAACTCCTTTGGCAGCACTGTAAACTGTTTTGATTTGAGTGTTTTCCTAAGTTTTAAATGAAATCCAGCTTTATTGTTTCTAACAAATTTGACACCTTTTGCTCAAATTCTGAAAAGAAAGAAAAAAGCAGGGGTTGGGGAAAAACCAATAACACTTCCTTGGGCTAACTTTTTCTTTGTGTAATCACCAAAATGTTACAGCAAATCTGAAACTAACATAATATTGCAAATAAACTATATTTCAATTTTTAAAAAATGTTACAGCAACCTAGCCTGACGAACAGAAGGAGGATGCCCAGTTTGCCTGGCGGTGGTGACAGGGAGCTGGTGGAGAGAGTAGGACTTGTTTGTTGCACTTGTTTTGTGCTATAATCAGCCATTAGCCTTGCAGAAACATATACCTTGGAGATAGGTTCAATGTGTGGGATGGATAATTACATGTCGAGGAGCTTAATTTAGGATAAGAGAAGCCACTAATTCACAGCAGTCACACAAGGCTCCAGTGTGCTGTTCAGTCCCATTGCTCCACGGTGTGGGACCAAGTCAGGGTTCCATTAACCAAGTGTGTAGATCAAGGTGGCAAAGAGACAGCAGCTTCAGTTTGGAGAGTAATTAAGAGCTGCTCCCTGTTCAATGTTTTAAGTGCCAAATTTACAATCAGAATACCAGGGAAAATCCTTTGGCTTCCCTTAACAATTGTTTTGCTGGTTTTTGTTAATTTAAAGAGAAAAAGGGAGTTCCTTGGCCATCAGGTGGTTAGGACTTCTGGCTTCCAATACAGGGGGTGCCAGTTTGATCCCTGGTTGGGGAGCTGAGATCCTATATGCCTTGTGCCAAGAAATCAAAACATAAAACAGAAATGATACTGTAACAAATTCAATAAAGACTTTGAAAAACGGTCCACATAAAAATCTTAAAAAAAAACAAAGAGAGAGAGAGAAGGAAAACTCTTTGAAACCCAGTTGATTGGCCCTGGGTTCAGAGGACTTGAGCATTAAGACGTGTTGATCTTTTAATCATTAAGAACAGTGTGAGAATTGTTGACCTCCAGCCTTATTTGGTTGGAGAAGGAAATGGCACCCCACTCCAGCGTTCTTGCCTGGAGAATCCCAGAGACAGAGGAGCCCGGTAGGAGGCCATCTATGGGGTCGCACAGAGTCAGACACGACTGAAGTGACTTAGCAGCAGCAGCAGCCTTATTTGGCTTATCAGCAGTCACAGTCAGCAGTGTCTGTGGGAAAACCAAGCTGAAGGGAGTTGAATTGTTTAGGCGGCAGTGTCATTGCCAACAATGTTCATGAGTCCCCTGACATGGCTTTGTGAGTTGCCATTCACGACAGCCAGGTAGCCAGCAAAGTATAGGCATGGGAGTTATTCTATGCCAACATTCCCTTGGATCTCTGCAGGAATTGTGACATGCTGGGAGCTTTACTTTAGATTACTCTGTAACCACTATCAAATCATACAAAAATTGGAGTTGAAGCTGCTTTCATCAAATTCCAAAAGAAATATCATTAATATGCATCTGCGCCAAAGTATATATAGTCTCTTCGAAAAGCTTTATAATCAAAAGTAGCCAATTAAGATGACCTTAAAGTAGCCATGGGAAGCGGTTCACACTCATCATTAGTGCCTCCAAAACAAAACTTACAGAAGAACGTGGCTGAAGGAATGTACACTGTCAGAAGTGCAGGAATGTTCCCTTCCCATTGGCCTTACTGATTGTCCAGGAAGGAATCAGGGCTGCTTCACCCCATCGGGGTGCCCTGGTACCTCTGCTCTTTTCAGCAAGGGCTCAGCGAGCCACACAGCTGCCCTCGGACTATGAGAAGGATCAGCTAAAGCTCAGCTCAGTCCTGCTCTGCAGCTGACCTGGATAAATCCAGATAACCACTTCATTTTCCCTAAGGGGATAAAGGGAGACCTGCTCAGATACTAGCTGAATGCTAAGTCCACAGACAATGTTTTCTTGGGGTCTGTGAACACAAGTGGACAGAACACTGTACTGTTTCTTTTCCAGATACCAGATACGGCATAATTGGGATCTGAAAAAAAGATTAATTTAACAAATGGATCCAAAAGGCGAACTCACTCAAATGCCTCTCTGAAGAAAAGGTTACTATGTCCTAGATTAATATCAATTTCATGTAGCAAATAGTTTGTCAGGAAGCATTTTTTTCTTGGCCCTACTATGCAGCAAGTGGAATCTTAGTTCCCCCACCAGGGATTGAACCCACATTCCTTGCATTAGAAGTACAGAGTCTTAACCACTGTTCTGCCAGGGAGGTTCCAGGAAACATCATTTTTAAAGACACAACCAATTCATGTTATCAGTCATTTTTCATAAGCAAAATTTAGTTTACATTTTAAGACACAATGGAACACTATTTCCCTCAGAAGATACAACTATTGTAAATTTGGATGGATTGTTCTATAATTGCTTGGAAATTATAAATATGTCTGGGTTTAGCTAGGATTTTTTTATCTAAAATTACATCAAGTATAAATAGTGTGACTAAACTCTAATTACCAAGAAAAGATAATTACATGCAAAACAAATAAAGCTAATCAAAATCATTAGCAGAACTTGCTAATCAATCACTCAAATCCTATTTGGCCATCCAGAAGCCTAAAAGTCCGTACAGCAGGGAGGATGGGGCATTAATTAAAAGGACACCTCTGAGAATCCCAGAGATTGACAAAGCGGTGACAATATCCATGAATAATGTTTGCTGAAGTGAAATTGGAGATAAAGGTATCAATTGGGAACATGCTACTTTTTAAAATATCATGACTAAGGCCAGTCATTTCCTGATGGTGCTTTAAGATGCTTCTAGCAAAGCTTATCTATTTATAGTTTCTGATTGTCATTATACCACCCAAGTGGCTTGAGACAAGGAAATAGAATCCAAAATAGTTTTGCACTCTTTCCTTTCCTTGGAGGAAATGAGTTTTAGTCTTCAAAATCAGATCCCTGTCTCATCTCTCCTATTGACCCTTCCTCAGTCAACTTCAGATGCACCCCCCTCACTCACCAGGAGAAATCTCAGCTCAGGATGCATGAACCACCGTTCTCAGCACTTTAACTTCACTCCTTTATTTCAAAAGTGAAATGCTCAAAAGAGCACACACAATGCAAACACACCTTCAAAAGGAATAAGGTGACTTGTGATAAACAGTAGGAGAAGCAGAAATAAAGATGGGAGAAAATAGTAGCTGTATATAAGAAAATATATCATGAATGAAGAAAAAACATCTTTGCAGTTACCAGGCTCAGACAAGGAGAAGATATTTATTGCAAATAAAAGAATTAAGCCACAGAGAATTGATAGAAATGGAAAAGTAAATAGTTCATTAAGGAAATTTAGTCACATTCATTTCCTAGATATAAGGAAGATTTAAAAAATGTGAATATAAGATATTTTTTTAAACATGTGAAAACCCCATTGAGGTAATGTCAGAGAAGGCTTAGTGAACAGTCGAAAAATTCACTATGGCCCAGTGGGAAGGAGGCCAGCTGCACTGCAGTATCTCTAGAGAGCCGGAACTCCCGTCCGTGCCCAGGTAAGACTAAGGCATGGTCCATGCTCTGGTGTCAACAGAGACCAAGTGGGGAATATGGACAACCCAGACTCCCCTGGACCACCAGATTCCTGTGGCAGTAATAGGGTCTCTTTTCCCTGACAGAGCACTGTCAGAATCTGTCAGCTAAAAGAGAAGATTTACATAAGACCTAGATTATCCTAACACAATATGAAAATGTCCAATTTTTCATTAAAAAAATCAATGGATACTAATCTCAAGTGACAGAGATTTCAGGACTATCTAACAAATATTTCAAAGCAGCCATGATGAAAATGCTTCCAAGACCAATTACGAACACACGTGAAACAAATGAAAAACAGAAAAATTGTTCGGTGAGAAAAATTGTCTCAGAGAAGAATTAGAAGATAATAAGGAAAAGCCAAATGGAAATTTTAGAACTGAAAAACACAGTAACTGAAATTAAAAGCCCAAATGGATGGATTCAATATCATAATGGAGAGGAGAGAGGAAAAAATTAGTGAATTGGAAGATAGAACAGTAGAAATTATTCAATCTGAACAACAGAGAAAATTAAGAGACTCAGAGACTTGTAGAACTCTAAGAAAATATTTAATATTTATGTCATCAAATCCTGAGGTAGGAGATAGATAGGCTCCAGGTTGGAAATTTACAATCAGTCACCCTTCTACTTGTACTTCTTGAGATAAGCAATACGCGGGCTCCAGTTGAGGAATTTACAGCCTCCTGCCTCACTATGAACTCCTTTGCCTTTTCACATAAATTTTGGCATAGTCTTATATATGTCTGCAAAAACTCACTGGACTTTTGATAGGATATACATTAAATCTGATATCAATTTGGGAAGAACTGACATCTTTACTTTGTTGAGTCTTCTAATCCATGAACACAGTATCTCTCTCTCCTTATTTACATCTTTGATTTCTTTCATCAGTGTTACGTAGTCTTTTTCATATAGTCCCATACATGTTTTGTTAGCTTTACACACCTAAGTTTTGGGGTTTTTTTTGAGTGATTGTGAATGGTATTGTATTTTTCATTTAGGTATCTATATGTTCAGCCTGCAGGATGTAGTATACAGGTACAGTAATCAAAACCATGATATTGGTGAAGGAATCAACACATAGATCAACAGAACAGAATAGAGAACCCAGAAATAGACTCTCACAAATAATACCCAGCTGATCTTTGACAAGGGTACAAAAACAATTCAATGGAAAAAGAATTTTTTCAACAAATGGCACTGGAGCAACTGAATATCCACAGGCAAAAAAATAAATAAAAGATAAACTTCAATCTGTCTTATAATTTACATAAAAATTAACTCAAAATGTATCACAAACTTAAATGTAAAGTTATAAAACTTTTAGAAAAAAATAGGAGAAATTCTTTGGGATCTAAGGCAGAATTCTTAGACATTACAGTGAAGTGAAGGATATCTTCCTGGTCACTTGAAGCATTGTCAGAGGGACACCAGGTGTTCAGTGAGATGGAAAGAGCAGAGACAATCACAAATCTCACACAGGAGGTGAACCTGCCCAGATGTACTGGAGGTAATGGCTATAAAGATCACAGAAAGGGTAGACAGACCCAAAACTGGGCAGAAAATAGAGAAGCCTTCCCAAGAAGGGTAGTTTACATGAAGCATCAAATGGAAATAGAACTATGAAGTGCAATCTTAGTAAAAAAAAAAAAACCCACAAATTTCCTTCAATGCCATTTCATTCTACTTTGCATATCCCCTTTACTTCCACTGACTGACTTATTCATTCAGCAGGCATTTACTGAATACCTACTACACACAAGGAAGACTCTCTGAGGAAAAGTCACAAATATGAAAGGGAAGCTCTCTTCCCTTGAAGATATAACCTAGTGGGAAAGACAGGAGTCCAAAGACAGGAATGCCAAACAAGGCATAATTGACCCAAATACGAACTGAAATATAATCAGAATTCCAATAGGTCAGAGTAATAAATACCCCCCACCAGTTGTTGCTCAGCCCCTGTAGATGACCAATGTCTTCCCAAGAGTCTGAGTATCCTATCCTGACTTACTTGTCTCCAACGCAAATGACCTCAAGACTCTACTATTTGCTATGGTTAACCAAATAAATTAATGTCAATGAAGGTATCAATGCCTGATTCTGGCTTAGCCTATAATTCTTCCAGATAATGTAATTTGTGGAAATAGGTAGATAAAGGCTTTAGTTAGTTTACACTTCACAGGAAAAAAGGAGAAAGAACAAGATCTTTGAGGATTGGAGGCGTTCTTGACGGCCCTAGAACCTCCAAAATACAAGGGGCTGCCCCCAAATGATCTCATCTCTGAGAGGAAAGTTCTGGGTGAGGGTCAACTCACTAAAATAGCTTTTGAATTTAATGCTGTTGTTGCACAAATTTTATTAAATCAACTCTAGCTAAAAACCAGAACATATTCATTTGTCATTAGCTTGAGCCGATTGTATAATGTGACTCATTAATCTTTTTCAGTGAACTAATCTTAGGTTGCAAAATAATTCCATCTCCTGGGTATCAGTCCAATCTTCAGGCTGTAACTAGATATCTAAAGACTTACTTGATTGTAATGAACTCTTTCCTTATTGACGTCACTTGCTATATAAGCAGCAAGATCAATATGAAATAGTGACTTAGATGTTGGGCACATCTGAAAATAACACATAGGTTAAGTGAATTTCTTGAATACATAATGTATGCCAGCCCTGTTCACATCTATCATTTTATTTAATTCATATTAACTACCTGCTGAGATGGAACTGGAGCTCCACTTTAGAGTAGCAGAAAGAGAAATTCCAAGAGGTTGAATGACTTTTCCAAGGTCACACAGATAGGAAGTGGTGAACCCAGGATTTAAATTCAGGTCTGTCTGACATTAAAGCTTATATATTTCTCATGGCAGGTACTAACCCCCAGTACTTGTGAATGCAATCTTATTTGGAAATAGTCTTTGCAGATGTCATTCCATTAAGGATCTCAAGATGAGATCATCTTGAACTTAGACTGGGCCCTAAATCCAATGACAAGTTTCTATATAAGAGACAAGAAAGGAGAAGACATAGAGATATAGTGTCCAGGTAAAGATGAAGACAAAACTTGAAGTTATGCAACTACAAGCCAAGGAACACCAAAAATTGCCAACCACCACTAGAAACTAGGAGAGAAACATGGCATGGATGCTGTCTCAGCACTTCCAGAAGGTACCAACCATGCCACCATCTTAATTTTTCACATCTGTGCTTCAGAATTGTGAAAGAATAAATTTTTGTTGTTTAAAAATTTTTTACTTTACATCCCACTCCACATGCAGTTTGGAGGCAGAAGGACTAAATAATGATTTGTCACTTTCACTGAGGATAGAATGGGAATACATGCCTTATGTTTCAAAAGTTGCAAAAGTTTTTCTAAATAATAATGCTTATGAGCCATGCCACTATGTAACCACAGGCTGTCTTTGAGATATTATTAGAACAGACTGAATGATGGAATGCAAGTCCTGTCTAAAAGCAGAGGTTGAGTTAGAACAGCAAACTTCTAAAGTTCACATTTCAGATCCACCCACCCTTCTACCTCTATTGACTTTGGAAGACTTTAACATCATCAAGGTGGAACTCTCTAATATTAAAATCTGTGTGTTTCCAATAGCTCAAATCAATCAAAGCAGAGAACTCATAATGAGTGTCCACAGCAGGTCTTAAAGACTAGGTCAAGTTGAGGTCACCAAATCTCTTCATCCCTTTGAAGTGAAGTGAAGGACAGATACAGAAGAGGTAGTTCCTAACTCACCCCTAGGTCAAAGATGGTCAAAGATGGCCATCGAGGCAGTCTCTCAACTTCCAGCCACTTCCAACCCCCCAAAAAATGATGAGTAAGATAGAAGCTGGTGTTTTTGTCCATGGCCACAATTTTCCTCATGTTTCATCCATTTCTGCCTTCATATGTATTCCTTTAGTTTGAGTATTCTAATCCTTCGTCGTTCCCTCTTCCCCCCCCCCCCGGGTTTCCCCAAGTATCAAATCATAAATATAATATATAATATTTCATTATAGGTTTAGTCTCATGCTATAACATTTTCTTAGGAATCCCATGGACAGAGGAGCCTGGCGGGCTCCAGTTCATGGGGTCACAAACAGTCAGACACAACTGAGCTACTAACACTTTCATAACATTTTCTTAGTTTTAAATAATGTATTGCTTTCACCAATAAAAGAATACAATAAGGTTTAATAGCAAAAGCCATATGCCTGAAATCACAATTTGTCTCTTTTCTTACAAGTATGAGCAGATGGCTACATGCCTATTAGGATGACTCAAATTTAATACATGATTCTGATTCATTTCCCTTGATGAGCAGAAGGGGTTTCAGCTTGAATCTACACTGTTGTCATCCTAGGCTTCAGACTTTCTCATCATTTCTAGACATGCCCAGTGATGGGACACCAAATATCTATGAGACCATGACTGAAGAGACTGATAATCAGGCAAACAAGTTTGGTTAGCGCCCCACACCCAGGTGGACAACTGGAGAATGAGATGTTGAATTCAGTGGAGTTACACAGCATATCCAGTGAATCCATCCCATGCAGACAGGTATTTGCTGAGAGCCCACACTGGCTCTCTTCTGGCCAGGGAAGAAAGTTACATGAGGTTCAGAGACCAGAGTCACCCCACTAATAAGAGAATACAGCAAGGCTTTTGTGCATCTGCTACCCATCTTTGATATCGCTTGTGTTAGAACATCAGTTGTGGGCCAGCTGAAAGGTAGCATGACCCTGTGCTGGATGTGGCTATGAGTCAACCCCCTAGTATCTTGGTGGACCTTAGAGAGCAGGCATCAAGTCACTGTGGAGGAGACACAGCAGCAGAGGGGGAGAAGTCAGGGTCTGAGAGGAATCTAAGGGAACCATGCTTAAAAATTCACCAGAATGCCCTGGAAGTTTTCTTGAGATATTTGAGGACTTCAGACTGAGAAATTAGGGATCTTACAAGAGTAGCCATGTACAGGGAAGAAGACTATCACTGGTTACCATTATCATCACCTTCATCATAACCACTTAGGTTGCCACTTAGGAAACCCAGATTAAAACCTGCTATGCTGAAACCTGGGATAATGGAAAAATACAATGCAACCAGGACCTTGGAGAAAGGGGAAGGCTGTAGGGAACATGGCCAGCTATGAGCTCAAGAATTATTTATTCCAGTAGTTTCTCAACATGAGGTAAGTCAAATAAAATAATTGGTGGTGCTTTGTTTCCTCTTTATTAAAAAAGAAATTTGCAACTACATGTGAGAATCTATTGGATTTGCTTTAAGTCCAATAATGTAATTTATGCTTTAAATATCATATTCTCACTCAAAAGACCTGGACCATTTCTTCTTCCCATTGCTATTTTTAAAAAATCACCAAAATTAGTGGTGCAATATTTGATATATACATCTCCATCTTCAATTTTCATAAGCATCTCAGGTACAATGCAGAGAAGCAGATCTCATTATCTTTTTATCAAACTCTATTCCTCCTCTGCAGTTTCAATCTCAGTAAGTGACCTTCCTATACATCAATAACCAATTAAAAAGCTAATTCCAGATGGAATATCTAGCCTCCTTCTAATGAATTAAAATTACAGCCATAAATTCAATTAAAATATTGGAAAACCCAGTATTGCAAAGGTAAAATTTCTTCAAAAATTAATGTACAATTTCAACAAAGTTCCAATCAAAATTAAAACATTATTTTGATGAAACTCAAGAACCCAACTCTAAAATTCAAAGAGAAGGGAAAATGCAGAAGAACCACCAACAAAATTTTAGGAAAAGAAAAATAAGGGAAAACTTGCCTTACAATATGCCAAAACTATACTATCAGGCTGCAGTCCTCATAGTTATGTGATGGCAGCACAAAAATAAACAAATCATGCTCAGAAACAGGTCCATCCACACAGATGAAGGAGACAGATTAGTGGGAAAAGGATGGGCTGAATCTCAAGGAAATAGTACTAATACAACTGACTAAGCTTTTTAAACAGATCAATAATTTATATGTAATTATTTACACAGTTTACACAAATCAATTCCAGATGATTTTAAAACATAAAGTTATAACATGGATGAAACTTGACAATGTTACAGTAAGTGAAAGAAAGCAGTCACAAAACATCACATATTATATAGCCTCACTTATACATGTCCAGAATAGCGAAAACCATAGAAACAAAAAGTGGTTGCTTAGGATGGGGAAGTAGGAGCATCCTGAGGGGAAATGCAAAGTGACTACAAATAAGTATAGGGGTTTTTTGGGGCACTGGTCAATATGTTCTAAAATTAATTGTGGTGAACATTGCACAATTTTATAAATATACTAAGAACTATGAAATAGAAGAACTAAGAACTACTTAAAATAGGAGAATGATATGATATGATATATATCTCAATAAAGTTATTTTTAAATAAATTATATGACATAAAAACTTGGAGATCATACAAGAAAAGACCTTATTAACAAAGTTAAAAATCAAGCAATAACCAGAAAAAAATATCTGCAACATATATAAAAGAAAAATAATTGATATACGAACACACACCTTCACACACACACATACATACATACATACATACATACCTAGAAGAAAAAGACAATCAAATAGAAAATTAATAATAGCTATAAATGGACATTAAAGTTTGAAAATCATTCAATCTCATTATTAATGTAGAATATTATTTAAATCGGTAAATTTTTGTACAACAAAGGAAATCATAAACCAAACAAAAAGACAACCCTCAGAATGGGAGAAAATATTTGCAAACAAAGCAACCAATTAAAGGGTTTAATCTCCAAAATATACAAACAGCCTGCGCAGCTCAACAAAAAAAATGTAAACAACCCAATCAAAAAAATCAGCAGAAAATCTAAATAAAAATTTCTCCAAGGAAGACATACAGATGACCAAAGAGTATTAAAAGATGCTCAACATCACTAATTATTAGAGAAACACAAATCAAAACCTTAATGAAGTATCACCGCACACTGGTCAGAATGCTATGCTATGCTAAGTCACTTCAGTCGTGTCCGACCTGTGTGACCCCAGACGGCGCCCACCAGGCCTCCCCGTCCCTGGGATTCCCAGGCAAGACACTGGAGTGGGTTGCCATTTCCTCCCAAGGAAAGGAAAAGGAAAGTGGTCGCCAGCAGTCCGACAGCGACCCCATGGACGCAGCCTACCAGGCTCCTCTGTCCATGGGATTTTCCAGGCAAGAGTACTGGAGTGGGGTGCCATTAAACGCAAATCAAAACCTTAATGAAGTATCACCGCACACTGGTCAGAATGGCCGTCATCAAAAACTACAAACAATAAATTCTGGAGAGGGTTTGGAGAAAACGAAACCCTCCTACTCTCTTGGTGGGAATGTAAATTGGTACAACCACTACGGGGGTGCTGTAAGGAGGTACCTTAAAAAACTAAAAATAGAGCTATCCTATGATTCAGCAATCCCACTCCTGGGCATATATCCTGAGAAAACCATAATTTGAAAAGATACACGCACCCCAATGTTCACTGCAGTACTATTTACAATAACCACAACATGGAAGCAATCTAAACGTCTATTGACAGAAGAATGGATAAAGAAGATGTGGTACATACACACAATGGAATATTGTGTTGTTCAGTCGCTAAGTCTTGTCCAACTCTTTGTGACCTCATGGACTGCAGCAGGACAGCCTCCTCTATTCTCCACTATCTCCCAGAGTTTGCTCAGACTTATGACCATTGAGTCAATGATGCTATCTAACCATCTTATCCTCTGCAGCCTTATTCTGATTTTGCCTTCAACTTTCCAAGCATTGGGCCCTTTTCTAATAAGTAGACTCCTCCCACCAGGTGGCCAAAGTACTGGAGCTTCAGCTTCAGCATTAGTCCTTGCAATAAATGTTCAGTGTTGATTTCCTTTAGGATTGACTGGTTTGATCTCCTTGCTGTCCAAGGGACTCCAAGCACCTTCTCTACAATTGGAAAGTATCAATTCTTTGGCACTCAGTCTTCTTTATGGTCCAACTCTTATATATTCATACGTGACTACTGGAAAAACCATAGCTTTGACTATACAGACCTTAGTCAGCAAAGTGATGTCTCTGCTTTACAATACACTAGGTTTGCCATAGCTTTCCTTCCAAGGAGCAAGAGCCTTTTAATTTCATGGCTACAGTCACCATCAGCAGTGGTTTTGGAGCCTAAGAAAATAAAATCTGTCACTGCTTCTACTTTTTCCTCTTCTATTTGCCATGAAGTGATGGAACTAGATGCCACAATCTTCATTTTTTGAATGCTGAGTTTTAAGCCAGCTTTTTCACTTTCCTCTTTCTCTCTCATCAAGAGGCTCTTTAGTTTCTCTTCACTTTATGCTATTAAGGTGGTATCATCTGCATATCTGAGGTTGTTGATATTTCTCTCAGCAATCTTGATTCCAGCTTGTGATTCACCCAGCCTGGCATTTCACATGATGTACCCTGTGTATAAGTTAAATAAGCAGGGTGACAATATACAGCCCTGTCATACACCTTCCCCAGTTTTGAACAGTTTGTTGCTCCATGTCAGGTTCATGTACTGCTAAAGCCTAAAGGATTTTGAGCATTAACTTGCTAGCATGTAAAATGAGCACAATTGTACAGAAGTTTGAACACTCTTTGGCATTGCCCTTCTGTTGGATTGGAATGAAAACTGACCTTTTCCAGTCCTATGGCCACTGCTGAGTTTTCCAAATTTGCTGGCATGTTGAGTGCAGCACTTTAACAGCATTATCTTTAAGGATTTGAAATATCTCAGCTGGAATTCTGTCACTTCCACTACCTTTGTTTGACTTCACACTCCAGGATGTCAAGCTCTAGGTGAGTTACCACACCATCATGGTTATCCAGGTCATTAAGACCTTCCTTGTATAGAACTGTGTATGCTTGCCATCTCTTCTTAATCTCTTCTGCTTCTGTTAGGTCCTTAACATTTCTGTCCTATATTGTGCCCATCCTTGTATAAAATGTTCCCTTGATATCTCAAATTTTCTCTAGCCTTTCTCATTTTATTGTTTTTCTTTATTTCTTTGCATTGTTCACTTAGGAAGTCTTTCTTTTCTCTCCTTGCTATTCTGAGGAACTCTGCATTCAGATAGATATATCCTTCCCTTTCACTCTAGCCTTTTGCTTCTCTTTCCTTAGCTATTTGTAAAGCCTCCTCAGACAACCACTTAGCTTTCTTGCATTTCTCTTTCTTTGGGGGTGGTTTTGATCACTGCCTCCTGTACAATGTTACAAACCTCCATTCACAGTTCTTCAGGCACTGTCTACTAGATCTAGTGCCTTGAATCTATTTGTTACCTCCATTGTATAATTATAAGGGATTTATTTGATTTAGGTCATAACTGAATGGCCTAGTAGTTTTCTCTACTTTCTTCAAATTAAGCCTGAATTTTAAAATAAGGAGCTCATGATCTGAGCCACAGCAAGTTCCAGGTCTTGTTTCTGCTGACTGTATAGACCTTTTCCATCTTTAACTGCAAGGAATATAATCAATCTGATTTAAGTATTGACAATCTGGTGATGTCCAGGTGTAGAGTCATCTCTTGTGTTGTTGAATGAGAGTATATGCTATGACCAATGGGTTCTTCTAACAAAATTCTGTTAGCCTTTGCCCTGCTTCACTTTGTACACCAAGGCCAAACTAGCCTGTTATTCTGGGTATGTCTTGACTTCCAATCCCCTATGATGAGATGGACATCTTTTTTTGGTGTTAGTTCTAGAAAATGCTGTAGATCATCATAGAAATGTCCAGTTTCAGCTTTTCTGTCATCAGTGGTTGGGGCATAGATTTGGATTACTGTGATGATGAATGGTTTGCCTTCAAAACAAACTGAGATCATTCTGTTACTTTTGATGAGTATTCAGTTCAGTTCAGTTCAGTCGCTCAGTCGTGTCTGACTCTTTGCGACCCCATGAATCGCAGCATGCCAGGCCTCCCTGTCCATCACCAACTCCAGGAGTTCACTCAAGCTCACGTCCATTGAGTTGGTGATGCCATCCAGCCATCTCATCCTCTGTCGTCCCCTTTTCCTCCTGCCCTCAATCCCTCCCAGCATCAGTCTTTTCCAATGAGTCAACTCTTTGCATGAGGTGGCCACAGTACTGGAGTTTCAGCTTTACTATCATTCCTTCCCAAGAACACCCAGGGCTGATCTCCTTTAGAATGGACTGGTTGGATCTCCTTGCAGTCCAAGGGACTCTCAAGAGTCTTCTCCAACACCACAGTTCAAAAGCATCAATTCTTTGGCACTCAGCCTTCTTCACAGTCCAGCTCTCACATCCATACATGACCACTGGAAAGACCATAGCCTTGACTAGGCGGACCTTTGTTGGCAAAGTGATGTCTCTGCTTTTGAATATGCTACCTAGGTTGGTCATAACTTTCCTTCCAAGGAGTAAGCGTCTTTTAATTTCATGGCTGCAGTCACCATCTGCAGTGATTTTGGAGCAACCAGAAAAAAATAAAGTCTGACACTGTTTCCACTGTTTCCCCATCTATTTCCCATGTAGTGATGGGACCAGATGCCATGATCTTTGTTTTCTGAATGTTGAGCTTTAAGCCAACCTTTTCACTCTCCACTTTCACTTTCATCAAGAGGCTTTTGAGTTCCTCTTCACTTTCTGCCATAGGGTGGTATCATCTGCATATCTGAGGTTATTGATATTTCTCCCAGCAATCTTGATTCCAGCTTGTGTTTCCTCCAGTCCAGCATTTCTCATGATGTACTCTGCATATAAGTTAAATAAACATGGTGACAATATACAGCCTTGACGTACTCCTTTTCCTATTTGGAACCAGTCTGTTGTTCCATGACCAGTTCTAACTGTTGCTTCCTGACCTGCATACAGATTTCTCAAGAGGCAGATCATGAACATGGTAGTTTGGTCCTATTTGTCCCTATGACACTAGTAGGAATTACACAGTTATTTCTCATTACCTGGCTTTCATTCCTGCAATGAAATTTTCATGAGTAACAAAAATGACCTCCCAAAGAAATACCTTGAAGTGAGTAATTATTGAAACAATATATGCTCTAGAATCCACATATTAGGGCACTGGGCAGCACCTACATCCTCTGGCAGAGTGAGCATGCTTCAGGCACCCCCTCAAACCTCCTTTAAAAGGTCCAGATGCTAAAATTGCTCTAAAGCAGTTCTGAGAAGCCTCCAGCCTAATCATTTCATTCAATGCTCATGTTGGTGTTAAGTCGTTAAGTCATGTCCAACTCTTTGCAACCCCATGGACTGCAGCATGTCAGGCTTCCCTGTCCTTCACTATCTCCTGAAGTTTGCTCAGACTCATGTTCATTGAGTCAGTGATGCTATCCAGGCTATCCATGCTCATGACCACTCTGAAAATTAGCAATATTATTCCCAACTTAGAGATGAGGAAAAGGAAAGTTCAGGGTGGCAGAACAGCCCAACATCTAATATCAGAAATCCTCCTACTTAACAGCTAGAGAGACAAGGCACCTATCTCAGCTTGGTTCCGTCCTATGACATCTGCAACTCTTGTGTTGCTGATGGATGTGCCACTAGTAGGGTCTGACAGTTGGAGTATAAGCATTGATTGGATTTGCCTTGCAAGAAGAGGTATAGTCTGTTGGCTTGAAGGGAAAGCAGATGGTGGGAAGAATGGATGATGATGGTGTAAAGTAGAGTCTGTCATTTTCTAAATGGTTGCTGCCAAGAAGAGAAAAACAGCTGATGAAAATCATGTGTTTCAAAGTAAGGAGACTGGGAAATACTTCTTTTGTTTTAAAGACATTGCTTGTCATATTTGCAATAGACACATCTTTTTCAGAAAGAATAATACCAAAAGGCACTATGTAATAAGCCACATTTTATAGTTATGTAGCTTACAAGGTCAGTAAAAGACAAAAGAAACAAGATTCACAAATGTCTTATTCAACAACAAAAGTTATTCAAAGGCACAGAATTATAATAGGATACTGTAGTGTATGCTACTATACATACACGATACGTATTGATCCTGAAATTTTAGCAAAAATTGTTAAGACTAGCAAAACTGTAACAGAGAAAAAGAGAAAGTTTTCAAAATATTAACATGGACCTCTTCCCTCCAAGTGACCCAAGTGAAGATAACCCCACTTTGAAGCTCAAAATTAACAAACCTCAACCGCATTTGCAGAGATTTTAATCAGAGTTTAAGTTCCCTAATCTTGATTATGAGCAAACAAGGGCTGCCAGACACATGAGAAAACTCTAATGTGAAATATGGGCTCCCTGATAGCTCAGTTGGTAAAGAATCCACTTGCAATGCGAGAGATCCAAGTTTGATTCCTGGATCGGGAAGATGGCCTGGAGAAGGGATAGGCTACCCACTCCATTATTCTTGGGTTTCCCTTGTGGCTCAGCTGGTAAAGAATCGGCCTGCAATGTAGGTAAACCTGGGTTCAATCCCTGGGTTGGGAAGATTCCCCTGGAGAAGGGAAGGCTACCCACTCCAGTATTCTGGCCTGGAGAATTCTGAGTTGCAAAGAGTTGCAAAGAGTCGGACACAACTGAGTGACTTTTACTTTCAATGTGAAAGATAAATATCAGGGCAAACAGGAAAAAAAAACTTCAAGGAAACAAACTATACAAAGAGAGGAATGCTTTTAAAAAACTAGTTGTAACTAGTATCTTCAGGGGCAAAAATTGCATTCCAGAAGCAAGAATAGAATCCTCCAAAAGGAGCATTCAGAAAACAAAAAGTGTTCTTGAAATTTTAAAAAAAGTAACAAATGAAAATTTTAATATAAAATAATTTAAAATGTCAACCATTATCTGAGCCTTCAATGAGTTATAAACTTTTTGCAATAGTAACATTAAAGATCACTAATCGCAGCTCAACATAGCAAATACAGTAAGTCTCCTACACATGAATGAATTCTATTCCAAGTGTGTGTTCCAGGTGTGTTCCAAGTGTGTGTTTGTAAGTTCAATTTGCTCCTAAGTCCAACAAGTTAGCCTGGATACCCAACTAACACCATCAGCTCTATAGTATTATACTGTAATAGATTTATAAAACTTTACACAAATAATACATTAAAAAAAACACAAATAATACATAAAAATAAACAAATAAAAAATATTATTGAAAAATAATATTTTCAATCTAACAGTATAGGACCTTGAAAAGTACAGGAGTACAGTACAACAGCTGATGTACAGAGACTTGCTGATAATGGAAAAATGGAAATATCACAAGAATTACCAAAATTTGACACAGAGACAAGAAGTGAACAAAATGCTTTTGGAAAAATGCCACCAAGAGACTTGCTCCACACAGGTTGTCAGAAACTTTCCTTATGTATCTATGAAGCACAATAAAACAAGGTCTGCCTGTACTGTGGACCAAGAAAATCTCCTGCAAGTTAGAGAGGAAAAATGGTCACATTCAAATTGTTGGGATTCAGAATGGCTTTGTACTTCCCAAGACCAACACTGGAATCCAGAAAACAGTAAAATAATGCCTTTAAAATTCTGAAGGAAAATTACTTCCAACTTAGAATTCAATACTCAGCCATAAATTATAGGTAGGGTAAAATTAAAATACTTTTAGAAATGTAAAATCTCAAAAACTTTCTTTTCTATACTTTTCAGGAAGCTATTAAAAATGCCTTAAACTATGTAAGGGGGTAAAAGGAGAAGGAATATATAGGAATCAAGGAAGAGGTGAATCAAAACAAGAGTGAGAAAAAAGCAGAATTTTCAAGATGATAGTGAAGAAAAAGTCCTAATGATAACAGGGCACCAAGTATACAGATGAATGAAATAATCCAGTCCAAGGGATTGGTGTGGCAATGGCTGCCATCCTGATTCCCTCTGCTATACTATCTGCTAAGAGGAACAAAAGAAAGGCAATGTCAAAGAATGCTCAAACTACCGCACAATTGCATTCATCTCACACGCTAGTAAAGTAATGCTCAAAATTCTCCAATCCAGGCTTCAGCAATACGTGAACCGTGAAGTTCCAGATGTTCAAGCTGGTTTTAGAAAAGGCAGAGGAACCAGAGATCAAATTGCCAACATCTGCTAGATCATCAAAAAAGCAAGAGAGTTCCAGAAAAACATCTAGTTCTGTTTTATTGACTATGCCAAAGCCTTTGACTGTGTGGATCACAATAAACTGTGGAAAATTCTTCGAGAGATGGGAATACCAGACCACCTGACCTGCCTCTTGAGAAACCTGTATGCAGGTCAGGAAGCAACAGTTAGAACTGGTCATGGAACAACAGACTGGTTCCAAATAGGAAAAGGAGTATATTATCACCCTGCTTATTTAACTTATATGTATAGTACATCATGAGAAATGCTGCACTGAAAGAAGCACAAGCTGGAATCAAGATTGCTGGGAGAAATATCAATAACCTCAGATATGCAGATGACACCACCCTTATGGCAGAAAGTGAAGAGGAACTCAAAAGCCTCTTGATGAAAGTGAAAGTGGAGAGTGAAAAAGTTGGCTTAAAGCTCAACATTCAGAAAACGAAGATCATGGCATCTGGTCCCATCACTTCATGGCAAATAGATGGGGAAACAGTGGAAACAGTGTCAGACTTTATTTTTCTGGGCTCCAAAATCACTGCAGATGGTGATTGCAGCCATTAAATTAAAAGACACTTATTGCTTGGAAGGAGAGTTATGACCAACCTAGACAGCATATTAAAAAGCAGACATTACTTTGCCAACAAAGGTCCATCTAGTCAAGGCTATGGTTTTTCCAGTGGTCATGTATGGATGTGAGAGTTGGACTGTGAAGAAAGCTGAGCGCTGAAGAATTGATGCTTTTGAACTGTGGTGTTGGAGAAGACTCTTGAGAGTCCCTTGGACTGCAAGGAGATCCAACCAGTCCATTCTAAAGGAGATCAGTCCTGGGTGTTCTTTAGAAGGACTGATGCTGAAGCTGAAACTCCAATACTTTGGCCACCTCATGCGAAGAGTTGACTCACTGGAAAAGACCCTGATGCTGGGAGGGATTGGGGGCAGGAGGAGAAGGGGATGACAAAGGATGAGATGGCTGGATGGCATCACTGATTCGATGGACATGAGTTTGGGTAAACTCTGAGAGTTGGTGATGGACAGAGAGGCCTGGCGTGTTGCAATTCATGGGGTCACAAAGAGTTGGACACGACTGAGCAACTGAACTTAACTAAACTGAAGAGAAACAAAAAGCAAGTTACACGTTCAGAAAGCCCACCGAGTCCTGGAATAAGGCCAAAAGTTGTTCAAAAATGATCACTGTCCAGCCAGCCTAGAAAGATCTCTAGGGGGACAATGTGTCAAAATGTATATACAAGAACTGATAGATTAGCTGTTATGATAAATTTTGTGGAAAGTTTTAGCAAAAGGCTATTAGAAGAAATGGAAATTACTAAAAATAAATACAAAGAAAAATTAGCAAATGAAAAAACAGGCATTCTTAATTTTATCAAAAATAGAGAGTAAGGAAGGAAAGATAACCATATATACAGAGATGCTCAATTATAAAGAATATTAGAATAATCATCATACTAATTTAAAAATTACAGGAGAAGGAAATGGCAACCCACTCCAATATTCTTGCCTGGAGAATCCCAGGGACGGGGGAGCCTGGTGGGCTGCTGTCTATGGGGTCGCACAGAGTCGGACACGACTGAAGTGACTTAGCAGCAGCACAGTAGAACTATATTGGGAAAATAAGAAAGGAGGAACAAAATGATGGCAGAATAAAGAGGTAGATATATCTTTCATAACAAGAATTTAAGGGGAATCCCTGGCAGTCCAGTGGTTAAGAATCTGGGCTTCCACTACAGGAGATGCAGGTTCCATCTCTGGTTGAGGAAATAAGATCCTGCCTGCCATGCAATTCGGCCAAAAAATTTAAAAAGTAAAAGAAAACAAAAGAATTTAAATAGATAATGTTAAAATAAACAAATCAAAAGATAACAATGTAATGCATAGCTTTTAGAGCTCTGGAGACATGTTAAGACCAGAAGAGCTTTAAATGAATTGAAAGTCACTACCTTCTGGGGACTGGGACCAGGGGAAGTGAGATGGGGTAAGTCAGGAAACAGTTAAATTTTGAAATAGATCTTTGACTACTATTGGCCATTTTAAACTATTGTGAGTTTAAACTATTAAACAATACATACATACAAAGCTTTAATTTAAAATTTAAAATGAAAATATAGAAAAGAAAAATGTTGAACTTCCAATATAAACAAGTAGGCTCTCAAGTTATTGAGTATTAAAAAGAGACATGATGTTATTTGACCCCTGACTGGGTAGGATATAATACAGATTACACCTGAAATAACCAGCACTTTTCACGATAAATATTTTCACTTGTATTTCTGTGGTGCTTTCATCTTTTTTCACTGTTTGCATAGTCAGTTATCCAATCTTCTTCAGGATGCAGAATTTCATCCACAGACAGAACAGGATCTGTTATTTGCTCACATTATTTGTCTGAAACTCAATGGTACAGGAGACAGTTACCCTCTTCGAGGAAAGAAGACACTCTTCATTGTGTATGTAACCTGCACTGCCTTGAATAATCTAAGCCCATTGGCATTGTATAATACTTTACAGTTTTCAAAGTACTTTCTCATGTTTTTAATTGATCCTGCAACAGCTCTGAAAGGCCATACAGAAGCTCAGAGAGGTTAAGTGGCTTCCCTAAGGTCACTCAGCTGGTCACAGCACAGCCATGAGTAGATTCACCTACCTGGGACTCACTTCACCTATTACGCTATATACCAATCTTGTTTTCACGTTTCATAAAGTTTACTAAGCTCTGACTGCTGGCTGCTGAACGACCAGATGGTGGGAAAAAGCATGTGTGTGAATTTAGTTCTCTAAAGTCCAGCCACTGGGTCCAGACTCAGCCTTAGAACAAACAGCCCTCTGCTCAGAATATCAACCCCAGAACCTGTCCTGAAAATATCACAAATTTCAGGTGTTAGGACTTTTACACATTCAAGTTTCTCTTCTAAAATTGGAAATGTCCCTGAAAAAGAAAGTGAGTACTTTACCACTTATCCTAACTAGTTAGGATGGGTTGATAGCCAGCTGAAAATAAGCCTGAGATACTGGAAGATGATTAAGGGAGGAAGAAAGAGGCACAGGGATTTATCCTAATTCCATGTTGTTCCTGGGGTTAACCTCAGCCATCCTAGCCAGAATTATTTCACAAGATTCCTTTAGTAGGAACTTCATAAGGGGCCAACTCTCATTTCGTGATTATATAGAGTGATTGAGGAAAAAAACAACAACAACAAATAAAACGCAAAAAAATCCCCCACGCAATTCAGGTCACTGAGAAATATTTAGGATAAACTGGCATTAGAATCATTATTTGTGTGTCAATTTAGAAGCAGCTGGATATGGCCCAATGTATGGGGAATGTGTCAAGACTCAGAAAAGACCAGAACCTAAAACGAGCTGTGATTATCACTTGGAGATAAAAGTTCAGCTCATCTCTGGCTTTCAAGCCAGAGTGCTGTACCTTAAAAAAAAATTTTTTTTTTAAATATTTACTTGTTGCTGGGTCTTAGCTGTAGCAGTCAGGATATTTGATCTTAGTTGTGGCATGCAGGATCTAGTTCCATGCCCAGGGATTGAACCTGGGCCCTCTGCATTGGGAATATTGAGTCTTAACCACTAGACCACCAGGGAAGTCCCTAAAATTTTTTAATAAGTATTATACATACATTTAGATTTATAGCCTATTAGAACCCATTTGTGCCAGCTCTATGTACACTGAGTAGCAAAGTCCATGCAGATTTAAACATAGAGCAAATGATAATTATAAGATGTCAGGGATTCTGCTGTTCTTCACATATTTTAAAGGCATAACACACAGAGGTTACATAACTGCCTTTATGGAAAACCCTGCATTCAGAGTTGTTTTCGAAGCCTATTCGCAGCTGAGTGTTTACTAAATCAAGCACTAAAAACTAGATTTACACTGGTTGTTCAGAGCTGAAAGCCAGCTGCAGCTGCCATTAGAGCAATTCAATTTCTTTTTTATAAAGCACAAGTAAGGCTCAATTTACTAAAGTTTTATTTCCTTTTTATGTATCCCATATGCTAGGGGAAAAAATTAAGTTTTTGAGATTAAAAATGAGTTTTATGCTAAATGTTTACAAAGTTTCAGCTGGTTGCATTTGCAAGCCCTCAAACCCACCAAGTTCAGCTTCTGGTTTGTTTTTTTTTTTTTTCTATTTCAACAAAAGAAAGACTTTGTGTCTGTAAAAGGAAATTCCCCCCCTCCCCCTTTTCTGTACTCCTCTAGTTCTGCCTTCTTCTTTCACATTATACAACTTTATAACAGTTGGGATACATAAATAACTTCCTTCACCATGTCAAAATCTTTAGAAGGGATGTTTCTGTATGGACTCAGTTGTTTTTTTATATGATTCTTTTTCCCTTCCATTCACTGTCTTGATTTAGCTAGTCTAGTGATGTTTTTTCATTTCTGTGACCATCTCTAAAAAAGCAATATAGTTTATACTTGATAAAAGAAACATCTAGCTAACTGCTGCTGATTTGGGAAGAGTACATTTCATCACTTAATTACAAACTTCAATAGCCTAGAAAAGATGAGTGTTCCATTTCTTTGCTCCAAAATTAGATAGGTACATAGAATTATTATTTTTTAAACAGTGCATACTTAATTCAGGAGACCCCAAGATAGCCATTATTATAGATCTCACTTTGCAAATTCTTCCTTTCTCTGAAATCCTTTGGCCTTTCTTAGGATCAGTTTTTTAAATTCCTCCAGTTCAGATTAAGCTCTTGGAGAACCTGTCATTCACTGAAAATGGCAGAGTAGAAAAATACAAAGATGAAAAAGGCTTATAAATGTAAGGCCAGAGAAACCACCCAAATTATCAATGGAGTAAGTCCATTAATATTCAGTAACTCTTCCTGCCTCTACTTAACTGTCAGAAAGTCAACTTTCAAGTCTTCTTGGTAGCAGTAAAGGAGATTCTAAAAAGTCTTAAAGTATAAAATTGGAAAAAGGGAGGAGGGAAAAAAATCAACATGCAGACATCAGAGTAGGCAACAGATGAGAAGGGTCCTGTGAGAACAAGTTGTTATGCTGATTAAGGGTACTCAGGTCTGTCCAAGCATGTCACAGAAGGTTCCTAAATTTTATGGCATAAAGGGTTCTCAGCTGGGTAGAGCTCACAGAACCTCCAGCACTGAGATTCTTGAGCAAAGAGAGAAAAGAAGGTCATCTCCCAGGCCTTGCCCTACATGAGAGAAGAGTTGACATGGACCAACTTAAGCCAGAAACACTAGCTAAAGAATTCTCTAGGAATGTGAATCAAATAATCTCATTCCAACAGGCAACTCTTGGCAAATAGGATGGCTTACACGGCAAAAAGCAAGAATACCAAATAGAAGTGAACCAACCTCACACAGAAATGAAAGTTGAAAGATGATTACAAAACACTGATCAATCTCAACCCAGCACATTGGAGATGACCTTAGACCCTTGTTTGGAAGTGCTTCTAGCAGCAAAGAAGAGTGCCTGAGACTTGACCAGGAGAGGGAGGGACTTAAAGGCTGGGGTTGCCTTGATTTTACAGTAAGACCATAGATCACTTTTCATTGGTATGTTAACTATCCCTCACACTGCTTTAATTGTACTCCTTCAAACTATTACAGCTTAGAACATGAGAGTCACACCAACAAATTATCAACCATACCCTTGATTTTGGAATTCGCATCCTCAGTTGGGCTTCCCTGGTGGCTCTTTGGTAAAGAATCTGCCTGACAATGCAGGAGATGCAGGAGACATGGGCTCGATCCCTGGTTTGGGAAAATCCCCTGGAGGAAGAAATGGCAACCCACTCCAGTATTCTTGCCTGCGAAATTCCATGGACAGAGGAGCCTGACAGACTACAGTCTATGGGGTTGCAAAGAGCTGGACACAACTGAGAGACTGTGCACACACATAGCATCCTCAGTTAGAGGAAACAGGGCTTTATGAAACCTTGTACTTATAAAACTAACAAAAAAAATTAAGATCTGATTGGTAAGATGTTATTCACAATTCATCAGAAACTTCAGAAGAGGGGCTTTCCTGGTACTCCAGGGACTAAGACTCTGTGCTCCCAATGCAAGGGGCCCGGGTTCAATCCCTGATCAGGGTGCTAAATCCCACATATTTCAATGAAGATGGAAGATCCCACATGCTACAACTAAGATCCAGAGAGCCAAATATATAAATATTTTTTAAAAAAAAGAAGAAATTATTAAACTTGAAAAGACAGAGGGTCCCACATATGTAGGAGTGGTCAGAGAAGTTTTTCCAGAAGGCATGAACCTTGAAGGATACACAGCATTTGGATAGAAAACTGAAAAGATATTTCCAGCAAGGGGGGGATATGAGCTACAGCATTTGATGCAGGAGTAAGAATGTCTGCATTCTCTTCCTTGGTAGCTTCCCTGGTAGCTCAGCTGGTAAAGAATCCACCTGCAATGCAGGAGACTCCAGTTCGATTCCTGGGTCAGGAAGATCCCTTGGAGAAGGGATAGATCCCCACTCCAGTATTCTTGGGATTCCCGGGTGGCTCAGTCAGTAAAGAATCCACCTGCTTTGCAGGAGACCTGGATTTGATCCCTAGGTTGGGAAGATCCCCTGGAGGAGGGCATGGCAAACTACTACAGTATCCTTGCCTGAAGAATCCCCATGGACAGAGGAGCCTGGTGGGCTGAAGTCCATGGGGTCACAAAGTCAGACACAGCTGAGAGGCTAAGTACACGCACACACGACAATGCCATGTTTGCAGAAGGAGGGACAGCAGGAGGAGGCCAACTGGAGACCAGGGCGAGGAGAGGAAACATCTGAAGGGGATAGAGTATATTCAACAACAGTCGGGGAAGGAATGGCCCCCACCCCAACCCTGGAAAACCCCAGGACGGAGGAGCGGTAGGCTCCAGTCCATGGGGTCGCTAGAGTCGGACGATTAGACTTCACTTTCTCTTTCCACTTTCAACGGTGGAGAAGGAAATGGCAACCCACTCCAGTATTTTGCCTGGAGAATCCAGGGACAGGGGAGCCTGGTGGGCCGTCTGTGGGGCGCACAGAGTCGGACAGACGAGCGATTAGCAGCAGCAGCAGCAACAACAGTTTGAAGAGCAGTGACAAGCCTTTAAAGGTGATGAAAAGAAAAATGAAGGAGCACCTTAGAGAGAGTGGTCTGGTGGTACAACTGCAGGGTAGAGCTGAGGGGAATGAAGACAGATCACTCAGGGGATGGCAATAATGATCCAGGCATGAGATAACCAAACACAAGCTGGAAATTTCAAGCCACAAGGAGAAAAAAGTTGGGATATTTATTCTCCCCACACCACCTCACCCCATCCCATGCCTCATGAGATTTCAGCAATGCCTACGTTCCTCTAGGAACTGGTGAGTGGTCCTACTTCATTAAATTCAGCTCTCTCTGGACTCTCACAACATTGCTTACTCCTTTTCAAGACTAGAGCTGGTAACTGCATCCCAGTGTGTTAGCACTTGGGAGCTTCCCCATCACTTTATGGTTTCTTTAATTTTATTTCTGTGTATTTTCTTTTTCGAAGGGGCCATTTACATCTCTGCAGACTCTGACGAATATAAATACCAAAACATTTGGAAAGAAAAGTAGAGAAGTCATGAGTTGGACTGGAAGAAAAAGAAGACTGATGAATATACTTTTGAGCTCAATGACTCAGAAAACATAGCATAAAAATATAAAGCAGTGGTTAGGAATCAATACTCTTAGGACCTGGGTTCCCCCACTTTGTAGCTGTGTGATGTCAGTTGGGGATATATGGCTTCACACCTCTAGGCCCGAGTTCCTTCATCTGTAAAATAAGGATTATTACTGTTTTAAGGACTAAATGAGTGAATACATATAAAATGCTTAGCATGGTTCCAGATTTTGTGTACATGATGTTTAAACATTCTCCATTTACAAGAATTCACATGGGGATTATTATGAACTAAATCTTATACACTTTGAGCTTAATGGTGACAACAGAATACTTAAATGGAAATTTCCAGGGAGCACTTGGAAATAAATACTGACATTTGGGTAAGAGCAAATTACTAAGGTATAGACAGATAAACTATGAAAACAGATGACCTTTTCAAAGGGAAGAACACATCAAAAGAACAGAAGAGTTCTGAAAAATAAGCTTTGGAGAAATGTAGAGTGAGAGATGAAAAGAAGAAGGAAAAAAGAAGCAGAAGAGCTGGATCTTGTGGTTATTAGGGAAGATAAAAGAACCAGTGAAGTGAAGTGAAGTGAAGGGAAAGTGACTCAGTTGTGTCTGACTCTTTGCAGCCTCACAGACTATTCAGTCCATGGAATTCTCCAGGCCAGAATACTGGAGTAGGTAGCTGTTTTCTTCTCCAAGGAATCTTCCCAACCCAGCAATCAAACTCAGGTCTTCCCCATTGCAGACAGATTCTTTACCAGCTGAGCCACCAGGGAAGCCCAAAACAAACAGAGACAATGAAAATAACAAGTGCCTTCTAACTTGGCAAAGAGAGATTACCTGGATCTTCAAGAGATGAACTTGAGGGAATGGAGTAGAATGGAGGGAGGGAGACTTAGGCATTTTATTAAAAAAAAAAAAAAAATAGAGGAAATAGGTACAGCCAACAGTAGATCCCAAAGAAAGGCAATGCCAAAGAATGTTCAAACTACCACACAATTGCACTCATCTCACATGCTAGCAAAGTAATGCTCAAAATTCTCCAAGCCAGGCTTCAACAGTACGTGACCTGTGAACTTCCAGATGTTCAAGCTGGATTTAGAAAAGGCAGAGGAACCAGAGATCAAATTGCCAACATCTGCTGGATCATGGAAAAAGCATGAGAGTTCCAGAAAAATATCTCTTCTGCTTTATTGACTATGCCAAAGCCTTTGACTGTGTGGATCACAACAAACTGTGGAAAATTCTAAAAGAGGCAGGAATACCAGACCACCTGACCTGCCTCCTGAGAAATCTGTATGCAGGTCAAGAAGCAACAGTTAGAACTGGACATAGAACAACAGACTGGTTCTAAATCAGAAAAGGAGTACATCAAGGCTGTATACTGTCACTCTGCTTATTTAACTTATATGCAGAGTATATCATGCGAAATGCCAGGCTGGATGAAGCACAAGCTGGAATCAAGACTGCTGGGAGAAATTTCAATAACCTCAGATATGCAGATGACACCATTCTAATGGTAGAAAGTGAAGAAGAAATAAAGAGCCTCTTGATGAAAGTGAAAGAGGAGAGTGAAAGAGTTGGCTTAAAACTCAACATTTGGAAAACTAAGATCATGGCATCTGGTCCCATCACTTCATGGCAAATAGATGCGGAAATAATGGAAACAGTGAGAGAGTTTATTTTGGGGGGCTCTAAAATCACTGCAGATGGTGACTGCAGCCATGAAATTAAAAGACGCTTGCTCCTTGGAAGAAAAGCTATGACCAACCTAGACAGCATATTAAAAAGTAGAGACACTACTTTACCAACAAAAGTATGTCTAGTCAAAGCTATGGTTTTTCTAGTAGTCATGTATGGATAGAATTGGACTATAAAGAAAGCTGAGCACTGAAGAATTGATGCTTTTGAACTGTGATGTTGGAGAAGACTCTTGAGAGTCCCTTGGACTGCAAGGAGATCCAACCAGTCCATTCTAAAGGAAATCAGTCCTGAATATTTACTGGAAGGACTGATGCTAAAGCTGACTCCAATACTTTGGCCACCTGATGCAAAGAACTGACTCATTGGAAAAGACCCTGATGCTGGAAAAGATTGAAGGCGGGAGGAGAAGGGGACAACAGAGGATAAGATGGTTGGATGGCATCACCAACTCAATGGACATGAGTTTGAGCAAGCTCTGGGAGTTGGTGATGGACAGGGAAGCCTGGCTTGCTGCAGTCCATGGGGTCTCAAAGAGTCGGACACAACTGTGCAACTGAACTGAACTGGATAGTAGATCACTCTATGGTTTTTTCCCTAGGCTGCAACAGACATTCACGTATTTTTTAAAATTTATTTGGCAGTGCCAGGTCTTAGTTGCCACATGTGGGATTTAGTTCCCCAACCAAGGATTGAACCCCAGGTCCCCTGCCTTAGGAGCATAAAACCTTAGCCACTGGATCACCAGAGAAGTCCCAGACAAGCGTATATTTAAATAGAAAGAGGAAGAAATTAAAAGAAGGAGAGAAAGCAAAAATTCTAGGGAAAAAAAGAACAAGTGAGGTTGCAAAATGCTTCTGTGAAAAGATAAGAAGCTAGGAATAGAAATCAAATCAGAATTTCTCTGGGAAAGAGAAATCAAAATTCTAAGTATTTGCAGGGTTTTCCCACCCTAATGCAATTTTTTCATTTATGACAAAGCTAACTACTGAGATTTTAATTATTATGGTCCAGCTGTGAATCTGAGCAATTTTCAAACAAAACCAAAAAAATGGCAACCTATACCCTTTCATTGTAAAATAATATTGTGGTTAAAAATATGTTTTTTAGAGTAAGACTGGCTGAGTTTATATTCTCAAACATCACTTGGTAGCTATATGCTTTGGGGCAAATTACTTTCTCTTTCTCTACCCAAATTTCCATATTTCTAAAATGGAGATAATAATAGTATGGGCTTCACTGGGCCACTCTGAGGAATAAATGAGATAATGCAAATTAAATGTTAAGAACAATGCCTGGGATATAGTAAAAATTCAATAATCCTTAGTTATTATTATTCACACATATTCACCTTGTATAATAATTGTATCTCAATTCTTTCTCCTCAGGGCCATACTCTGATTTCTTGCAACCTTAAAGAGAACATTAATAAAAAATCCCTTGATAACCATGCCCCAGGATAATGTAAATTCAGATATAATGCAGTTGGATATTGGCAAGTGTCTTTATCTTTAGCAGTGGGGCAGAGCAGGCAAAGTTCTCACCTTCTGGAGGCAATAAGGCTGAGTGGATAAACTGTAGGCAACTCTGTCACAGAACATAGGAGTACAAAATTAGCATCACCACATCCACAGTAATCTCAGCCCTATTTCCCCCATACTGGGCTAAAGAAATGGACATCAAGTGATGTAGTGAGGTCTGGAATTCCTACTGCTGACTTGAAAGTCCAGTCTAGCTAGACTCAAGACCCAGAATTATGCCTATATATGGACATTCAATTGAAATGTAAAAGATTTTAAAACTTAACTGAAAAAACATATCAATAAAACAGGATATTATGCAATATACAGTATTATTAAATGAAAATGGCATACTGTTCACAATATTAGTAGTATATATGAGCAATACATTATGAATTTAATAAATTTAATTTTTTTGGAAGAGTTTTAGGTTCACAGCAAAATCCAAAGTAGTTCCTATACACCCTTCTCCTCCCACATATACACAGCCTCCCACACACACTATCCAGAACCTCAGTGGTACATTTATAACTATCTATGAACCTACATGTACATCATTATCTCCCAAAGCCCATAGGAGATTCACTATTCTTTTTTATTGGAATATACTTGTTTTACAATATTGTATTAGTTTCTGCTGTACAACAAAGTGAATCAGCCATATGCATACATATATGCCCTCCCTCTTGGACCTCCCTCCCACCCCAATCCCATCCCACCCTTCTAGGTCATCAAAGAGCACCATGCTGAGCTTCCTGTACT
The DNA here is from genome assembly GCA_935064755.1 of Tragelaphus eurycerus. Taxonomy (NCBI): domain Eukaryota; kingdom Metazoa; phylum Chordata; class Mammalia; order Artiodactyla; family Bovidae; genus Tragelaphus; species Tragelaphus eurycerus. The sequence continues at coordinate 781,665 of CAKXYN010000145.1, forward strand.
TGATATCAGCTTCCTACTGTCTCCTACTGATATTTAGCCAGAATGGCACCAAACTGCATGTGGAACCAGGAAGGACTGAAATGGTGTGGTCAACCAGCTGCACAGGCTCACCTCCTGACTTATTTTGCAACCATGTTGACTCCATATTTACACTATTAGAACTTTGGTACCTTCATTCATCAACTTACAGTAGGGTTTTCCTATACTTCAGTTGTCTTCAGAAAATTCTAAATTGATTAATAGCCTTTTAAACCTGTTAGATTTTCTCTTTGCTCTGGCCAAATTCTGATTTTCTTGAGGGCAGGGTTCATTTTAATCAAGTTGTGCTTTTTCTTTCCCCAGTCTCCTACTGTGTCCAGTGCAATGTTGTTAAGAAAAGAGTTACCACAGCAACACAAGAAGAAGGCTCATGGAACTTAGAAGGGATTTAGCCTCACCCTACCATTCCATCATCTCCATATCTCCATCAACCTCTACCCATTCCCACTTTCAAACAGATTTTGCCTCTAATTCCCTTTCTCATAGAAATTCTGGAGCAACTTATGAGTTGGTACTAAATAAACGTTGTTGAAATTTTCTGATTTGACCAGTATGCTGGATGCCTTTTTGTGTCCCTCAAGTGCATTGCTAGCTCTCCTCTGTGGAGAATTAGCTCTCCAGCAGCTAATTCAGCTGAGTCGGGGTCCCAGGAGGAAAGAGACAGAGATCCTGAGATTAGTTGACCTACAAGTAAAGGCAAATAATGTTTTGATAGCTAATTGCTAAACGTTATCAAGAGAGAGGGCTTTCCAGGTAGCACAGTGGCAAAGAATCTGCCTGCCAATGCAGGAGATGCAAATGACTTAGGTTCAATCCCTGAGTCGAGAAGATCCTCTGGAGGAGGAAATGGCAACCCACTCCAGTATTCTTGCCTGGAGAATCCCATGGACAGAGGAGCCTGGCAGGCTACAGTCCATGGGGTCCCAAAGTGAGTCTGCACACTTCATTGGGAGAGAAACAGCTCAAATAGAGGGGGAAAAAAGGAAACAGGCTGAAAACAGGTACTTGGCCAATTCCTGGAACTGAAAGCATAAAAATCCAAATTGTACCCAGTCTTCCATTTGAGCCTTCACAAGATCCCACACAGCAACTCTTCTCTCTTGCATGTGAAAAAGGCTTTTCCAGTCTTTTTTGGACAATCAAAGTTTCAAAGTTGCCCATTCAGACATCTGCCAGCGTTTGTTACAGATGCTTCAAAGTTCACAATGGAGCAGCCTCCACCCAGGAATCACTCTATCAGAATGAAATGAGTACCTCCCTCCCACCCTAGCTTATGTCAGTTTAGGTTACCATCTTTCATTTCTCTCACCGACCAATCTGTTCTGCTACAAGTGGGCGGATAATGGCTCCTCCTTGGCAGTGTCTTTTATCGACACTAATATAGCACTGCCATCTTCGTTTTTCTTATTGATTGTTGCAGAATTGATGCTGCCCTGGGTGTAAACTCCAAACAGGCTAATGAGTAAATGGTGCATGGTTTTATTCACCTTTGAATGGATCGATTGACTAAAAGACTTTGTTTATTCATTCAGTATCCAGGTGCTGGTTTTAGCTTCAAGGAGCTGACAGCGCATTTGGGGAGATATAGAAGTGAGTGCAGGGATTTCTCTGGTAGTCCAGTGACTAAGACTCCATGCTCCCAATGCGGGGGGGGGGGGGGGCTGGGTTTCATCCCTGCTCTGGGAACTAGATCCTGCATGCCGCAACTAAGATCAAAGATAACTGGGTGCAGCAACTAAGACCCAGCACAGCCAAATAAATAAATTTTTTAAAAAAGAAAAAGAAGTAAGCATAGAGTAGAAAGGTTAGGGAAGGCTTTCTCAAGGAGCTCTTGGGACTTGCCTGGCAATCCAGTGGTTAAGACTCCACACTTCCACTGCAGGGGGCATGGGTTCAATCCCTGGTTTTGCAACTAAGATTCAGCTGAATTGTGAAAACATATAGGCAAGAATGATGAGGATGGCTTTCACAGAAGGAGGTGCCCTCCCTTTTGCATGGAGGCAAAAGGGAGCACAGCTCATTCAGGGAGCAATAAGTGGCTGGAAAGTAGAGAGGTAGTAAGCAGGGGACTGGCTGAAGATAATGCTGGAAGGAAAGGAAGCCCTTGAACTTTGAATTCTTTGGCAAGGGAGGTAATGAAAGATTTTTTTGAACAACGTTATGAGATGTTTAAATTTAGAAAGCTAGCTCCAGAAAGGAGGACTGATATCCAGTGCTGGATCACTCAAGTTTGGGAGAAAAGTTAAGAGGCTGTTAAAATAGGCCATACAAAAATGATAAAGATATTGACTGAGGAGGTCTTGGTAAGGATAGAAAGAAAGAGATGCATTTGAGAAATAATAAATAGGTAACATAGAAAAATCATAATGCCTGATAAGATGTGAGGGGGTCAGAAAATGAAGGGGTGATGATTCATGGGTTTGTGGCTTGAGCGACCAGGTAGGTTGTGAGACCAGTCTCTGACCCAGGGAATATGAAGAACTCAGGATGTCCATCATTCTACACTAAAACTGCACCCAAAGACAAATATCATATGATATCACTTACATGTAAAATCTAATATATGGCACAAATGAACGTATCTATGAAAAAGAAACAGAATCACGGACAGAGAACAGACTTGTGGTTGTTAAGGAGGTAAGGGGTTGGGAGAAGAATGAAGTGGGAGGTTGGGGTTAGTAGATATAACCTTTTATACATAGAATGGATAAACAACAAGGTCCAACAGTATCAGACAGAAAACTATATTCAATATCCTATGACAAACCACAATGGAAAAGAATATTTTAAAAAAGAATATAAGTATGTGTATGAAAGTGAAAGTTGTGTCCAGCTGTTTGCAACCCCAAGAACTATGGCCAGAATACTGGAGTGGGTAGCCTTTCCCTTCTCCAGGGGATCTTCCCAACCCAGGGATCGAACTCAGGTCTCCCGCATTGCAAGGGGATTCTTTACCAACTGAGCCACAAGGAAAGCTCAAGAATACTGGAGTGAGTAGCCAATCCCCTCTCCAGCGCATCTTCCTGACCCAGGAATCAAACTGGGGTCTCCTGTATTGCAGGCAGATTTTTACCAACTGAGCTATCAGGGAAGCCCCAAATATGTGTATAACAGAATCATTTTGCTGTATAGCAGTAATTAACACAACACTGTAAACCAACTATACTTCAATTTAAAAAAAAAAAAAAAAAAAAAAAAAACTGCACCCAGAGGGAGTTCCCTGGCAGTCCAGTGGTTAGGACTCTGTGCTTCCACTGCAGGGGTCAAGTCCTGGTCAAAGAACTAAGATCCCACAAGCTGTGGCTAGGTAAAAAAAAAAAAAAAAAACTGCACCCAAACAAAGGAAAATCCATCCATTGTCTGGATGGCTTTACTTACTGCTGAATAGTCTTCTGTGGGTTTCTGAAGGTCATTTTGGAATTTGTGTAATTTCCTGAAGACTCTATTTTTCGAATTTAAATTGGTCTAAGGTCCATCTAGTCAAGGCTATGGTTTTTCCAGTAGTCATGTATGGATGTGAGAGTTGGACTATAAAGAAAGCTGAGCTCTGAAGAATTGATGCTTTTGAACTGTGGTGTTGGAGAAGACTCTTGAGAGTCCCTTGGACTGCAAGGAGATCCAACCAGTCCATCCTAAAGGAAATCCGTCCTGGGTGTTCATTCAGAGGACTGATGTTGAAGCTGAAACTCCAATATTTTGGCCACCTGATGCAGGGCTGACTCATTTGAAAAGACCCTGATGTTTGGAAAGACTGAAGGCAGGAGAAGGGGATGACAAAGGATAAGATGGTTAGATGGCATCATCGACTCAATGGACATGAGTTTGGGTAAACTCTGGGAGTTGGTGATGGACAGGGAGGCCTGGCATGCTGTGGTTCATGGGGTCAGACACGACTGAGTGACTGAACTGAACTGAATGAACTAAGAGTGAGACTGGGAATGAGGATGACGATCAGTGAGTCACCTGGTGAGACTGAGGTTTTAGGAAGTCTACATTTGATAGTTTTACTCAAACAGAGCCATGGGCATAACAGGGACCAATATTGATATAGCTAGCATTAGATTCAGAAACTTTCATTAGGTATCTTGGTACTTTCCAGTGGTAAATGTGAGTGACCACAATGTATTGCTGAACATTTTAATGATGAAAAAGCATATTAAGGAAACATGTGGTCTATAAAAATTCCATTTCTTTCTGTACTTCTTAAAACACCCACATGGGTACACTTCCTCTGGGTGCCTTACAGCTATTACATGAGGCCACTCATCCTGCCTTGGTCAATAGGAAGTCTTGGTGGGCTCTCCTGATCATTATCTACTTGATTCTACTCTTTTCTCCCTCACCTTTTGACACATTCTATTCACCAAGACACTTGAACAAATTAGTCAGCAGTGTGCAGGGGGCATCTGCTCAGTAGTAATCAGAATTTTCTGCGTTGCAAGTGATAGAAACTCAAGTCAAATGAGTTGAGGCAAAAGGAGAAGTGCATTGGTTCCAAGAAGCTTGGCTCAGACATGCTCTGAGTCCTGTGTCTCTGCCCCTCTCTTCATCTCGGCTTCCACCTCTCATCTCCTGGACTGACTTTTTCCACAGAGCAGGAGGCAGCACCACAATTCTCATCTCCCAGGTTCCACTCCAGAGACACTCTTAGACTTGTTCTACTGCTCCTAAGTTCAAAATGCCTAAGGAATTTCTCTGATTGACCCAGCCCAAGAAGCGCTTCTATCCCAAGACCACAATTTGTCCTGAAAGATGGCATTTTCAGGAAAAAAAAAAAAAAAAAAAAGGGCAAAATAATAGACATCTTCCATATGCTGACTGTGGACTCTTCCCTCAGATTCTTCTCTCCTCCACAGATAAGCCTGTGTGCCTTATAGATCAGGGAAACTTTTCCTCTTTTGTTCTGCTTTATTACTCCTTAAAGGTCTCATCTACTCCCAGGCTGACACTCTTCACTTCTGGAAACTTCTGTAGACACCTTTCCCTCTGGGAATCACTTGTAAAAACTACCTGTCTTCTGCTCACCTAATGAAAACACAGATGAGATGGAGAGATCAGACAAGCAGGATGGCCCAAAAGAGAGGATATTTTCGCTCCTGGGTTCATGCTTCAGCTTTGCAGTACTACCAGGTAGGAGGCTTGGTGAATTCAAAGATGACAAATCTATCATTCCTTTGTGCTAATTCTGAGTTCAAGAAAACCTCTTCAGAGACATATGGCAATTTAAGAAAGCAGGAAACCAAAGAACATGACATTCTTGGATCAATAAATAAAATCAAAAGCTCCTTAAAAGTCAACAAGACAAAGATAACTATAGATTCTAACATGTGAAGTCAGTGGTATTTAGTGATTTGGCTCTCCTGGAAGTTATTATACCAGAACAGAATCAACACAGAACTTAGTTTGATCTACAGTTCCAGTGAAAGAAATCTAAAATTAACCTCAGTGTAATCTGAGCGTGGAATGTTTCTAATGGGTCACTGAGCAGATTGGTGATTACCTTTTTGTTCTTTGAAAATAAGAAAACGTAAGACTGACTTGAAGACAGATTTGGAAAACATGACCACATCCAACACCGTTTATCTATGCAGGAGATACAAGAGATGGAGATTTGAGCCCTGGGTGGAGAAGATGCCCCTGCAGAAGGAAATGGCAAACTGCTCCAGCATTCTTGCCTGGAAAATTCCATGGACAGAGGAGACTGGCGGACTACGGTATATGGGCTTGCAAGAGTCAGACACAATCAAGTGACTGAGCACACACACTCAGCACATTTGAATACAATCAGTTCTAAAATGTATTAGTCGTTTAAATGTTTGACAGCTATTTCTTTGTTATACATATTGAAAGTTTCCCCTTCATCAATAACTATTTCTTAAAATTTTTATTTTCTTGGCTATGTGGCTTCTAGTAGAAGGAACAAAATAAGCAAAAAGTTATGCTTTATTATCTATTTTTAAGTATTCAATCTTCTCCAAATGAATAAATATTAATTCAAAAATCTGAGTATATATATAATGGTTATGATACACTTTACTTACATCATTCCTAGTAAGTTGAAAGCTTTTACCTCATTTTTCAGGATAAGAAATCATATTTCATGGATATTACCACTAGGTGGCTCAAATGGCTGAAACACTAATTCAATATATAAGTAGAAAAAAACTTCAAAGATATATATTTTTTCTGTAGTTGTACGCTTTATGTATTAATTTTCTGTAAACTTACATACCATTTATATTTATGACTATAATACTACACATGGAAGACAATTACCTTAATTAGTAGGTCATCATCATGTATGCCATTTTTATGAAGGAAAGATTATTGGACAAAAGGAATGAATTATAGTTACATTTTGTCATAAAAATGTAATAATAAACTAAAATCTTACCAGCTGACAGAGAACACTGCCTTCAATGGAGTCTAAAGTGTCAGAGTCTTGAGTTGTATTTCATTTAAATTTATCCAGGCATTTGTAGAAATACCTGCTATACTTCCTGGAAATTATGGTTATTTATGTCTTTTAGAGGCAAGTGAGTGACTCACAGCCAGAGTTCAAGCTCTCTGTAGTCCAGGGACCTTGAAAATCAAGCCCTTCTTCCTTATAGGAAGTTATTGAAATGCAAGATGCTCAGGATGTGTCCATTACATTAGATATCTTGGGACCCTCTACTCCTTCTGATTCAAAGAAACAAATGCAGGAAATAATTATTTCTTGCCAACTTTATGAGCATCTTATAATTCTATTGGACTGTTCAGGATAGAGTACCAGGAGGTGAAGGAAAAAGAGGTTCTTTCCAAGCTGGAAAGAAAAGTATTAAGCCTTTTGACTCTGTCAGAGAAAAGAAACACAACAGGGACTATGGAATAAGGGGGCGTTATGTGTTTCCTAACCAAGAAGAATCAATATGCCCTCCCATTATTCTGGAGATACCTGGTCCTCTAGGCTTTCTCAGTACTAACAGAAGCTCTGCTCTAAGTTTAAAGTTTAGGACCACTGAAATCTTAAAGAAACTCTCTTTCAAGATGTTGGTTTTATCTTTGGATTATTTGTCTTTACCCTTGAATTATTTGTCTTTGCAATCACCAACTATCGAAACTGCCTTGCTATTTCAATTAAAGTTATTTAATTGACTTTACGTTGGGGAAGAAGCAAGACCCTCTACAGGATGAGCTTAAGGGATGATTTTTCCAACTCATATAACAGGCAAGTAGCATTTTTCCCCCTAATTAAAAAAAAAATCCTTCGATTTATTATTTGTTATTTGGAGGTACATGTAAGAATTTGAGTTTGGCTTAAAAGAAAAGTATTGATTCTCCCTAAGGGAGTCATAATTTAGGTTCAACTGCAGCAACAGCAGGTCTCAGTATTTTTAAATTCGTGTTCAGGCACCTGACATTTAGGTTTTATTTGAATTTAGAGTTGTAAATATAACATGAATTAGTTATCACATAGCTCTTAAATACTGAGATCTAATTAATTCTCTCCAAGTTTAACAACTTATAGCTGGTCAAAATTCTAACCAGTTAGCTTCTGAGAAAAATATAGAATCTTATCTTCCCAAATTATGGTCATGAAGAGTTTCCATTGAATGATTAAAAAATAAAATCAAAACAACTCAAAGTGGCTTAAACAATCAAAAAGAGATATAATGGCTTATACAACTGAACGCTAAAGCTAGAGTTGTTTTCAAGGTTGATTTGACTCAGTTGCTCCTCAGTGTCATCCCAAGACCAAGTTTACTTCTGCATCAGTCTGCCCTTGGAAATGTCAGTTTCACGTTTGGTTCTCTTAGTTGTCTGTTCACAACTGCCTGAGCTATACTTTCATTCATATCCAAGGACGGACAAAGAAGGTGGATACTCAAAGTTCTTCTAGAAAAGAGAGGATACTTTTCTCCCAGAAATTCTTTAGCAAGCATAGTCTGCAGGTTTACTACCCTCCTGAGATGCAATAACTCTGGCCAGGGAATGGGAGCCCAAACTAGTGTCAGCCAAAGTCACATGCCCTCAGTCAGTAGCCAGCAATGAAATCTGCCCCTCTCAGTAAATGGGCTACATTCAGGAGATATAGATATCAGAGCAAAAATCAGAGCTGTCACAGGAAAGGGAGACAATGTCAGTCAGGGAGTAGGGAGAGGCAAGTGAGGGGTAAATACTGATTTATACACCTGACTGTATAGGGGAAACTCGGACCAAACTGTCTGAGTTTGAATCCAGGCCCTACTACTTGTTGGCTGTATGACCATGGGAAAGTCACTTGACCTCTCTTGTCAAGTGACAGGCAGGTCAATGATTTGCTTAATTCCTTATATCACGGGGCTTTTTCTAAAATCCATGGCAAGCAATGGCACCCCACTCCAGTACTCTTGCCTGGAAAATCCCACGGATGGAGGAGCCTGGTAGGCTGCAGTCCATGGAGTCGCTAAGAGTCGGACATGACTGAGCGACTTCACTTTCTCTTTTCACTTTCATGCATTGGAGAAGGAAATGGCAACCCACTCCAGTGTTCTTACCTGGAGAATCCCAGGGACGGGGAGGTCTGGTGGGCTGCCGTCTATGGGGTCACACAGAGTCGGACACGATTGAAGTGACTTAGCATAGCATAGCATAGCATGGCAAGCAGACTCATCAAGAAACAAAAGGAGAAGAATCAAATCAACAAAATTAGAACTGAAAACAGAGAGATCACAACAGACAACACAGAAATACAAAGGATCATAAGAGACTACTATCAGCAATTATATGCCAATAAAATGGACAACTTGGAAGAAATGGACAAATTCTTAGAAAAGTGTAACTTTCCAAAACGGAACCAGGAAGAAATAGAAAATCTCAACAGACCCATCACAAGCACAGAAATCAAAACTGTAATCAGAAATCTTCCAGCAAACAAAAGCCCAGGACCAGACGGCTTCACAGCTAAATTCTACCAAAAATTTAGAGAAGAGCTAACCTATCCTACTCAAACTCTTCCAGAAAATGGCAGAGGAAGGTAAACTTCCAAAATCATTCTATGAGGCCACCATCACCCTAATACCAAAACCAAACAAAGATGCCACAGAAAAAGAAAACTATAGGCCAATATCACTGATGAATATAAATGCAAAAATCCTTAACAAAATTCTAGCAAACAGAATACAACATATTTAAAAGATCATACATCATGACCAAGTGGGCTTTATCCCAGGGATGCAAGGATTCTTTAATATCCACAAATCAATCAATGTAGTACACTACATTAACAAATTGAAAGATAAAAACCATATGATTATCTCATTAGATGCAGAGAAAGCCTTTGATAACATTCAACATCCACTTATGATCGAACCCTCCAGAAAGCAGGAATAGAAGGAACATACCTCAACATAATAAAAGCTATATATGACAAAGCCACAGCAAACATTATCCTCAATGGTGAAAAATTCAAAGCATTTCCCCTAAAGTCAGGAACAAGACAAGGGCATCCACTCTCACCACTACTATTCAACATAGTTTTGGAGTTTTGGCCACAGCAATCAGAGCAGTAAAAGAAATAAAAGGAATCCAGATTGGAAAAGAAGAAGTAAAACTCTATTTGCAAATGACATGATTCTCTACATAGAAAATGCTAAAGACTCCACCAGAAAATTACTAGAGCTAATCAATGAATATAGTAAAGTTGCAGGATATAAAATTAACACACAGAAATCCCTTGCATTCCTATAGACTCACAATGAGAAAACAGAAAGAAAAATTAAGGAAACAATTCCATTCACCATTGCAACAAAAAGAATAAAATACTTAGGAATATATCTACCTAAAGAAACAAAAGACCTATATATAGAAAACTTTAAAACACTGATGAAAGAAATCAAATAGATTTGATTTGATCAATCTAATAGATTAATCTAAATCAATCAAATAGATTTTTCCACAAATAGAGGGGAAAATATACCCTGTTCATGGATTGGAAGAATCTATATAATGAAAATAAGTATACTACCCAAAGCAATCTATAGATTCAATGCAATCCCTATCAAGCTACCAATGGTATTTTTCACAGAACTAGAACAAATAATTTCACAATTTGTATGGAAATACAAAAAACCTAGAATAGCCAAAGTAATCTTGAGAAAGAAGAATGGAACTGGAGGAATCAACCTGCCTGACTTCAGGCTATACTACAAAGCTACAGTTATCAAGACAGTATGGTACTGGCACAAACACAGAAATATAAATCAATGGAACAAAACAGAAAACGAAAACCCAGAGATAAATCCATGCACCTACGGACACCTCATCTTTGACAAAGGAGGCAAGAATATACAATGGAGAAAAGATGATCTCTTTAACAAGTGCTGCTGGGAAAACTGGTCAACCACTTGTAAAAGAATGAAATTAGAACACTTTCTAACACCATACACAAAAATAAACTGAAAATGGATTAAAGATCTAAATGTAAGACCAGAAACTATAAAACTCCTAGAGGAAAACAGAGGCAAAACACTCTCCAACATAAATCACAACAGGATCCTCTATGACCCACCTCCCAGAGTAATGGAAATAAAAGCAAAAACAAACAAATGGGATCTAATTAAACTTAAAAGCTTTTACACAACGAAGGAAACTATAAGCAAAGTGAAAAGACAGCTTTCAGAATGGGAGAAAATAATAGCAAATGAAGCAACTTACAAAGAATTCATCTCAAAAATATACAAGAAACTCCTGGAGCTCAATTCCAGAAAAATAAACGACCCAATCAAAAATAGGGCCAAAGAACTAAACAGACACTTCTCCAGAGAAGACATAGAGATGGCTAACAAACACATTAAAAGATGCTCAACATCACTCATTATCAGAGAAATGCAAATCAAAACCACAATGAGGTACCATCTCATGCCAGTCAGAATGGCTGCTATGCAAAAATCTACAAACAATAAATGCTGGAGAGGGTGTGGAGAAAAGGGAACCCTCTTACACTGTTGGTGGGAATGCAAACTAGTACAGCCACTATGGAGACCAGTGTGGAGATTCCTTAAAAAAACGGAAACAGAACTGCCATTTGACCCAGCAATCCCACTGCTGGGCATACACACCGAGGAAACCAGAATTGAAAGAGACACGTGTACCCTCAATGTTCATTGCAGCACTATTTATAATAGCCAGGACATGGAAGCAACCTAGATCTCCACTGGCAGACAAATGGCTAAGAAAGCTGTGTACGTATACACAATGGAATATTACTCAGCCATTAAAAAGACTACATGTGAATCAGTTCTAATGAGGTGGATGAAACTGGAGCCTATTTCTGAAGTAAGTCAGAAAGAAAAACACCAATACGGTATACTAATGCATATATATAGAGTTTAGAAACGTGGTAACGATAACCCTATATGCAAGACAGCAAAAGAGACAAAGATGTATAGAACAGCCTACTGGACTCTGTGGGAGAAGGCGAGGGTGGGATGATCTGAGAGAATAGCATTGAAACATGAATATTATTATATGTGAAACAGATCGCCAGTCCAGGTTCGAAGCATGAGACAGGGTGCTCAGGGCTGGTGTACTGGGATGACCCAGAGGGATGAGATGGGGAGGGTTGTGGGAGAGGGGTTCAGGATGGGGAACACATGTACACCTATGGCTGATTCATGTCAATGTATGGCAAAAACCACTACAATATTGTAAAGTAGTTAGCCTCCAATTAAAATAAATAAATTAAATTTTTAAAAAAAAAAAAAAAAAAAGAAAACGTCTTACAAAAATTTAACTAAAAAAAAAAAAAAAAAAAAAAAACTGTAAAAATCCATGGCAGGGAATTCCCTGGAGGTCCAATAGCTAAGACTCTACACTTCCAATGCAAGGGGTCCAGGTTCGATCCCTGGTTGAAAAACTAAATCCCACACACCACAAGTAAGAGTCTGCATGCTACAACTAAAGATCACTCATTCTGCAACCAAGATCCGCCACAGGCAAATAAATAAATATTAAAAAAAAATTTTGTGGCAGTAAACCAAGCATTGATTACTCTTCTTTGTACAAGGCATGTGGAATTGGGAAGAACACAAAAAGTGGCAAAATGATGTTCTGCTTTCAAAGAGCCAGCAATTCAGGGGAGGAAACAAGAGCTCAGAGTTAGTGGTGAAAGACAGATAGGATAAGTTACATAGAAAACATGTTTTCTAAAGTGGATTTTTTTCTTAATTAAATATTCTTTAATAACAACCATACTTTCTAGTGTTTTTCAAATCCTATATGAAGTCAATATAAATTTTCTGGATGGTCATTTATTAATAATAAATGTCAACAATCACTAATAATCAGTCAATAAAACTACCAGAAAAAAAAGAGTAACCATCCAAACTGCAACTATAAAGTGTATAAAATATACTATTGTTAATTTTTTAATATTTAAGAATATGGAGATGCATGGAGGTGAGGTCCATTCAAAAAAAAAAAATCAGTGGTATTTTTTCCCTTGGAAGTAATTATGTGCTTTCAGTGAAGTATGTGAAACTGGATATTCTGAACCTATTGTTGCTGCTAAGTCGCTTCAGTCGTGTCCGACTCTGTGCGACCCCATAGACGGCAGCCCACCAGGCTCCCCTGTCCCTGGGATCCCAGGCAGAACTGGAGTGGTGCCACCCCGTGAAAGGAGGCGCCGTAGCAACCCCATGGACTGCAGCCCACCAGGCTCCTTCATCCATGGGATTTTCCAGGCAAAAGCACTGGAGTGGGGTGCCACTGCCTTACCAGGTCACAAAACAAACCTCACTGTGGGCACCTAGCTTCTTCCTAAAGAAGAGAAGAGATAGACTTCCTTTGTTCTAAAATAAGAGTTTATTCTCAAAGCAGAAGTGCAGCAGGTCAGCGAAGTAATTCAGTAACTATCACCCCTAGAGGGAGCTATGGTGCCTTTTAAATCACACAAGTTGACTTCTCCCTTCATCTCAGAGAGCTGGTCCACTGGTCCCTGGGCACTCCTTCCTTCCACTCTTGAGTCCTCAGAATTTTGAACATCCTTCTTTTTACTTAGCATTTTTGCCATTGTTTAAAAATATTGACACAGTAAGATAACAATTCTTCTAAATGTAAGTAGCACAACCACATTAATCCTGGACAGAAAGTATATATTATCTTTGCATCAAAGAAACAGAGAAAAATGTTCATCACTGTTGGTACATATAGCTACTGGTAACTTCCTTATATCCCTTTGGAAATGTGTAAATAAAATCCTCAGGGTGGCAGAGAGAGGGAATGTTGATAGCTGCTACGGTCTCTAAGATGGAACCTTCAGGAAAGGAGCTCTCTGGCATTTCTTCTCAGCTGTGTGGGGAGTAGGGGACAGGGCCCTGTCTTTTCCTGTCTGTATCCCCATGTATGGTTCAGATTAATACCTCAAATAATGTATGCTGAGTTGATTTCAATTTTTCCAGAAAGTTTGTAAACCAACCGAGATTAGATATGAATAAGAAAACAATGATATAAAAGAGAAAAACCACAGGACTAGGGTGGAGACTGGGGAAGATTACAATGAAAATGTTATCTCAAGAGAAGGGAGCAGCTGGGTTAGGCTCACTTAGAGCTGGAAGAACAACCAGTACTGGAAAAAGAAAAAGTCTACAGCATTCCAGGAGTGACTGAGCTGGAAAAGACCAGCTTCTTCAGCCAATCCCTTTATTTTACAGATGAGACAAGAGGTCCATGGTGAGAAGTAACTTGCTGATGGGCTCTCAGCAAACCAGAGGCAAAAGATGAGACCATGAATGAGTCCATCCACCAGTTGAGTCCCAACTGTCCCATGTAATGGTGGCCACTTCACCTGTCCCTAGCACCTAGAATACAACTTGCTTGTCAAGAAGAGACAGTTTCTTGAAAAACCAGGCACTACATCAGAGTTTCTGTCAAAGCTTCACTAAGTATTTTCAGGGTTGAACTAAGTGGCTTATGGTTCACCATGACTTTGAAGTAAGGAACCGGTAAGCTCCTTCCACTCACATTTTGCCTTGACCATCTGAGTTCAAGGTGGGGGACCACAGTCCTCAGCAAAGGACAGCCAAGAAGGGACCCAATTCATCAAATCTCTTCCCTTAGGTCTTTTGAGGATTCTTGGCCCCTGAGTTTCCAGGAGACCTAGATTACTTAGAAAATGTTTGCTGGTGTGACGTAAGTTCAAATCTGAAGGTGTCTAAGGAGACATATAACCATGCTCGTGTATAAGATACAACAGAATCCTGGAGTGAAGAAGGGATGGCCTTCAGCAGAAGCCAGAAATCCTAGCAAATCCAAAGGCCTGTGGTTTTCTCACACGTTAGCTCAAAAATGTACTTTAAACACCTACAAACACCTAACCTGCACAGTAATTACAACCTGTAAGATGGGCATTTTTAAATAGATGCTAAAAGAAGTAAATGAGTGAGTATTGCTTCCACTCAGTCCTGCAAGGTCTAGTAGTGGCAGTGTGGTCCTGTATCATTATCAAAGTTTTCTTAGTACTATTCCACATGGAGGCAGTTCCTTCAGCCTGTATCCTGAAATGAAACACCAAAACTGACCCTCAAAGACTGTATCATATGGTGAGAAATACCCCTTCATTGGAAACCAGTGAGGTTTTCAATCATTTGCTATTGCAGCGTGATTTAGCTTCAGGGGGTTAATATAGACATCCAGCCAGAAAGGATTTATTTTAGGCTTTGCAGGTTATCCAGTTTCTGTCAGGACTACTTAAGTCTACCATTGTCATGCAAAGCACTCACAGACTATAGGTAAGCCAATGAGCACGACAATGTTCCAATAAAGCTTTATTTACAAAAACAAATATCAGCCCAGATTTGACCGTTAGGAATTTAGCTGGTTGATGGCTGATGTAGATCTTCCTGGGGGATGTTATTGAAGTAGTTTAGCTACTAGCTGAAAACCGTACAGGCAATTGCCTAAAATCACTTCTTTGCTAATTTTACCCACCCAGTGTTATTCTGGTACATTTTATATTAAAGATAATGCTCTTAGAGACCACTTATTTAGTAAGGGTTAAAGGGGTGCAAAAAGCAAAGAATATTTAATATTTCTTGATGGGGAGGTGGAGGAAAAACTAGGTGGCTATCTTTGATGCACAAAGCCTTCAAAAACAATTGGGAAGACATGGAGGAAAAGACTTGAAAGGAGAGAGAGAGATGGCTGAATTAGGGATAAAAAGAAGGGAAATGGAAGAAGCAGGAAGAGAAATAATACAAAGGTGAGAGAAAATTGTGTGAAGCTAGAATTCCTTATTTGGCTTCTTTCAGTCCCAAGACTAGACAGAATGTTTATTCCTCTACTGCCACCTTCAGTTCTTTTAAGATCCTGGCTCTCTTTTTGCAATTTCCATGATAGGGCTAAACCACTGAGAACGTAACTCCTATGGGTGCTTGTTCAGATTTTTAGTTTAATTACATTTTGCTGAACTCCATGTGGATTAAAAAATGGCAAAACTTGAGTAAATGATTTTTGAATGGAGGGATGAGGATAAGATTAAGGATGGAGGATAAATAGGGACCAAGGTTAATGTTGGGATAGGATGAGGGAGACACAGAGCAGAGGAAGCAGTCTAGGGACAAAGGTACTTTGGAAACAGAGCCTAATTCTATAAATTAGAGGAGTGAGTTTGTGTGCATCTGGGCAATTCCACAAAAGTGGTGTGGTACATTGATAGATGATTAATTATGAGTGAGATCTGGTGTATGAAATGCAAGCAAAATTATGGGATGAAAAGTAGCACTGGGTAGATCTGGGATAGAAAATCAGGACTTGACTGTCCCCCTGTACTTTGTCATGCCTGGTCAGGGCATCAGTGGTAATAAGATTATAGACACACAATCGTTTTACACATTAGCCAAATCTACTTTATCATTCCATTATGTTTATCTGTGTAAGAGTCTGTCTACATTATAAGCAACTTGAGGCAGAAATAAACCTTTTTCATCATTGTAAACCCAGCATTCAGTACAACAGCTGTCCAAAAGCTAGCATTCAATGAATTTACATTGAATTAAATTGTTTCCTTTCAATGATAAAATGTAGAATTTTGGAAACTTCTGGGAAATCACCAAGTTACTAGAATGGAGATGGTGAACACTTTGTCCCTGGAAATTCTCAGAATTTGCCATCTGTTTTTCGTGCCTCCATCCTAAAGCTACCATTCTTCATTTTAGCCCATTGTTTGCATTTCTCTAGTCATCAGCAAAGAGTTCAAACCAAATGTTCATAGTTTTGCTCTAGTCACTGTACTTATCAGTTCAGTTCAGTTCACTTCAGTCGCCCAGTCATGTCTGACTCTTTGCGACCCCATGAACCTCAGCACGCCAGGCCTCCCTGTCCATCACCAACTCCCAGAGTCCACCCAAACCCATGTCCATTGAGTCAGTGATGCCATCCAACCATCTCATCCTCTGTCATCCCCTTCTCCTCCTGCCCTCACTTTTTCCCAGCATCAGAGTCTTTTCAAATGAGTCAGCTCTTCACATCAGGTGGCCAAAGTACTGGAGTTTCACCTTCAACATCAGTCCTACCAATGGACACCCAGGACTGACTTTACTTATAAGGGGCATCTAGTTTCATAGTGACCCCAGGCTGCAACCACTCTCTCTCCCAGTTGATGCACTGCCTGAGAAGAAGTATTGAACAGGAAATGTCCATTGTTGGGACTTCCCTAGTGGTCCAGTGGCTAAGATTCCGTGTTTTGAATGCAGGGGGCCCATGTTTGATCCCTGGTTGGGGAACGAGTCCCTTTATGCTGCAAAGACCCAGTGCAACCAAATAAATAAGTTTTTTTTTTTTTTTTTTTTAAATAAAAAAGGCCATGTTCATTGTCACCCTCACAGGGCATCTCCTGGCAAGTCAGTTAACCCTAGTCCAGCAGTGGGTGATGGAGGATGCACTGTCTAGGAGTCCATTATGACATAAAACAGCTAAGCTATTCAAAAGGAGATATGTTTTTGCTTCTGAAAATAACTTCACATAATAATAGAGGTTCAGCTACCAAGATAATCTAGAAGAAAACTAGCATAATCAAATGGGGTGCCATACCTCAAGAAAGAGCCACACCTGCTGTGTTCTTAACCAAAGGATACTTAAGTTTTGCTTTTCTCTTGTACTTGAGGACACTTCAGTTGGCAAACATACATGTAAATCTCTTCTTACTCAAGTTAGAGGTTGCTTCCTTTAGGAATTTCTTCCCGACCCTCTCCCCCATGCTCCCACTGTTGGATCTGTGCCCTTCTCCCATTCACATGACTCTCATCAGATTGTATTGAAATGGTTTATGAGCCCCCTGCCTCCTCCACCACTCTGTGAACTCCTTTAAGGCAAGAACTATTTCTTATTTGCCTTTGTCACTTCAACCCAAGCACATAGTAGACATTCATTAAATGTTCTTAAATGGATCACTCATTCACTGATGGTTTATAGAGTCAAAGAGATCACAAATTCAGATCGTGGTAGCTTCTCAGTCTTGCTAAGATGATGTGAAGAACTCAATCATGTGAGATGCAAAATAAATCCATAGACTTTTCCATCACACTTGGCTGTTGTGATCCCCTAAACATCTTAAGAACTAGTGAGAAAAATGTCAGAGATGCCACAACAATGTAATGGATATTTGCCCCTCTGTCTTCATTCAGAGGATGTCCTATCAAATGAACCTACAAATTTCTGTATCTACAAAAGAGAAACAGATTCACAGACATAGAGACTTGGGGTTGCCAATGGGGAGGTTGGGAAGGAGAGGGATGGATTGGGAGTTTGCAGTTGGTAGATACATTTAGAATTAATGTAAACAACAAGGTCCTAATCTGTAGCTGGGGAACTGTATTCAATATCCTATGATAAATGATAATGGAAAAGAATATTTTTTAGAAAAGAATATTAAAAAGGGTATCCTTTGTGGTTTCTGAGTCACTTCACAATAGTTTTAGGCCATGGGAAGAGACATATAGAAATTTGTGCTTCAGCTTGCTTTAAGGTCCAAGTGACTTTGAAACAGACTTCCTCTTGATCCTTATACCTAGAGGTCCCTCAACCATTTAAGGGCACAGAAACTTTCTATTAACATCTGAATTATTTTTCAGTTCTGATTGCAGTCTCTCAGTCATGTCTGATTCTTTGCGATCCCATAGACTCAGCACACCAGGCTTCCCTGTCCCTTACTATTTCCTGGAGTTTGCTCAAACTCATGTCTTATCACTATCTAAGTCAGTGATGATATCCAACCGTCTCATCATCCGTCACCCCCTTCTCCTACCCTTAATCTTTCCCAGCATTAGGGTCTTTTCCAATGAGTCAGCTCTTCACGTCAGATGGCCAAAGTATTGGTGCTTCAGCTTCAGCATCAGTCCTTCCAATGAATATTCAGGGTTGATTTTCTTTAGGATTGACTGGTTTGATTTCCATGCTGTACAAGGGACTCTCAAGAGCCTTCTCCAGCATCACAGTTCAAAAGCATCAATTCTTCAGCACTCAACCTTCTTTATGATCCAACTCTCACATCCATACATGACTACTACTAGAAAAACCATAGCTTTGACTATACGGACCTTTGTTGGCAAAGTGATGTCTCTGCTTTTTAACATGCTGTCTAGGTTGGTCATAGCTTTTCTTCCAAGGAGCAAGTGTCTTTTAATTTCATGGCTGCAGTCACTGTCCCCTAAAAAAATAAAATCTGTCACTGTTTTCACTTTTTCCTATTCTAGTTGCCATGAGATGATGAGACTGGATGCCACGATCTTAGTTTTTTGGATGCTGAATTAATTTTTCTCAAACAAACACTTTGCTTCGAAATCCAGTGTAGTGATCTTTCAGGAAAGGTGTACTAGGATTAAGGTCATTACCAACCTGACTCTTGTTTTATCTCTCAGCCAAATTAATAGATGTAAATAGGTATCTGTATGTATTCTCAGGCCACGTAAATCACCCTTGCAGAACTGGAAAAGTTCATTTTCTAGAAACTTGATAGTAGGATACTGTTTCTAAGGGAGCACATATGTATAACTGTAGATATATCAACTGAGTCTCCCTTTGAGTCATAATTACTTGCAAAAAAAGAGATGAAATCAGACTTAGAATGTGAGCTCTTTCAGCTCCAGTAAGTTGCATATCCAGTTAATAACAATAAGCTGATAGCTTTAAATGGGCATCAGTTTGTGACAACTTTGTCAAAATTCCAGCACCATTCAAATATCCTTTTTGTTTTAAGGACACCATTTTCACAAGGGAGATCTGCAGAGCGTTGATTGTCATCTTTGCAATTCAAACATGGGTCTGTTTATCTTTTAGCTGAGAGAGAAACAGGCCAGTAGCCAGTATCCTGAAATTGGACGTGCACCCCATGCTGTCCAACAGATAGTAGACACTTAGTGACAACTTGTTGAAAGAATAAAAACATTTTCAGTCAAGAAGTTATTTTCCTGAAATTACAATTTAATGCAGGCAACCGCACAAGACTAACTTCTAAAGTAAACACATGTATACTGTGCTCTGTGATTGGCTCTATTACTGTTTAATTCATTTTCTTTCTCACCTGAGATTCAGCTGAATAGCCTGTTTTGAGAGTTAAGCAAACAGACTTCCATTTCTTGGAGTTTGGGAATTGGGAAAAACTAAAAATGCTCCTTCTATAAAACTACAGAGAATAAGGCCAGAAAAATACACAGTAGACAAAAATGCCTAAGAAACTTCAACTGAAAGATAACAATAAGCTGGTAATATTAGACAGCTCCTCAGGGTTTTACATGTTTTTGCAACCAAAAGCCTAGGTTCTTAAATCATAAGTAATAGATAAGACCTTGAGCCTTTTTGAGGAAAGGGAGATTGAACTGAGGCTTTTGAATTAAGGGAGATTCCAGAATCTGTAAAAAGTAACAATGACAAAATGCCATCCAAAAAAACAAGGCCTATTTATTTTGGCCTAAACTTCAGATGGAAAAAATAGTTATCTGTCTCAAAAATGTATAATCATGAGCCTATCCCATTGTCTGGAGACGTATGAGCCTAAAAGCTAACAACAACAAAAAGTCCTGCCAGCCTGGAAATCTTAGCAGAGGAAGTAAAAACTACTCTGGAGGTTGTACAAGATTCCCACCGGAAAGTTCCACTTAAGATGAAATGACAATCCAAAATTTGGATTGTCAGTTATAAATAGACAAGGAAATCATGTTGAAAATCAAGTTACTCAACACATGGTAGAAGAACTTCAAATAATAAAATTGGCAGAGATAAGGAACAAGTATACATATAATAAAGACATATATACATTATATAAACCCACTTCAGTATTCTTACCTGGGAAATGCCATGGACAGAGGAGCTTGCTGGGTTACAATCTGTGGAACCACAAAGAGTCCGACATGACTGAAGTGACTAAGCATACATTACATAAGTTTAATAAAGACTTGCCAGAAAGCAAGACAGAGAATCAAAGATGTGAAAAATATGAAAAAGAAATTTTAAAATATGGAAGACAGAATTAGAAGGTCCAACATAGTTATGAGTTCCAGAAAAAGAATGCAGAAAAGATAATATTCAATGATATGTCTTTGAAAGTGAAAGTGAAGTTGCTCAGTCATGTCCTACTCTTTGCGACCCTATGGACTGTAGCGTACCAGGTTCCTCCGTCCACGGGATTTCCAGGCAAGGATACTGGAGTGGTTTGCCATCTCCTTCTCCAGGAGATCTTCCCAACCCAGGGATTGAACTCGGGTCTCTTGCATTGTAGGCAGATGCTTTACTGTCTGAGCCACCAAGGAAGCCTATAATGTCTTTAGTTTTCCCAAATATTGATAATAACCTGATCCCTTAATTTCAGGAAGCTAAACAACCCCATACAGGGATTAATAAAAATTCCCAGCATAGACAATTTCATCCAGTAAGTTATGTTGACTAATCTTTCTGATATTTCTTGCTTCTGTTTCAAATTGATGGATGTAAGTCTGGTTTTTGAAAACATCTTTCATCTACACATTTAAGATAAAATGCTTCATTGTTAAGTACTGAGAGTATAAAAATATTATCTTCAAAAACCCACGCAAATTCTATTTCTTACCAGAGTGCCAAACACAAAAATCACCTAATGATTATTTGTAATGTTAGTGAATAAGACATAGCCCTGGAGATAAAATACGTCCTCCAGCTTCTAACATCAGTGCAATACAACCATTTAAGAAGACCACACTTAGGACGACTTTCTGAGGAAATGCAAATAAAATCAATGATAATAAACAATGCAGAAATAAAAAGTAATCTATGCTGGAATAATTGCTTATTTATATGGAAAATATAATAAAATTAGATCTATATCACACATAATTTACAAAATTCAACTCCAGAATAATTAAAAGCTAAATGGAAGAAAAAAACTTCAAAACATTGGGGGAAAAATTTGGAAACTAACTTTATGATCCCAGGGTATGTAAAATGTTATTAAATAGAATCTTAAAAACAATAATTAACAAATGATTTGCTAATTAAAGGATAACATTTAAAAATACAAAGCCATGGACTGGGAGAAAAAGTATTAGTGACAAAATATTATAAAGAGCTCCATTAGATCACTCTCATAATCACTAAGAAGATAAACAACCTTAAAAAATGAGCAAAAGGGGAATTCCCTGGTGGCCTAGTGGTTAGGATTCTGGGCTTTCATGAAATGCCCAGGGTTCAATCCTTGGTTAGGGAACTGAGATCCTGCAAGGTGAGCCATGTTGCCAAAAAAAGAAAAAGCAAAAAGATAAACTGACATAATTCTCAGAACAGGAAACCAGAATGGGTGATAAACATATAAAAGATGTTCTACTTCAGTAGCAATTAGGGAAATGCTGATTAAAACAATAACCAAAAGAACTATTCACAGTCATCAGATTGGTAAAAATGAAAAATTCTGATGATAAGAGCGAGAATGTGGAGCAACAGAAATGATGTTCAAAAAAAAAAAAAAAAATAGAAATGACGTTCAGGCAAACTTTCAATTGGCACAGAGTTGAGACAACAATTTGGCCAGAGCTGGTCTTGGTAAAGATGTGTGTACCCTAGGACCCTGCCATTCTACTCCCTCCTGTGTATTCCTGAAGAGATTCTTACATAAGAGATGGAGAAATGTGTGTGTGTTTTTTTTAATGTTTAATATAGAAGCAGGTGGCTGCCAATCCGCGCGCTAAAGCGCAGGCAGCTGCGACCGGCGTGCTAAGCGTGGCCGAGAGGAGCCACCCCAAGTCCGAGGTCAGGGGCAGAAGCCAGGAAGACCCCATGCCTGAAGGGCGGCGGCCAAGAGGAGTTACCCCACATCTGAGGTCAGGGGCAGCAGCCAAGAGTACCAGACTACACGGCACAGGAACAGCGGAGAGGAGCTACCCGCGTCCGAGGTCAGGGGCCGCGGCCAGGAGGAGCTATCCGACACCCCCACGCCCAAGGCCAGGGGCGGTGGCCAGGAGGACCAACCCCATGTCCAAGGAGCCGTGGCTGCGCGGGCGCAGGAGGGCCTAGAGGAGCTATCCCACATTGAAGGTCAGGAAGGGCGGCGGTGAGGACATACCCCTCGTTCAAGGTAAGGAGCAGCCGTGAAGAGATACCCCACGCCCAAGGTATGAGAAACCCAAGTAAGACGGTAGGTGTTGCAAGAGGGCATCAGAGGGCAAACACACTTAAACCATACTCATAGAAAACTAGTCAATCTAATCACACTAGGACCACAGCCTTGTCTAACTCAATGAAACTAAGCCATGCCCGTGGGGCAACCCAAGATGGGCAGGCCATGGTGGAGAGATCTGACAGAATGTGGTCCACTGGGGAAAGGAATGGCAAACCACTTCAGTATTCTTGCCTTGAGAACCCCATGAACAGTACGAAAAGGCAAAATGACAGGATAATGAAAGAGAAACTCTCCAGGTCAGTAGGTGCCCAATATGCTACTGGAGATCAGTGGAGAAATAACTCCAGAAAGAATGAAGGGATGGAGCCAAAGCAAAAAGAATACCCAGCTGTGGATGTGACTGGTGATAGAAGCAAGGTCCGATGCTGTAAAGAGCAATATTGCATAGGAAAGTGGAATGTCAGGTCCATGAATCAAGGCAAACTGGACGTGGTCAAACAAGAGATGGCCAGAGTGAATGTCAACATTCTAGGAATTAGTGAACTAAAATGGACTGGAATGGGTGAATTTAACTCAGAGGACCATTATATCTACTACTGTGGGCAGGAATCCCTCAGAAGAAATGGAGTGGCCATCATGGTCAACAAAAGAGTCCAAAATGCAGTACTTGGATGCAATCTCAAAAACGACAGAATGATCTCTGTTCATTTCCAAGGCAAACCATTCAATATCACAGTAATCCAAGTCTATGCCCCAACCAGTAACGCTGAAGAAGCTGAAAGGTTCTATGAAGACCTACAAGACCTTCTAGTTAGTTCTAGTTTTAGAACTAACACCCAAAAAAGATGTCCTTTTCATTATAGGGGACTGAAATGCAAAAGTAGGAAGTCAAGAAACACCTGGAGTAACAGGCAAATTTGGCCTTGGAACACGGAATGAAGCAGGGCAAAGACTAAAGAGTTTTGCCAAGAAAATGCACTGGTCATAACAAACACCCTCTTCCAACAACACAAGAGAAGACTCTATACATGGACATCACCAGATGGTCAACACCGAAATCAGATTGATTATATTCTTTGCAGCCAAAGACAAAGAAGCTTTACACAGTCAGCAAAAACAAGACCAGGAGCTGACTGTGGCTCAGACCATGAACTCCTTATTGCCAAATTCAGACTGAAATTGAAGAAAGTAGGGAAAACCACGAGACCATTCAGGTATGTCCTAAATCAAATCCCTTATGATTATACAGTGGAAGTGAGAAATAGATTTAAGGGCCTAGATCTGATAGATAGAGTGCCTGATGAACTATGGAATGAGGTTCATGACATTGTACAGGAGACAGGGATCAAGACCATCCCCATGGAAAAGAAATGCAAAAAAGCAAAATGGCTGTCTGGGGAGGCCTTACAAATAGCTGTGAAAAGAAGAGAAGCAAAAAGCAAAGGAGAAAAGGAAAGATATAACCATCTGAATGCAGAGTTCCAAAGAATAGCAAGAAGAGATAAGAAAGCCTTCTTCAGCGACCAATGCAAAGAAATAGAGGAAAACAACAGAATGGGAAAGACTAGGGATCTCTTCAAGAAAATCGGAGATACCAAAGGAACATTTCATGCAAAGATGGGCTCGATAAAGGACAGAAATGGTATGGACCTAACAGAAGCAGAAGATATTAAGAAGAGATGGAAAGAATACACAGAAGAACTGTACAAAAAAGATCTTCACGACCCAGATAATCATGATGGTGTGATCACTGACCTAGAGCCAGACATCCTGGAATGTGAAGTCAAGTGGGCCTTAGAAAGCATCACTATGAACAAAGCTAGTGGAGGTGATGGAATTCCAGTGGAGCTATTCCAAATCCTGAAAGATGATGCTGTGAAAGTGCTGCACTCAATATGCCAGCAAGTTTGGAAAACTCAGCAGTGGCCACAGGACTGGAAAAGATCAGTTTTCATTCCAATCCCCAAGAAAGACAATGCCAAAGAATGCTCAAACTACCGCACAATTGCACTCATCTCACACACTAGTAAAGTAATGCTCAAAATTCTCCAAGCCAGGCTTCAGCAATATGTGAACCACGAACTTCCTGATGTGCAAGCTGGTTTTAGAAAAGGCAGAGGAACCAGAGATCAAATTGCCAACATCCGCTGGATCATGGAAAAAGCAAGAGAGTTCCAGAAAAACATCTATTTCTGCTTTATTGACTATGCCAAAGCCTTTGACTGTGTAGATCACAATAAACTGTGGAAAATTCTGAAAGAGATGGGAATACCAGGCCACCTGATCTGCCTCTTGAGAAATTTGTATGCAGGTCAGGAAGCAACAGTTAGAACTAGACATGGAACAACAGACTGGTTCCAAATAGGAAAAGGAGTTCGTCAAGGCTGTATACTGTCACCCTGTTTATTTAACTTATATGCAAAGTACATCATGAGAAACGCTGGACTGGAAGAAACACAAGCTGGAATCAAGATTGCCTGGAGATATATCAATAACCTCAGATATGCAGATGACACCACCCTTATGGCAGAAAGTGAAGAGGAACTAAAGGGCCTCTTGATGAAAGTGAAAGAGGAGAGTGAAAAAGTTGGCTTAAAGCTCAACATTCAGAAAACTAAGATCATGGCATCTGGTCCCATCACTACATGGGAAATAGATGGAGAAACAGTGGAAACAGTGTCAGACTTTATTTTTTCAGGCTCCAAAATCACTGCAGATGGTGACTGCAGCCATGAAATTAAAAGATGCTTACTCCTTGGAAGGAAAGTTATGACCAACCTAGATAGCATATTCAAAAGCAGAGACATTACTTTGCCAACAAAGGTTCATCTAGTCAAGGCTATGGTTTTTCCTGTGGTCATGTATGGATGTGAGAGCTGGACTGTGAAGAAGGCTGAGCGCCGAAGAATTGATGCTTTTGAACTGTGGTGTTGGAGAAGACTCTTGAGAATCCCTTGGACTGCAAGGAGATCCAACCAGTGCATTTTGAAACAGATCAGCCCTGGGATTTCTTTGGAAGGAATGATGCTAAAGCTGAAACTCCAGTACTTTGGCCACCTCATGTGAAGAGTTGACTCATTGGAAAAGACTCTGATGCTGGGAGGGATTGGGGGCAAGAGGAGAAGGGGACGACAGAGGATGAGATGGCTGGATGGCATCACTGACTCGATGGACGTGAGTCTGAGTGAACTCCGGGAGTTGGTGATGGACAGGGTGGCCTGGTGTGCTGCGATTCATGGGGTCGCAAAGAGTTGGACACGACTGAGCAACTGATCTGATCTGATCTGATCTGATAGAATTCATTGACACTGAGAAGAGTTTGAAACAACTGCTCAAGGGAAGAGTTGGAAAAAATAATTTGGTCTAATTCACCTAATAAAATTAAAGGCATGCTTCTGGAAAAGGAAATGGCAATCCACTCCAGTATTATCACCTGGATAATCCCATGGACAGAGAAGCCAGGCTACAGTCCATTGGATTGCAAAGAGTCAGACATGACTTAGTGACTAAACAACAACAACAACAAAAGATTATTTTCTTTGAAATCCTAATTCTATAATTACAGTCACTATACCATAACTAAACCTGCTGTCTTGCTTTCTGCTGGCAGGTTGATATACCATTACTGCTCTCATCAGTGGTATTTCTGATGCTGTTTTTCTTAAGTGGCATATTGAAACAAATATGGGGTCAGCGTTCCCTGGTGTAATGCTTTTGGGCAAATATTTGGTCAGATCTTTGTTTTGGGTGCTAAGTGATAGGGAAGGTAGGCAAGATGTCTTTCAACAACCAATCAGCAATTCCATTGTGTGAGTTGGTTAAAAAATGTTAGTGGGGGGGCGGCGGTGGGGGGGGGGGGGACTTCCCTGGTGGTCCAGGGCTAAGACCCCTTATTCCCAATGCAAGGGGCCCTGGTCTGATCCCTGGTCAGGGAACCAGATCCCACATGCTGCATCTAAGAGTTTGCATGGGGCAACTAAGACACAGCACAGCCATATAAATAAATATTTTATATGAACCTATCAGAAGCCTGGAACAAATAAAATATTATATTTGAAAAAAGAGATGCCCAAAATTTTTAAGGCTATATTTGTATCATAAAAGGATAAAAACTGAGGAGGGTGCAGGAGGATGATAGGGTTTCATGGGGACTTCAGTTGTGTTTGAGCTCTTAGGCCAGATGATCTGGATGTGGAGTGCACATTATACTGCTTCTCTGGTGCCTCAGTGGTAAAGAATCTATCTGCTAATGCAGGAGATACAGGTTCAATCCTTAAGTCGGGAAGAGCCCCTGAAGAAGGAGATGGTAACCCATCTTGCTTGGGAAATACCATCGACAGAGAAGCCTGTTGGGCTACAGTCCATGGGGTTGCAGAAGAGTCAGACATGACTTAGCAACTAAACAACTACGCTTCTTATAGGTCTACAAACATAATTTTGAGAAATAATTAAAAATAGAGACTTCACTGGCAGTCCAGTGGTTAAGACTTTGCCTTCCAATGAAGGAAATGGGAGTTCATTCGATCCCTGGTCAGAGAGCTAAGACCCCACATGCCTTATACCAAAAATCCAAAACATAAAACAGAAGCAATATTGTAACAAATTCAATACAGCCTTTAAACATGGTCCACATTAAAAAAAAAAAAAAAAAAAAAAAGAAAGAAAGAACTCAAAATAGATGCAAATTCCTGCACTCTGAGATGAAACTGAAACAATTTGTTTCATGCTAAGGACTGACGTGTATTCCTGGGCCTTGTGAAGCTCTCAGAAAAGGATAAGAAGACACCTCTGCCATGGCCTGGGTTAGTGGTAAAGGAAGCTTTACCAGTGTTACAACATTTTACATGTTTCACAGAATATTTTAGATGTTAGTATTCCTAGTAAAGTTCCCTGACATCATTCAAGCCTAAGAAAAACAGGGAAAGGATATTAACTGCATTGTCATTCGGTCACTAAGTCATGTCTGACTCTTTGAGACCCCATGGACTGCAGCACACCAGGCTTCCCTGTCCTTCACTATGTCCTGGAGTTTGCTCAAGCTCGTCCGTTGAATCGGTGATGCTATCCAACCATTTCATCTTGTCACCCCTTCTCTTGCTCTCAGTCTTTCCCAGTATCAGGGTCTTTTCCAATGAGTCAGCTCTTCCCATCAGGTGGCCAAAATACTGGTGCTTCAGCTTCAGCATCAGTCCTTCCAATGAATATTCAGGGTTGACTTCCTTCAGGATTGACTGGTTTGATCTCCTTGCAGTCCAAGGGACTCAAGAGTCTTCTCCAGCACCACAGTTCAAAGGCATCACTTCTTCAGTGCTCAACCTTCTTTACAGTCCAACTGTCACATCTTCACATGACAACTAGAAAAACCAAAGCTTTGACTATATGGACCTTTGTCGGCAAAGTAATGTCTCTGCTTAATATGCTGCCTAGGTTTGTCATAGCTTTTCTTCCAAGGAGCAAGCGTCTTTTAATTTCATGGCTGCAGTTACCATCTGCAGTGATTTTGGAGCCCAAGAAAATAAAGTCTGTCACTGTTTCCATTGTTTCCCTGACTATTTGCCATGAAGTGATGGGACTAGATGCCATGATCTTCGTTTTTTGAATGTTGAGTTTTAAGCCAGTTTTTTCACTCTCCTCTTTGACCCCCATCAAGAAGCTCTTTAGTTTCTCTTCACTTTCTTCCATTAGAGTGGTATCATCTGCATATCTGAAGTTGTTGATATTTCTCCTGGCATTATGAGAATTGTTTATTTTATGCACTTTGACAGCACTTAAATCTCTCAGGCCCCAAAACAGAATGATAAAATGGAAATAGAACACTTTAGACCAATTTGTTCAAGTACCTATAAGCTTCTCTCTCAAACAGGCAAACCACATTTTCACTTAAAATATTTATCGAACACACTATGCAATTTATTTATGTATATAGTTATTTCCTCTCTTTATCTCAAAAAGCATTTGAAACAGTTAAACCTTTATTACAAATAAAATGAAGTCAGATACTTGGAATAATTCAAAGTATTAGAATTAGATGATCCTTACACACAAGAAGCTTGCAAAATAATTTATGAAACCTTTGATCCAAATCTTATAAGTACATGTTCTCCATATACAGACTATCATTACATTTAAACAGCTAAGTACTAGCAATACACAGGGAACAAATCCCAACAGTGTCAGACAAAATCTACTTTGCCTTAGACTTTTCTAGTCACTGATGAAATTGGCATTAACCTTTCTTGCTGGTCATTTAGCAATCCCTATAACACATAAAAAATCCAATTTTGCAATCTCACAGCAATTTCATAGTCCCACATCAAGTAATTTTCTTTGCATGCCCTCTCTTCACAGTTGCTAACTGCCTAGAACAATGTTATCATGATCATGTTTGGAAAATGATCCAATTCAAAGTATTATGGGACAATTGTTCCATTAGCAATTGCCAACAACAGAAAGATCCTACACAGTACTTCTTGAAAACAGTCTCACCCTGGTCAGATGAGTCCTGCATAGGCTGGAATTAAAACCTTTCACTCCCATGAAGTTTTGTGAGCCCAGGAAATTTTCTAATGGACTGGTTTGAACATTGAAAGCCTTGAGGAAATAATAATAGCAAAGCCTGCTTCAAGTAATGTGAGGGTGGGGCAGGGGAATGTCAGACTAGAGGAACGGAGACCAAGGGGAACTCAGCTGTCATAGTGGCTTCTGAGTCACTAGATCCAGTCTCTTTGAGACTGCTGTGAGTAGAGGGGTTTCTGTCTAATTGATTTTGTGATTGGTACATAAAAAATACATGAGCAGCCCTGGAGCTAGTCACCTTCTTTGTGACTAAGATCACATCTCTCAAATATGATGTCATACCTCAAAGGAGTTCGAAGTCCACCTGGCACCCTCATTTTACAAAAGGAGGAAATGGAGTCTTGGGGAGGCCAAGAAATTTTCCTTGTTATAGTAAAATCATAAAACAAGTAGCAAGGCTGATGATGACAATTACAGACTGTTCCCCAACATGGTACGATGTGTCTATTGGAAGAGTCTCACCTGCATGCTGAAATAGCCACATGACAGATGCCCAAACGGGAAACAGCAACCATGACAGCATTTCTAAATATACATCCAGAGGAGGCTTTGTGATTCTTTAATCAGAGGGGAGTGTTAGGAAAAGTATCTGTCCATACATGCTTAAACAGTCAAGTAATGTGCTTTTCCCCCATTACAGACATGAGAGCATGGAAAAGAAGAAGCACCTCTTCTACTTGTAGATGGACCCTGAGTCTTTGAAAGTGGCAACTCTCAAAGACTGCCGAAGCAGAGGGTGTGCCTGAAGATGACTGCAGTCAGAAAGCAAAAATGTATCTCCCATAAAGGGAATTCAGACAAACTGCCCCTGCTTCTTCTAGCCATCAACTGGGAGACACTGTCCCAACAAGATCCCACCCTCAACCCCATCCCTGAGCAAAGAGAGTGGATCTCAGGTGTGGCCTCCTGGGCAGCTTCTTCTGCTCCAGTGCTATTCAGTCTCCCCTGTTCACTGGCAAACTTATCTAGTTAGAAACCCCTCAATCTTATTGGTCACTCATTGCTGACAACTTGGAGGAAAATGACTTCTTTTTTTTTTTAGGCTGCAGCCTACCAGTCTCCTCCTTGCTCATGATATATCAGGCAAGAGTCTGGGGTGGGGGGCCCCCCCCTCCCATACTGCATAGTTCTAAGGTTTTTACAAACATTCATATTTCCTCCTCATAACAGCTCTGTAAGGTGAGTACTATTACCCCTATTTTACAGATGAGCACACTGAGACACAGAGTGGTGATGGTAATATAAATTACTACTACTAATTTACTTGTTTGGTGTGTAACTCAAACCTATGTTCTAACATTTGGGATGTCTTTCAGGAGACTTAAGAGGAGAAGGTTAGTGCTACAACTGACCTATAAAAGTCTACATACAAAAATCTATAATCTTGTGTGGATGGCCCTTAAATTTTACTTACAGGCAGGGCTGACTCTGGGGGAACTTTGAGGGTCTGTCTATTGCAGGGTCCTCTTACTGCTAAAGAATAAGAGTATGGCTTCACACAATCTTCATATTTACCCTCAGGAAGAACTCCTAGCAGTTTTGAAAACTTAGCTTGGGTAGGTGGGCTGCCGTCTATGGGGTCACACAGAGTCGGACACGACTGAAGTGACTTAGCATAGCATAGCATGCTTCAGACAAAATAAAAATCCACACATCATTTTAAAAACTTCTTTCAATTCATAGAAATAGCGTGCTATCAGTCATATCATTTTCCTTGTGACACTAATTAGGATCTTTTAATATTCTGCCAGGTCCTAAAAATAATTTGAGCCACCCTTGTTTCATGTTTAACATATTGTTCATTCTCTTGGCTCTACCTGTTAAATATTTGGGAACTCAGTAATAAATCAACTTAGTCAGGCTGCAGAAAAAAACCTATGGTCATTTACAAGTGATCTCTGTTCCAACTTCAAAATCGAAAGATAAAATAATTTCATAGCAGAAATGAAATAACATTTTATACTATGTTTTATGGAATGGACTCACCCACGTGAATCAATAGCTTAATATTTAATTTCTTTTGTAATTTCTCTAAGCACTTCAAAGACTCAAATGTAATGGAGTTGATTTCCTTAGGGTTAAGTGTTAAGAACTTAAGCTCATCGGCTCTCAAACTCAAACTGATGCTTTTAACATCACCTTCACCACCCCACGTATCACATGAACACAAGCAAAAGAGAAGCAGCCCAATCTAGCTCAATAGATGACAGAAAAACCGGTTCTTATGTAAGAGTCAATGCACACCTCACCCAGTTACATAATTAAGTATATTTGGCAGGAGAAGCCTGACAAGACTGGAATACCCTGCTTGTTTGCAAGTGCTCCAACAAAAGCAGGGATGAGGAAAAACACCAAGAAATGCCAGTTTGAGATACTCAAAAACCTTTATGTCTGCATAAACAAATCACCCATTTGCATGGGTGCTGTCTTAATTTAGGCTGCTATGACAAAATACTATAGACTGGGTATCTGAAATAACAGACATTTTCTCAGAGTTCTGGAAGCTGGAAGTCTAAAATCAGAGTGCAGATGGCCACTTTCCCATTTTGTGTGCTCAGGAGGCCTTTTTGGAGTGCATGCACATAGAGAAAAAAATTTTCTCTCTTTTTTCTTATTTAGATTAGGTTATGAAGGTCCTGATTACCTCCTAAAAGCTCCATTTCCAAATACCATCACATTGGGAGTTGAGGCTTCAGTATATGAACCTGGATGGGACACAAACGCTCAGTCCATTAACAGGTGACTATTTTAGGGAAAGCTTTAAAGAGACATCATTCTCTTGCCTTTTTCCTTTTAAAATCCTTTTTTTTTGTTCAAAAATTTTTTTTCACTTACTACGTCTCTTTCCTTTTCCTCTGCTGTTAGGAGGACGTATTCCCACAACCAAAACACGGAAGGTTTTCTTTTCAGACAGCAAATCTCATTGGTCTTTTTTCAGCCTTCATCCCACTGAGTCCCTTTGCAGGATAGAACACTACGCCTTCCTTCCCTTCTCAAGCTTCTTCATCCACAGATATACAGTCTAGGGAGTTCCCTGGTAGTGCAGTGAGTGGCTAAGACTCCATGCTCCCAATGCAGAGGGCCCAGATTCAATCCCTAGTCAGGGAACTGGACCCTGCCTGCCACAACTGAAGATCTCACACACCACAAAGAAGACTGAAGAGCCTTCATGCCGCAACTAAGACCCAGTGCAGCCAAATAAAGAAATAAGAAATAAATATTTTTAAAAGGAGTCTAGAAATAGACCAACAGGGATTCAAATTTGGGCCTTAGACAATGACAAGTTACTTAACCTTTCCAAGTCTCAGGTGCCTGCCTCATCTATTAAAAATAAAGATACTTTTCCCCACCCTCAGTAGACTTGTGTGGATTAAATGAAAGAAGGTGATATATGCATCTGTCACTAGATCATCAATAAGTTTTTGGTTTCCCTTCACTCTGCAGCCTCATTCTTTCTCCCGGGTGATGCTCCATCATTTCTATTTGCCCTTAGCACACCTCCACCTGGACTTGCAGCTCAACTTGAATAAACCCATGTAATAAACTCCTGTACTCCTGCCTACTCCCCAGGTGATTTGGAGCTAATGGCATCAGCCCTCTTCCCATCATCTGGACCAGAACTCCAAAGGTCATGGCATTAAGTTAAAATCCAAGGACATGACATTAAATCCCAAAAGTCGTGAAATTAAATGAAGATATAAGACCACAGGTCTTAGGACTGGACCATCCATGAAGGGTCCCTGTCTGTGTCTGTTAGTCACAGAAAGATTCTAGTACCTAGGCAAGACCTATGAAGTCCATCTCTCATCAGTATGTTCTCCAAATGGGGTCGTCAGGCATGAGAATCACCTAAAAACTTGTTGCTACTGCTGCTAAGTCACCTCAGTCGTGTCTGACTCTCTGCAACCCCATAGACGGAAGCCCACCAGGCTCCCCTGTCCCTGGGATTCTCCAGGCAAGAACACTGGAGTGGGTTGTCATTTCCTTCTCCAATGCATGAAAGTGAGAAGTGAAAGTGAAGTTGCTCAGTTGTGTCTGACTCCTAGTGACCCCATGGACTGCAGCCCACCAGGCTCCTCCATCCATGGGATTTTCCAGGCAAGAGTACTGGAGTGGGGTGCCATTGCCTTCTCCAAAAAACTTGTTAGATAGGTGAATTCTTGGCCCCTACCCAAACCTACTGAAATTTGAGGGGACCCAATATTCTCCGGCAATGGCACCCCACCCCAGTACTTTTGCCTGGAAAATCCCATGGACGGAGGATCCTGGTAGGCTCCCATCCATGGGGTTGCTAAGAGTCGGACATGACTGAGCGACTTCACTTTCAATTTTCACTTTCATGCATTGGAGAAGGAAATGGCAACCCACTCCAGTATTCTTGCCTGGAGAATCCCAGGAACGGGGGAGCCTGGTGAGCTTCCGTCTGTGGGGTCGCACAGAGTCGGACATGACTGAAGCGACTTAGCAGCAGCAATATTCTCCAAGCAGTCAGGATGCAAGCAAAAACTTGGATATCTAGTGGTATAAACAACCTGCCATCTTGGGCCTTAGGAGAAGAAAAATATTTAAATATTAGTGTACATAAAATTTAAATATGAGCATGCATTTAATTCAATTAGTATAAAAGAATTTATAAAACAGAAGTCATCCTGCTGTCTTTTATTCCATTATAAAAAGTTCAGACATAATCTTGGTGCTGTAAAAGTCAAAATATCCTCATTTCAGATCCTCAAATGCAAATACTTAGAAAAAGACAGAAAAATACTTAGCTTAATTCTGTGAAAAGAGTATCTTTAAAAAACAAAAGATAACTTACCGAAAAGATTCCCATTTGAATCTGTTATACAACAATAAAATAAAATTAGCTTTAGGAATGGAAAAGCTGACTTTATTTTTTATGTTCATTGGAAACGCCTCCTCCCTGTGGTCTAAGTAGAATGTGATACACAGGATCAGTGACATGTCACCAGAGGCCAGGATGCGCAGAGAAAAAACTTAGCTATTTAAATATACTATATTAATTATTGTTTTCAAAGAGATCAGGTTAAAGTAATTGGTACATAAAATTGCCTTTTGAGACCCAGGAAATCTCATATCTACTTTCCACTACAGAGCAAGAAAGGAAGCATTAGCAAGATAGATTGAAATTGAAGAGCTGCAAGTTCCTTCACAATAGATAAGACAAAAAGCACTAAGGCAACATCATCATGGAAGGCAACATGGAAATATTGTTGGGGGTGGGGGGTCTATCATAAAAAAAGGAAAAAAAAACTGTGAATGGGAGTCAACCATGAAGAGATTCAGAACAATGAAATCAAAGATAGACATGGCTACTTATTATTTATGAAGACTTGTTTTCTCAAAGGATTATTATCTAGCTAAAAATCAAACACCTAGAGAAGACTTTACCTTTTAAAGGTCATTCAGTTATTGACACACCAAGGATTATAAACATGTAGTGCAAGTAAATTAAGTTCTGTCAACTCTGAAAAATTAATGCCAATTGTCTACTATAATTTACTTACTTGATGTTACTGCTGAATTTAAGTTACTGGCCAGAGACGGAAACTATTTCAAAGACATTTACTTTCCGGCTATCTTGGCTCTGTCTGCTCTTTTTAGTTGTATTTATTAGTCATTTAATTTTTGTCTCAAGTATCACATGGTCCCTTTATTTCCCCACAGTTCAGCAGGAAGCAGGCTATAACTTCCATTAGTCTCTCTGTAGTTTTGCCAATACTGAGAAGGAAGCACCACAAGAAGAATAACTCAAGAGTTTCTACTGCTCATGCCTAGGTTATTTTCTTGGTCACTAATAAGGCTGATTTGCTTTAGCCTCCTCCATGTTTCCAAAGCTGTTACTTCACTACAAATATCTTGGAATCTTGTTCCTCAGAATTTAGACTAAAGGAATGTCTGGTGTTAAAATGAGAAATGCCTATTACTTTGTCTCAGCTTGCCTTTCAAGTTTCAGGCTCCAGGGTTGATCAGTCCTAAGATGACAGACAGTAAGGACATCTATTTCTCTCAGGAAAAGACGTAACTGCAACAAGATATGGGATTTGGCCATATGGTCCTTTAAAATAAAATCAACCAGTTATCAATCACCAACCAATGGTCTGATGAGTCTATTAGCAAAGTGGATGCACCATCCATTATCCAGTACAGGTCAGACTGCAAATCTCAGTTCAGTTCATTTTCAATCTCTCCTCATCAAGGATTCAAAAATTACCTGTGTTCAATCTTACATAACATTCTACTATTTGCATGTTTAAAAGAGTCTGAGAGAATGTATAACAAATTTTTAGCAGTTGTTCATCTGGCTGGTGGCTTACAGGTATCTTTTGTTTCCTTTATAAAAAAAAAATTTATTGGAGTATAGTTGATTTACAATGTTGTGTTAGTTTCAGGTGTACAGCAGAGTGAATTAGTTATACATATAGTCACTCTTTCTTCTTAGATTCTTTTCCCATATTGACCATTACAGAGTATTGTAATGTACAGAGCTCCCTGTGCTATACAGAGAATTCTCATTAATTATCTATTTTATATATAGTAGTGTGTATATGATGAGGGAAGCAGAGGATGAGGTGGTTAAGTAGCATCACTAACTCAATGGACATGAATTTGAGCAAATTCCAGGAAATAATGGAGAACAGGGCAGTCTGCCATGCTGCAGTCCATGGGGTCACAAAGAATCAGACACAACTTAGCAACTGAACAACAAGTGTGTATATGTCAGTCCCAATTTCTAATTTACCCCTCCCCCTCTTATAGTCTGATAATCAAAAATTTATTTTTTATATCCATGACTCTACTTCTGTTTTTATAAATAAGCTTATGCTTATTATTTTTAAATATCTGTATGTTCTAACCTTTTATAATAAATACTCATTTTGGGTGTAATATAGAAAATTTTAAGGAAAAAAATATCAAAAAGAAAAAAATTATTCTCTTGGCTTTGCATGCTCTGCAGAGGGTTGATGCTGGAATTAATAAAAACTGCTTAATAAGGTACCTGAACTAGAAGAGGGGAGATGAAAAGATATTTAAGTGGCAAAACTGATAGGAATTGATGACATATTTGGGTATATAAATAGTAGTGAACGCTGAAGTACTCATAGGAAATATCTCTGATTTCCTAAAAATATGGTCAAATAATTTCTTTTGAAGAAAGTAGCTTTACCTTCTTAGTTAACAAGTAAGACTAATTGAAAATTTAAATTATAAATAATCACTTGAGACATCAATAACAGACATTTAAACAGCCAAAGAACTATGTAACATTTTGATGTGGCAAGTAATCCCAGGATATTTAATGTGAGCAGGATGCAGATAAATATTTGCAAATGGATTAACAAGAGATAACCAGTTAGAAAGTACACAATTATGCAGCATAAAAAATAATCAAGATTTTTGGACATAGGAATATGAAAAAATTAATAAAATACGCTGGAAGAAAAAGAATTCAAGGACATAGGTGTTCATGACTGGTTTCTTAGGCATTCACTCAATTTCTCTGATTGGCAGACTGCATTGCAAGAAAAAATCCTGAAGCTATATTTCTCTTAAGAAATAATACATTTCATAAATAAAAACATTATTTATGTAGAAAAATACACAGGGTTTCTTTTTAAGAAAATAAAGCATTCTAATAGAAAACATTGGGCTTCCCAGGTGGCTCAATGGGTAAAGAATCCACCTGCAATGCAGCAGACACAGGAGACACTGGTTTGATGAGTTGGGAAGATCCCCTGGAGAAGGAAATGGCAAATCACTCTAGTACTCTTGCCTGGGAAATCCCATTGACAGAGGAGCCTGGAGGGCTACAGTCCATAGGGTTGCAAAGAGTCGGACTCAACTGAGCATGCACAGGAAGATCAGTAAATATTGTTATTTTAACTAAAAGTACAATAGCTGAATCCAAGATAATTATTCTATCTCCCTCAGGCTCATATTAATTTTCTTTTCTACTCTTCAATAAGACTGATATAGATGACACCAGATTTAAGATTAGAATTACACAAAAGGACTTAATTGATTTCAGTAATAACACTTGGAAGGAAAGTTATGACCAACCTAGACAGCATATTAAAAAGCAGAGACATTACTTTGCCAACAAAGGTATGGCAAAGCAAGGCTACGGTTTTTTCAGTGGTCATGTATGGATGTGAGAGTAGGACTGTCAAGAAAGCTGAGTGCTGAAGAATTGATGCTTTTGAACTATGGTGTGGGAGAAGATTCTTGAGAGTCCCTTGGACTGCAAGGAGATCCAACCAGTCCATCCTAAAGGATATCAGTCCTGGGTGTTCATTGGAAGGACTGATGCTAAAGCTGAAACTCCAATACTTTGGCCACCTGATGGGAAGAACTGACTCACTGGGAAAGACCCTGATGCTGGGAAAGATTGAAGGCAGGAGGAGAAGGGGAAGACAGAGGATGAGATGGTTGGATGGCATCACCAACTCAATGGACATGGGTTTGGGTGGACTCTGGGAGTTGGTGATGGACAGGGAGGCCTGGTGTGCTGCGGTTCATGGGGTTGCAAAGAGTCGGATACAACTGAGCAACTCAACTGAATTGAATAACACTATAGGAAAATAACTAAAGGACTGATCAAGAATTCTCATATCCTGGCTCAGTTGGCTCCCTCTTGTAATCAGAAGTCATACAGTTCCTTAAAGCAGTGAAAGTACTGGGCCAGGACCCAGACCCCTAAACAAATGAAGACATACAAGATTAGAGATGGAAACCTCAGAAATCAGCCATATAGAAATACCAAAAAACACTTGGTTCCAGGTCCCAATACAACATTGTTGCTGTTTCTGGAGATGTTTTTCATATTATAGCTTTTAATACTAAGATTCAAAAGCAAGTATTCAAGGGAGAAAGACAATATAGAGGTAGGTGCAAACCATTACGCACTAAGAAGTGGAAACTATTATGTATAAACTAAGCTACAAGGATATATTGTACAACATAGGGAAGATAGCCAATGTTTTAGAAAAACTAAATGAAATGGAGTATGACTTTTTTATTAATAATTTATTTATTTCACTGCACAGGCTCTTGGTTGCTGTGCATGAGCTTTCTCTAGTTGCAGTGAGCCAGGGCTAATCTTCCTTGTGGTATGAATGGTTCTCACTTCAGTGGTTTCTCTTGTTTCAAAGTACAGACTCTAGAACACTGACTCAGTAGCTGTAGTGCATGGCTTAGTGGCCCTGTGGCAAGTGGGATCTTCCTGGACCAGGGGTTGAATCCATGTCCCCTGCATTGGCAGGCAGATTCTTAACTACTGGACCACCAGGAAAGTCCTGGAGTATAACTTTTAAAAGTTGTTAATTGGGATTTCCCTGGTGGTCCAGTGGTTAATAATACACTTTGCAAAGCAGGGAACATGGGTCCAATACCTGGTCAGGGAACTAAGATCCCACTGCCACAGACCAACTAAGCTACAACTACTGAGCCTCTGCATTCTGGAGCCCACATGACACACTGGAGAATCTGTGCACAGCAACAAAGGATTCTGAATGCCACAACCAAGATCCAATGCAACCAAATAAATATTAAAAATTAAAAATTGTTAATCACTGTATTGTATACCTGCAACATATATAATATTGTACATCAATCATACTTCAATTTTTAAAACTTTTTTTAAAAAGAAAGTATTCAGTGAAAATTAAAATTCAGAAATGGAAAAATACGTGATAGTAGAGGGTATTTAAGTCAAGCAGGCATGTGAGAGCAAAAAGGTATGAAAATGCCAAGGATATTTATTTCATTGCTACCTCTTTCTAACAAAATATTGAAAGAGAAGGAGACTTGGCAGGACTTGACAGATTAAATAAGATTAGATATGTGTGTTTTTCTTTGTGTTTTAAGCTTTAAAGTAAAAATGAAAAATGGCCTAAGAGCCAAATTCCATCACAAAAATCAAGAGTTGTTCTAAAGGGAAGACATCACTAAAAGGCTTTTTGGAAATCAAGGCCAGGTCTGTATCACCTCTGGATGGTATAGGGGAACGAATCCTGCACTGCTAGAACTTTATAATAGCTTTTCTGACTCTGAGATCCCTCCTCTCTCATCTTCTCATTGGCTGACTCTATTCACTCCACAAGAGATTTATTATGTCTAAAGATCTTCTTGCTACCACTCCTGTGGCCAGAAGAACCCCAGCATCTTGTTGCCTCCAGGTATACTTGACATAATACTCCCATCTCTACCACCCATTTCTGGACTCAACACATGAAACTACCTAGATAGAAGGCTTTGGTCTTCCATTCATTCTCTACCTCTATTACATTTTGTAATAGACCTCATTTCTCAGAGTGGTTTTAGAAAAATTAAGAAAATTTAGAAAAATTAAGCAGCAGCTACAGAGATTTTCCATATATCTGCTGCCCCCACACATGCCTACCCTCCCCCACTATCAGCTTCCACACCTGCACAGAACATGGGTTACAATCAATGAATCTACGTTGACACGTCATCATCACCCAAAGTTCATTTTACAATTTTTTTTTACATTAGGGTCCACTCTTGATGTTGTACATTTTATAGATTTTGACAAATGTATAATGACATCTATCCACCATTGTAGGATCATCCAGAATAGCTTCACGTCTGTAACTTATTAATTCTTAACTTAAAAAAAAACTACCAATCAAATCTAATTAAGAGACACCTGGATAATAATAAAAACAAGCGCTTAGGCTATAATCAAATGAAACAAAGATGATTAAACAATATAAAATTAAAAATGTCTTCACTGACTTAATATAAAAATATTCTTTGTAAGTAATATAATGATGTAGATGGTTTACAAGGCTTTATTGAAAGTTGAGCTGCTAGCAAATTACTTATAGCAGAGAGCTGACTACACAGTCTAGAATTAAAAAAAAAAAAACAACAAACAGACGAACCACAGGGGAAAATAAAAAAGTACAAATCAGAAAGTTTCATAAATTCTAAAGGCATGGCCTCCCCAAAAGAGTCACGTCACACCAACATCCACTGGAATTTCATGAATTAGCAAACACTTCATTGAAAGCACACTTTCCTTGTGTAGCCTACATCAAAGATAGAGGCCTCAAATATGCTTTTGACCATTTAAGTCACTATTTCCTGATCCCTGAACCTGGGATGTTTCTCAGTTTCCCAGACCCTTGCTCTTCTAGTGCTTCTCTGTCATCATTCTCTCACCTGGGATGCCCAACTCACCGGGAATAAAAACCCTACCCACCCCTGAAGGCCAATTTCCATTGTCACCTCCTGCCTGAGCTTCAACTTCATCATCAGTAGCTGAGTTAATAGCATTTCCCTTTTAAGATGTGTGTTGAGGGACTTCCCTGGAGGGCCAGTGGTTTAGAATTCACCTTCCAATGTAGAGGCCTCAGGTTTGATTTCCAGTTGAGAAACTAAGGTCCCACATGGCATGGGGTGTGGCCATAAAAGGAACAAAACTCCAAGCTGACATCAAAATATGATCATTTAAAACACACACATACACACACATACGTGTTGAAGCATTACGAAAATAAAGCACATCCCTGTTGCCTAAGAGGGAAGTCATTCATAAATGGTGGATATTTGTGTTAATCTTCTAAACTTCCTATCTGTATATGATCATGACATGTTTTTCTTTGCTTATATTTATTTCTGTAAATAGATATTTCCCCCTACCATTTAGATTATAAGTTTCTTGAGGCCAGAAACTGCTGTGTTCCTTTTGGTATCCCATGAAAACACAGCAAGTTTAAGCACAAAAGTAAATGCATAAACATGGCTCTCAGGAACTGAGTCAGAGTATCAATTCTAATTGAAGCACAGAGAAGTGAATTTAACCAGGACAGAGAATGTGCCAATTGCATATTAATCTAGTCTAAACCCAGTGCCTTGTTCGTACTAAGAGTAATTTCCTGCAAGGTTCTCTATTTTACAACACAGAACTAAACATAGTTACTGATGTAAGGAGAATGAACTCCAGAAACACTCGCACGCAAAGAATGGAAGATCAAGTTATAAAATGCATGAACCTTCCCTTTCTCACTCACACAAGTGATGTAGCTGAAGTCCATTTATAACAGTCTGTAAAGCTGCAATTGTGCAGAGGAAAGAGGCTCAGACTTAGAATCTGATGGCTTAAATTTCAGTCTCAACTCTGTCATTATTTGTTTTACAAGTTGGTAGAGATGACAATCTCTCTCAAAGTCAAAGTTTTCTCATTTCCAATATGGGAATAAACATTAGCAATTAAAAGATTATGATGAGAATGAAATAAGATGATACAAGAGAATGTACTTAAAAAAAAATCCCAGATATTATTAATATTTATTCTCACCTAGATACATGTATCTTTACTTAATTTAAATATTTCCTTAAGTAAAACAATATGATGTCTGAGACTTAACTTATAACAGAGATGGGGTAGAAGACAAGGCAACAGACAAAGCAATATTGGCTATGTGTTGATGATTGTCAAAGCTGGAGGATGTGTATATGAGGGCTCACTGTACAATTCTTTTATTTTGGCAGCACCATGAAGCATGTGGGATCTTAGTTCACTGACCAAGGATGGAACCCATGCCCCCTGTATTGGGAATGTGGATTCTTACCCACTGGAAAACCTACAAGTTCTTTATCCCTACAATTCTTTAACCCATGAAATTTTCCATAATTAAAAAATGTAATTCTTCACTTTGCTTATTTACTATTAATATTTAATTTTACTTACAATAAGTTTTGTACAGTGAAGAGTGCAGACTCTTGAATCCTAGAATTTGGGTTCCAGTCCTGTTTCTCTATCTTCAAAACAAGGATGATTGTTTTAATTACTATCACATAAAAGTTGTTGACAAACTGGATGAGAAAATTCCCGTAAACCAGATAGCACACACAGGGTCCGAAGTCTAGTAAGAGCTTAATATATTACATTATGGAACCACATAAAGACAAACCAATGTACTTAATTATAGGAATTCTTTCCATTTAGCTCTTGGGATTAATAAATGCTCTTAAACAAGATGACACCAAATTAAACCATGCTTGAAAGTATGGAAGAGGTATATGTAAACTTACCCCAAAACTTAGCTAGCAAACTTCCATTGAACTGACATTTTCAGCACCAATTTCCCCGAATTTTGTAAAAATTTCTACTTAAAGGTCCACCTAGTATTT
Organism: Tragelaphus eurycerus; assembly: GCA_935064755.1. Classification (NCBI taxonomy): domain Eukaryota; kingdom Metazoa; phylum Chordata; class Mammalia; order Artiodactyla; family Bovidae; genus Tragelaphus; species Tragelaphus eurycerus. Next base: position 824,059 of record CAKXYN010000145.1, read on the forward strand.
AAGGATTTTTCTCATCACTATTTGTGGTCAAACTGTTGCTATCAGTTCAGTTCAGTCACTCAGTCATGTCCAACTCTTTGCGACCCCATGGACCGCAAGCACAACAGGCCTGCCTGTCCTGTTGCTAGAAGTGGTGTTATAATTCATTAACAGTGTCTAAGACAGGGTTTCCCTTATATCAATAGAGAAAAGTGCCCTCTTAAAATCCATCTAAGCAATGTAGAAAAACTGAGTTAAAAAAAGGAAAAAATGATCCCACTCTCTCTACTCAGAAAAAAAAAGGTGGGGGTGGGGGGCGGGCTTTTCACATTTAAAAACTCAATATTTTCTTTAATATCACCAAATACGGTATGTAGTTTTGATTGTATTTGGCAAACCAAGAACCTTAACCTTAAAGGACCATGTGAATGGTTTGGTAAGTTGCTTCAGTCATATCCGACCCTTTACAACCCTATGGACTATAGCTTGCCAGGCTCTTCTGTCCATGGGATTCTCCAGGCAATAATACTAGAGTGGGTTGCCATGCCTCCTCCAGCTATCAAACCCACATCTCCTGTGTGTCTCCTGCAGTGGCGGCGGTTTTTTAGCACCACCTGGGAAGTCCATAAATTACTGTACATTTACTCAAATGAAGTAAATATCTTTCTGTTTCAATTAGTGGTACTTCAATACGTTTCAAGCTGGATTTAGAAAAGGCAGAGGAACCAAAGATCAAATTGCCAACATCTGTTGGGTCATAGAAAAAGCAAGAAAATTCCAGAAAAGCATCTACTTCTGATTTACTGATTACTCCAAAGCCTTTGACTGTGTGGATCACAACAAACTGTGGAAAATTCTTCAATAGATGGGAATACCAGACCACCTTACCTGACTACTGAGAAATTTGTATGCAGGTCAAGAAGCAATAGTTAGAAATGGAAATGGAACAAGTGGTTCCAAATTGGTAAAGGAGTATATATCAAGGCTGTATATTGTCACCCTGCTTATTTAACTTATGTGCAGAGTACATCATGCGAAATGCCAGGCTGGATGAAGTGCAAGCTGAAATCAAGATTGCTGGGAGAAATATCAATAACCTCAGACACACAGATGACACCACCCTTATGGCAGAAAGTGAAGAGGAACTAAAGAGCCTCTTGATGAAAGTGAAAGAGGAGAGTGAAAAAATTGGCTTAAAACTCAACATTCAAAAAACAAAGATCATGGCATCTGGTCCCATCACTTCATGGCAAATAGATGGGGAAACAATGGAAATAGTGACAGACTATTTTCTTGGGCTCCAAAATCACTGCAGATGGTGACTGCAACCATGAAATCAAAAGACTCTTGCTCCTTGGAAGAAAAGCTATGACTAACCTAGACAGCACATTAAAAAGCAGAGACACTACTTTGCCAACAAAGGTCCGTCTAATCAAAGGTACCGTTTTTCCAGTAGTCATAGATGGATGTGAGAGCTGGACTATAAAGAAAGCTGAGCATCGAAGAATTGATGCTTTTGAACTGATGGAGATGGACTGCAAGGAGATCAAACCAGTCAATCCTAAGGGAAATCAGTCCTGATGAAAGGACTGATACCAAAGTTGAAACTCCAATACTTAGGCCACCTCATGCAAAGAACTGACTTGCTAGATAAGACCCTTAATGCTGCGAAAGATTGAAAGCAGGAGGAGAACTGGGTGACAGAAGATGAGATGGTTGGATGGCATCACCGACTCAACGGACATGAGTTTGAGCAAGATCTGGGGAGTTGGTGATGGACACGGAAGCCTGGCATGTTGCAGTCCATGGGGTCGCAAAAAGTTGGACAAGACTGAGCAGCTGAACTGAACTGAACTGAACAACACATTTCAGTGCAAAGCTCTTGAAATTAATATAGTACCACTAAGTTAAAATAAGAAAAAGCGGGCGAGACTCAGTTGTATTCTAATATTGTCCTTGTTTCCTAGGTGTTTGTTTTACTTAACATTCCAAAAAATGGAATTAGGCAATGGCATGTAGGTTTCATATGCCAATTCAGAATTAACTTTGAGAGGCAAACCTTAGCTTCTGGAATGCTTCAAAAGAAGATCATTTTAGAAAGTCAGAGGAGCTTTAGAAAAACTGATGAAATGTACATACAAAAAATATATATATTTTGCAGCCTTTCTTTTTTTTTAGAGAGGTCTTCAGCATCCTGCATTCCTGTCAAAAATTCCCCTAAGAGCCATGGACTCTAGTCAAGATCCCTGCTCTAGTAAGTCAATTTTTATATTTGAGAATAAAACACTGCTGTTCTGGGAGCACCTTTGGTTCAGTGCTCCTATATGAGCCTAGGAATCCTGATATTCACCAGTTATTTTTTTCACTCTTTCTTAGGAAGAAAGAAAAAAATGGAATTAACAGACCATGACTACTATTAAGCAACTTACCACAAGGCTCTGCAAGTTCTTCTCCAGAAGACAAATATTTGCAACTACATGATGTTTGCAAAATGCCAGAAGAATTTTCTCTCAGTTCAAAATGTGTGCACTTTTGCCAGTTAAGGTAATTATTAGAGAAAAACTGCCCAGTGAACATGCTCCTCATGGGATAAGAGCAAGGGCAGGGTGTCTTATCACTGACATTTTCTATTGTAGAGATGTAAAGGGCAGAACACTGCTATCCTTTAGAAGAGAAGCTGGGTCAGTGGGGTCACAGGGTCCAGCTGTGTGCTGCAGGCAAATTCCTTTGTGTTCATTTTTGTCCAAGTTAATAAGAGTCCAAGACTGTTTCAAGATTTTATGAAGAATATCTTATTTGTAGATACCCGAAAATCAATGAGCATATTATCTAGGTATGGCTTAACATGGTTTTAGGTAGAAAACAAGGAGGAGAGTTGAAAAAACCCTTTGGCTAGTCATTAACTTTGGTGCCCGCAAAGTCCTGCTCCTTGCTAACTCTAGAAAATCAGAAGTAGTTTTGATTTGTTTTAAAAGAAGTACTTTATCCCTGACTTTGGCAAAGTCCTAATGCAATTACCTTTTAAGATCAGATTACTTTGCAAAAACATGCACATAAGCCACCTCCAATGCTGTTAGTTGCATTTATCTAAATCAAACATTCTGGGTTTCTTGAATTGATTTAATGTGAGTGAAAAGAATAGAGAAGCAAAAATACCATGACTTGCCAAATACTGTGGAGTTGCATCAGACACAAATTAATGTATGAGAATGTACTGAGGGAATTTAATTATAAGCCTTTGGCATGGAGCAAAAGTGGAGGACAAAGGAGCAGAGGGGTGAAGAGAAAGGAGGAGGAGGAAGAGGAAACAATTTAAATAGTGCTGGTGATCTATTACAGGTGGATGTGTGCCCAAGAGATCAAACAGCAACTGAAAAGCTGGTCACCCGGCATCCACAAATTCACAAATAGTTCATTGAAGGAATTACATTTCCAAACATAATTCACTAAGTGTTGCCATTAGAACATGCAAAACACTTTACAATTTAAACCTGGTGTCAGTATTTTCCGCCTAGCATTGACTGTATTACTCAATGCCAAGAAAATATGCTTATTTAAGAATCATTAGGAACACTTTTGCCATAAGACGACAATCAACAAATTTAAAATACCCTTCAACACATTTACCACATTTAAAATGCCACTCCTCCTGAAATTACCATTGTACAAGAATACATAAATTTTGAAATGACAAACACTCAAGAAACAAGCTCCTCTGGTCTGTGAAGAATAGCCCTAGGTCACAAATCAAAGCATGTTTGGAGGTCTTAATTGGTCCCTTGGCTTTTCTTGAATTATTATTGGAGAGGAGGGAGACAGGAAGTCAGCTATTACTGCTCTGAAACAAACAGACAATAGTTATTTCTCCAGCAAAAATGGGCTTGCTGCTGCTGCTGCTAAGTCACTTCAGTCGTGTCCGACTCTGTGTGACCCCATAGACGGAAGCTCACCAGGCCTCCCCTGTCCCTGGGATTCTCCCGGCAAGAACACTGGAGTGGGTTGCCATTTCCTTCTCCAATGCATGAAAGTGAAAAGTGAAAGTGAAGTCGCTCAGTCGTGTCCGACTCTTAGCGACCCCATGGACTGGGCTTACTTGAGATCAACAAAGAGTTGCAAATGCGGTCTATACCCAAGCTGAGCCACTGTGCAAGCCCCACAGAGCAAGCAGAGAGAAAGTCGAAGTGCTGTAGTAAACAAAAAGTCTATTGGAGGAACTGAGAGTTGGAAGCATAGTGACTTTTCATTGGCTGAGTTGTGCCAGTCTCTCATTGGCTGAGCTCTTGCCAGGTGAGAAAAGGAAGTCTTTCTTCTTCCTGTTGGCCTCCACTATCGCCAGGGGACATGGGCCCTCCCTATCCTGGCCTCTCAATTGTTTTCACTGAGATTTGGGTTTATTAATTTTTATGTTATAAAGTCCATTTTCTCTCTATTCTGATTAACCTGTTCTATTTCAGTTAAAACCAAGAGGAAACTGTGATATATCTAGCATATTGAACAGAGTGGATCATTTTTTCTCCTTCTTCTCTATGCTAAAAAGTAATCATCACTAATAATTATTATTATTTTGACTATTTCTATACTTTCCACACACCTGCAATTACTTCCTCCACTGAAGGCTTGAGTCCCTCAAAGTATTCCATGAGTGTTAGAATCAACTTCTTTCAAACTCCTGTTAACACTGAAATTTTATCTTCTACCCATGAATCATAAATGTTCTTAATGGCTGTCAGAAGGGTGAATCTTGTCCAGAAGGGAATTTTCTCAATCAACTTTCAGATATACAATATAATATTATTAACTATAGTCATTATTCTGTACCTTAGAGCCCCAGGATTTATTTATTTTCTAACTGGAAGTTTGTACATTTTGACTAAGGTGGTGTTTTCTAAATGGGAACGAGAAATCTAAAGAATTCTGAGACATTTGTTAACTGTAAGGATTCCACTTCCCACTACCCTATTCAGACCAATTGAAATAGAATCATTTTCTGGGAGGGGTTTGGAAATCTCTAAATGTAACAAATCCCCCCAAGAGATTTTTATCATGAGGCATATTAGGCAACACTGCTTGAAGTCAGTAGTGGCTCACATTTATTGAACACACACTGCCTACAGGGTACATTTCTAAGTGCTCTGTGTGTATTTGCTCATTTACTCCTAACAACAACTCTGTGCAGTATTGTCTCGGTGTCATTCTGCAAAGTAAGTGCCCCTCTGCAGCAATCCATTAAGGGTGGATTTTTTACCATTTGAATCTCAGGGCAATCTCATTTCACACATTCATAGTTTCTTAGATTAGATTCTAAGCTCTTGAATGCCTTTGAGATTAAACACCAATTCAGTTCTCTTTATAAAACACACCATAAACTTCTTTGCATAACATAGGAGCTCCATATATAAGAGATCAAAGGGTCATTCTGCTTTTTGTCCAGTGCTTTTGGCAGTGGAGAAGCCTTGATTTAGGAGATGTGGAGACAGAAGCTGGCAGTAGAACCTGCTGCTGAAAGCAGAGACCTTTTGAGTTCCTCTGGCTGAGAGTCAGAGTCCTGCAGAAATTGAACCAGGAAAAAGAAAACAGAAAGATCATCTGGTCTGGCTGACTCCACTAACTCAGATCCTGGCTGGGGAAGAGAATTTCAGTGCAGAAGAGAAAGGTAATAGATATTTCTAGTTTCCTGTCACACTCCTTCTTCCACAGGCTTATCCACATTCTAATCAGCCTTCTGAGACTAATAGTTTCCAGCTTACTAAAAGCCCATACTCATCTTTCCGATTCCTTTTATACTTGCCTGATTTGCACATTTTATGCTTTCAAAGTCTGTGATTATTCAATAACACAAAAGCTAATGCTTCTAAACTTTGTGCCATGCATTTCCAACCTGGAGGCAATCAGAACAAATGTGTGTGTTGCTTCCTTAACAACTATTATCCTAACTCCTTCAATGTGAGGAAGCTTTCCTTGCTCTGAAATTCAAAATCACCCTCTTGAAACTTAAAAACATACCTTAAGTACCAATTACTGTGCAAGTTTCATGGGGTCCTGATCTGACTGTGCAAGTTTATTTTCATTCGCATTCATATTATTCTATTTAATCCTAGCATACTAAGGCAGAAAAGGAATCCATATTTCCATTTTTTCCCTTAGATAAAGCTAAAAAAGAGGACTTCCCTGGTGCTCCTGTGGTTAAGAATCCTCCTGCCAATTCAAGGGACACAGGTTCCATCTCTGGTCTGGAAAGATTCCATATGCTAGGGGGAAACTAAGCCCACATGTCTAGAGTACAGACAACTGCTGAGTCTGTACTCTAGAGCCCAGTGCTCCACAACAAGAGAAGCCATAACAATGAGAAGGCTGCCTACTGCAACGAAAAGCAGCCACTGCTTGCCACTAGAGAAAGCCTGACCCGGCAACAAAGACCCAGCACAGCCATAAATAAATAAAAATATTTTTAAAAAATGTTTTTAAGCTGAAAGAGAAAGATTCGATGAGGTTAATTATTTGTCTAAAAGCATGCATTTGGTAGGAGGAAGAAGCAGACTTTGAGAACTGTGTCTGATTTTGAAGTCCATGCTCTTTCCACCATATCATGATATTCAGTGTTCAAGTTTTTTTGTTCATTGTTTCACAGGTGTATGAATTATCCCCTCAAGTAGAAGAAAACACATTCATTTAAACATAGAACATGCAGCAGGAATGCCATAAAAAGAGAAGTGATGATTTCTCTCCTCAGTCATGCCAACTTCACTAAATCACCTTCCAAAATCTATCAAACTGATTGTTTAGAATTCTTATACCAAAATCAGAAATCATTGGGTGATATTCCCCAGTGATATCATTGGGTGATACAGAACCTCTGCTCAAACAATCTTACATTTATTCCAGTGGGTTTTATACTCTGTGACCTCCTTGCTTCATGCATCTCCACTCAGTAGACGAGTAACTGCCGTGACACAGGAACTGTGTTCTTACCAACAACTATCGGGGATTGTCCAACACAGGGAAAGCTTTACTGCCCATGGAAAATTACTCACTTGGAACTTAAAAAACTTGATGTCAGGACATCATTTTTAATATTTAATAAGTCTGTATGTTCTCCTGGCTGTTTTGCATGACAGTGCTCACTCAGTTGCATTCGACTCTTCGCAGCCCCATTTACTGTAGCCCATCAGGGTCCCATGGAATTGCCCATGGAATTTCCCAGGCAAGAATATATACCCAACAGTAAAATTCTGTTCAGTATTAGAACAGAATTAGTATAGAATGGATGAGATAACAATGATGTACAGATCTCTTCCAAAACACCTTTCAGCTAAGAAAAAATGTTGAGGTATTAACTGGGTGGAGTTCAAATTCTCTATTCACTCAACTGCTGCTGCTGCTGCTGCTAAGTCGCTTCAGTCGTGTCCGACTCTGTGCGACCCCATAGACGGCAGCCCACAGGCTCCCCGGTCCCTGGGATTCTCCAGGCAAAAACACTGGAGTGGGCTGCCATTTCCTTCTCCAATGCATGAAAGTGAAAAGTGAAAGTGAAGTCGCTCAGTCCAGTCCGACTCTTCTCGACCCCATTCATTCAACTAGACCTATAAAATCTGAGTCTGCCTGATTCTCTCCAGGGCCAGGGCCCTTCTCCCTTCTTCTCACCCTGACTAGTGCAACGGCCTCTTCTCTTGCTCTACCGCAGTTCATTCTCTTAACAGCACAGTGATATTTTTAGACAGTAAGCAAACGGTTTTATTTGTTTACTCACCTATTTAAAATCCTTCAAATTCTTGGAGGGAGCCCTGAGCTAGGAGCTTGTGAGGAGGTCTGAGGGAGGCAGGTGAGAGGAAACCTGAGTGAGGCGGTCGAGAGGACCTCGGAGGGCGTTGCAAGGAGCTCAGAGGGAGGAGGGTCAGAGAAACTCGGAGAAGGGAGGGCTTAAGTTGTCCTGAGTGAGGAGGGTGTGAGGAGCTTTGAGTGAGGAGGGCGAGAGAAGCCCTGGGGTAGGAGAGTGAGTAGAGCCCTGAGCTAGAAGGGTGAGAGGAGCCATAAGGGAGGACAGCCAGAGAAGCCCCGAGGAAGGAAGTTGTTCAGAGTCCTGAGTGACGATGTGTTCGGAGCTTTGAGAGAGGAGGGCAAGAAGAACCTCTGAGGGAGGTGGGAGGAGCCCCGAGTGACAAGGTGGGAGGAGCCCCGAGTGAAGAGAGAGAGAGGAGTGAAATCAGTTGAATAAATGACTGAATGAATAACAGTTTCTTAAATTTTCAAATATAGAGCTGCTGCACAAAAATCGTAGTGCCAGACATAACATATTTATTGTGAGATGTTCATCTAAATGGCAACTAGTTGGTAATTGGTGCAAGAAAATATGCCTATTATTAATATTTATCTCTGATGTGTTCAAGCAGAGAAAGTCCATTCCACTCCCACCCTATCCCGATGCTGTTTTGTAAAGGTCTCTTACTTTGTCCATTTTTGGCTACTGACAACTAAATGCAAAATCCTGGAATAATATCCAGACTGTACTAGCTGAAGAGTATACTAGGTTAGTCACTCAGTCAAGTCCGACTCTTTGTGACCCCATGGACTATAGCCTGCAAGGTTTCTCTGTCCATGGGATTCTCATCAGTTTTTACTTTTTGGCTGAGCTGCTGGGTATGTGAGGTTTTAGTTCCCTGGCCAGAGATGGAACCTGTGTCCCTGCAGTGCAGGTGGGAAATCCTAACCACTGGGCTGCCAGGGAAGTCCCAAGGGGTCATTGTATTTGTACTAAGGATCATCAGTTGGGTGAAATTTATCAGTTAAAATCAATCAAGCAGCTGTAGCTATTTTAGTGTTGACAGATTTGATTGCTAATTAATCATAACATCGGTTAGACGTCCTTTAAATTTCACGTAAAGGTTTTTTTTTTTTTTTTAAGGAATCTGCTTTGGGAATTTAAGTAAACAGTCATTGCTTGTTATTTTGTTAAGCTCACTACTTTTCTGATCGACTAACAATACTTGATGAAGTCAATAGCCAGCAGTTAGTCAAATTACAAAACTGAGAATTGTCAATAGAGGCATAATCTGTGAATAATTGACAAACATTGCTCAGCTCCTGGATTCTAGATTATAATTACCTCACCTACCACTTACTTAACAAATATGTATTTATTCTGGGTTAGGCAGGTGAAAGAGCCGTCTGGATTCTAGAAGGAGATTCTTCAAATCATGCTTAAAGGCTCAAATTGAGCTTTTGCCTAATCAGGTCTGTGATATATTTTCAAGATCCAAGATGAGGTATGATCCACAATGACTGTCCTTCATTTCTACTTCAGAGAGTAGCCTGACTCTCTCTGGATCCCATTCAGCCTGAAACTTCACTTTAATCTATATTATGTCAGCTAGTTTCTCTCTCAAAGGCAAATGAAAAATATGTTGAGTCCCATTTCCCCAAGATCTTTCATCTAGACTGAAAGTAAATCCAGATGCTTAAATATTTTAACATATTTAGACAGGATCATTTAGTTTCTTACTTTCAAAATATAATCTTTTAAATTTAGATCTGAACGACAAGTGTGAAGAATAAGCAAACATGCAGAACAATAAGGAAAATTTACATTCACGAGTTTTATTACATCAACTGAATCACAAGAGCTTCACATGCTCTAATAAACCCAGGGAATGTGTAAGAGCCAACAACGCCAAGAACAAATTAAAGGAAAAGTTCAGATGTCAGACTTGGTTCATTGACATCTTTGGAAATGGATTATTTTTGAGTTGAAAATCTGCTTTGAAAATAAATCTTACCATTATTTAAAGAGAGCTTTATTTTTTAAAGTTAAAATAATCACTAGCATAAGAAAAAGTCTTGGATTTAAAAAATCTAAAGTCTATTAGTAACTTTTTAAAAAAATCAAGTGAGGAAATTAAAAGATGGAATATATGCTATGAGTCAAAAACCTTGGGCACAAATTGAGTAGTTCTTAAAAACTGAGGAATAGACTGCTCAAATATAGCAGTTCTCATATACGGGTAAATTGCTCTAATATATTTTTCTTTACTTCGCAGAATCACAACACAACGAGCATAAAGGAGAAAAGGTGTCAGTTAATTTTGATAATTCTGTAATTTTTCTTCCTCCAAAATCAATTTCTGTGTTGTGTTTAAATGTTAACAAAGCGAAACTTAGAGAAAACTTAATCATATATACAAAGTGAATTAAGACAATGGTTTCTTCCCGAATTTAATTCAAAGTGAATTTGAAAAAACAGGAATAAACTATTGGTGTTTAATGGAACTGTGTGCCAACTCACACTTTATTCAAGTCAACATCATTAATCTAATTCTCTATTTTAAATGAACATTAATTTACCTTTCAAACTAAGCTTATAGGTTAAAATGTCTTTGACACAAATTGCTGTGAAGAATTTTTACTGAGAATTATTTCAAATCCAAAGAAAATAACCCCCAAGGTAAAAATGAGATTTAGTTAGTGTTGCTATACATTATTTTTTTTACTAATACTTATTAACCTGGTTTAATTTTTCTCATGCTTTATAGAAAAAAAATGTAGAAGAGTGTTTCATTTGATCAAAATCCATATTTATCCAGCTGTACATTTCCCCCATTTCTAGCTTCTGGATAGCCCAGAGGCATCCAGAGACTTGGCTCAAAAGTTTCTATAGTTACTTACTCATTAGCAGCACTTAATCATTATCAATCCGGAAAAACAGTTTGAGATCTGGGTCACTCTTGAGTGTTAAAGTCCATTTTGCATTAATTAGAATTGATTTAACTGCAAACCAAAGAAATGAATCCCTGAGATATAGAGCATCCAGAGCACTGAAATGAGTGTGAACTCTATAAGCATCTTAATGGGGAAACAGTGGAAACAGTGTCAGACTTTATTTTTCTGGGCTCCAAAATCACTGCAGATGGTGACTGCAGCCATGAAATTAAAAGACGCTTACTCCTTGGAAGGAAAGTTATGACCAACCTAGATAGCATATTCAAAAGCAGAGACATTACTTTGCCAACAAAGGTTTGCCTAGTCAAGGCTATGGTCTTTCTTGTGGTCATGTATGGATGTGAGAGCTGGACTGTGAAGAAGGCTGAGTGCCGAAGAATTGATGCTTTTGAACTCTGGTGTTGGAGAAGACTCTTGAGAGTCCCTTGGACTGCAAGGAGATCCAACCAGTCCATTCTGAAGATGATCAGCCCTGGGATTTCTTTGGAAGGAATGATGCTAAAGCTGAAACTCCAGTATTTTGGCCACCTCATGCGAAGAGTTGACTCACTGGAGAAGACTCTGATGCTGGGAGGGATTGGGGGCAGGAGGAGAAGGGGACGACAGAGGATGAGATGGCTGGATGGCATCACTGACTCGATGGATGTGAGTCTGGGTGACCTCCGGGAGTTGGTGATGGACAGGGAGGCCTGGCGTGCTGCGATTCATGGGGTCACAAAGAATCGGACACGACTAAGTGACTGATCTGATCTGAATGCTTTATCTTCATTTTATTCTAATCTCAAGCTGGAAAATTCATGTTCCTTAGAAAAGATTATGTACCACTAGTCAGTTGCCCATAAAAGGCAATGGCAACCCACTCTAGTACTCTTGCCTGGCAAATCCCATGGACGGAGGAGCCTGGTGGTCTGCAGTCCATGGAGTCACTAGGAGTTGGACACAACTAAGCAACTTCACTTTCACTTTTCACTTTCATGCATTGAAGAAGGAAATGGCAACCCACTCCAATGTTCTTGCCTGGAGAATCCCAGGGACGGGGGAGCCTGCTGGGCTGCCATCTCTGGGGTTGCACAGAGTTGGACACGACTGAAGCAACTTAGCAGCAGCAGTCAGTGGCAAGCTGGTACATGTTTAACAATAGCTCTGTAGAAAAGATAACCTAAACCCTGTGTTAAACTCTGAAAGAGATGGGAATGCCAGACCACCTGACCTGCCTCTTGAGAAAGCTGTATGCAGGTCAGGAAGCAACAGTTAGAACTGGACATGGAACAACAGACTGGTTCCAAACAGGAAAAGGAGTAGGTCAAGGCTGTATATTGTCACCCTGCTTATTTAATTTATACATAGAGTACATCATGAGAAACGCTGGGCTGGAAGAAGCATGAGCTGGAATCAAGATTGCCAGGAGAAATATCAGTAACTCAGATATGCGGATGACACCACCCTTATGGCAGAAAGTGAAGAAGAACTAAAAAGCCTCTTGATGAAAGTGAAAGAGAAGAGTGAAAAAGTTGGCTTAAAGCTCAACATTCAGAAAACGAAGATCATGGCATCTGGTCCCATCACTTCATGGGAAACAGATGGGCAAACAGTGGAAACAGTGTCAGACTTTATTTTGGGGGCTCCAAAATCACTGCAGATGGTGACTGCAGCCATGAAATTAAAAGATGCTTACTCCTTGGAAGGAAAGTTATGACCAACCTAGACAGCTGAATGGCATCACCGACTCAATGGACATGAGTTTGGGTGAACTCCGGGAGTTGGTGATGGACAGGGAGGCCTGGCGTGCTGCAATTCATGGGGTCGCAAAGAGTCGGACACGACTGAGCGACTGAACTGAACTGAACCCTAACCATAACCCTAACCCTAAAAAGGGACTTCCCCCGTGGCTCAGCTGGTAAAGAATCTGCCTGCAATGCAGGAGACCTGGGTTTGATCCCTGGGTTGGGGAGATCCCCTGGAGAAGGGAAAGGCTACCCACTCCAGTATTCTGGCCTGGAGAATTCCATGAACTATACAATAAAAAGAGTCAGACACGACTGAGTGACTTTCACTTACTTACTGTAGAAAAGGAGGAGGAAGAGAAGGAGATGTTTCTGACTGGCAGCACTGCCAAATACCATAGTGTAAATACTTCCACTGTGGCTAATATCCAGCTGCCAGTGGGATATCAGGGAATGCAGAATTGGGAATAGAGGCTCAGCAGCTAAGAGTCGGACACGACTGAGTGACTTCACTTTCACTTTTCACTTTCATTCATTGGAGAAGGAAATGGCAACCCATTCCAGTGTTCTTGCCTGGAGAATCCCAGGGACGGGGGAGCCTGGTCGGATGCCGTCTATGAGGTTGCACAGAGTCGGACACAACTGACGCGACTTAGTAGCAGTAGCAGCAGCAACAGGACACCATTATGTACTATTTCAGTATTTCCATCTATATAGATCCAAGACATCAGTGAACTGAAGAACATATATAATAGTGAAATGGAGTAAAATATAAAGTGATGGCTTGAGTATTTATTACTTTTGTCTTTTATACAGTGGGTTCAAGTTTATATAATGAAATTTTTAATCATGGCTGAGTTTCACAATCACTTTACCAAGTTACTGAAAATTGAACAAGCATCTCTCATGAGCCAATAAGAGCAGATTGCAGCACAGCCCAGTTATCTTGGTCATCTCTCTCCTTGGGTCTGTTTTTGTTCTTTTCCCTGAAATCATAGATCTAATACTCACTTAATTTTTTTGTTTATCAAGACCACTAAGGAGTTTAATTGTGTGAATGCTACATACCATGGAGATTCTTAAATATTATTTTTCCATCTATTTTGTAACAGTTTGTATTATTGACTAGATGCTATTTAGGAACCTTTGTGGGTTTCATCTTTTGTTTGCTTGTTTTTTATTTCCATCAGTTTATATTTTCTTGAGACTTACTAATTTTTCATTTTGCTACAGTGTGATTTGAGAATGTGGCCCATATCGTTTCTACTTTTAAAGTTCAGATTTTATTGTTGTGAAATGTTTTTGTTAGTAATAAGAATAATAAAAGATAATAAAAGTTACTATTTATGGAGTATATCCCAGAAATATTACATTATCTTCTCAAGAATCTGATAGAGAAGTGTTTTAACTCTGAATACCTATGAAACAAAGCTGAACAAAACCCTCTTTGCAATGCTTTGTTGGTGAGTACAGTCCCAGGCAGCAAGGGCAGGGAATGAGGAATAAGGAAGGAGGAAAGGCTGCACGGTCACCCAGGACATCTCCAGGTACCTATGTGGAACCAGTGCACCTCAGAATGGGTCACTGGGAAGGAAGGAGAGAGTTTGCCTGTGGATCTTGTCCTCTACCTTCTGATCTCCAAAGCTCACCTTAGAAGGCATTAACACCCTGCTGTAGATTGTTTGCAAAAATGGTCACAGTAATTCCTCCCATTCCTGACTGCATGGTCCTTTGAAATGTGAATGTACAGCAACCCCTAGCAAGAGGAGCAATCTATTTCTCCAGCCAAGACCAAACCTTTGAATCTGGGTTTGATCATGTGACTTTCTTTGGCCAAGGGGACATTGGCAAGTATGACATTGAACAAAGGTTAAGAAATGTTTGCGCATCTGGGTTTGCCTTCTCTTGCTGCTGGGAACTTCTACCACCACGAAAATGACCCTGGGCTAATTTGCTGAGTGAGGAGACAGTCACAGATTTGTCTCAACTGACACTGAGCCAACTGTCAGACATGTGGGTGAAGCCTTCCCCACAAGGATCCTCCCTGGCAAGACCAACCAGCCTGCCAAGAAACAGACCTGTTACTTCATTCTATACCCCCAGTCCCAGATGAGCCTGTTCAGACTAAAAGAACTGCCCAGGCATCCTTAGAATTGTGAGATGTTTAAAGGCCTTAAGGTGTGTAGCAAAAGCCAATTCATGGACTGTACCACACTTCCAGATTGGATTACCTAGCCCAGTAAGTGGGTGCTGGAGAAGCCAGTCCTATGATCAATGTTTTAGTGTTTTCTTGGAGCCCAGAAGAAGTGGGAGAAGTTGTACATCTGGCACTCCAATCCAATCACTGGAACCACTACAGCTCCTCAAATGATGGCTGTAGTGGGTGCCATGCTGATGCCACACTAAAGACGAGGTGGAGACAACTGGTGGTGTGAAAAGACAAAGTGATGGGTGGAATATCCATAGAGCAAGAACCAAAGTGCGGAGGTAGGGTCAAGCAATATGGAGACCTGCATAAGCTGCACAGACAGCAGCTTTCATTATGTGAATTCCATTCAGGTATGACCTAAATCAAATCCCTTATGATTATACAGTGGAAGTGAGAAATAGATTTAAGGGACTAGATATGATAAACAGAGTGCCTGATGAACTATGGATGGAGGTTCATGACATTACACAGGAGACAGGGATTAAGACCATCCTCATGGAAAAGAAATGCAAAAAAGCAAAATGGCTGTCTGGGGAGGCCTTACAAATAGCTGTGAAAAGAAGAGAAGTGAAAAGCAAAGGAGAAAAGGAAAGATATAAGCATCTGAATGTAGAGTTCCAAAGAATAGCAAGGAGAGATAAGAAAGCCTTCTTCAGCGATCAATGCAAAGAAATAGAGGAAAACAACAGAATGGAAAAGACTAGAGATCTCTTCAAGAAAATCAGAGATACCAAGGGAATATTTCATGCAAAGATGGGCTCGATAAAGGACAGAAATGGTATGGACCTAACAGAAGCAGAAGATATTAGGTGGCAAGAATACACAGAAGAACTGCACAAAAAAGATCTTCACGACCCAGATAATCACAATGATGTAATCACTCACCTAGAGCCAGTGAATAATCATCCTGGAATGTGAAGTCAAATGGGCCTTAGAAAGCATCACTACAAACAAAGCTAGTGGAGGTGATGGAATTCCAGTGGAGCTATTTCATATCCTGAAAGATGATGCTGTGAAAGTGCTGCACTCAATATGCCAGCAAGTTTGGAAAACTCAGCAGTGGCCACAGGACTGGAAAAGTTCAGTTTTTATTCCAATCCCCAAAAAAGGCAATGCCAAAGAATGCTCAAACTACCAAACAATTGAACTCATCTCACACGCTAGTAAAGTAATGCTCAAAATTCTCCAAGCCAGGCTTCAGCAATACGTGAACTGTGAACTTCCAGATGCTCAAGCTGGTTTTAGAAAAGGCAGAGGAACCAGAGATCAAATTGCCAACATCCGCTGGATCATGGAAAAATCAAGAGAGTTCCAGAAAAACATTTCTGCTTTATTGACTATGTCAAAGCCTTTGACTGTGTGGACCTCAATCAACTGTGGAAAATTCTGAAAGAGATGGGAATACCAGACCATCTGACCTGCCTCTTGAGAAACCTATATGCAGGTCAGGAAGCAACAGTTAGAACTGGACATGGAACAACAGACTGGTTCCAAACAGGAAAAGGAGTAGGTCAAGGCTGTATATTGTCACCCTGCTTATTTAACTTATATGCAGAGTACATCATGAGAAACGCTGGGCTGGAAGAAGCACGAGCTGGAATCAAGATTGCCAGGAGAAATATCAATAACCTCAGATATGCAGATGAAACCACCCTTATGGCAGAAAGTGAAGAAGAACTAAAAAGCCTCTTGATGAAAGTGAAAGAGAAGAGTGAAAAAGTTGGCTTAAAGCTCAACATTCAGTAAACGAAGATCATGGCATCTGGTCCCATCACTTCATGGGAAATAGATGGGCAAACAGTGGAAACAGTGTCAGACTTTATTTTGGGGGGCTCCAAAATCACTGCAGATGGTGACTGCAGCCATGAAATTAGAAGATGCTTACTCCTTGGAAGGAAAGTTATGACCAACCTAGATAGCATATTCAAAAGCGAGACATTACTTTGCCAACTAAGGTCCGTCTAGTTAAAGCTATGGTTTTTCCAGTGGTCATGTATGGATGTGAGAGTTGGACTGTCAAGAAAGCTGAGCACCGAAGAATTGATGCTTTTGAACTGTGGTGTTGGAGAAGACTCTTGAGAGTCCCTTGAATTGCAAGGAGATCCAACCAGTCCATCCTAAAGGAGATCAGTCCTGAGTGCTCATTGGAAGGACTGATGCTAAAGCTGAAACTCCAATACTTTGGCCACCTCATGCGAAAAGTTGACTCATTGGAAAAGACCCTGATGCTGGGAAGGATTGGGGGCAGGAGGAGAAGGGGATGACAGAGGATGAGATGGCTGGATGGCATCACCAACTCGATAGACATGAGTTTGGGTAAACTCCGGGAGTTAGTGATGGACAGGGAGGCCTGGTGTGCTGCAATTCATGGGGTCGCAAAGAGTCGGGACATGACTGAACAACTGAACTGAAGACTCTTAACTTGTAAGTAATGAAAATAACTTGAAATTGCTTAGGGGAAAAAGGTTAAACCCTTGTGGCTTGTCTATTTTGTGTGTAGCAAGCTTCTTCATCATGCTGTAGCTGTGCTATCTGTGCCAGGTGTGGTAGTGGAGCTCCCACAGTGGTCTTTGGGTATTGATCTGGCAACGTAGTATACAAGCCTCCATTCTCTGGCTCACCAGAAAATTCCATAACTACTTAAGCAATCTGAGGTCAACAAATTTCTTAGCTGACAAGAGGCACAGACTTAGAGACTGAAGTTATTATCAGAGGGGAAGTAGGAGAGGGACAATTAGGGAATTTGACATTGACATGTTAACACCACTATATTTTAAATGAATAAACAACAAGGACCTACTGTATAGCACAGGAGACTCTGCTCAACGTTATGTTATAGCCTAATGGGAAAAGAATTTGAAAAGAATAGATACGTGTATAAGCATAACCGAATCACTTTCCTGTACATCTGAAACTAACACATTGCTAATCAATTATAACATAAAACATATTAAAAATTTCTTATCTGCTTAAACTAACCATATAGATTGTGTTATTGACAATTAAGATTACTAACTGATATAGCTGAGCATAGGATTACAGCTTGGGAATCATTTTCTCTCAGAATTTGCAAAGCATTTTTCCATGGTCTTCTGTTATGATGTTTCTCTTGAGAAGTTTGATGCCATGCTTGTTCCTAAACTTCTGGATGTGACTAACTTTTCCTCTCAGAAAGTTTTCATGTTATTCTTTTTAATCCCTAAAACTCTGAAATTTCTAGTTGAAATGCCATGGCGTGGATCTTCTTGCATTCATTTGTGGGCCACACACAGTTGTATATGTTGTACACTGTACCACTTTAGGGAGCACTAGTCCCATCTCAATCCATAGACATGCCTGTATGACTTTTCACAAAGACCCTGTGGACACTCTGTGGGACTTTAGAATCTGGAGACCTCTATCCTTGAGTTCCGGGAAATCTTTCATATAATCTTCTCAACCATTGTCCCTATCCTATCTCTGGAAAACCTATTTTAGTCAAATATTGGGCTTCCAAGATTAATCTCATTTTCTTATTTTGTCCTTATTTTCCATCCCATGGCACCTTGTTCCACTTTCCGAGAGATTTTCTCCACTTTATCTTCGAAACTTCTACTGAATAGTTAATTTCAGTTCTGCTATTTTTAATTAATAAGAGTGCTGTCTAAAAATAGCAATTCCTTCTCCAGGATCTTGATCTCATCTCTCTGAAGATATCAATTATGGATTTACTTTTTTTCTTATTTTGGCTTTTCTTCCATTCACTGCATTCTGTTTCCTTTCTTTTTTACTTGTTTCTTTTCATCTGTCAGTGCCCCTCTTCTGCTTTAGATAGGATGTAAAATGCCTCAATTTGAACCCCAGCCAATTTGACTCCAAAGACCTTTCTTATGAGTAAAATAATTTGTGCAAGATATGATTATTATAGCTTCTAGTTATTAAAGATCTACTAGAACCTATGAGTTTACATAGTACTTAGCATAGTACCTACTATTCTCCAGGTAGTCAATATTTGTTGAATGCATATTTATTTCCTATTCCCAAGAATTATTTTCCTTTATTTTTCTTCTCTATTCAGTGTACTAGCGTGGCTTGCCCAGAGCACCTGGTCACTCAATGAAAGCAAAGATACACTGACCCATGTATTGTCATCTGTGTTCCTTGACTTTTCTCTAGGCATCTACAGATCATCATTCTTATCTTGTCACAATACATTCCTTAAACAGGCTGGATAGACAGACAGATATATAGACAGGCTGCTGATGCTGCTAAGTCGCTTTAGTCATGTCCAACTCTGTGTGACCCCATAGACCGCAGCCCACCAGGCTCCCCCATCCTGGTGGGGATAATTTGGATACAGATACTTGGGTCAGCTATGACTTTCTCTGTAACAATTTTATTTTTAAGATTTTTTGACATGGACCTATTTTAACATCTTAATTGAATTTGTTAAAATATTTCTTCTGTTTTATGATTTTTGGTCTCAAGGCACATGATATCTTAGTTGCCTGACCAGGAATCAAACCAGCCAACCCCTGCATTGGAAGGTGTACTCTTAACCACTGGATCGCCGGGCAAGTCCCCTATATCAACTACTTTTGATTTACTCCTGCTAAGAAATGCTTATAGTATAGCCACTCTGATTTAACTAGGAGAACCCCCTCCTGCTCAAAATGAACTTTAGCGACCATCTCTTGGGGTGGGTTATCTTTGCAGTTGGCTGCTCTGACACATGTATACAAAGATTCTTATTAACCTTAACTTCAGAAGAGAAGCCTCATCCTTAAATTATAAATATGACACTTATATGGAGCCTCCAGCCCACTAATTCCCTACTAATGGTATATTTGTTTGTTTTCTTTTTTAGGGGTGAAGTTTCCTTATTTTCTTGTAAAGACTTAGTGAATGAGTAAAAATTAGGAAAGACCACCTAATTTTAAGCAGAATAGATCACATAAAACTATTCTAAAAGAAAATCAAGCAGGAGAGTGTAAAAGAAAAACAATTTGAAAATAGAGAAAGAGAGAAAAGTAAAACCAGCAAAATCCTAATGAAGCAAGATCTGTAAAAACTTAAAAGGATGAAGTTTTATATATTGTTCTTTCTGAAGAAAACCATGGCTTGTGTGGAATGCCAGGTTGTCAAGATATTTCTGATATACTAAAGAACAAGAATAGAAATAGAGGGGGGTGGGAAAGAGGTTCAGGAGGGAGGGGATATATGTATACATAGAGCTGATTCACTTTGTTTTATGGCAGAAACTAACACAATGTTATAAAGCAATTATACTCCAATTAAAAGAGAAAAAAGAATAGACCTAGAAAGATAGCAGCCTTCTCAAAATACGGAAGGCTTTGCAACATGTATATATTTAATCTGTGGCAATTACATTGTTGAGGATCTAATTGGGAATGTCAAATATGCAAACTATTACTTCTACTTTTATATCTTTGTAATGTGAAACAAGTTAATGTATGCTGCTGCTGCTGCTAAGTCAATTCAGTCGTGTCTGACTCTGTGCGACTCCATAGACTAGACGACAGCCCACCAGGCCTCCCCGTCCCTGGGATTCTCCAGGCAAGAACACTGGAGTGGGTTGCCATTTCCTTCTCCAATGCATGAAAGTGAAAAGTGAAAGTGAAGTCGCTCAGTCATGTCTGACTCCTAGAGACCCCATGGACTGCAGCCTACCAGGCTCCTCTGTCCATGGGATTTTCCAGGCAAAAGTACTGGAGTGGGGTGCCATTGCCTTCTCTGTAGTTAATGTATACTTTACTCCTAGATACTTCAATAACTTCTTCTTGAGTTTTCTTCTTCACTTTTTTTTGTTACAACAGCTTAACTATTAAACTGTGCTGTCTGCTCCTGTAGGGTCAAGCTGTTTTCTAAATTGGTGTAGCCATCTCTTTGCAAATGGCCACAATTCTTAGTAGTGACATCTGCCAAGTTAATCAATAAAATGATTAAAGGTAAAGAAAAATGTCAGAGAGCTATTTTCCTTTGAAAAGTTCAACGTACATCTTAAATCTCTCTCCTCTTTGTCCCAGAATTCTGTATAAGCTGGAATTACTGAGGTGTCTTCTCGGGTGTGCTCATCAGATCAGATCGCTCAGTTGTGTACAACTCTTTGCAACCCCATGGACCACGTCCCCCCCTCCCCGGCCCGGGGCCCCCCCCTCTCCCCCCCCTCCCCCCCCCCCCTCCCCCCCAGCCCTCTTCACAGTCCAGCCCCACATCCACTGACCAGGAAGATCTAGCCTACTGACTTTGTTGGAAGACATGAGTTTTGCTCAGTTGTGTCCAACCGAACCCCAGGACACCAGGCCCCCACTACTGTTTATTGAGACATGAGTTTTGTTTAAGAGTTTACTCCCCCACATCTGTACTTTTAAACAACATGGCAAAGGCAGTGAAATGACAGCTAAGAATTTCCTGACGGTTCTACTTCTTTCATCCTATTACATATCCAGTAGAGCTCAAATTTCATTGCAAGAAATAAAAAGTGTGAATGTTTCCTGTTTGTCACTAGAACTGAAAGCCTTACTTGAGTTTATTTTACAAATTGGCTGCACAGGTGTTCTGTGACACTTCGGTATAAATTCCCTCCACAATTACCTAATTGGCACACCACTTTTGTTGTTGTATCCTTGATAAGCTAAGAAATACAACCACATAGACCATTGCTAATTATTCAAGAGAATTTCTAATCTAAGTGGAACATTCATTTGAGGGCTTCCCTGGTAGCTCAGTGGGAAAGAATCTGCCTACAATGCGGGAGACTTGAGTTCAATCCCTGGGTCCAGAAAACCCCCTGGAGAAAGGAATATTCATTTAAAATCAGTCATTACTTCAAGCAAACATCATTGAGGCTGCCTCTCTACATATTGCCAATCCACTAGACATCAACACTCACTAAAATCAGCCCAATTCAAAGTATAAAAGGCTGGGACAGGGTGGGGCAGGAAGTGGGAGAAAGGAGAGAAGGTTCTACTTTAACTTCTTTAAAATATAAAATGCACATTTACCACTGGGGAGTTTTTTCAAATTGTCATTGTCTATTCAAAAGCAAACTATGGTTACCAAAAGGAAAAGGTAGGCGAGGGATACATTGGGAGTTTGGAATTAACATATACATACTGCTGTACATAAGACAGACTTCCCTGGTAGTTCAGCTGGTAAAGAGTCCACATGCAATGCAGGAAACCCTGGTTTGATTCTTGGGTCAAGAAGATCCCCTGGACAAGGGATAGGCTACCCACTCCAGTGTTCTTGGGCTTCCCTGGTGGCTCAGACAGTAAAGACCACTCGTAATGCAGAAGACCTGGATTTGATCCCGGGGTTGGGAAGATCCCCTGAAGTAAGGCATGGCAACCCACTCCAGTACTCTTGCCTGGAGAATCCCATGAACAGAGGACCCTGGTGGGCTATACATAGTCCATAGGGTCGCAAAGAATCGAACACGACTGAGCAACTAAGCACAGCACAGCATATAGAAGAGAGATAATTAATAAGGGCCTATTGTATAGCATAGGGAACTCTACTCAATACTCCGTAATAAACTAAATGGGAAAAGAATCTGAAAAAGAATGGATATATGTATAAAATGAAACATTTTACCATACACCTGAAACTAACACAACACTATAAATCAACTATAAAATAAAAATTAAATTTAAAAAATTGCCCTTATATGAACTAAAAATTGTCATTCTATTGTCTTTTGTCAAAAACTGTCTAAATTCTATTTGTCAACACACTAATGCAAGGTGCCTACTCAGTCTGTTCAACCATTCTAACCAATATGAGGGGAAAAAAATTTTACCTTCAAGGAAAGGAAGCCCAGGAAATGAAAGACTAACTTATTTACATAATGCAGACATAATATACATTTATTAAAGAAGTATTAAAGAGAGGTCTTCCCTGATAGCTCAGTTGGTAAAGAATCTACCTGCAATTCAGGAGACCTGGGTTCGATCCCCGGGTTGGGAAGATCCCCTGGAGAAGGGAAAGGCTACTAACTCCAGTATTCTGGTCTGGAGAACTCCATGGGCTATAGTCCATGCAGTCACAAAGAGTCGGACACAACTGAGTGACTTTCACTTTCATTAAAGAGAGGAAATATTTTTAAAAATTCATATTTGTACTAGACCTGTCTATGTGTACCATGATTTGGAGTCTTCAATGAAGACCTGATATTTTAATTACTTTATCATTAGCATATCTTGGTGGACTAAATTAAAAAAATGCAAAGTATGAGGACCTCCCTGGTAGTCCAGTGGATAAGAATCTACCTACCAATGCAGGGGACACAGGATTGATCCCTGGTCTGGGAAGTCCAGCAGTGGCCACAGGACTGGAAAAGGTCAGTTTTCATTCCAATCCCTAAGAAAGGCAATGCCAAAGAATGCTCAAACTACCTCACAATTGCACTCATCTCACACACTAGTAAAGTAATGCTCAAAATTCTCCAAGCCAGGCTTCAGCAAAACATGAACCATGAACGTCCAGATGTTCAAGCTTTAGAAAAGGCAGAGGAACCAGAGATCAAATTGCCAACATCCACTGGATCATTGAAAAAGCAAGAGAGTTCCAGAAAAACATCTAGTTCTGCTTTATTGACTATGCCAAAGCCTTTGACTATGTGGATCACAATAAACTGTGGAAAATTCTGAAAGAGATGGGAATACCAGACCACCTGATCTGCCTCTTGAGAAATCTGTATATGGGTCAGGAAGCAACAGTTAGAACTAGACATGAAACAAAAGACTGGTCCCAAATAGGAAATGGAGTACGTCAAGGCTGTGTATTGTCACCCTGCTTATCTAACTTTTATGCAGAGTACACCATGAGAAACACTAGGCTGGATGAAGCACAAGCTGGAATCAAGATTGCTGGGAGACGTATCAATAACCTCAGATATGCAGATGACACCACCCTTATGGCAGAAAGTGAAGAAGAACTAAAGAGCCTCTTGATGAAAGTGAAAGAGGAGAGTGGAAAAGTTGGCTTAAAGCTCAACATTCAGAAAACTAAGATCATGGCATCTGGTCCCATCACTTCATGGCAAACAGATGGGGAAACAGTGAAAACAGTGGCTGACTTTTATTCTTTTAGGCTCCAAAATCACTGTGGATGGTGACTACAACCACGAAATTAAAAGACATTTACTCCTTGGAAGGAAAGTTATGACCAACCTAGACAGCATATTAAAAAGCAGAGACATTACTTTGCCAACAAATGTCCATCTAGTCAAGGCTATGGTTTTTCCAGTAGTCATGTATGGATGTGAGAGTTGGATTATAAAGAAAGTTGAGTGCCAAAGAATTGATGCTTTTGAACTGTGGTGTTGGAGAAGACTCTTGAGAGTCCCTTGGACTGCAAGGAGATCCAACCAGTCCAACCTAAAGGAGATCAGTCCTGAGTGTTCATTGGAAGGACTGATGCTGAAGCTGAAACTCCAATACTTTGGCCACCTGATGCGAAGAGCTGACTCATTTGAAAAGATCCTGATGCTGGGAGGGATTGAGGGCAGGAGAAGGGGACAACAGAGGATAAGATGGTTGGATGGCATCACTGACTCAATGGACATGAGTTTGGGTAAACTCCGGAGTTGGTGATGGATAGGGAGGCCTGGCGTGCTACAGTCCATGGGGTCGCAGAGAGTCGGACACAACTGAGTGACTAAACTGAACTCAGAAGACCCCACGGGCTGCGGGGCAACTAACTGTGCACTGCTGCTGCTAAGCTAGTCGCGGTGTCCGACTCTGTGCGACCCCAAGACGGAAGCCCACCAGGCTCCACGTCCCTGGGATTCCCAAGCAAGAAACTGGAGTGGGGCCACCCCCAAGGAAAGGAAAAGTGAAAGGAAGTCGCCAGTCGTGTCCGACCCAGCGACCCCATGGACGGAGCCTACCAGGACCCCACGATGGGACCCAGGCAAAGGGGGGGGGGCCGAGCTACTAAGCTTGCACCACAGCCCAGGCTCCGAAAGGAGAGAAGCTACTGCAATGAGAAGCCAGAGCACCATAACTAGAGAGTAGCCCCCACTTGCCACAACTAGAGAAAGCCCACATGCAGAAATGAAGACCCAATGCAGCCAAAACTAAATAAATAATAAATTTTAAAAGTGGATAGCATGGTAACTAGACTTACTGTGGTGATCATTTTGAAAGGTATAGCAATATTAAATCACTATGTTGTGCACCAGTAACCAATATAGCATTACAGGTCAATTGTATTTCGGAAACAAATTCACAGAAAAAGTAATCAGATTTGTGATTACCAGAGGTCAGGGGTGCATGGGGGGAGGAATTGGATGAAGGCAAAGGGTACAAACTTCCAGTTATAACTGAGTACTATAGTCACCAAGTTGCGTCTGACTCTTTGCCACCCCTGGACTCTAGCCTACCAGGGTCCTCTGTCCATTTTTCAGGCAAGAATACTGGAGTGGGTTGCCATGCCCTCCTCCAGGGGATCTTCCTGACCCAGGGATCAAAGCCATGTCTCCTGCATTAGCAGGCAGGTTTTTTACTATTGAGTCACCCGGGAAGCCCCAGAAATGTACAGTTGCTGCTGCACTGCTGAGTCCCAGTCGTGTCCGCCGGAGCGGGCCACCAGGCCCCCACCCTGGGACCGGCAGACCTGGAGTGGGACCCAATGGAAGGAAAAGTGAAGTGAGCGCCGCGGCCGACCAGCGACCATGGACGGAGCCACCAGGATCCCCGTCCAGGGACCCGGAAAGTACTGGGGTGGGGGCCATTGCCTTCCCGAAATGTACAGTACAACATGATATATATAATTAGCATTATTATATATTACATACAAAAGATGCCAAAAGAATATATCCCAAGAGTTCTCATCTCAGTGGGAAAAAAGCTATTTTTTTCCTATTTCTTTAATTCTGTGCCATATGTCAATTATAATTCAATAAAACTGGAAGAAGGAAAAAAATCACAATAATTAAAAAGATCTATTTAAAAAGTTAAAACATTGATATATTAAGGAAAAAACACCATTAGGAAACATAAACACTATCAATAAAATTTCACAAGCAAAAAGAAGACAATGGCAGGTACATGCTATGAAGGATGGCACATAGCAAAGAGGGAGCAAAATATTAACCAGGCAATGACATCAACTCCAATTTTGAGGCTCTGGATAACTAATACACGTTGTTTTGTTTTGTTTTGATTTAATGTGCCACTGCACACATTCACAAGTCCCTTAATCAAAGAAATTCAGCATTTCCAGGACACCATCAAAGAATGTAAAAAGGAAGACAAAGGCAAAAAAAGCTCTCTGGTTGACTAAAAACTAACCTTAAGCGCATTACTCATAGCAGAGCATCCTGGTGCTAAATGAGAAACTCATTTCGTATTATCTTAGAATTCTGACAAACATGCTTGATGGTGTCTCTAATTCAACATGGGAAATTATAATGGAGAATTAGGGCTAGAGAGACAGTAGTGAGAGGAACAATCAGCAAGTGAGGGAGGAGACAGGAAAGTACAAAACATGAAAAAAGAGTCCCAGCACTCTGAGATCCTTTCAAGTACAAAGGGACTATCAAACATTAGTAATCCACGAAGGTTTCAAGGCCAGAGATCCTTGCCATCAGGAGACTCCCCTCCCCCAAGTCATTAAGGGAAGATTAAACTGTACTGTTATTCTACAAAGGCTAAGAAGTGTACCATTAGATCAGATCAGTCACTCAGTCCTGTCCGACTCTTTGCGACCCCATGAACTGCAGCACACCAGGCCTCCCTGTCCATCAACAGCTCCCGGAGGTCACCCAGACTCACACCCATCAAGTCAGTGATGCCATCCAGCCATCTCATCCTCTGTCGTCCCCTTCTCCTCCTGCCCTCAATCCCTCCCAGCATCAGAGTCTTCTCCAATGAGTCAACTCTTCGCATGAGGCGGCCAAAATACTGGAGTTTCAGCTTTAGCATCATTCCCTCCAAAGAAATTCCAGGATTGATCTCCTTCAGAATGGACTGGTTGGATCTTCTTGCAGTCCAAGGGACTCTCAAGAGTCTTCTCCAACACCACAGTTCAAAAGCATCAATTCTTCGGCACTCAGCCTTCTTTACAGTCCAACTCTCACATCCATACATGACCACAGGAAAGACCATAGCCTTGACTAGGTGAACCTTTGTTGGTAAAGTAATGTCTCTGCTTTTGAATATGCTATCTGGGTTGGTCATAACTTTCCTTCCAAGGAGTAAGCGTCTTTTAATTTCATGGCTGCAGTCACCATCTGCAGTGATTTTGGAGCCCAGAAAAACAAAGTCTGACCACTGTTTCCCCATCTATTTCCCATGTAGTGATGGGACCAGATGCTATGATCTTCGTTTTCTGAATGTTGAGCTTTAAGCCAACCTTTTCACTCTCCACTTTCACTTTCATCAAGAGGCTTTTTAGCCCCTCTTCACTTTCTGCCATAAGAGTGGTGTCATCTGCATATCTGAGGTTATTGATATTTCTCCCAGCAATCTTGATTCCAACTTGTGTTTCTTCCAGTCCAGCATTTCTCATGATGTACTCTGCATATAAGTTAAATAAACATGGTGACAATATGCAGCCTTGACGTACTCCTTTTCCTATTTGGAACCAGTCTGTTGTTCCATGACCAGTTCTAACTGTTGCTTCCTGACCTACATACAGATTTCTTAAGAGGCAGGTCAGGTGGTCTGGTACTCCCATCTCTTTCAGAATTTTCCATAGTTTATTGTGATCTACACAGTCACTAACACCCAAAAAAGATGTCCTTTTCATTATAGGGGACTGGAATGCAAAAGTAGGAAGTCAAGAAACACCTGGAGTAACAGGCAAATTTGGCCTTGGAACACGGAATGAAGCAGGGCAAAGACTAACAGAGTTTTGCCAAGAAAATGCACTGGTCATAGCAAATACCCTCTTCCAACAACACAAGAGAAGACTCTATACATGGACATCACCAGATGGTCAACACCGAAATCAAATCGATTATATTCTTTGCAGCCAAAGATGGAGAAGCTCTCTACAATCAGCAAAAACAAGACCAGGAGCTGACTGTGGCTCAGACCATGAACTCCTTATTGCCAAATTCAGACTGAAATTGAAGAAAGTAGGGAAAACTACTAGACCATCAGGTATGACCTAAATCAGATCCCTTATGATTATACAGTGGAAGTGAGAAATAGATTTAAGGGACTAGATCTGATAGATAGAGTGCCTGATGAACTATGGAATGAGGTTCGTGACATTGTACAGGAGACAGGGATCAAGACCATCCCCATGGAAAAGAAATGCAAAAAAGCAAAATTGCTGTCTGGGGAGGCCTTACAAATAGCTGTGAAAAGAAGAGAAGCGAAAAGCAAAGGAGAAAAGGAAAGATATAAACATCTAAATGCAGAGTTCCAAAGAATAGCAAGAAGAGATAAGAAAGCCTTCTTCAGTGATCAATGCAAAGAAATAGAGGAAAACAACAGAATGGGAAAGACTAGGGATCTCTTCAAGAAAATCAGAGATACCAAAGGAACATTTCATGCAAAGATGGGCACGATAAAGGACAGAGATGGTGTGGACCTAACAGAAGCAGAAGATATTAAGAAGAGGTGGCAGGAATACACAGAAGAACTGTACAAAAAAGAGCTTCAAGACCCAGATAATCATGATGATGTGTGAAGTGTACCATAGGTTACCTCTTTAAGAGTTTTATAAAAAGCAGTTGTTCTGGGGACTTCTTCTGGCAGTCCAGTGGTTAAGACTGTGCTTCCACTGCAGGGGACTCTGTTTTGACCCCTGGTCGGGGAACTAAGACCCTGCGTGCCACGAGGTACAGAAAAAAAAATAAAAAAATAGGCAGTTGTTCTATTTTATACTTTACACGAAATGAACGATTCAATTATTTAGAAATTTCACTTATGAGAAACCAGGCTAGATAATGTTTTACTATGAGTAATCTGATGACAGTGAACTCTCTGAACTCGACTCGCAGAATAATGGTCATTGACCTAATTTACAGCAGGAAGAAATACACTGATTTTTCCCCCTATAGATCTGTTTTGATCTGATGTGTGCTACTCGCCCAGGCTCTACACCAATGACATAAGCATGCAGCTAGGACTATTGAACACAACAATCATAGAGAGCTTGTTTGAAATCTGTTCCACCATTCCCACCTTCCAACTAGGTCATAGAAAGAAAACAGCAAAACTAGGAATTGCTATAGACTAGACTTGGGATGGGTGTTACCCAAAAGCAAGTCAGAGCAACTCCCTTTGGACATGGCAACACCTTCAAAATCACTTTTAGTGAAGTTCTTTTAAATACTCTTTCTGAGCTTGGTCTCAAGATTTTTGGAAGATGACACAAAGAGAAAAATCAATAAATTCTAAATTTTGGTTTCAAAAACCTATTTTTTTCCATTATAGAATTCAATACTTTAATATCCTTTTTATAAAACTACTTCAGTTTAAGATGTTCAGAACTGTCAGTGATAATTCCCAGTAATATTAGAGTCAAATCATTTTTATTTAATTTCATATCCACCAACTAAATTCCAAAACTCTATTTCCTTTCAATTTGTTCTTTCGTTCAACAAATATTTACTGAACATTGACTCTGCTAGATACCAGCTTGGAAGCCAGGGGACTAGAGAGAGAACCCGTGTCCATGGCATTGTGTATATTTGCAGAATGAAACTGAATTAAATGCCATCCAGTTTCTTGGTTACTCTTTCAGACAGTTATAGACACTCTGCTGCTGCTGCTGCGTCGCTTCAGTCGTGTCCGACTCTGTGCGACCCCAGAGATGGCAGCCCAGCAGCCTCCCCGGCCCTGGGATTCTCCAGGCAAGAACACTGGAGTGGGTTGCCATTACCTTCTCCATTGTGTGAAAGTGAAAAATGAAAGTGAAGTTGCTCAGTCACGTCCGACTCGTAGCGACCCCATGAACTGCAGCCCACCAGGCTCCTCCATCCATGGGATTTTCTAGGCAAGAGTACTGGAGTGGCTTGCCATTGCTTTCTCCATATAGACACTCTAGGGGTGTCAAAATAAATAAAGTCTGGATTTATAATTTCATATGACAAATAAATTTGAACATGATACACATTTGAAGGATATACTCTTGAATTGAGAATGTTTTGAACTGTGGTGTTGGAAAACACTTGAGAGTCCCTTGGAATGCAAGATCAAACAAGTCAATCCTACCAGAAATCAGTCCTGAATATTCATTGGAAGGACTGATGCTGAAGCTGATGCTCCAACACTTTGGCCACCTGATGCAAAGAACCGACTCACTGGAAAAGACCTGGATGCTGGGAAAGGTTGAAGGCAGGAGGAGAAGGGGACAATAGAGAACCAGATGGTTGGAGGGCATTACCAACTCAATGGACATGAGTTTGAGCAAGCTCCAGGAGATGGTGAAGGACAGGGAGGCCTGGCGTGCTACAGTCCATGGAGTCGCAAAGAATTGGGCACAACTGAGCCACTGAAGAACAACTCTTCAATTATTCCACTACATTTTCCTACATATGAAATTATCCAATGCCCAAAGGTCTAAAATCTATTTTTATTCTCAACGCTTTTCCTTCACATGAGCACAATGAACACCAAGCTAAAATTTTAAGTTTCTCATCTTTCTCATCTCTTCAGGAAAGGAAAAAACACATAAAGTAGTGAGATTACCTCAAGATCCTTTTTCAGTACAAAAATTATGAAGAAAAGATTGCAACCTAAGACTATATTTACCTAAGCTGAAACTAACCAATTCTGATGTTCAAAGGCCCCTAAGGCATTTCCTCTTCTCTATAAAATGTGGTTTCTGGGTAAAGGCTCTGTGCCTCATGAATACGTTACTATATAAAGCATATGGACTACAAGTTTAGAAATACATAATTGAAGAATCACATTCGAATGCCATTGTGCCACTTTATCAATAGTGGTTTACTTCTCAGTCTAATTAAATATGCTAACATGAGTCTATTTTATCTCAGAGAAAAAAATGTGAGTGGAAAATGAATAAAAGGGACTTCCCTGGTGGTCCAGTGGTTAAGAATCTGCCTTGTAATGCAGGAGACACAGGTTCAACCCCTGGTCTGAGATCCCATATGCCTCAGAGCAACTAAGCCCATGCACCACAAGTCCTGAGCCCTCACCCTAGAGCCTGTGGCTCTCCAACAAGCCACCACAATGAGAAGCCCATGCGCCACAACAAAGACCTAACGCAGCCAAAAATAAATAAATTTCCTAAAAGAATAAAGAGATGGGAATACCAGACCATCTGATCTGCCTCTTAAGAAATCTGTATGCAGGTCAGGAAGCAACAGTTTGAACTGGTCATGGAACAACAGACTGGTTCCAAATAGGAAAAGGAGTACGTCAAGGCTGCATATTGTCACCATGTTTATTTAACTTATATGCAGAGTACATCATGAGAAATGCTGGACTGGAAGAAACACAAGTTGGAATCAAGATTGCTGGGAGAAATATCAATAACCTCAGATATGCAGATGACACCACTCTTATGGCAGAAAGTGAAGAGGGGCTAAAAAGCCTCTTGATGAAAGTGAAAGTGGAGAGTGAAAAGGTTGGCTTAAAGCTCAACATTCAGAAAACGAAGATCATGGCATCTGGTCCCATCACTACATGGGAAATAGATGGGGAAACAGGGAAACAGTGTCAGACTTTGTTTTTCTGGGCTCCAAAATCACTGCAGATGGTGACTGCAGCCATGAAATTAAAAGACGCTTACTCCTTGGAAGGAAAGTTATGACCAACCTAGATAGCATATTCAAAAGCAGAGACATTACTTTACCAACAAAGTTTCGCCTAGTCAAGGCTATGGTCTTTCCTGTGGTCATGTATGGATGTGAGAGCTGGACTGTGAAGAAGGCTGAGCGCAGAAGAATTGATGCTTTTGAACTGTGGTGTTGGAGAAGACTCTTGAGAGTCCCTTGGACTGCAAGAAGATCCAACCAGTCCATTCTGAAGGAGATCAACCCTGGGATTTCTTTGGAGGGAATGATGCTAAAGCTGAAACTCCAGTATTTTGGCCGCCTCATGCGAAGAGTTGACTCATTGGAGAAGACTCTGATGCTGGGAGGGATTGAGGGCAGGAGGAGAAGGGGACGACAGAGGATGAGATGGCTGGATGGCATCACTGACTTGATGGGTGTGAGTCTGGGTGACCTCCGGGAGCTGTTGATGGACAGGGAGGCCTGGCGTGCTGCGGTTCATGGGGTCGCAAAGAGTCGGACAGGACTGAGCGACTGATCTGATCTGATCTGAAAAGAATAAAATGAACTAGAGGGAGGAGGAGCTAAGATGGCGGACGAGTAGGACGGGGAGAATACTTTCTCCTCCACAAATCCATTAAAAGAACATTTGAACGTACTAAATTCTACAAAACGACTTTCGAATGCCGGCAGAGGACATCAGGCACTAGACAACATTGTCTTCAAAAGGAGAAAACGAGCCCTGCGGTAACTCCTTGCGGAGAAGCGCGCAGACACCAGCATTTGCTATTAGCAAGCGGCGGCTGGGCTAGGAGGAGGGCGCGGCCTGCATCGTTTTGAGAAAGGATTTGCCCTGGCTGTCTCAAGCGCTATCTGAGTGAAATAACCAGACTGTTGTTATCTACTATATCAAGGACCAGCCCTAACTTGGGACACCACCAGGACTGCGTGAGGAACAGGGGACTGCATTGAGATAGCCAGCTGCAGGCCATCCCACTCCGGTGACAGGCAGCCAGGGACGGAGGTGGGCAGTCAGCCCTAGAGAGACACTGTTTGCAGAACTCTAGGTAGGTTTTTCTGAGTCACGCTTCTTGGGGCTCTGGATGGTCACATCTGCCTGAGAAGGTGCGCCATGTACAGAAATGAGCAGCGGGGAGGCGTAAGTCGCAGCAGCTCGCGCTCATTCACACTGACCGGATGGAAGGGTATAGAAACGTAGAGTTTTGCCACGTGCCGTATTTGTTCATCTCTGCCCCTGTAAAGAGATAAAGCCGCAGAGAGAAAAGATATGTAAGGAAACAAGTAGAAGAGTGCCAAAGAGGAAGAGATAGATAAAGTATAATTTGAAAATGAAATAAAGGAAGAAAGAAATAAGGACTAGAAGAATAAAAAAGTAATATTAAGAAATGAGGAAATGTGAAGAGAGAAGTAGTTAGAATATCTAGAAATAAATGATAGAGAAGAAAAGAAAATAAAAGATAGAACCAGGAATAAAGAAGCAGAGAAGAAGAAGATAAAAAGAAAGAGAATAAGCCTAGACAAGTCCTAAAGGTACCGCAAGAATTAATAAATAAAAAGATTAATATAAAGAAAAAAAAGAGAAAGGAAAAACAACAAATAACTCACAAGGAATAGATAAGTAAGAACAAGAGAGGTAAAAATCAGAATTTGTCGGCCATAAATATGAAGGAGAAATAAAAGCAGTAAAAGATGCCATCAAATAAAGGATAGATTAAGGAGAAAAGTTATTGAAAAGAATCCAAAAAGAAATTAATTAGATCCAATGGAGGTAAGAAAAAAAAAGAAAATATAGTGGAAAACCACAAAATGAAAAATAAAAGCCTAAAAAATCAGTTCATCAGGAGAGTTAAAAAAAAAAAATTTGATTACTCACTTATTATGGGATGGTACCAGGGTAGTAGGGAGGAGAAGTGAAAAGTGATCTTCTAAATAATATATTGTGGTAAGATAGACCTACCAAAAAATCCAAGTGCTAAGTGAGGACACCAATGCTTAGTTTCTGAATTTCATTCAAAACCTCTAATATAGGATGAATAATATGATTTTTTTAAGTGTTTTTGTGATTAAAAACAGAAAGCCATTAGATAAGAAATTACATATACTCCTCCCCACCATCATTCCCCTTCTTTCTTCCCATTTCCCTCCCACCCTCATTGATCCTTTCCTTTGTCAAAAAAAAAAAAAAAAGAACTAGAGGATCAAATTTTAGATTTTCATCAAAATCTTGACATACTATGCCATTTTTAAATGAGACGGTAAGACAAAAATCACATGAATAGTTATTTGTATCATAGTTTATATCTATGTACCACTTTAACACAATTTTCAAGGTAACAGTATGATTTTCATACTACTTTACCTGAAAACACAATTAGATTTTTTATAGAATCTATACTCCCCCATATTTTACAGGGTAGTAAGCTCTAAAGAAACTTTAGCTCACAGCATCAACTGAACACATCATTCCTTCACATAGTTTTGAGGCCCTTAGCTGCTATCTGAGTAACTGAAGGAATGAACTGTTTAATAAATGTTTGCTAAAAGGAAACGAGTCAACTACATTTCCATCTCTTCTTCTGCTCAAGTCCTTAGTGATCCAGGATTGCTAACTGCTAACATATAAGTGGGATGGCAGGAAAGAATAAACATGAAGCATAAAGGAGTGACAAATATTACATTTCTTTCAAACAACAGCAACAAAAAACCATAGAAAAAGGATGCTGCTGCTGCTGTTAAGTCACTTCAGCCGTGTCCGACTCTGTGTGACCCCATAGATGGCAGCCCACCAGGCTCCCCCATCCCTGGGATTCTCCAGGCAAGAACACTGGAGTGGGTTGCCATTTCCTTCTCCAAGATAAAGGATGAGAATGACATATACCTTTCAGACAAGACAACCAAAATAACCTGCTGTGGTGGAATACAATCTCAGAATCCATTTAATGAAAGGTATTATCCTCCTTGGGAGTCTAAATCCAGGACTTGGGATCCCAATTTGAAAATGAAACAGAACAACACCATGGAAGGAAACTGTTTCCTCAAAACTGTAATGGGCTTACAGTAAGCCTTTTAGGATCTTATACTTAAGTCTCGGAGAAGGCAATGGCACCCCACTCCAGTACTCTTGCCTGGAAAATCCCATGGACAGAGGAGCCTGGTAGGCTGCAGTCCATGGGGTCGCTAAGAGTCAGACATGACTGAGCGACTTCACTTTCTCTTTTCACTTTCATGCATTGGAGAAGGAAATGGCAACCCACTCCAATGTTCTTGCCTGGAGAATCCCAGGGACGGTGGAGCCTGGTGGGCTGCCGTCTATGGGGTCACACAGAGTCGGACACGACTGAAGTGACTTAGCATAGCATAGCATACTTAAGTCTATTCATTTCGCGTGTAAACTTCAAGCATCCCAAACTTTATCCACCTCTAAATAAAGTGGAGAAAAGGGGGAAAAACACATTTAGCTGTGTAATTCAAATAAGGAACTTCTTTCTTCCCATGTCATGTAATTAGTGAAGCTATGAAGCAAAATTTAACAAAAAACCAGAGATTCATGGTTAGGTAACATTTTAGACCTTTATCAAATTGCCTTCCCTTGATAGCCAATGGCATCCTTCCATTGGTCCTTGACCATCTTTCCATGGTTAAGCAATGAAGTCAAAGTACTGTCTATAAGCATGACATCAACTGAAAAGTGAGAAATTCAAACTAGTTGGGTTAATCCTGCAATAAGCATGTCAGCATTATGTGTGTAGACACACTTCTCAACTAAATCTTAAAATTAAGGGAGTCCCTTAATCTCAAGAGGCCAGACGGCATAAAAGGGCATTTCTTTGGTTACTCTAAAACATTTAAATCTGGGAATTCCCTGGCAGTCCAGTGCTTAGGACTCTGTGCTCCCAATGCAAGGCACATGGATTTGATCCATGGTCAGGGAACTAAGACCCTGCATGCTGCCTGGTGCAGCCAAATAAAAAATAAACGAAAGTTACTTCAGGCAAAAAGACACCATAAAAGTTAAAATTATGCATTTTATTCACTCATTCCATCAGCTGAGAATTGCTCTATTGTACAAATACAGTATTGTACAAAAAAAAATCACAAAATGTTACAAAATAAAAAAGTACAAACTGCATTACTTAATAAATACCACTAAAAGTAGTTAAAGTGGAAATGAGATAGATTTTAGGTTGAAAACATTGTTTGACCCAGCAAACCATACAAGCTCTGTATAGACATTTGTACTGTACATAATGCAGGGCAATCTTATTTTGCCTTGTGAAAGAATTTAAAAAGGAATAGACTATTAAGACAGTATTCTCCTGCTATAAAATAATTGCCAGGGTTGATTGAAGGCATTTATGCCATTAATTTTCAAATCTCTCAGTTGAATCCAAGAAACTATATGAAGCAGGAGGCTTATCTTGTCACAAAGTTTTCTATCATGTTAAAAAATTCTTTTCAACAAAAAGACAAATATAAATAAGAACAACTGAGAGCACCAGACAATCTAAACATCAACGGGAGTACAGAATAATCACTCTGCCATCAGCAAATATCAGACTTCATTCAAGTAAGAGCTGGTACTATTCTTTAAAAAAAAAAAAAAAAATCTTCCCACAACCTCCCCTTAAGTATTTTCTCTTTAAAAGGTTGACCATTTCTAGAAAAATAGCGATTTTCCAAACAAATAATCTGTCATCAAAACGGAATGGGCCAATTATCTGGTAACATGAAAGCATCAATAGCCACTTGAAATAATTATCTAAGAACTCTAAAATTCAAATCCAACAACATAAAATACTAAATCACAAACTCTGCTCAAAATAATAAACTTCATATAAAGCACTTCTCTGGATTTATGCCAGAAAGCTGTTTGTCCAAATGGAACACATCCTAGATGAAGGTACACTGATTGTTAAAAATGTTGTGCAAAAATACGTTTTTATAGAAAACAGATTACCAGGAATGAACAAATTTACACTGAGAAATCAGCTTGCAAATTAAGTAGTGCCAAGTTTATACAGCAAATCATAAAGAGCAGTAGGATCACCCAAAGCTACTATGAAACATCATTTAGGTGCCCAGCAACCTTCAGCTCTGAGGAGAAAACATTCAAAAAAATGATTAAGGCATTACACCTACAGTAAATCTACTAGAAAGTTTAAAAGTGCAATTACCCTGATTAAAGTTCATTTAACTCTCCAAACACAAATTAGGTAAGCAATTTTCCCAGGGCGAGGGTCTCAGACACTTCAAGAGCATGCATTTTGCTCAATATACATTTTGGACAGGGATATGGCCATGGACTTGGCGAGTTCTTCATCGCGTTTTCTCTGCACTTGAGTCTGCCTGCACCAAGTGTCATACTCCGGGTTCGGATACGAGTGATCAAACACCGCGTCATAATGTCCGTTACTGAGCCAACTGAGCCAAATGCTAGGCCTTAGGGAATCCTCTGGGCCCAAATAGTGAATCATGGTAGACACCGTGGGGCTCTCCAGCCTCCCTCCAGTAGTCAGATGGATATTCACATTCAGCATCTGCCCCATGGCCAGCAGTTCAGGGTACCCGGCCCACGCCCCGTCCTGGGCAGCAGCGATGATAAACTCCCCCACGTCGCCCTCAATCAAAGGGCTAAAGTGGTCGAGGTGGTCGGCGATGTAGTGCACCGTCTGTTCCCGTAGCTCCCGGTGCAGACTCTGGTCCCCGTACACCGCCTTGCTGACCGCCCGGTAGAGGCAGTTGCCGTCTGGAATGATGTGAAATCGGTACTTGTTCCTCTGCCGCAGGTACTTGTCCTGCCTCTCCACCTCCGCCAGGTACAGGGCCAGCTTCTCGTCCCTAGGATCCGACCTGGACACGATCACCGCCTCGGTCGCGCCGCCCGGGGCCGCCCCCCCCCGGGGGGCCGGGGCCGCCTCGGCCTCAGGGTCGGGCCGCCCCGGCTCTTCGGCGCCGGGAGCGTCGCAGAGGTCGCCAGCTCTGTCCCAGCCGCGGAGGTTCCTCTCTGCCGGGCGCTCCTCGGCCCCCGGGCCAGGGCCGGGCTCCGGGCTCCCCGGGGGCGGCGCGGGGCCTCGGTGCTTGGCGGAGGCCAGGGCCTGGCGGTGCTCGCTCAGTCGGACGTTTCTGTCGGGCCCCTCGCGGGTCGCGTCCAGACCGGCAGGCTCCGGGCCGTCGGGCCTCAGGAGCTCCTCCAGAAGCCAGGCCGAGGAGCCCCGCCGCGGGGGGAAGGGAGCGCCTGCTGCCTGGGCCAGCAGGAGGCAGCGGCCGCGTGGGGCGGCGGGCGCCGCGGCGCCGGGCTCGGGGCCGCGCAGCAGGAGCCGGTCGGCGCCCAGGGCCCGCACGGTGATCTGCGCCGTGGACGTGTAGTGCGGCGGCAGCGGCGGCTTGCAGGACCCGCCGGGCGGCCCGGCGGCGGCGGCGGCTGAGGCGGGGGCGGCGGCCCCGGAAACCATCTGGAAGCAGGAGGAGAAGGCAGGCATCTTGGCGGCGGGAGCGGCGGCGGCTTCGCGGGGCTCCGCGGCCGCGGCCGGCTGACACTCACCGGTCTCGGGCTCCGGGGCGCCACCGGCGGGTCCCGGGGGCTGCAGAGAGACCTTGAACGAAGCAGCGGTGGCGGCGGCGGGCGGAGCGGCGGTTGCGGCCGTGGGACCCGGGGCCCCGGCTGGGTAGTGGGTGCAGACGCTGCTGTAGAGCTGCATGTCCCTGCCCGCCGCTCGGCCCCTTATAGGCGCGCCGAGCCCCGGTGAGGGGACACACCCTCCGGGCCCGGGGGGAGGGGGCCGGCCGAGCGCGGTGACCCAGTGCCCTGAGAATAGAAATGACCGAAGGGCCGCCGGCGCGTCAAGAGCTGCAAATAGTGCCCGGGTCCCCGCCAAATTCCTGCTGCGCCACAGCGCGCGGTGGGGGCGGGGAGGGGACGCGCGCTCGACCCCTGCCGGCGCTAGCGGCCCGCAGACCAGGGACGCGTGCGCCCGCCGCCACTGCTCCGGCCCGCGGCGGCCGCTGAGGACTCTCGGAGGTAGCCGCCCGCCCTGCGGGAGCGCGTCCCGCCAGCTAGCAGCACTGCAGGGCGCGCGGACGAGCCAGGAGGCGGGGCCACGGTTGTTTACCTCGGACTGCACTGCCGCGTCACGTGCCTTCATTGGAATGTGCGGCTCGTCGCGGCGTCCCATTCAACTGCCGGGGCTCGCCCCACCCCCTCCGGCTCGCCCCGCCCCGTTCGGTGACGTCATGGGCGTGGCCCGCAGCGCGAGCGACGGGCGCGCCGGCGGGAGAGCGCGGAGGCGCGGAGGCCTGTGCAGCCGTAGGCGCTGCACTACCTCTGTGTTAGTTTCTAGGCGCCGCGGTTTTCTGCGCTTCAGCAGTGGATCTTGGCGGGTTCGGGGCAGCTTGGGGAGGACAAAAATGCTGAAAGTGCGTTTCAAAAGAAGCTTCCGAGTTCTGCGTGGAGACAGCTGCCCTAAAACCTGCATGGCCTCTGCATGGTCGTTGCACCACTGCCATCTTTTTCACTCATCCCTGAGATTATATTGTTAACGTAGTAGTGTGACGCCTCCCTTTCTCCCCAGCACCTTGCCTCCGTGCTAAACCGAAACCAGCTTTTCTGCAGTCCTAACCCGTGTTGATAAGCAAATACAAGTCTTGGATGAAATACCAAATATCTAGCCGGGCCTCTTGAAAATAGGTGCAGCTGTTCACCGTAGGTCAGCGGTAGAGGGTCGTGATGCATTGCAAGAATGTTGAAATTGAATGGAATGTTGAACATCAGATCAGATCAGTCGCTCAGTCGCGTCCGACTCTTTGCGACCCCATGAATCGCAGCACGCCAGGCCTCCTTGCCCATCACCAACTCCCGGAGTTCACTCAAACTCACGTCCATCGAGTCAATGATGCCATCCAGCCATCTCATCCTCTGTCGTCCCCTTCTCCTCTTGCCCCCAATCCCTCCCAGCATCAGAGTCTTTTCCAATGAGTCAACTGTTCACATGAGATGGCCAAAGTACTGGAGTTTCAGCTTTAGCATCATTCCTTCCAAAGAAATCCCAGGGCTGATCATCTTCAGAATGGACTGGTTGGATCTCCTTGCAGTCCAAGGGACTCTCAAGAGTCTTCTCCAACACCACAGTTCAAAAGCATCAATTCTTCAGCGCTCAGCCTTCTTCACAGTCCAGCTCTCACATCCATACATGACCACAGGAAAGACCATAGCCTTGACTAGGCGAACCTTTGTTGGTAAAGTAATGTCTCTGCTTTTGAATATGCTATCTAGGTTGGTCATAACTTTCCTTCCAAGGAGTAAGCGTCTTTTAATTTCATGGCTGCAGTCACCATCTGTAGTGATTTTGGAGCCCAGAAAAATAAAGTCAGCTACTGTTTCCACTGTTTCCCCAACCATTTCCCATGAAGTGATGGGACCGGATGCCATGATCTTCGTTTTCTGAATGTTGAGCTTTAAGCCAACTTTTTCACTCTCCACTTTCACTTTCATCAAGAGGCTTTTTAGTTGAACATAGTTCTACCCTATTGTGTTAGATGTCCCTGTTTGTAAAGGAAAGCTATAATACTCATGATCAACTTGCAAACTGACTGTATAGCAGTGGGCAGCTCTTGCTATATCCTCATCTTTGATCACATGCTAAACTGACAGACCGTAAATGTTCAGAGTGAACCTAAGAAGCTGTCTCACTGTTTTAGTGATGAGGAAATAGCTTATGTTATGGTATAAGCCTCCCCACTCCACATACTCTTTTGTGAATCGTAGGTTCCATGAATGAAAAGACTTACTTAGTCTTGATGGCTATTATAGTTACAAACCCAGCACAGAGCCTGGCACATCAGTTCAGTTCAGTCGCTCAGTCGTGTCCAGCTCTTTGTGATCCCATGAATCGCAGCACGCCAGGCCTCTCTGTCCATCACGAACTTCTGGCACATAGATGGAGCTAATTAATATTTATTGAATGAGTTAATTAATGGAAGAGGAGTTCCCAAAACAGTAGAAAAGGCAGAATTACAATCCTGGTCTCCTGACCTCCAGCCAGAGCTTCAATTTGCCGTCGTGGGTGTGACTGACAGGATCCCAGCTGCCTTTGCCCAGGTCACTTGAACCTGTTAGGTAGGTCAACTGGAAGGAAAAACAACCACATAAAAGTCTAACCGCCTTTTCAGCTTCTGGTGACACCCCATTGGAAGCTTGTAGACCCCACTGGCTAACTATAAAAAGGAAGTTACTTAAGTTTCATCGCTGATTTGGGGATTATTTGTTATTCTACCTTTAGCCTTTGAGTAGCTGGCATTCTGAAACAGAATACAAAACAATTAACAATAAAATAATCCCCCAAATCATATTTACTGAGGATATCCAGTGTGCCTAGCAGAGCTAGCAAACAGGAGCGTGGAGGGAGATAAGGAAGCTTTTATTTATTTATTTATTTATTTTTTAATGTAAATCCTAAAGCAAGAACATGTTTTGAACAGACTGGAGTAAATACAGGGGGAGAAAATAAAGCTAGGTACTCAGAGGACAGGCTAGGTCCGATGTACCAAATTAGGAATGTCAAAAAATAAAATTCAATTGAGTAAATTTGATGATCTGATTGATTTTATTAAGTGATTCAGACTTATTCCATCAAGCAGTGTCCATCCAGCAGCTAGAGGCATACACGTCCACCTGTTGCAGAAAGTGAAAAGTTGTTATTGTTGTTTTTAATAGGAAGAAGGGTGGAGTAAGGGAGTTTTTAGGAAAAAAAGGATAATGAATTATTTTTAGGGGGTCGGGGGGTCCTGTCATGGTTTTATCACACAGACTCCTGCTTCTTCCTCCGGGAATGGAGATGACCTATATGACAGGTGACCTCAATGATACTAATCAGATCATTCCAAACCAGTTGATTATGATTACGTTTTTTAAAAATGTTCATAGCTACTTCCTTTATTTATAAAATTTATTTATTTTATACTGTAGTATGGCTGATTTACAATGTGTTAATTTCAGGTGTAGAGTGAAGTGACTCAGTTATATATGAACTGAATTTTTTTCAGATTGTTTCCCCATATATGATTAAAATTACATTTCAGCAGAACATTGAAACTGCAATTAAGTCTTGGTTTGTTGTAGTGGGGTCCATTTGGGGCCTTTTTTTTTTAACAGGAGCAAATTATCAACAGAGATGTGAAGATTCAAACCATCAGTGTATGTGAAGCATCTTTTTTTGTTTTTTGTTTTTTAGTTTGTGTGGAGATGATAGACAATATAATGAAGTACTTACTAGGTGGATGTAAGCACCAGTGTAGACTAACTTGGCTGTGCAGGCATGCGTTCAAAGTTGCTTCAGTAGTGTTCGACTCTTTGTGACCCTATGGACTGTAGCCCACCAGGATCCCCTGTCCATGGGATTCTCCAGGCAAGAATAGTAGAGTGGGTTGCCATCTTCTCCTCTGGGATCTTCCCAACTTGACAATTGAACCCACATCTGCCTGCATCTCCTGCATTGCAGGTGGATTCTTTACCCATGGAGCCACATGGGAAGCCCATGGTAGACTATACCACACTGCATATTCTTACAGTGAATATATGTCCACTCTGTGTCTGGGTCTGGAAAATCTTGCTGGAAGAGATGGTACTTAAGGAAACTCAAAGCAGGATGATTGCCAGCCTTGGAATGGGATTGTTTCTGCCCCTGGAGTATAAGAAAAGACAAGACCTTCCCTGTGACAGCAAAGAGATTAGGGTAGGAAAGTGTGTGTGTTTGGGGGGTGGGCAAATTCAGTTCCTTGATGTGCCATCTGAAAAGAATTCCTAATGATTGTCTTCTGGAAAAATCATCTGTC
This sequence comes from Tragelaphus eurycerus, assembly GCA_935064755.1. NCBI lineage: Eukaryota > Metazoa > Chordata > Mammalia > Artiodactyla > Bovidae > Tragelaphus > Tragelaphus eurycerus. The sequence continues at coordinate 866,231 of CAKXYN010000145.1, forward strand.
GAGCATATTTTGGTGCTGTGCAGAAGACTGGCTGAAGTATAAACCAAAATTGCATAGTTATTGAACAGGCTAGAAAAGCAGGAAATTTAAGCAACTGTCCTTCAAAAGTTAGCAACAAGACAATCAATAGGTTAAAACAAAACCAAAAGGACAAGGCATTTAATCAATGAATATTTATTGAGCACCAGCTCTGCTCCCAGCATGGTGCCAATTACAGGGATTTCAGACACAGATTCTGTCCCGAGGCGCAGGCCACAGAAACCTAACCCCCAAAGGCATCTTTCACAAATAGGACCCAATCTCAGCAAGTTTTTTGAAAATATATATCCCTTGTACCGCCATCTTGTAGCTGATTCCTTTAAAGACAAAAAATTCCCAACCTTTTCCCTTCCCACCAAATTAAAACTTTTAAACATGCAAACATTCATCCATTTATTCACTTATTAAATTATTTCTTTACAAACCTAATATGAAAAATGCACTTCAAAAAGAATAAAGTTGGAGGACTCATTCTTCCCAATTCCAAAACTTACCACAATGCTACAGTCATCAAAACCATGTGGTACAGGCATAAAGATAAACATACAGATGGGTGAACTAGAACTGATAGTGCAGAAATAAGGTCAGATGTGTGCATGTGCACGTAAAGTCGCTCCAGTCATGTCCAACTCTTTGTGACCCTATGGGCTTTAGCTTGCCAGGTTCCTCTGTCCATTTGATTCTCTAGGCAAGATTACTGGAGTGGGTTGCCATTTCCTCCTCCAAAGGATCTACCCAACCTAGGGACTGAACCCACGTTTTTTATGTCTCCTTCATTGGCAGGCTGGGGTTTTTTTGTTGTTGTTGTTGTTGTTTTACTAATAGTGCCACCTGCTGCTGCTACTGCTGCTAAGTCACTTCAGTCGTGTCCGACTCTGAGTGACCCCATAGACAGCAGCCCACCAGGCTCCCCCATCCCTGGGATTCTCCAGGCAAGAACACTGGAGTGGGTTGCCATTTCCTTCTCCAATGAAAGTGAAAAGTGAAAGTGAAGTCACTCAGTCGTGTCTGAGTCTTAGCGACCCCATGGACTGCAGCCCACCAGGCTCCTCCGTCCATGGGATTCCAGGCAATAGTACTGGAGTGGATTGCCGTTTCCTTCACCAGCAGATCTTCCCAACCCAGGGATCGAACCTGGGTCTCCCGCATTGTAGACAGACGCTTTACCGTCTGAGACACCAGGGAAGTCTTTATATCTGATAAGGGACTTTGAAATACATAAAGAATGTATTTAAAAGTCTTATATAATTCAACAGTAGAAAAACAACCCAACTTTTAAATGGACACAGAATTTGTATAGATATTTCTTTAAGGAAGATACACAAGCAGCCTGTAATGTATGAAAATATACTCAATATCATTAGTATATTTAGTATCAAGTATTAGTATTTAGTATCAATATTAGTATATTTATCAAGAAAATGCAAATCAAAACCCATAGTGAAGTCTACCAAATACCCACTAAGACAGCTGTAATAATAAAAAAAAAAAGACAGACAATAGCAAGCACTGGTGAAAAATGTGGAGAAATTAGAATCCTATCCATTGCTTGTAGAACTTTTTTTCTTTTTGGTGACACCACATGTGGGATCTTAATTCCCTGATCAGGTTATTAGATGCGTGCCCTCTGCATTAGAGGCAGGGAGTCTTAACCACTGGATCGTCGGGCAAGTCCCGCTTGTAGAATTTTAAACTATAACTTTGAAAACATTTTGAAAAGCAACCTGGCAATCCTCAGAAGGTTACACATAGAGTTACCATATGATCTGATAATTACACTGTTGGGTATATAACCACGGGAAATAAAAAATGTTATATTCACACAAAAACATATATGTCAATGTTCATAGTAACATCATTCATAATGGCCAAAAAGTGGAAACAACCCAGTTTCCATCAACTAATGAATAGGTGTATCCACACAATGAAATACTATACAGCCATAAAAATAATGAAGTACTGATCCATGCTGCAACATGGGTGAACCTTGAAAATATTATCATAAATGAAAGAAACCAGGCACGAAAGGCCACATACTGTGTAATTCCTTTTGTATGAAATACAGAAGAACTATACAAAAAAGATCTTAATGACCTGGATAACCATGATGGCCTGATCCCTCACTTAGAGTCAGACATCCTGGAATGTGAAGTCAAGAGGGCCTTAGGAAGCATCACTATGAACAAAGCTAGTGGAGATGATGGAATTCCAGCTGAGCTAATCCTAAAAGATGATGCTTTGAAAGTGCTGCACTGAATATTCCAACAAATTTGGAAAACTCAGCAGTGGCCACAAGACTGGAAAAGGTCAGTTTTCATTCCAATCCCAAAGAAAGGCAGTGCCAAAGAATGTTCAAACTACTGCACAATTGCACTCATCTCACAAGCTAGTAAAGTATTGCGTGAAATTCTCCAAGCTAGACTTCAACAGTACATGATCTGAAAACTTTCAGATGTTCAAGCTGGATTTAGAAAAGGCAGAGGAATCAGAGGTCAAATTGCCAACATCTGTTGGATCATAGAAAAAGCAAGAAAATCCCAGAAAAACATCTACTTCTGCTTCATTGACTGCACTAAAGCCTTTGACTGTGTGGATCACAACTGTGGAAAATTCTTAGATGGGAATTCCAGACCACTTTACCTGCCTCCTGAGGAACCTGTATGCAGGTCAGGAAGGAACAGTTAGAACCAGACATGGAACAACGGACTGGTTAAAATTGGGAGAGGAGTACATCCAGGCTGTAATTTGTTACCCTGATTATTTAACTTACATGCAGAATACATAATGCTAAATGCCAGTCTGGATGAAGCACGAACTTGAATCAAGATTTCTGGGAGAAATACCAATAACCTCAGATATGCATACGACACCACCCTTATGGCAGAAAGCAAAGAGGAACTAAAGAGCCTCTTGATGAAAGTGAAAGAGGAGAGTGAAAAAACTAGTGTAAAACTCAACATTCAAAAAACAAAGATCATGGCATCCAGTCCAATCACTTCATGGAAAATGTGAAGTGAAGTGAATTGTTATTCACTCAGTCGTGCCTGACTCTTTCCTACCCCATGGACTGCAGCCCACCAGGCTCCTCTGTCCATGGCATTTTGCAGGCAGGAATGCTGGAGTGGGTAGCCATTTCCTTCTCCAGGAGATCTTCCCAACCCAGGGATCAAACCCAGATTTCACGGCAAATAGATGGGGAAACAATGGAAACAGTGACAGACCTTCTTTTCCTGGGCTCTAAAATCACTGCAGATGGTGACTGCAGCCATGAAATTAAAAGGTGTTTGCTCCTTGGAAGAAAAGCTATGACCAACCTAGACAGCATATTAAAAGGCAGAGACATTACTTTGCCAACAAAGGTCCATCTAATCAAAGCTATGGTTTTTCCAGTAGTCATGTAAGGATGTGAGAGTTGGACCATAAAGAAGACTGAGCACTGAAGAATTAATGCTTTTGACCTGTGGTGTTGGAGAAGTCTCTTGAGAGTCCCTTGGACTGAAAGGAGATCAAACCAGTCAATCCTAAATATTCATTTAAAGGATTGATGCTGAAGCTGAAGCTCCAATACTTTGGCCACCTGATGCAAAGAGCTTACTCATTAGAAAAGACCCTAATGCTGGGAAAGATTGAAGGTAGGAGCAGAAGGGGACGACTGAGAATAAGATGGTAGGATGGCATTACCGCCCGGATGTCATGAGTTTGAGCAAGCTCCGGGAGTTGGTGAAGGACAGGGAAGCCTGGTGTGCTGCTGTTCATGGGGTCACAAAGAGTTGGATGCGACTGAGCAACTGAACAACAACAACAACAATGAAATGTCCAAAATTGGTAAATCTATAGAGACAGAAAATAGATTAGTGGTTGCCAGAGACTAGGGAGAAGGGGTAACAGGGAATCACTACCAGTAGGAACAGATTTTTTTTTGGACTAATGAAAATGTTTAAAATTATATTATGGTGGTGATTGCACAACTCTGTGCACTAGAAACCACTAAACATTTTTAAAGGATCAATTTTAGGGCATGTAAATTACATCTAAATGAAGCTGTTTAAAAAATTTAAAAAAAAATCCTACTATGAGCTAGGTACTGTGCTAAGTGCTTGATATAAAAAGATTTTATAAATGTCTCAGCAGCAACAACACTTACTTTGTTACATTATTTCATAAATCATGGACATTTTATGTATCCTAATGATTTTTCTGGCAAATGCACAGTCCAGTCCAGTTCCAGTTCAGTCTCTCAGTCGTGTCCGACTCTGCAACCCTATAAATCACAGCACGCCAGGCCTCCCTGTCCATCACCAACTCCCAGAGTTCACTCAGACTCATGTCCATCGAGTCGGTGATGCCATCCAGCCATCTCATCCTCTGTCGTCCCCTTCTCCTCCTGCCCCCAATCCTTCCCAGCATCAGGGTCTTTTCCAATGAGTCAACTCTTCCCATGAGGTGGCCAAAGTATTGGAGTTTCAGCTTTAGCATCAGTCCTTCCAATGAACACTCAGGACTGATCTCCTTTAGAATTTACTAGTTGGATCTCCTTACAGTCCAAGGGACTCTCAAGAGTCTTCTCCCAACACCACAGTTCAAAAGCATCAATTCTTTGGTGCTCAGCTTTCTTCACAGTCCAACATTCACATCCATACATGACCATAGGAAAAATCATAGCCTGGACTAGATGGACTTTTATTGGCAAAATAATATCTCTGCTTTTCAATATAGCACTTAACAATAATTGTTATATGATGTTAGGAGTTAAAACTTACTGAAACCAAATCATTTATGACCAAGTGAAAGGGATATTTGACAAGCTGGGCTAGTGAAACGCTACTTGAATTTATAATTTGATTTTTAAGCTTTTATGTCATCATCATTATATAAAAAATAATTTTACATTCTGTTTATTAAATACTTAATGAATATTAATATTGCATAAAACATATAGGAATATGCCCCAGTTTGACCATATATATATATGCTGAGTCACTTCAGTTGTGTCCGACTCTCTATGACCCTACGGAATGTAGTCTGCCAGGCTCCTCTGTCCGTGGGATTCTCCGGGCAATAATACTGGAGTGGGTTGCCATGCCCTCTTCCAGGGGATCTTTCTGACCAAGGGATCGAGGCCATATCACTTATGTCTCCTGCATTGGCATGCATGTTCTTTACCACTAGCGCTATCTGAGAAGCCCTTAACCATATATAGGACCAGTCAAACATAAAATATATATTATGTTGTGGAAAAGATTCTGAAAACTGCCTGAGATACAGCAGGCTCTCACTAAATATTTTCTGAATATTGTCAAGTAAAAATGGAATATAAGCAGTAAAAGGCAAGCATCTTGGGAAGTATTACGTGGGCTGATATATATTCATGCTACTTAAAGTTAGCAAATAAATAAAGGACACAACTTCATGCAAACACCACAATATTTTCTTTCTTTAGCGCATTTCCCACTTTTGACATGTCACAGTCTGGAAGTGAAATTTCCAGGCAAAAGTGAAAGTTCATCTCAATTATTGAAACTTTATGGCTCTTCTGAAATATTTATTAGTCGCTGAAAATCCTATTATCTAAAAATAATATAACTCCAGGAAATATAAATTGATATATGATAATTAGATCAGGTAATCAGAGGCTTTTGCTTTTTAAAGGAGAAAAATTTAGGACTAAGAATGGAGCGAAAACTGGCAAGTATCATTGACCCCTAAATTTAGGCTTGGAAAAAGTGCAGGTCATTTTGATAAATAGCCCACAGTTTGCTTGGTGATTAGAATATGGTTCAACTCTCCACCCGTGCAGTGGCATTTTTCGTCTTGTGAATTCAGGGGACTATTGAGAGAAGGGAAAGAAAGAGCTGTCATTCTTATGGAAGTTCAGATTATGTCATTTGGTCAGAATAATCAGTTTGTATACACAGTTTTGAATCATTCCAGCATGAAGGGGAGAAGCCCAAAACCCAAGGTCTCCCTGAATTCCCTTCATCAGATTTGGCATTATGATAGGGAATGGTTGGTTAGACCCAAAGCAGTTTGTCCCGTGTTCTGTTGCCTGCTTCTGGTTGCCTTAACCAGTATAATGATCAGATCTACTAATAATAACTAAGCCTGCTAGTTGCAGAAAGAGAAATAAAGCCTGTGACTCATGATATGGTTTGAGTGTTTGTGTTCCTCCAGAATTCACACGTGAAAATCCCTGCAAAGACAATGGTATCAGAAAGTGGGGACTTGGAAAAGGCTTAAATCACATGGGTAGAGCCCCTAGGAATGGCATAAGTGTTTATAAAAGAAGCTCCAGAATTCCCTAACCCCTCTGGCCTTGTGAGGACAAAACAAGATACCTGGCACCCAGAAAAGGGCCCCCAGGCGTCCAGCCTCCAGAACCACGAAAAATCAATTTCTGTTGTTTATAAGCTACCCAGTCTGTGGTATTTTTTTAGAGCAGCCCCAACGGATTAAGACAGCCCCTGCTTATAAACAGCTTAACATAAAGTAAGGAAAACAAGACACCACACACACACCAACGTGAAATAACAATGCAGTGTATGCAGTAATCTGTTGCCAAGGGTGGTTCTATTTCAACTCAGTAGGCTGGATGTATGCCAACATTTTCAATATCCAGTCTTCAGTGTTTACTTAGTAGTTAAATAGCTGTAAGCAAATGAACACGATAGTGTGGCTTACCACTCTGGAGACAAATGGGGAGAAGGGAGGTACCTTTAACACTGCTCTCCCTCTATATGGGTACAAGGCCGGGCTGAGCGACGCACCCTTAATGACTAAGAGGTCAGTTATAAAAGTGCCCAGCCGTTATGTAACTATTTTGCCAAGACTTAAGAAAAGGAAAATATGGAGAGTAGAAATGAAGTTACTTCAAACTCAAGTTTTATTGTGCTTTAACTTACTATATTCAGAAAACTAAGATCATGGCATCCGGTCCCATCATTTCATGGCAAATAGATGCAGAAACAGTGGCTGACTTTATTTTTTTAGGCTCCAAAATCACAGCAGATGCTGATTGCAGCCATGATATTAAAAGACGCTTACTCCTTGGAAGGAAAGTTATGACCAACCTAGATAGCATATTCAAAAGTAGAGACATTACTTTGCCAACAAAGGTCCATTAGTCAAAGCTATCGTTTTTCCAGTAGTCATGTATGGGTGTGAGTTGGACTATAAAGAAAGCTGAGCACCTAAGAATTGATGCTTTTGAACTGTGGTGTTGGAGAAGACTCTTGAGAGTCCCTTGGACTGCAAGGAGATCCAACCAGTCCATCCTAAAGGAAATCAGTCCTGAATATTCATTGGAAGGACTAATGTTGAAGCTGAAACTTTCATACTTTGGCCACCTGATGGGAAGAACTGACTCATTTGAAAAGACTCTGATGCTGGGAAAGATCGAGAGCAGGAGGAGAAGGGGACAACAGAGGATGAGATGGTTGGAGAGCATCACCGACTCAATAGACATGAGTTTGGGTAGGCTCTGGGAGTTGGTGATGGACAGGGAGGCCTTGCATGCGGCAGTTCATGGGGTCGCAGAGTTGGACACAATTTGAGTGACTGAACTGACTGACTGAACTTATTACATTCTTTTTTTAATGTTCTTTCCCATTATGGTTTATCACAGGGTATTGAGTACAGTTCCCTGTGCTGTACAGTAGGACCTTGTTTTTTATCCATCCCATGTATCATAGTTTACATCTGGTAATCCCAAATTCCCTGTCCTTTTTCCCTCTACCCTCCTCCTTGGCAATCTGTTCTCTATATCTGAGTCTGTTTCTGTTTAATAGGTTCATTTGTGCCATATTTTAGATTCCACATATAAGTGATATCATATGGTATTTGTCTTTCTCTTTCTCACTTACTTCACTTAGTATGGTAATCTCTATTTGCATCTATGTCAGTGCAAAGTGCATTATTTCATTCTTTTTATGGTTGAGTAGTATTCCATTGTATATGTATGTTGAAAAAAATAAAGTGATACAAATGTATAAAATTTAAAGTGCAATTTCCTGCAGCATCACAGAGAGCATCTTTGCACTCATATTTGCACTTTTATGTGAGGGACAATTTCTTATACATATTTTAGAAGGTAATTCATGAGAAGGTTTACCAACCTGAGGAGGTTTTGAATGTCATTGAATCTGATTTGTTTTGGAAATTATTGTATTAACAAAGTACACTTTGTGACTCCAATTTCCTGTGAGACACAGGAATAGCACTTACTGCATTTCTAAAGGCTGTCTCTATACCATATGTACACTTTCAGTGTAATTAGTGGTGCTAATAAGTAGACATTTTTGATTGAATGAATGGTTGAATGAATAGAAACAAAATGAAAGAATTCATAGTTGACCTCAGCATTTGTACATTTGAGCTTCTTACTTAATTTTCCAGGAACATTTTTCTGTTTAAGAATTTCAGTCATCCAAGTTAGAAAAATGACTGCTGTGAAGCCAATAAATTTTTTTCAATATAAATACAGTTTTATGGGATTTTTATTTTGAAAATAATACATGCCCATTATAGAAAATTAGAATCTTTAAACAAACAAAAGAGAAAACATTTTTTAAAAATCTATCCACTGAAGAGACAACTTGTTACCCAATTATATCTGCGGTTCTCAACTGGAGTGACTTGACAAGGTCTGCAGATATTTTTGGTTGTCACAACTAGAAAGGCCAGTGTGTGTGCCTTGGGGGAGGGATGTGTTGTGGTGGTGCTGCTACTTACATCTAGTGGGTAGATGCCAAGAATGCATCTGAATATTCTATGATACAGCACAGCCCCTGTAACAAATACTTATCTGGCTCCAAATGCCCATAGTACAAAGATTGACAAATCGTGATACACAGTACACACACACACACACACACACACAATTTTCAACAAAAATGGGATCATACCATAGACACCATGCTCTATCTATGGCATGATGACTAGGGAAAAAAGGTATACTATTTTTTTTACTTGATATGTCAGAATATCTTTCATATTAAAAATATACTTCTACATTTTTCTCTAATAGCATTCTGATGTCAGCTATCCTTGTGTCTTTTAAAAATCTTATAGCAGTCTCAGATAAAGGCTCTCTCTAAGTGCCAAATAGTATTTGCAACAGGTGGATTTGCTTTCTGTTAGCTGCTTAGTAACACCCTGGAATATGAAGACAACACAAACAACTAAAGCATATGAACTTTAAGGTGATTATTGCTTCTTCTGACTCTAGAATTTCAGTGAAAACTTTAATATTTAATCTTCACTGTCTCAAAGTGTGTCTGTTTTAGTTACCTTGTTGATACAGCCAGTTCATCTAGTCAGATCAGATCAGATCGGTCGTTCAGTCGTGTCCGACTCTCTGCGACCCCATGAACCGCAGCACGCCAGGCCTCCCTGTCCATCACCAGCTCCCGGAGGTCACTCAGACTCGCATCCATTGAGTCAGTGATGCCATCCAGCCATCTCATCCTCTGTCGTCCCCTTCTCCTCCTGCCCTCAATCCCTCCCAGCATCAGAGTCTTCTCCAATGAGTCAACTCTTCGCATGAGGTGGCCAAAATACTGAGTTTCAGCCTTAGCATCATTCCTTCCAAAGAAATTCCAGGATTGATCTCCTTCAGAATGGACTGGTTGGATCTTCTTGCAGTCCAAGGGACTCTCAAGAGTCTTCTCCAACACCACAGTTCAAAAGCATCAATTCTTCGGCATTCAGCCTTCCTCACAGTCCAGCTCTCATATCCATACATGACCACAGGAAAGACCATAGCCTTGACTAGGCGAACCTTTGTTGGTAAAGTAATGTCTCTGCTTTTGAATATGCTATCTAGGTTGGTCATAACTTTCCTTCCAAGGAGCAAGCGTCTTTTAATTTCATGGCTGCAGTCACCATCTGCAGTGATTTTGGAGCCCAGAAAAACAAAGTCTGACACTGTTTCCACTGTTTCCCCATCTATTTCCCATGCAGTGATGGGACCAGATGCCATGATCTTTGTTTTCTGAATGTTGAGCTTTAAGCCAACCTTTTCACTCTCCACTTTCACTTTCATCAAGAGGCTTTTTAGCCCCTCTTCACTTTCTGCCATAAGAGTGGTGTCATCTGCATATCTGAGGTTACTGATATTTCTCTCGGCAATCTTGATTCCAACTTGTGTTTCTTCCAGCCCAGCATTTCTCATGATGTACTCTGCATATAAGTTAAATAAACATGGTGACAATATGCAGCCTTGACGTACTCCTTTTCCTATTTGGAACCAGTCTGTTGTTCCATGACCAGTTCTAACTGTTGCTTCCTGACCTGCATACAGATTTCTTAAGAGGCAGATCAGGTGGTCTGGTATTCCCATCTCTTTCTTTAAGAATTTTCCATCACACAAGGACCACACCCTTTCTAACTCAATGAAATTAAGCCATGCCCGAGGGGCAACCTGGGATGGGTGGGTCATGGTGGAGAGATATGATAGGGTGTGGTCCGCTGGAGAAGGGAATGGCAAACCACTTCAGTATTTCCTTGAGAACCCCATGAACAGTATGAAAAGACAAAATATAGGATACTGAAAGAGAAACTCCCCAGGTCAGTAAGGGCCTAATATGCTACTGGAGATCAGTGGAGAAATAACTCCAGAAAGAATGAAAGGATGGAGCCAAAACAAAAAGAATACCCAGCTGTGGATATGTCTGGTGATAGAAGCAAAGTCCGATGCTGTAAAGAGCAATATTGCATAGGAACCTGGAATGTCAGGTCCATGAATCAAGGCAAATTGGAAGTGGTAAAAAGAGATGGCAAGAGTGAATGTCGACATTCTAGGAATTAGCGAACTAAAATGGACTGGAATGGGTAATTTACTCGGATGACCATTATATCTACTACTGTGGGCAGGAATCCCTCAGAAGAAATGGAGTGGCCATCATGGTCAACAAAAGAGTAAATGCAGTACTTGGATGCAATCTCAAAAATGACAGAATGATCTCTGTTCGTATCCAAGGCAAACCATTCAATGTCACAGTAATCCAAGTCTATGCCCCAACCAGTAACACCGAAGAAGCTGAAGTTGAAAGGCTCTATGAAGACCTACAAGACCTTTTAGAACTAACACCCAAAAAAGATGTCCTTTTCATTATAGGGGACTGGAATGCAAAAGTAGGAAGTCAAGAAACACCTGGAGTAACAGGCAAATTTGGCCTTGGAATACGGAATGAAGCAGGGCAAAGACTAATAGAGTTTTGCCAAGAAAATGCACTGGTCATAGCAAATACCCTCTTCCAACAACACAAGAGAAGACTCTATACATGGACATCACCAGATGGTCAACACCGAAATCAGATCGATCATATTCTTTGCAGCCAAAGATGGAGAAGCTCTATCAGATCAGATCAGATCAGATCAGTCGCTCAGTCGTGTCCGACTCTTTGCGACCCCATGAATCGCAGCACGCCAGGCCTCCCTGTCCATCACCAGCTCCCGGAGGTCACTCAGACTCGCATCCATCGAGTCAGTGATGCCATCCAGCCATCTCATCCTCTGTCGTCCCCCTTCTCCTCCTGCCCTCAATCCCTCCCAGCATCAGAGTCTTCTCCAATGAGTCAACTCTTCGCATGAGGTGGCCAAAGTACTGGAGTTTCAACTTTAGCATCATTCCTTCTAAAGAAATTCCAGGATTGATCTCCTTCAGAATGGACTGGTTGGATCTTCTTGCAGTCCAAGGGACTCTCAAGAGTCTTCTCCAACACCACAGTTCAAAAGCATCAATTCTTCGGCGCTCAGCCTTCTTCACAGTCCAGCTCTCACATCTATACATGACCACAGGAAAGACCATAGCCTTGACTAGGCGAACCTTTGTTGGTAAAGTAATGTCTCTGCTTTTGAATATGCTATCTAGGTTGGTCATAACTTTCCTTCCAAGGAGCAAGCGTCTTTTAATTTCATGGCTGCAGTCACCATCTGCAGTGATTTTGGAGCCCAGAAAAACAAAGTCTGACACTGTGTCCACTGTTTCCCCATCTATTTCCCATGCAGTGATGGGACCAGATGCCATGATCTTTGTTTTCTGAATGTTGAGCTTTAAGCCAACCTTTTCACTCTCCACTTTCACTTTCATCAAGAGGCTTTTTAGCCCCTCTTCACTTGCGGAGAAGCTCTATACAATCAGCAAAAACAAGACCAGGAGCTGACTGTGGCTCGGACCATGAACTCCTTATTGCCAAATTCAGACTGAAATTGAAGAAAGTAGGGAAAACTACTAGACCATTCAGGTATGACCTAAATCAAATCCCTTATGATTATACAGTGGAAGTGAGAAATAGATTTAAGGGCCTAGATCTGATAGATAGAGTGCCTGATGAACTATGGAATGAGGTTCGTGACATTGTACAGTTCATCTAGTAGCTGACTGCAAAGTGGTATGAACTTCTATGAGCTTGTATCTTCTTTTGTAGAGCACTTTAAGTCCCTAGATTTCTCTAAGTAATGTCTTTCCCACTTTTTTTTTTTTTTTTTTACTACAACAAGAAATAGATTTTACATTGAGAACCAGGACACTACTGTATGTATAACCAAAGCAAATTTTGAAAAACAGCTTGACAAAAATTTCCTAACAGTTAGGATTTAGTGCTTTAGTGCTTTCACTGCTGGGCCAAGGTTCAGACCCTGTTAGGGGAAATAAGAATCCTTTTTTACCATGTGGTGCAGTTGCCCTCCCCACAAAAACAAACCAAAAAAAAACCACAAAAAACCCATTTACCTTTACTAAGTATATGCACTCTATTTTATGTACTGTTCTATTCCTCCTTTTAAAGGATTGTAACCCAAAATTCATTTCATGGCCCATCAATGGCTGTGACTTGTAATTTGAAAACTGCTGCATTAGGTTCTAGTTTTACTCTGATTAACCATTGTATCACAGTTTAAGCCAACTCTTTTACATCAGCACATTTGCTGAGCAAATGGAATCATTGAAGAACAAAGAAATTTTTCATTCAGTAAGCTAACCTATAATTTATGTTCTGAACCAGTATACTTTTGAGAAAGAAAAGGATTCCACTTGATAATTATTCCAGACATTAGGGGTAAATCAGAAGTGTCCCAGACAAAATAACATGTGTGGTCAGCTATCAACTTTGACTGAAGAGAAAAATAAGTTATTTTTGCATGCTTTCCTATTGTCTGCCACAGCCCTCATTCTTCTGTTATATCCATAAAAACCGAGGACCTCTGATACTTGGTGTAGGTATCTTACTATTTACTAATAGAAGCTAGAATTGGAAGCTCTGGATTCTACTCTCAACTTCACACCTAAATGACTTGGAGCAAATCATTACCTCTTTCTGGGCCTTCATTATTTCATCTATAAAATGAGGGTTTAATGATCTCTGGGATTCCTTTTGATCTTAAAATTATATGATTTTATGCCATAGGAAAGTATCTGAAAGCAGCTTAAAAAAAAAGATTAAAGAGCATAAATGAGGTATCTGGATTATGTAAAATCCTAGCCTTCCCCCCAAATACAATTTCTTCGAACATTTCAATACAAATGCTTGAGTAAGAATGCCTGGTTTGGATTAGAAATGTGAGCAACCAAATACATAACAGAATTGGAGGCCTCAAGAGAGTTTCTTCTTCTATCAACCCAGCCAAAGTTACACACACACACACACACACACACACACACACACATACACACACACAGTGATTGGATAAGAGTCTAAGTTTCTTCAATGAAACACAGGAAAATAAGCAGAAAGAGTCTGTGATTGAAATAAATGATGCTAAGAGGTTAAGTGGAAAGTTAAACACATTGTCAACTCCACAGTTTTGTTAAGAGCACATCTTATTTGGATAAAGAGGTACAAACTACTATGTACAAAATAAGCTACAAGAATGTATCGTACAACATGGGGAATAAAGCCAATATTCTCTAACTATAAATGGAGTGTAATGTTTAAAAATTGTGAATTACTATATTGAACAGCTGCAAGTTATATAATATTGTGCATCAACTGTACTTCAACTTAAAGTAAAAAGAGCACACCTATTTAAAATCAAAATTGCTGAATAAGCTAACAGTCATAATTGTGCATAAATCAAATGAGCTACAGCAAACATACAGTATAGACAGCATTTGTCATATTTGTCACTGCCCAGCATCTTTTTCAAAAACATTCTTTTCTTTTTCTTTTGGTGCACAGCATGTAGGACCTGGCACGGTGCACTCCATGGGGTTGCAAAGAGTTGAATATGACTTGGTGACTGAACAACAATAACAAATGCAGGATCCTGGTTCCTTGACCAAAAACCAAGATCTTGGTTTCCCTGTTACCTGCAGTGGAAACACAGATTCTTAACCACTGGACCACCAAGGACATCCCTAAACACCCTTTCCTGACATTTCCTTCCCAGCTAGAAGCCTGGATACATTCTCCCATCCTCACATGAAAGCAGGATTGGACCTAGGCTGCAACATCAAACACACTCACAGGCTTAGGACTAGGGGTTACTGTTGAGCATGCACAAGGCGCTAGGCTAGGTGTTTTCTGTACACTGATCATTCCATACAGTTGTCTGTATTTCACAAAGGTGAAACTGAAGCTCAGATTGAAGGTGGCAGGGTCTGCTGATTGTCCCCCAATATCCAGTTTTTCTTTCTCCTTTTATTTTTGACTGTACCATGTGGCTTATGGGATCATAGTTCCCTGACCAGACATTGAACCCAGGCTCACAGCAGTGAAAGCACCAAGTCCTAACCATTAGACCACCAGGGAACTCCCTCTTTCTCCTTTTAATACTAGAACCTCCAGAGTTTAGGTGAGTATATGACTAACCAACCAAAGACTACAGTTCTCAGCTTCCCTTGCAGCTAAGTATGGCCAAATGATTCTATAATGGCCAATGGGCTGTGACTAGAATTGATGTGAGTACCTGGTATGGCCTGCCTTTTAAAGGAAAACCTTGCACTGCCCTGCATTTCCCCCATTACCAGCAGGCAGAAGCACAGATGCAATGTTGAGTCAGCTTCTACAATGCAGGTAAGCCCACACCTTATGGCATGGCAAATCCCGAGTCCTCCAATGACCACATGAAGCTGCCTACCAGCTTGGACTTTTAAGTAAGAGAGAAAAACATAGTAATGTGTTTTATTCAAGCCACTATTATTTTGATCTCTATGAAAGCAGTTAAACCAGTATTTTAACTAATACATTAACTTGTCGGAGATCACCCAGCCCAACGTGGCAGACCTGAGACACACTTGCTTTACAACTTCTTCTACTGTCTCATCTCCTGACGTACACTTTGACAAGGTCCTTACTAACAGATAATGTTATTTTTGCTCTTGATGTTCTTGTGTGTCCTAAGAGCTCTATAAATATTTGAAAATTGGAGTTCATTCTGACAATTTTATGTCCTTATTTAGTGAAGAACCAAAGCTACATTTCCTCTGATGTTGAATGCGATCTATCTCCATCATGATGAATGTTACACTTAAAAAAAAAAAAAAAAGTTGGGCTCTGCTTATGCTCTGTTTTGAGGTTCTGACTCATTTTCTTTGGAACATAAAACTATTTGAAGGATGTTAAATTTACTGATTGTTTTCAAGTGCAGTGTTCTCTGAGCACGTTCTTCCCGTATTTTGAGCAGATGCCTACCATCTTGCCATTTTTAGGTAGCTCTTCCTATTCATACTAAAAATAGGAACATGTACAGCTAATATTAAGCCAATATCTACTGCTATGGTCATATGAAAGTGAAAGTGAAGTTGCTCAGTCATGTCCAACTCTTTGCGACCCCATGGACTCTAGTCTTCCAAGCTTCTCCATCCATGGGATTTTCCAGGCAAGAGTACTGGAGTGGGTTGCCATTTCCTTCTCCAGAGGATCTTCCTGACACAGGGACCAAACCCAGGTCTCTCACATTGTAGGCAGACTCTTTACCATCTGATCACCAGGTAACCCTTCATACTGGTTGGTAATAAAATATTGAAATAGTTCCATATTCCTTGAGAAATAGCCAACAACCTCTGACCTCCAAGGTTTCCCAGCTGCTCTAGCATCTATGGTTCCTCTTCAGCACTCACCACCACCCCTAGAAACCAGCAAGGAGCCTCTAGCTCTGTGCTCTGAATCTTATTTGATTAATTGGTGCTTACTTGTATCCTTTGGCTTGTAAATATTTTTAATGTCACTTCTGGGAGGATGTCCAGACTATGGCTGGCAAAGTAACTTCATGATAGTTTCTGTAATTTCATTTCAAAAAAGTCTTTGAGAAAAATCTCAGTATAAAGATGCTACCCTCATGACAGTTTTATGTCTTCTCAAATCTTTATGTATACTTCCACCCAAGACACACATTTTTAACATTCTTCAAAGGTCTTCCCATGAAATTTCCACTTACCAGTTACACACACATGCAATTATTATTCTGATATAAAACTGCACTATAGAGAAATAAAAAATAATTCAAACTTATTCAAAACTACTCTGTAGGGACTTCCCTGGTGGTCCAGTGACTGAGACTCCATGATCTAAATGCAGGGGACCCAGGTTCAATCCCTGGGCAGGGAACTAGATCCCACTTGCTGCAGCAAAAGATGGAAGATCCTGCATGCCACAACTAAGACCCAGCACAGCCACATAAGTAAATATATTTTTAAAAACTACACCAATACAGGAGACTTAGGTTAGATCCCTGAGTTGGGAAGATCCCCTGGAGAAGGAAAAGGCAACCCACTCCAGTATTCTTGCCTGGAAAATTCCATGGACAGAGTAGCCTGGCAGGCTGCAGTCCATGGGGTCGAAAAGAGTCAGACATGACTGAGCAGCTAAGCACAACCACTCTGTAGTTTAACCACTTTTTCCGAGTAATTCTATGTTCTCAAAATGAAAAGTCTCCTCTTGGTTTATGTTTTCAAATTGTGTTCTCTGAAGCTGGGGGTCCATTTTTTACATAAAGCCACACTGGCACTGGTGATTCTGGAACAAAGCCCTACTTAAGTAAACTAAAATGTGTTTCTCCTTTTCAGTTTCTGACAATTAAAATGTATATAGCTTTTACTGTCAGCCACAGTCATCTTACTTGAAAATACATTAGAGTGTATGGTATAAAACATTTAGTATACTATCTGGTATGTTATCAACACAATAAATATTAGCAATCATTATTGTTGTTATTGTTGTCATTTTTATTATATCTCTAAGCTTCAAATCTCATCCTGTTACCTTCCTCTTCTTAAGATCCTGTGCAGCTCCCCATGGCTTGGTGGTCAAGGTCTTGGGTTCCTTTTCAGCCCTCACCTCCCAGCACTTTTGATTTGTCTTCCCTTTATCCTCCAGTCATAGGAAACAGCAGTAAATTCCCTAATTGAACTCTTTCTCTCTTTCATTTCCAGGCTTTTGCCCATACTGCTCCCTTTGCTGAACACTGCATCTGGGTCACTCGAATTCACCCATGAGGTCTCTGTTTAGAAGATGCTTGTTCCAGACAGGTCTGTGTACCATTCGGTTACTTGCCCGTTTCCTGGATTACAAGCTTTATGAAGCTTAGGCAATGATCAGCTCCTTTTCCTGGTTAATATGCATCTGCTGCTGCTGCTGCTAAGTCACTTCAGTCGTGTCCGACTCTGTGGGACCCCAGAGACAGCAGCCCACCAGGCTCCCCCGTCCCTGGGATTCTTCAGGCAAGAACACTGGAGTGGGTTGCCATTTCCTTCTCCAATGCATGAAAGTGAAAAGTGAAAGTCAAGTCACTCAGTCGTGTCCTACTCTTAGCGAGCCCATGGACTGCAGCTTACCAGGCTCCTCTGTCCATGGGATTTTCCAGGCAAGCGTACTGGAGTGGGGTGCCATTGTCTTCCTTTCTCTATTAATCAACAAGCTTTTTTGCGTATAAAAAATGCCCAGGGTATGACTGAATTATACTATTTTTTAAAGAGATGATCCATATTTAATCTACCACTTCCCTAAATGTCATGATTAGAGTGTCTTTAATTAATGTTGGTGTCGGTATATTTTTTATTCAAGGAACCTGTAATCACATCTATCATACCATAAGAGAGAGATAAATAATTCATATGTACATTTAGAACTAAAAGAGGTAGATAACTCTTACACCTTAAAATAAATACTAATAATTAGTGTAATTAATTGCATCATATTTAATTAAGAATATTCTTTGAATTTACTTATATATGCCATGATACCTAGTTATATTTCTAGTCTTGAGTGGAAAAATTATTCTGTATTTTTGATGAAAACAATGTGATCAACCTTAAATAATGACCCAATTCAAAATAAATGCCTGAAAATGAGAGAGGGTGCCTTCAGCCTTCTGAATATTTTCTTGATCCAAATGTCTAGAACCTTTTCTCAAATAGAAAGTTGAATACATTTCTTGTTACAAATAGAGGAGAATTGCTGTATTTAGACAATGGGTAGGCCCCCCCCCCTTTTGGCGGAGCCTTTCCATTGGGTAGATTGCAAGGAGATCAAACCAGTCAATCCTAAAGGAAATCAATCCTGAATATTCATTGGAAGGACCAATGCTGAAGCTGGAAATCCAATACTTTGGCCACATGATGCAAATAACTGACTCATTGAAAAAGACTCTGATGCTGGGAAAGATTGAAGGCAGGAGGAGAAGGGGAAGACAGAAGATGAGATGGTTGGATGGCCTCACTGACTCAATGGACATGAGTTTGAACAAGCTCCGGGAGTTGGTGATGTACAGGGAAGCCTGGCATGCTGCAGTCCATGGGGTCGCAAAGAGTTGGACACTGAGTGACTGAACTGAACTAAACTGAGGCTTTCCCACTGAGCTGTGAGATCACATTTTCTGAAGGAAACCAAGGATTAGAAGAGACAAATTTACCAGAACTACTTTTGTGTGTGTGTGTGGGAAAAGACATAAAATGAAGTGAGAATGTATTATTAGACTGCGCACTGGAAAAAAAAAAATGGGGAGGTTGTAACTAAAGATGCTCAAATTTAAGGAGAATCAGATCTGTTGAGGTAACCTTGAATTGAACTGAGTTTCCAAGAATAAGGAGTGGTCAAAGAATATTAAGTGAAAAGACAACCCACAGAATGAAAGAAAATATTTGCAAATCACATATCTGGTAAGGGGCTTCTCCATAATCTGTAAAGACCTCTTGTTGTTTAGTCAGTCAGTCATGCCCAACCCTCAGCAACCCCATGGACTGTAGCCTGCCAGGCTCCTCAGTCCATAGCATTTGCCAGGCAAGAATACTGGGGTGGATTGCCATACCATCCTCCCAGGGAGCTTCCTGACCCAGGGTTGGAATCCCAGTCTCCTGAATTGGCAGGTGGATTCCTTACCTCTGAGCCACCAGGGAAGCCCATAAAGACCTCTTCTATGCAACAACAAAAAAAGACAATCTAATTTTAATAATAAGCAAAGGGTTTTAATAAACATTTCTCCAAAGGAAATGTCAGCCCATGAAATGATACTCAACACTATTGTCTTTAAGGAAATGTAAGTCGAAACCACAATTAGATATGAGACTTCCCTGGTGATCCAGTGGTTAGGGCTCTGCATTCGGACTGCAGGTGGCATGAGTTCCATCCCTTTTGGGGGAACTAGGAGTGCATGTGAAAGCAAACAACAATTAAAAAAAAAAATCACTGAACAATCTTCAATCAAAATAAACACCAATCCATAGAGACGGAAAGTTGATTAGTGGTTGCCTAGGTCTTGGGCCGCAGCAGGGTGGGGATGCAGAGAGATGGGGAAGTGGGAGTTCCTGCTGTTGGGTACAAGGTTTCTTTGGGAGGTGGTGACAACTTTCTAAAATTAGATTACAGTGATGGTTGCACAACTTTGTAAATATATTTTTAAACGCTGAATGCATGCTTTAAACTGGTGAATTGCATCGTATGTGAATTATATCTCAATAAAGCTGCTGAAGGAGAATGAATTACTTGGCATTTTATCAACACAGTTTTCAACCTTTTACTGCTTCAAAATGGCCTCATTTCCTTAATTGGCCATAATTCTTGAGTAAAAGCATGTCCCTTGTAACCTGAGTAAATTGAGTTTGAGCATTTTCCGATTTTCTTGTAAAAAAAAAATAAAATAACTAAGTTGGCATTCTGCATCTTCCTCTTTCTGATGTCAGGGATTGCTGGTCTAAAATTGAGAGCTTAAATGAAACAATCTCCCCCGAGATATTTGAGATCCTAAGTTGAAAAAAGCTATTCTTGTTATCCCGTGAGACTTTCTAACCTACACTATTCTAAATTTGCTCATACTGCAAAACTTCTACCGTCACTCTGTAAATCTCACTCATGTAAAGATTTATCACTCACTGAAATAGCTTCTGGTTAAACATTTTTGGATTGCTAAGTTTATTTTTTCAAAAAGTTGGAATGCAGTCCTCCTTCCCATTTCAGGCACTCATGAATCTCCAGGGCTAGGAAAATGAGAACAGGAAAAAAAAAATCTCTAAATACTTTGTGGAAAATAATAACTTTTCTTTTTCTATAGGGCTTGTTTTGTGCTTTTACTTTTTCTTTCTTTTTTCCAGAGAGAAATTCCCTCTATCTTTGGCTCTGTAAGTGAGATCAGAGCTTCAAAAATACCACCCAGTATCATTTACTTGGACACTTTCTCAGAAGAGGATTAACTTCAGGAAGAGTTTGGAAGGTTACAAATGTCTCAGAGAGATGTAAGATGAGTCAATACATGTTGCTAAAACTGTGGTCCCTTCACTACAACATTAGGGATATTGAATTTCTTTGCAACTTGGCTATCATGAACATATATATTGATTTGTTTAATGGAGTCTTTGTGAGTATGATAGTAGGACATAGGCAGAATGCTCTTAGTTGGTTGTCAATCAACCTATCAGTCGTTATTTGATACTTGAGGCGGGGTGGTGGAGGGGGGAACCACTAGTCTCAAGAAGCAAAGTTTTAAGTACATAGAAATTTTTGCATTACTCCTAAAAAGCCATCTAGGAAGAAAGCAACTCCTCACTGGATCTCTGTTTACTCAATAATAAGCCAAGATCAAAGGACTCTTTTTTTTAATTAAAAAACAACAACAACAAAAAAAAACAAAAATAAAACCTGGGACTACCACCCTGATGGTCCAGTAGTTAAGATCCCATGCTTCCACTGCAGTGGGAATGGGTTTGATCCCGAGCAGGGGAATTAAGATCCCGCAAGAAACTCAGGGGCAGCCAAAAAAAAAAAAAAAAAATTTATTTGGGGAGCCTACCTCTCCTCAGGCCACTACTTGAGAAATTTGCCAATTACCTGCACATCAAGAAATACTATTTTTAACAAAACTCTTTTGAATAAAATCACATACTAATAACTAACATTATTGAACCCTCAGTACATTCCAGGCTCTGTTTAATAAGAATATTCCATTTTATGAGAAAAGCACTAATATTTATACCACTTTACAGATGAGAAAATTAAGGTACAGAGTATACAGTAAGTGGCAAGAGAGAGGTTTGAACCCTAGGCAGTCCCACTCCAGAGCAAGCACTCTTTATTGTTGTGCCATATCGCTCCCAGGTCCAAGGTTTTCCTGAGGAGAAAGGAAACTCCATGCACTCTCATGAGGAGATCTTTGTGATGAAGATGACTCTAATTAGCATTGATCCTGAAGATCTTTGGGTGATTTTAGAACGAAGTTTCAGGACCCATCTGAAAACCTTATCCAAACTGAAAAAGGAGTCTGTCAGCTGAGTCAGATCAGCAATTGTTGTGTTAGTTGCTCAGTCATGTCCAGCTCTTTGCAACCCCATGGACTGTAGCCCACCAGGTTCCTCCGTCTTTGGAATTCTCGAGGCAAGAATAATGGAGTGGGTAGCCATTCCCTTCTCCAGGGCATCTTTCCAACCCAGGGATTGAACTTCGGGCCTCCTGCATTGCAGGAAGACTCATTACTGTTAGAGTCACCAGGGAAGCTGCAATTAATCAGATCAGCAATTAATTAAGTAAATAGAGTGATGATCTTTGACACGAGTAGAAAGGAGGCTCCAAATATATAAAGTTCTTAAATAGTGTCTTACTTTAAAGAGTAACTTTAAGTTTATGCCACTAAAGACTGGAGTTTTCCCTCCAAGACCATCCGAAGAAAAACTATACTGACTTCAACACCTTGGGATCCAGTTGGAAGCAATCACGTAACTCAGATATGTTTCACAACTTCAAAGTAGTTTATTATATTTCTCCTTATTTTATAACATATCTAAGAGCTCTACATATTTAAGACATGTTTAAAACCACAAGAAAATAATAATAAAACTAAGAATAGAGATTCTGACCTATTGAGACATTGGTGTTAGTTGCTAAAATTTGTGACATAATCAGTGGTCCCCACCAGGAGTCCAGGAACATAATAATTGGAAATTAGAGCTATTTCTAATGTTTTTGAAAGATGATTAAAAATCATAATGTCATAAGGTTACACAAATTAGTTAAATATCAGTTTCTTTGCTTTTCATTGTAATTTATTCCTTGTAATATAACTTGTAATATAATAGTGTGGTTATTGCTTTGATAAGTTACTAGACAGCTTATTAAGCAGAAGAGACATTACTTTGCCAACAAAGGTCCATATAGTCAAAGCTATGGTTTTCCCAGTAGTCATAAATAGATGTGAAAGTTGGACTATAAGAAGGCTAATCACCAATGAATTGATCTTTTGAACTCTGGTGTTGGAGAAACTCTTGAGAGTTCCTTGGACAACAAGGAGATCAAACTAGTCAACCCTAAAGGAAATCAACCCTGAATATTCATTGAAAGGACTGATGAAGCTCCAACACTTTGGCCACCTGTTGTGAAGAGCTGACTCCTTGGAAAAGACTCTGATGCTGGCAAAGATTGATGGCAAGAGGAGAAGCGGGTGACAGAGGATGAGATGGTTGGATGGCATCACTGACTGAATGAATATTAGTTTAAGCAAACTCCACGACATAGTGAAGGACAGGGAAGCCTGGCGTGCTGTAGTTCACGGGGTTGGTCTCAAAGAGTCGGACCTGACTTGGCAACTGAACAACAACAAAAAGTCACTGTGAGCTCTCCACAAAGGGCTTGTTTCATTCATCTATCTTGGGACAGTTAGCAGTACATGCCTGGCACATGGTAGGAAGTAAACAGTTATTTAGTCGACTGACTAAACGTCAACAGAAGCTCTGATTGGCTGCTGATGACATCATAGGGATTCCTGAGATTTATTAGATGGAGCAGATGGTTACCAGTGTGTTCCAACCTGCTAGAGTTTTAACAACCCAAATTTTATCAACCTAACACATAATTAACATCATGCGTAAGTACAGAGTGACTGCTAAATTTTAGTGAGCAATAAGAAGAGTGAATAGTGCTGAAGTGTCTGTGTATTACTTAAAGTATTGTTTGTTGGTATCAACATTTTTGCTTATTAGCATTAGAAGTACAGTACTGGTCTGTGCAGTTTTTATACTATCAACTCTTTGATAATGATTTTTATCTGATAAATGTGTGGCTCAATTTTGCAAGAGGAAAAAGGAGATAGAAAGTTGCAATTGATACTTTCCCAATACATGTGATTGGGTCAGATGAACTCTCTCAAAGGATTGCAAACCACTGGAGAAGATAATAAAAGAAATTATCATGGATGGAAAAAATCTATATAGATATATATTTCTGAGCCTGCTGGTCATGGCTAACAGTTTCTGAACTGTATGTTAGACTGGCCACAAGACTTGGACTGAGGTCTTGATTTGGAAGATTGAGGAAGCATTCCCCACCTCCCACTACTTCTCCACCACCTTTCCTGTCCCCTCCACCCCTAACTGTCCCATTGCTCTGCAGCCTAACTTCCAACCTGAACCCTGCTTTACTCAGGTTCTCCAAAGTGCAGTCATAAATAATAAAGAGAAACCTTGTTTCCTGTGGCCATTATTCACAGTGGGATGAACAAACCTAAGAGAGAGGAAGGTGACTGGCTGACTGGCAAGGCAGGATGCCAGCATTCCTGTATCCTCTCACTCAATACCTTCAACAGTTCCTTTCTTAATCACCCAATAATAATTTGCACTGCTCTTTAAAGCTCTAAATACTTACATATTGAGCCTCAATCTCCAAACCACAAAGTGATGTAAACTTGAATTTGGAGGAAAGGACCCTGCTTTGAGAACAGGACATGGATTTACTCTCTTCTTTGTAGCCTACATTTTCCAAAGTTCCCAAATACTGAAATAGATAGATATTGCTTTTGTAATTAGAGAGCAAAACAATAAAGCAATAAAGAATGTAGTGGGGTGGGAAACTAAGAAAACATCGTCACAGCTGTTGATGGGAACAAGTTGAAATCCAAACTTCAGGGGATGAGTTTTATTACTGCTAAGAGTAATGTTAGGATAAGAGTAAGTATGGTTTATGACATGGTTTTATATACATCTTCCAGTGTATGTTATTAGTTCTTCCTTCCCACAGGCTGATGACTACATAACTGCTGAATTCCTCTCTTCTAGGAGAGATGGGAGGATCGCAGTGAATATGAGTCTACTCCTGATCCCCACCCTCCAACCTTCATTCATAAAATATGCAAATATCGAGCATCTACTATAGTCCAGAGAAAGCCTAGGTACTTTGAATATAAGAGAGGGTAGCTTAGGTCTCTGTCTTCTGGAAGACTGCTGTCTAGTTGAGGAGATGAGAGAAAATGTAAGCAGATAAAATAATCGAAACATTGGGTCCATGCTGTGCAGAGTCAGTTCCTTCCAGCAGAAGACCACCTGTGGCTGAACAAGTTGGTTTATTACTCATTGCAGCCAGGAGAACACACACTGCATGGAGTCACGAGGCATTTCTGTGAGAGGGTATTAGAACCTGGTTGGAAGAACCCAGTTGGATGACTTCTGGGAGGGTCTAAGAAAGTGGGGCTTCACTCCACATTGGGTGCTTCCAGAAAGCAGAGGCATTTCTCTGCCTGGTACAGACACAACCATCATTAATTCAGTAGGTAAATGAGTGTTTTCTATTCTGTGGCTTGTACAGTGGCCTAGCTTTGTCTGTGCTGATACAGAATGAAGAAATGGCCTTGCTTTGTTTCATTCATTCACCATTCATCAGAGTGATGCTTTGTTTCACTCATTCATCAGAGTGGCCTTGTCTGAGCTTGATATTCCTCGAGACTGCTTATAATCTAAGAGCAGAATAACTTAGCTGGGCTGTGAATGCCTGGACAGTGTCTGGATGTCAATGGTTTCCCATTTTTGTTTTTTTCTTTCTCAAGGGAAACAGATGGGGGGGCTGCAACAGCCGACCACAGAGGAGAAAACCATATTTGGGTGAGGTGTTCACGGATTATTAATAATCTTCCCCTGAATTGTATCATGAGGAATCCTTAGAGAGGCTTCTAGGAAAACACATTAATCATTCAAACAACTAGATATCACTTCGTCTCATGTAGAAAGAGATGTGTATGTATGTTTGTAAAACGTTCTGGGCTAGGTGATTTTAAAGTCCATTTCTCTCAGCCTGTCTGTGGTATTCTCCCCTGGCAAGACACTTCATGTATGTTTAGTGATGGAGTAGTTACCCTGGAGATCTTATTAGTAAGTAGTTTTGAGGATCATCGGTTTATAGTTAACAGTAAGATGGGCATAAGACACTCCAAACACACAGAAGCAAGTTCTAGGTATCTGATTCCATCTGAAGAGAGCTATGATATTCACTGAGGCTTAAACAATGGTATCAAACATGGTTAAAAAAAAAAAAAACCATAATGAAGTATGGTTTTTCCTTCAGTGCCCTCATCCTCCTTAAATTCACTGCCTTCTCAGCTTTCTATTTTTATTAGAAAAACTATGTTAGGAAGATGTTTGTGCTTCGTGAATGCTGTAACAAGTGCCATGGCAACCACTTGCTCTTAGTCAAGCATTTTGTCTAGATTATACATTTAGAAAAATGTTTTAATGATGCTTAATATGATGGATGGGTGTAGCTCAGTAGTAACTTTAGTCATGGAATTCTTGTTCAGAGACACAGTTCAAAATTCAGTGAGAGGTGTGTGGAAGATACGGACCTGACTGGTGTTTTTCACCAACAATGGAATATATACGAGCACTCTCTTGTTGGCAAATAAGTTTTCCATCACCACCACACAAGTGTCTGCAAGTATAGAGATAAATGGCTAAAAAAAGGAAAGAAAGGAAGGAAGGAGGGGCTTCCCTGGTGATTCAGTGGTTAGGGCTCACACTTCCATTGCAGGGGCCACAAGTTAGATCCCTGGTTGGGGAACTAAGATTTCACATGCTGCCAGGCACAGTCAAGAAACAAAAAACACACACACCAAAAAACCCTAGAGACAAAGGGCAAAGGACTGTTCTGTGGGCCTGGAGACCCTGGTTGCATGCTCTGCCTCAGCTGCTAAGCAGATGTCTGAGAGCCATGTGACTCCGTCTCCCCATCTGGACAGCGATGGCCCACCAGCTCCGCATCTGTGATCAGGGGGGTTTCCCTCTTGAAGCCATCCTCTCAAGAATGTTTCCCCTGTGTTTCTTCTTAGATAAAGCAGTATGATTAAGAGTTCAAGCTTGGAATGGAAACAAACCTGAGTTTAAATCCTGCTTCTGCCCACTTACTTGCTATGCCTCCTTGGGAAGGTTCTTTATTTGTGAAATGGATCTTATAATACTAGTAACCAAGTATTTCCTTTGGTGGTCCAGTGGCTAAGACTCCAAGCTACCAACACTGGGGGCTCCAGTTTCATTCCTGGTCGAGGAACTAGATCCCACATGCCACAACTAAGACTCAGCACAGCCAAGTAAGTAAATATTAAAAAAAAAAAAAAAGTAATTGCCTCATAAAGTTGAGAGAGCTGACATGAGCTTAATATTAGTATCTACCTCAGATGTTGTGTGAATGACATGAGACAGTACATATAAACTTGCTTAGTGTTGTGCTTGACCCATCAAAAGCAACCAATAAACATGAACAAATATCAAGAACAACCTTTAAGATGTTAACCTTTAAATAAGACATCTTTCACTATAGAGTGTCTTTTAGGCACAGTAAGCCAGGTATGTTGAATTAAAAATACACAAACAAAACTTAAAGTAAGAAAGTCTTCATACAAAATATTTGCAGAATAGTGCTGCATCTTCGCATTTCTTAAACTATCTTGAAACAATTTAACATTCATTTCCTAATGCTTACTGGTTCATATAATTCACCTTCACCAGTGGGATTATTCAAGTCTGGGTTCCAGGGTGAAATGGCTTTCTGCAGAGCCATCTAAAAAATCAGTCTATGTGAGAGTGTCCCAGATCTCAGCTTTTTCAAGCTAATTTGCCTCTGGTCAATGAATGGTTACCTGGCAGGCACTCCAGCTTTCACTCCTTGCCTTACTTTGCAGTTTTGTTTTGTTTCTTTATTCTTTGCTGTGCCCACTGTGTTGTTTCTCAAAGGGCAGCTTACGTCCCCTGCGCTATGTTACCTGCACATAGGTGGAGTCATACTTCCATGTCTTGGCCTCATTTGTATAACACCTGTCAATCAGTTTTAACAGCACTGTAAGTACATTAAACTCTTGTTCATGTCATGATTACTTTTGATCCTTCTCAATTTATTTAAGAAGGCAATTAAAAAATCTATATATGTACATAATATCTTTCCAGTTGCAAAATCCTGCTGCTGCTGCTAAGTTGCTTCAGTCGTGTCCAACTCTGTGCGACCCCATAGACAGCAGCCCACTAAGTAATTATTAAACTTTCAAACATTACAGTTTCAAAAAATGATTCATGACACTTGTTAAAGATAGTAAGGCAAACTTTTCTCATGGGTGAGGAAGCTACTCAAGAAGCTACTATTGAAATGGAGCAGGACTCTAAACATTTGCCCATATTAAGGGCAAGAAAAAGAGGAACAAGGATCCCTATCATCTAGTGCTTACTGAGGCTTATCAGTAAGTGTATCAGTAGTTATATTAACTTGCTGCTGCTGCTGCTAAGTTGCTTCAGTCGTGTCTGACTCTGTGCGATCCCATAGACGGCAGCCCACCAGGCTCCCCTGTCCCTGGGATTCTCCAGGCAAGAACACTGGAGTGGGTTGCCATTGCCTTCTCCAATGCGTGAAAGTGAAAAGTGAAGTGAAGTCACTCAGTCCTGTACTACTCTTGCGTGATCCCGTGAACTGCAGCCTACCAGGCTCCTCCGTCCATGGGATTTTCCAGGCAAGAGTTCTGGAGTAGGGTGCCATATATCAGCTTGCTTGTCCTTAATTTATCAATCTTGTACTACATTTACTTTTTTTGTTTTTTGCTATCTAACCTTAAAATCCTTTTCTTTTATTTGGAGCATTTACTCTAGAATAAATTACTAAAAAATTTGGGGGGAAAAGCTGGCCTACAGCTGTTTTGTTCATTAATGTATGCCCAGAACTCACACCTACTACAGAGTAGATACTCAATAAATGTATGTTAGTTGCAAGTTCAATGTTTGAATGATTAGATAGCAAAACTGCCACAGACTTCTCAGTGTATTTCTAGAATGATTCTTAAAGCAAAGTTGCTTCATCAAATTTATGAACATCTTGTGTTTTTATAGATACTGCCAAATTGCCCTGCAAGGAATATGTACTAATTTAATTTTTATGATTTTTTTATAACAAAAAATGTAAGACCAAAAAGAGGAGCTATTTTAAAATTTAATTCATTACATCTCTATAATTGTGAAGAGATAAGGAATGTTATTTTGGTTTGTGAGGAGAGAAATTTCTAAAAGTAGAGTCTGCTTTAAATGAAAGATTTGGGTCTACTGGACTTTGTAAAATTTTCAAACATTTGATCTACGATACATCTCAATACATATTGTCATGTGTATATGGTATGCTAGTGCAATTTTTTGTATTTTTCCTCAAAAAGCAGGTTAAATAGGAAATGTTTAAAATTGTTTGTTGAAATATAATGTAATACAGAAAAACACAAATACTGTAAGTCTTTGGTTTGGTGGATTTTCACAAACTGAAATTACTCTTGGGGACTTCGCTGGAGGTCCAGAGGTTAAGACTCTGCCTTCCAACACAGGAAGTGTGGGTTCAATACCTGTTCAGGGAACTAAGTTTCCACATCCTGTGGGGAGTAGCCAAAATTTTTTTTAAAAAAAATGACTCATGTAAGTAGCACAGGATCAAGAAACAACATTCTTAGCACCCCAAAAGCCCATCAAGTAGCAGTTTTAATCTATACAAATATTTGTCCCGACTGTATAAGCAAATTGATACTACTACATATTTTAGTAATAGTAGTATTATGCACTTTTTATAAATATATTTAAATACCTTTGTATGCACCACATGTACTATTGTACGTATGAACTTTGATTCATATCAAAGTTTTCTCCTCAGTCTCTTTCACCATTACACTGTATTTTAAGACAGGTCCGACTCTTTGTGATCCCATGGACTATAGCCCGCCACACTCCTCTGTCCAAGGGATTCTCCAGGCAAGAATACTGGAGTAGGTTGCCATTCCTTTCTCCAAGGGATCTTCCCAACCCAGGGGTCAAACCACATCTCACATCTCCCACATTGGCAGGAGGATTCCTTACCACTAGCACCAACCTGGGAAGCCAAAGACAGGTCACTGGAGATAAATAGAAGATCTCTCACATCATGTACGGCTAAAATTAAAATAACCGATTACCTTGCACATTCTTAGAGGTTCTGCAGATAGCACTGGGAGCTGGCCGCAAAAGTCCTGGCAACAGCTGAGGACACGCTATGACAGGCAGTGACGCAGGATGATTCAGGCTCAGGGGCTACTATTAGAGTAAGCAAGTGCTAGATGTGTAAGCAGACTATTAAGTAATCTCTTTGGAAGAGGAAGGAGGAAAGGAAAAGTGAATCTGAGTCCCCTGGCACTTTATCTCTCCAAACTGTACTAGTCACAATCCAAATGTAATGTCAGCCCGTGTCCGACTAGCTCTGGTTCTTGGACTCCACGCGTCTGCAGAATTCCTATGGGCTGAGCCAAGCTCTGTGTCTCTCTGTGTTCCTTTGAGTGAACTCAGGGTCACTGCTCAAGGACTCGCTGAGAAGCTATCAGTAAATGGGGCCCCGAGTACTTTGGAGCATAATCTAAAAGGAGGCATGGGTGTTGGGTGGACCGGTCTCTTTGGCTCCATCTCCTCACCTAGAGGCTATAGCTGGAGGAGGCTGGACTAAGGCTCCACATGTGTAGGATCCCTCCTGCTGGGGTTTACGTGCAGGACGTACTGCCTGTGGTCCTCAGAGCCACTTTCAAAGAAGCATCCTTCAAACAGCCAACAGTGCCTTTTAAAATGAATTCCAGGGACTTCCCTGGAGGTCCAGTGTTTAAGAGTCTGCCTTCCCATGCCAAGGATGCAGTTTCTAACCCTGGTTGGGGAACTAAGATCCCACATGCTGAGGGGCAACTAAGCCTACGTTCCACAGTGGAAAAAAAAAAATACAGTCTTTTAAACTTGCTTCTGTTCTAAAACATTAAATGCCATCCAGTACAGAAATCCCAGCAATAATTCTTATTTATTTACTTACATGGAAGTATAGTTAACTTAAAATATTGTATTACTTTCAGGTATTCAGCAAAGTGATTCAGTTATATACACAAATTTTTTTCAGATTCTTTCCATTACAGTTTATTATAAAGTGAAGTCGCTCAGTTGTGTCCAACTCTTAGGGACCCCATGGACTGTAGCCCACCAGGCTTCTCCATCCATGGGATTCTCCAGGCAAGAATACTGGAGTGGGTTGCCATTTACTTCTCCAGGGAATCTGGGTCTCCCACATTGCAGGCAGACGCTTTAACCTCTCAGCCATCAGGGAAGCCACAGTTTATTATAAGTTACCGAATATACCTATTTTCCCTGTACTATACAGTAAATTCTTGTTTATCCACTTAAAATATAAAGTGCTATAGAGCACTGGTTTTAAAACATTCTCCTGAGGCCAGGAACCCATCTAAAAATGCTAGTCCTTTCTTTCTGATTTTACACATGAATGCCATCCATTTTCAGAGAACATCACTTTAAAATGAGTTCTGCTTTTAGTAAACTATTAGGTTACTGTTATACTGGGCAGTGGAACAGTAGTTACAGTGGAACAGTTAGTGTGTTTGCTAAGTCACTTTAGTCATGTGACCCTATGGACGGTAGCCTGCCAGGCTCCTCTGTCCATGGGAATAGTAATTATACTAGGTTGGAGATACTTAGGTGTGAATCTTCATTCTGACATTCACTAACCACATGAATTTGGGCCTCAGTCAGGTCATCTATAAACAGGCTATACTAATAAAATGTTCCTTACAAAGTTGATATGATTCAAAGGAGAGAATGTGTAGAGAGGATGTAATAAACTATCTGGCACATAGTAAGCATTCAGTAAACGATAGCTTAGCTAATATTACTAGCAAGAAACAAAATCAACATATTGCTAGAATTTCCCAAAGACAGTCCTCAGTTTTCCATCAGAAACTTCCCCTGCTATAAAATGCATGGCAATGATGCAAAGACTCTCACTGCAAATTCATACTTGCAGATGACTGAAATTTTCACAATTTTCCAGGAGGTTATCTTGTTATCAGGTCATGGCCAACAGAGTTTTGAGTTCATTGTGACTTTTAATGTCAGGTCATCCTCCTTTTAAATATAAAACACTCTGGGTATAGCTTCTTCAGAATGAGTGTTTGTTGTGGGTTGTTTGGTTAACTCTAGAGTAAGCAGCAGAGAAGGCAATGGCAACCCACTCCAGTACTCTTGTCTGGAAAATCCCATGGATGGAGGAGCCTGGTAGGCTGCAGTCCATGGGGTCGCGAAGAGTTGGACTCGACTTTCACTTTCACTTTTCACTTTCATGCATTGGAGAAGGAAATGGCAACCCACTCCATTGTTCTTGCCTGTTGAATCCCAGGGACAGGGGAGCCTGGTGGGCTGCCATCTATGAGGTCTCACAGAGTTGGACACGACTGAAGCGACTTAGCAGCAGCAGCAGCAGAGTAAGCAGTAATGTGGGGCTTCCCTGGTGGTGCTAGTGATAAAGAACCTGCATGCTAATGCAGACTAGATGTAAGAGACATGGGATTGATCCCTGGGTCAGGAAGATCCCCTGGAGGAGGGCATGGCAACCCACTCCAGTACTTGTGCCTGGAGATTCCCATGGACAGAGGAGCCTGGCAGGCTGCAGTCCATGGGGTCCCACAAAGTCGGATAGGATACATACACAAGTAATAATGTAAATTTGCATCAGCTATTCTGGACCTGTAATTTTGCAATAACTGGACTTTAAGACATGAACACATTGTGCCTCAAAGAATTATCTTTATACTTTTTTTAAGATGTTTCTGCAGTTTTGAATAACTTTTTCATGAAAAGTGATACTTAGGTGGGCTTTGAGGTCTTGTTTCACTAAAGCGAACCAGTTTTAAAACATGATAGGATACTATTGAAGACTACCCCTTGAAATCTTGGTTTTTTTCCTATGGAAAGATTGAAAACAATTAACAAATCTTAGCGCACAGAATGTAAGAACTGCGCAGTTATTGTCCTCTAAATTTGGTACTAATCATACCCTTGCAAATACTATATTTAATTCTCGGCTTTGTCTCTAAAAGGAGACAGAAAAACTTGGAGAAAGTTTAAAGGAGAGTCATAAAAAATGATTAATGGTTGGAGAAGCAAGACCCATGAGAAAATGCTAACAAGATGTTTATTCTGTCTGTAGCCACAAGTGTGAATCTAAATTTGAGAAAAATTTTCAGCTTAAGGATAGCTGCTGTTCTAAGCCACTGAATAGAAAGAATTCAAGGTAAACATGAAATATCCTGACAATGGAGTACTTTACCCAAAAGGCCATAGAAAACCCATGTTCAAAGAATTATTATTACAAATATACTAGATTTTCAACTGTCAGACAGAGTTTTGACCTAATGATAAGAATGTATAAAATGTCTTTTTGAAATTTCTTTTAGTTTCAGTATTCCAGGATTATTTCTATTTCTGTAAATGAATGTGCATGCACGTTTAGTCGTGTCCGACTCTTTGTGACCCCATGAACTACATGCAGCCTGCCAGGTTCCCCTGTTCAACGGATTTTCCAGGCAAGAATACTGGAGTGGTTTGCCATTCCTTCTCCAGGGGATCTTCCTGACCCAGGGATTGAGCCCATGGACTGTAGCCTGCCAGGCTCCTCTGTCCATGGAAGTCTCTAGGCAAGAATATTGGAGTGGGTTGTCAGTCCTTTCTCCAGGGAACCTTTTCAACCCAGGGACTGGACCTAGGTCTCCTGCATTACAGGCAGATTCTTTACTGTCTGAGACACTAGGGAAGCCCCAAAGAAGAAAAAAACGACTGCAATATAAAGTGAAGATTGGAGAAAAACAACATCTATTTGTTGGAACAATGGAGGCACTTTTTGGAACAACTGAGAAAACATAAATAGAGACTGTATGTTAAATGATGGTATATAACTACTGTTAATTGTCATTTAAAAAATTATTTTATTTTATTTGACAACACTACACATCATGTGTGGCTTCCCTGGTGGCTCAGACGGTAAAGTGTCTGCCTGCAATGCGGGAGACCTGGATTCGATTTCTGGGTCGGGAAGATCCCCTGGAGAAGGAAATGGCAATCCACTCCAGCACTCTTGCCTGGAAAACCCATGGAAGGAGGAGCCTGATAGGCTACAGTCCGTGGGGTCGCAAAGAGTCGGACATGACTGAGCGACTTCACTCACTCACTCACTCACTCACTCACTCACTCACACATCACGCAAGAATCTCAGTTCCCTGACCAGGGATCAAACCTGTGCCCTCTCTTTTGGAAACAGAGAGTCCTCACCATTGGACTCCAGGAAGTCCCGAATGTTTTTAAGTATGATCATTATACTGGGATTGGTTATAGAAAATATATCTTTATTCTTAAACAAGTCTCCCTCTATCTCTCCTTCCACATGTGTGTATGTGTGTGTATATATATGAATAACAAAGAATTTAATCAACAAGTTAAAATATTTCAGATATACATGTGTATGAATATGTACACAGATAGATAAATAAATGAGGCAAATGTGATAAAACATTAAATAGTAATGAATAAAAAAATTTTTAAAGTAGAAAGTGATGAATTTAGGTAAAGAAGATACGTGTTCACTGTACTATTCTTTCAACTTTTCTGTAGCTTTGTTTTCAAAATAAAAATGTGGGGAATGCATGGAATTGCTTCAAAACAGTGCAGTTAACAAACCCCAACATATAGTTAAGAATCTGTATAGTATTTGATGTAAAAGGAGAAGTGAGCTTCTTTTTGTGTCATTATTTTCTTGTAGACTCTCTTATTCTCAATTTAATATTTGCCATTCAAGAAATATTTGCTTCTAGTACAAAAGTTTTCAAAGCTAAGATATTAAAAAGCAAAGACATTACTTTGCCAACAAAGGTCTGTCTAGTCAAAGCTATGGTTTTTCCAGTAGTCATGTATGGATGTGAGAGTTGGACTATAAAGAAAGCTGAGCACCAAAGAATTGATGCTTTTGAACCATGGTGTTGAAGAAGACTCTTGAGAGTCCCTTGGACTGCAAGGAGATCCAACCAGTCCATCCTAGTCCTGGGTGTTCATTGGAAAGACTGACGTTGAAGCTGAAACTCCAATATTTTGGCCACCTGATGTGAAGAGCTGACTTATTGGAAAAGACCCAGATGCTGAAAAAGATTGAAGGCAGGAGGAGAAGGGGATGACAGAGAATGAGATGGCTGGATGGCATCACCAACTCAATGGACATGAGTCTGAGTAAACTCCAGGAGTTGGTGATGGACAGGGAGGCCTGGCGTGCTGCAGCCCATGGGGTCACAAAGAGTCGGACACGACTGAGTGACTGAACTGAAGAAATTAAGTGCTATAGAAATTAAATACAAATACAAAAAGTAATGTCATTTGGCAATATATGTTTACATAAAGTCATTATATATGTTAAGTCATTATGAGTGGGATGCCTTAAATTTATACAGAGCTCTATGTCAATTATATCTCAATAAAACTGGGGGAAAAGAAGTACCATAGAAATTAAAATGTAGAGCCATTGTCTCAAAACTCACAATTCTTTTTATTCCTGAGTTTTCAGAAATCTCATCTGTGTTTCCCTATGTGATTATATCCAATAGTGAAAAGATGAATAAAGTTTTAGGGAGTAATTATAAAATGCCTGTGATTTTCTTAATAACTTTAGTAGTGCATAAAATCTATTTAAGCAGATTGTCCAGAGTTGATTCTGTTAATCCAAAATGCCACAATTTTTATTTTTATGTTCTGAGTTTGTGAAGTATAAATAATTGATGAAACTGCACCCAATTCAATGCACTTTGCCAATGTTAGCCTTTTTATTATCTTGGTCTATCACAGTTCTCCCTATGTGCATTTGTGCAGATCAGTTGTAACTTGCATATTTTACATCTGGATTAGGGAATTCTTCTGGATGCTACAGACTTGTCTTGCTTTGTTGCTCCAACTCTTTGTTTGGAGTCTTACAGAAAAAGGGTTCAACTGGATCATGAGAGGCCACACCCAGTAAATGCTTCAGAAACACGGGTTGGACAGAGCGATCTTGTTTTCTGCTCAGCAGTTGCCTGAATCACTAGGTGACTTGTTGGATCTTGAGAGCTTGTTTAAGTAGAACAGGCTTGAGACATGAATCAGAGCAACTGTTTGCAGTGTGCCTATTTCATATCAGATTCAATACATGGCCCGTAGATTTTGTTTCTTGTAATATTCACATTACCAGATTTCTTCTGAAGCATTTATAATTGATACACTATTCAAATTCTTTTGTGTTCTCCTATAAGGTATGAAACAATTTGGCAGAGTCATAGGCTGTTAAAATATTTCAGGAACATGCAATCCATTCTTGCAATGAGATACACAATATTTTACAATGGCATGGGAGTATTCCTCTATGTTTTGTGGCAGGCAAGTTCAAAGTTCTATGATTAATCACCAAGGAGAAACCTAATAATTATAGTATGATGTAATTTCTTTCTTGGCGAAATCAAGATTTGTGCCATGGATACATCTGTAGCCAATTATTTGTTATGCAATATGGCATAGATCAGATTTCAGGGATAACAATAACAATTTTGCACAAGAAAAAGCCACTCCAGTACATAAAGTTTGGGAACTGAATGGAAACATTGCAGGGAACAGATTTATCAGTTGGGCACCATTTCCCTTCATGGGTCATTTTGACATTAGTGAATAAGAACAACTCAGGAAAACATTAAAGGAAAGAAACAAAAAGGAAGAAAAGAATAACTCAGGAGTCACAGTCAACATATGTTCCCAAATGAAATGTACCTCCTCTTGTTACATTTTATTCAATAGCATCTTTATCAAAAGATCTTATACACTATATATGCTGCTGCTGCTGAGTCGCTTCAGTTGTGTCCAACTCTGTGCGACCCCATAGACCGCAGCCCACCAGTCTCCTCTGTCCCTGGGATTCTCCAGTTCTTTATCACTAGCACCACCTGGGAAGCCCCACATTACTGCTTACTCTGCTGCTGCTAAGTCGCTTCAGTTGTGTCCAACTCTGTGCGACCCCATAGACCGCAGCCCACCAAGCTCCCCCGTCCCTGGGATTCTACAGGCAAGAACACTGGAGTGGGTTGCCATTTCCTTCTCCAAGGCGTGAAAGTGAAAAGTGAAAGTGAAGTCGCTCAGTCGTGCCCAACTCTTAGCAACCCCATGGACTGGAGCCTACCAGGCTCCTCCATCCATGGGATTTTCCAGGCAAGATACACTATATATAGGAATGCCTAATTAAGTGCTAACTGATTATTAATTGATTAGGATAAGAAGGTATGAGAAAGTAAAGGACAGTTAAATCCCAAATAAAATGTGTTATCTGAACAGCCAAGATAAAAATGGAGCAAGATACACTCAATCTGGAGCCACTTGGAACAGTTTACGTTTCATTCTGAGTGTTTATGAGCAAGCCGAAATGGCTGCTCAACGCCTTTCCATTCTTCCCTTCACTTTTGTGCTTTGTTCTTTGTGGAAGTAATTGGCTACTGAATTTCTGAGGCTGCAGGAAACTTACTGAAGTGACTGAACTTTTGATCCAAGTGGGCTCACTTGGAAGGCCTCTGGAGGAAAGATTGTTTTATCTATCTGCTTAAAAATGGGTTGTTGTCTGTTTAATTGTATCTTCTAAACTGTCTTGAAAACCTTTGGGTTGGAATTCTAAGAGAAGGCACTGCCAGTGGCTCAGAGCCCCTGGTCCTCTGGGGTTTTCCGAGTGTCGCCCCTGAGCCCTCTGCCTTGTTGTCTTGTGTTAAGGGATGTGTTCTAAAAAAGATGCAAATGACCAAGGAGCTTCTTCCTCCTCTTCCACCTTGTCCTCCATCTCCCATGTGACTTTCCAGAAGACCTTTTCCTGCATCCCCAACAAGTCTCCTAGCAGTACTATAACTGGCCTGAGATAATCCACTAAAACCCCGAATCAATGGACATGTTTTAATTTATTATTATTATTTTTTAATAATTCCTACCACTTGTGCAGACATCATAGATTCACAAGACAATATTTCATGCCTAAAAGTAATTCATCAACTTCCAAATTGCTATTAGAACAATGTATTTTCTTCAGTTCAGTTCAGTTCAGTCACTCAGTCGTGTCTGACTCTCCACGATCCCATGAATTGCAGCACACCAGGCCTCCCTGTCCATCACCAACTCCCGAAGGTCACCCAAACTCATGTCCATTGAGTCGGTGATGCCATCCAGCCATCTTATCCTCTGTTGTCCCCTTCTCCTCCTGCTCCCAATCCCTCCCAGCATCAGGGTCTTTTCCAATGAGTCAACTCTTCACATGAGGTGGCCAAAGTATTAGAGTTTCAGCTTTAGCATCAGTCCCTCCAAAGAACACCCAGGACTGATCTCCTTTAGAACGGACTGGTTGGATCTCCTTGGAGTCCAAGGGACTCTCAAAGAGTCTTCTCCAACACCACAGTTCAAAAGCATCAATTCTTCGGCACTCAGCTTTCTTCACAGTCCAACTCTCACATCCATACATGACCACTGGAAAAACCATAGCCTTGACTACACGAACCTTTGTTGGCAAAGTAATGTCTCTGCTTTTGAATATGCTATCTAGGTTGGTCATAACTTTCAAGGAGTAAGCGTCTTTTAATTTCATGGCTGCAATCACCATCTGCAGTGATTTTGGAGCCCCCCAAAATAAAGTCTGACACTGTTTCCACTGTTTCCCCATCTATTTCCCATGTAGTGATGGGACTAGATGCCATGGTCTTCATTTTCTGAATGTTGAGCTTTAAGCCAACTTTTTCACTCTCCTCTTTCACATTCATCAAGAAGCTTTTTAGTTCTTCTTCATTTTCTGCCATAAGGGTGGTGTGATCTGCATATCTGTTATTGATATTTCTCCCGGCAATCTTGATTCCAGCTCGTGCTTTTTCCAGCCCAGTGTTTCTCATGATGTACTCTGCATATAAGTTAAATAAGCAGGGTGACAGTATACAGCCTTGACCTACTCCTTTTCCTATTTGGAACCAGTCTGTTGTTCCATGTCCAATTCTAACTGTTGCTTCCTGATCTGCATACAGCTTTCTCAAGAGGCAGGTCAGGTGGTCTGGTATTCCCATCTCTTTCAGAATTTTCCACAGTTGATTGTGATCCACACAGTCAAAGGCTTTGGCATAGTCAATAAAGCAGACATAGATGTTTTTCTGGAACTCTCTTCCTTTTTCCATGATCCAGCAGATGTTGGCAATTTGATCTCTGGTTCCTCTGCCTTTTCTAAAACCAGCTTGAACATCAGGAAGTTCACGGTTCACATATTGCTGAAGCCTGGCTTGGAGAATTTTGAGCATTACTTTACTAGTGTGTGAGATGAGTGCAATTGTGTGGTAGTTTGAGCATTCTTTGGGTACATGGACAATAGCTTCTTAAACCAACTTCCTTTTAAAAACAATTTGGTTGAATGGGAAGGAAATCCAAAAGAGACGGGATAAATATATATGTATAGCTGATTCACTTTACTGTACAGTAGAATCTAACACAACATTGTAAAGCAACTCCGATAAAAATTAAAACAATTAGCATTCCAGTTTTTCAATGTTACAAATCATATCGATTTAATATCGAGGTCAACATCCAATTTTGTATACGTTTCTGTACAATACAGTTTTCATATCCATGATAATGTTTAATCCTGTCCTCAGGTTGTATCTGACAGCTCAAAAGTTGTCATTTTATGGACTCAGATTGAATTACTTTTCTCTAATTGCATTACTTGTCACTTGCCCTTGATAAAGCTCCTGTGTCACTTTTCTGCCTACAAATGTGAACTTGAAATTTTCTCCCTACCTTAATATCTTAATTTCTCCTTAGTGAGTTTACTATAGCCATAAATCTCAGAACTCATGTTATACTGGCTCCTCCAAATTAATTAAAACACTATTATAATTTTTAGTTAAAGAACTGAAGCTGTAGATTATGTTCTATGACCTTTCTTTAAATGCTTTCCCCCAACAAGCTATTCTGTGAGGAATCCCACAACTTGAACACTTTAGAGCTGAAGGGATCCTTATAAGTCTAATCAAAAGCTCCTTATCAAAAGCCCCTGGAATTCAAACAAAATAGAAATTTTCTCTATCTTTCCCACTTTGTCCACACTTATTTACCATCTCAAAGAACTATTTTAAATTACTAAGGCCTGATTTCTCCTTTATCTTTCCTTCAAGATGCCTAATACCTCTTTTTCTGGTTCAGAAATTGGAGTTATCTCTGAGGATGTGACTGTGTGTGTGTGTGTGTTTGAAAGATGTAACAAGTTGCATAAGGTATTAGTATTTCTTTTTATTTTTTTTTTTTTTTTTTTGCATATGGGATCTTGGTTCCATGACCAGGGAATGAACCCAAGACCTGGAAAAGCTCAGGAGTCTTAACCACTGTACCAACCAGGGAAATGTCAGCATTGGTATTTCTTAAACAATCGGAAATTCATATTCTAAACACACACACAGGAAAACACACACACATTAATAGGTCATGATCTTGCCACATAAGCCAGTTCCAAACTAAAAGACCAGGTGGACAAGTTCCTGTCCACATTTTTCTACTTCTGGGAAGCCTGGGCTTAGTTCTCTTCCCTGGATCAGAGAGGAGCTGATAAAGCAAACCATAAGCACTTAGTGATTACCCTCCATGGCTAGACACTGTACTGTTAGGGATACTCAGAGGCCTTGAATTCAAGGAGCTTGTGATTTAGTAAAGGACACAGCAAGGAGATAATAATACATTAATATTATGATAATACATTATAATAGGATAAGAGCATATAAGAAGATCAAACCAGTCAATCCTAAAGGAAATCAACCCTGATTATTTGTTGGAAGGACTGATGCTGAAGCTGAAGCTCCAATACTTTGGCCACCTGATGCAAAGAGCTGACTTATTGAAAAAGACCCTGATGGTGGGAAAGCTTGAGTGCAAGAGAAGTGGATGACAGAAGATGAGATGGTTGGAGAGTATCACTGACTCAATGGACATGAGTTTGAGCAAACTCCTGGAGATAGTGAAGGACAGGGAAACATGGTATGCTGCAGTCCACAAGGTCACTAAGAGTCAGACAAGACTTAGCAACTGAACAACAACATCTTTGGAAAAATGTCTATTCAAATCCTTTTTCCATTTTTAA
Source organism: Tragelaphus eurycerus (assembly GCA_935064755.1). Lineage (NCBI taxonomy): Eukaryota > Metazoa > Chordata > Mammalia > Artiodactyla > Bovidae > Tragelaphus > Tragelaphus eurycerus. The sequence continues at coordinate 906,952 of CAKXYN010000145.1, forward strand.
ATTGGGCTGTTGAGTTGTAAGATTTCTTTATATATTCTGGATACCAGACCTTGATCAGATACATGATTTGCAGACCTTCCACCCCATGTATTATGGGTTATCTGTGCTCTTTTGAGAGAACTCTTGCATGTGACGCTCTTTCCTCTCCATGGGTGTCTGTGATTTTCTTTCTTCCAGCATTTTTTCCTTCCAGTTTTCTTGAGATATCATTGACATACAGCACTGTGTAAGTTTAAAGTATCCCTCTGCTTGTTGACATAATTGACTGGTTGAAGCCAGCCTACTAGAAGCCAGAAAATGAGCTGAGAAGTCACAGAGATATAGAGTTGGAACTACTGGATTGAGACAATGCTTGGGGGAAACTTTTATCTTATCTCTCAGCTCCCCAGTTCATGAGCCAGTACATTGACTGTTTAATTGTGATGTTCAGTTACCAGCTGAAAGTCTCCTGAACAATGTGTGTGCTCAGTCTCTCGCTCATGTCCAGCTCTCTGTGACCCCCATGAACCGTAGCCCACCAGGTTCCTCTGTCCATGGAATTTTCCAGACAAGATACTGGATGCATTGCCATTTCCTTCTCCAGGGCATCTTCCCAATCCAGGGATCAAACCTACATCTCTTGTGTCTTCTGCACTGGCAGGCAGATTCTTTACCACTAGCACCACCTGGGAAGCGCCCTCCTAAACAGTACAGATACCAAATCCAGCCTGAGAGAGGGGAAGTCTTAAATGTTACCTTCTTTGCCAATCAAACCATAGAGTTTAAGAACTAACCTTCAGGAAATTCTCTGGCAGTCCAGTGGTTAGGACTCTGCACCACACTGCCAAAAACAAATTCACACACAAACACTCATTCATTAAAATTACTCACATTTTTGGCTTAGAATAGCAGGAAAAGGATTCACATGGATTCCATACACTTTTCTTGAATCTATTATTGATTAATTTTAAAATGGAAGGTTACATTCATGATGCTCCTCTCCCTCAGTTACTATGAAAGGTTCAGACTATAAAAGGAGGACTAATGCCAAGCTTTGCACTCAGTGCAAAGTACTCAAGTAACAAATGACACATGCTTCATCATTACTGCTTGCTATATTATTACCTGGGGAAAAAGTCTGAATTAAATCTGAACCATTGCCAAGTCAAGGGAGGATTCCCTCATTCATTTCTCCTTGAATAATTCATTTGGCAAAGTCCTTTTTACTGCAACAAACCTAGACCAGAGCTTCTTACTGTGTCATAATGAATTTTAATTGTACCCCTCCTTATCTTGACATCAACATTGTCTTATTTATGACTGTATTTTGATCACTATTCATAATTCTTCAGACTCCAAAGCTTGAAACAATTTGTAGTTTCGTTTTTTGTTTTCTTTGTCTTCTCAAACTACTTCAGATCAGATCAGATCAGATCAGTCGCTCAGTCGTGTCCGACTCTTTGCGACCCCATGAACCGCAGCACGCCAGGCCTCCCTGTCCATCACCAGCTCCCGGAGGTCACTCAGACTCACATCCATCGAGTCAGTGATGCCATCCAGCCATCTCATCCTCTGTCGTCCCCTTCTCCTCCTGCCCTCAATCCCTCCCAGCATCAGAGTCTTCTCCAATGAGTCAACTCTTCGCATGAGGTGGCCAAAATACTGGAGTTTCAGCTTTGGCATCATTCCTTCTAAAGAAATTCCAGGATTGATCTCCTTCAGAATGGACTGGTTGGATCTTCTTGCAGTCCAAGGGACTCTCAAGAGTCTTCTCCAACACCACAGTTCAAAAGCATCAATTCTTCGGCGCTCAGCCTTCTTCACAGTCCAGCTCTCACATCCATACATGACCACAGGAAAGACCATAGCCTTGACTAGGCGAACCTTTGTTGGTAAAGTAATGTCTCTGCTTTTGAATATGCTATCTAGGTTGGTCATAACTTTCCTTCCAAGGAGCAAGCGTCTTTTAATTTCATGGCTGCAGTCACCATCTGCAGTGATTTTGGAGCCCAGAAAAACAAAGTCTGACACTGTTTCCACTGTTTCCCCATCTATTTCCCATGTAGTGATGGGACCAGATGCCATGATCTTCGTTTTCTGAATGTTGAGCTTTAAGCCAACCTTTTCACTCTCCACTTTCACTTTCACCAAGAGGCTTTTCAGCCCCTCTTCACTTTCTGCCATAAGAGTGGTGTCATCTGCATATCTGAGGTTATTGATATTTCTCCCGGCAATCTTGATTCCAACTTGTGTTTCTTCCAGTCCAGCATTTCTCATGATGTACTCTGCATATAAGTTAAATAAACATGGTGACAATATGCAGCCTTGACGTACTCCTTTTCCTATTTGGAACCAGTCTGTTGTTCCATGACCAGTTCTAACTGTTGCTTCCTGACCTGCATACAGATTTCTTAAGAGGCAGATCAGGTGGTCTGGTATTCCCATCTCTTTCAGAATTTTCCATAGTTTATTGTGATCCACACAGTCAAAGGCTTTGGCATAGTCAATAAAGCAGAAATAGATATTTTCTGGAACTCTCTTGCTTTTTCCATGATCCAGCGGATGTTGGCAATTTGATCTCTGGTTCCTCTGCCTTTTCTAAAACCAGCTTGAACATCAGGAAGTTCACGGTTCACATATTGCTGAAGCCTGGCTTGGAGAATTTTGAGCATTACTTTACTAGCATGTGAGATGAGTGCAATTGTTCGGTAGTTTGAGCACTCCTTGGCATTGCCTTTCTTTGGGATTGGAATGAAAACTGACCTTTTCCAATCTTGTGGCCACTGCTGAGTTTTCCAAATTTGCTGGCATATTGAGTGTAGCACTTTCACAGCATCATCATTCAGGACTTGGAATAGCTCCACTGGAATTCCATCACCTCCACTAGCTTTGTTCGTAGTGATGCTTTCTAAGGCCCATTTGACTTCACATTCCAAGATGTCTGGCTCTAGGTCAGTGATCACATCATCATGATTATCTAGGTCTTGAAGCTCTTTTTTGTACAGTTCTTCTGTGTATTCTTGCCACCTCTTCTTAATATCTTCTGCTTCTGTTAGGTCCACACCATCTCTGTCCTTTATCGTGCCCATCTTTGCATGAAATGTTCCTTTGGTATCTCTGATTTTCTTGAAGAGATCCCTAGTCTTTCCCATTCTGTTGTTTTCCTCTATTTCTTTGCATTGATCACTGAAGAAGGCTTTCTTATCTCTTCTTGCTATTCTTTGGAACTCTGCATTTAGATGTTTATATCTTTCCTTTTCTCCTTTGCTTTTCGCTTCTCTTCTTTTCACAGCTATTTGTAAGGCCTCCCCAGACAGCCATTTTGCTTTTTTGCATTTCTTTTCCATGGGGATGGTCTTGATCCCTGACTCCTGTACAATGTCACGAACCTCATTCCATAATTCATCAGGCACTCTATCTATCAGATCTAGTCCCTTAAATCTATTTCTCACTTCCACTGTATAATCATAAGGGATTTGATTTAGGTCATACCTGAATGGTCTAGTAGTTTTCTCTACTTTCTTCAATTTCAGTCTGAATTTGGCAATAAGGAGTTCATGGTCTGAGCCACAGTCAGCTCCTGGTCTTGTTTTTGCTGATTGTATAGAGCTTCTCCATCTTTGGCTGCAAAGAATATAATCGATCTGATTTCGGTGTTGACCATCTGGTGATGTCCATGTATAGAGTCTTCTCTTGTGTTGTAACAAGAGGGTATTTGCTATGACCAGTGCATTTTCTTGGCAAAACTCTATTAGTCTTTGCCCTGCTTCATTCCGGATTCCAAGGCCAAATTTGCCTGGTACTCCAGGTGTTTCTTGACTTCCTACTTTTGCATTCCAGTCCCCTATAATGAAAAGGACATCTTTTTTGGGTGTTAGTTCTAAAAGGTCTTGTAGGTCTTCATAGAACCTTTCAACTTCAGCTTCTTCGGCGTTACTGGTTGGGGCATAGATTTGGATTACTGTGACATTGAATGGTTTGCCTTGGAAACGAACAGAGATCATTCTGTCATTTTGAGATTGCATCCAAGTACTGCATTTCGGACTCTTTTGTTGACCATGATGGCCACTCCATTTCTTCTGAGGGATTCCTGCCCACAGTAGTAGATATAATGGTCATCCGAGTTAAATTCACCCATTCCAGTCCATTTTAGTTCGCTAATTCCTAGAATGTCAACATTCACTCTTGCCATCTCTTGTTTGACCACTTCTAATTTGCCTTGATTCATGGACCTGACATTCCAGGTTCCTATGCAATATTGCTCTTTACAGCATCGGACTTTGCTTCTATCACCAGACACATCCACAGCTGGGTATTCTTTTTGTTTTGGCTCCATCCTTCCATTATTTCTGGAGTTATTTCTCCACTGATCTCCAGTAGCATATTGGGCCCTTACTGACCTGGGGAGTTTCTCTTTCAGTATCCTATCATTTTGTCTTTTCATACTGTTCATGGGGTTCTCAAGGCAAGAATACTGAAGTGGTTTGCCATTCCCTTCTCCAGCGGACCACACCCTGTCAGATCTCTCCACCATGACCCGCCCATCCCAGGTTGCCCCTCGGGCATGGCTTAATCTCATTGAGTTAGACAGGGGTGTGGTCCTTGTGTGATTAGATTGACTAGTTATCTGTGAGAATGGTTTTAGTGTATTTGCCCTCTGATGCCCTCTTTCAAGACCTACTGTCTTACTTGGGTTTCTCTTACCTTGGGCGTGGGGTATCTCGTCCCGGCTGCTCCTGGCTGCTCCCGGCCAGCGAAGCACAGCCATCGCACCTTACCTTGGACGAGGGGTCTCTCCTCACCGCCGCCCTTCCTGACCTCGGTCGTGGGGTAGCTCTTCTCGGCCGTGCTTAGTGCGCTGGCCCTCACCGCCGTCCTTCCTCGGTCGTGGGGTAGCTCCTCTCGGCCGCGCTCTTAGTGCGCGACGCAGCCGCGCAAACTACTTAGGTCAATGGATAAGCTACTGAGACTAATGTGTCCAAAATCATGGGCTTGGCTAGTGATGCCTTCTCTCTGGCCACAGACTGTCCCTCTGACCACCCCCAACCTCACCCCGTATTGTTATTTGTAATAAGAGAAATAAATATTGGTCTTCATTTCGGGCATGGTTCTTTAAAACTCTTGGAACTTCCTGAAGGATACGAGTGATAAAGATGTCTTTTGTTATTTATAACAAGTCCCTTTACAACACACCTGAATTTATGTTAGTAAGTGACTTTGGGGGTACTAGCGGTCCAATGGTAAAGACATTCATTCACTTCGGGGGCATGGGTTCATTTTCTGGTCGGGGAACTAAGCTTCCACATGGGAAAAAAAAAAAGAAGTGACTTTTGGAAATCCCTAAGGATGGGGGCTGGTTGCCAGGGGGAGCCAATCAGGATTAAATCATATTAGTAGATTAGAATTTTCAATCCAACCACCAACTCCCAGGAAGGGGAGAGGAGCTGGAAGTTAAATTAGTCACCAGTGGTCAGAGATTTAATTTATTATAGCTATGCAATGAAGCTCCAGGGCTTCTCTGGTAGTTCAGATGTTTGCCTGAAATGCAGGAGACCCAGGTTCCATCCCTGGGTTGGGAAGATTCCCCTAGAGAAGGGAATAGCAACCCACTCCAGTATTCTTGCCTGGAGAATTCCATGGACAGAGGAACCTGGAGGGCTACAGTCCATAGGATCACAAGGAGTCGGACACCAGTAGGCAATGAACACTTTCACGTTCAATGAAGCTCCACACTGTGTTGTTCAGTTGCTCAGTGGTGTCCAACTCTTTGCAACCCCACTGACTGCAGCATGCATGCCAGGCTTCCCTATCCTTCACTATCTCCCAGAGTTTGCTCAAACTCATGTCCATTGAGTCGGTGACACTATCCAACCATCTCATCCTCTGTCACCCCCCTTCTCCTTCTGCCCTCAATCTTTTCCACCATCAGGATCTTTTTCAGTAAGTTGGCTCTTCATACCAGGTGGCCCAAGTATTGGAGCTTCAGCTTCAGCATCAGTCATTCTAACAAATAATCAGGGTTGATTTCCTTTAGGATTGACTGGTTTGATCTCCTTATATGCTCTTATTCTATTATAATGTATTATCATAATATTAACATATTATCATTGTCTCCTTGCTGTGTCCTTTCCTAAACCACAAGCTCCTTGAATTCAAGGGCCTCTGAGTATCCCTAAGAGCTAGTACAGTGTCTAGCCATGGAGGGTAATTTTGGAGCCCAAGAAAATAAAGTCTGTCACTGTTTTCATTATTTTCCCACCTATTTGCCATGAAGTGATGGGACTGGATGCCATGATCTTAGTTTTTTGCATGTTGAGTTTTAAGCCAGCTTTTTCACTCTCCTTTCACCTACATCAAGAAGCTCTTTATTTTCTCTTCTCTTTCTGCCATAAGAGTGGTGTCATCTGCATATCTGAGAGAACCTAATAAGAAAGGTTTAGAGAGTTTTCCGGTTGGAGTACATGGAGGTCCTGGGAGCAGGTTCAGAAGTCATCTTTGCTCCTTTCCCCAGACCTTTGCCATAGCCTCTCTTCTATTTATAATAATCAAGTAAGGTACACTGTTTTCCTGAGCTCTGGGAGCCACTCTAGCAAATTAACTGAGCTGAGGAGGGGAGTGTGGGAATTTCTGGTTTATAGCTGATCAGTCAGAAGCACAAGCGACAACCTGGACTTGCATTTGGCCTCTGAAGTGGGAAGGACAGGGACCATCTTCTGAGACTGAGCCCTCAGCCTGTGGGATCTGATGCTGTCTCCAGGTAAATAGTGTCAGAATGAACTTGTAGGTCTCAGCAACACCCACCCGGTGTTGCAGAATGGCTTGATGAGCAGAAAACCCACACGTGTGGTATCAGAGTGAAGTAGTGTTGTAGTAGAATATTGAGAATAGAGGAGACACACAGGAGCTTTTAAGGAATTTTTCCTTTAGCCTCTTAAGCCCCATTTCTTTCGCTAGAACATCAGTGGTTAAGACTCTGCCTTCCAAACAAGGGATGTGGATTTAATCCCTGGTGGGAGAACTAAGGTCCCACATGCCTTGAGGTGTGGCCAATTTTTTTTAACTCACCTGTGTAGTCATCCAGCTGAAGTTCTGGGTTAGTTGAGGGGATAATATACAGCTAACTGAATTCTTCAGTCAAAAGACTTGCCTTTCATACAAAGGGTGGCTAACCTTTAATTTATTGAGTATGGCCATTAGCAGCTTTCTGAGGCTCAGTTTCTCCACTTATAAAAAGAGGATAATGATTAATACAAATAATTATGAAGACTATGCACCACCACATATTGTAAGACATGAAATTATGTGTGCCCCATGAGTACAACCATCTAAGGATGCCTGCAGTTATAATAGCCCAAAAATGAAAGGGAAAATAAAAAAGTAAAAGCAATTATTTTTTTACAGAGGTGGGATTATGAATGAGCTTAATCTTTCCTCTAAAATTTCTCTGAACATTGTTTTATAAACAAATGTTTATTTATACATGAGCAGATGTTCAAAACCCCTCTAGACTTTAGCACTCCAACTTTCCTTTTATGTCCAAATAAAATGGCTTAATTATACATCCCAATATTTTCCTATAATATTTTTAAACCCCCAGCTTAGATAAGGGGAGAGAAGATTTCATTCTCCTGTCCATTTCCATTTGCCCCCCTGCCTGGAGCTGAAGCTCATCCTCAGCACAGCTCCCTGAGCAGAGACCAGCCTCTTCGTCAAGGCAGAATCACCATTAACTCAAGGCTATTCATTCATTCTTATCTTGCTGACTCTTTGAAGAGAAAGAGAGGGTGACAGAACAGCACCGAACCCAAAACAACTTGAAATTTGCATATTATATCCATTTTCACCCCACTATACACAACTTCCCTCAGAAATTTTTCATCCTCCATCTCTGACCAGATGAAATGACCCTATAAATATACTCTTGCCCCAGCTCTTCTTAACATATAAGGCAGTTTTAATTCTGCATTCATGTGTGTGGTTACTTGGATTAGTAATTGTCTTTCCCACTGTATTATAAGCTCTATAAGGGCATGGTCTATTTTTGGTTTTGCTCATCATTGTATTTCCAGCACCTAGCTTAGTATCTGACCTGTGGTAAACATTCCATACGTATTTGCTGAGTAAATGAGTAGTGATTGTTAAGTACATGAAATTTCATAGGCACTCACTGCGCTCACGTGCTATGCATGGTTCAAACACTGTTCTCAGTTCTTTAGGTCAAACATCTCATTTAATACTCATAAATGAGATAATATTTTTATTATTTCTGTTACATTAATGACAAAAAAAAAAAAACTGAGGCACAGAGAAGAGGTTATGTGATTGCCCAAGGCTACATAGCTTCTAAGTGGAGGATACAGGATTCAAGCAATCTGTGTTCTGAGCCCAAGATCCTAAACTGTATGCAAGCTAAGCTATTTAAATAGATGAATCAGTGAATAAAGAGGCAGATTCTTTGAATTATTTATCCCATGGAAAATTATCCATCCATTTTTTTAGGCATTTGGAATAAGGTACAGATGAAACAATTCACTTTTCTCATATAGCTTATATTTGTGTTTATGTGTGCACCTGAGTTGCCGGCACATGAGATAAACAATCAACAAATGAAGATATCCTATGTCAGATGGTCAGAAAATAAAGCAGAGAGGAAAACAGAGAAAAAAGCAAGTTTCTGCCAGTGTGGTCAGGCAAGGCTTTATTAGGAGAGCTATGTCTAATAGCTGAGGATTTAAGTCAAAGAGAAGATATAGAGATGACTGAAAAATAAATGTCTCCATTAAAAGGATCTAAGAAGATAAAATTCAAAGCAAACATTTATTAAAGCTTCTTACAAGCCCAGGGCTGGAGAAAACAGCAAAATAACCTGGGAGGTCATTTTACACAGCATAGCTGTGGTTGTTCTAAATTCCAGGGTATTGGCAAAAAGTCGGCCCAGAAGTACTCCTTCTCAGTCTGGCTAGTTGACTGGGGTGCCCTCTACTGCATGGTCCCGCCAGGCTTCAGGTGGGAAGCAGCGCCAACCAAAGAACACAAGGTCACCAGTTAAACTCACTTCCGGGGAATTCCCTGGGGGTCCAGCGGTTAGGACTCCGAGCTTTCAGTGCACGGAGCATGGGTTCAATCCCTGGTCAGGGAATTGAGATCTCCATACTATATAAATAGATAACTGCATCTCTGATTTGTTAAACCAAATAGCAGTGCTTAGTCACTCAGTCTTGTCCAACTCTTTGCAAGCCCATGGACAGTAGCCTGTTAGGCTCCTCTGTCCATGGGGATTCTCCACGCAAAAATACTGGAGTGGGTTGCCATGCTCTCCTCTAGGGGATCTTACCAACCCAGGGATCAAACCCAGGTCTCCCACATTGCAGGTGGATTCTTTACTGTCTGAGCCACCAGGGAAGCCTGAGAATATGGGAGTGGGTAGTCTATCGCTTCTTTAGGGGGAACTTCCCGAATCAAACCAGGATCTCCTACAATGCAGGTGGATTCTTTACCAGCTGAGCTACCACAGAAGCCCAAAGTGAAGTCATTCAGTCGTGTCCGACTCTCTGAGACCCTATGGACTGTAGCCTACCAGGCTTCTCTGTCCATGGGATTCTCCAGGCATGAATACTGGAATGGGTTGCCATCTCCCTCTCCAGGGGATCTTCCCTACCCAGGGACTGAACCCAGGTCTCCCACATTGTAGGCAGACGCTTTACTGTCTGAGCCACCAGGGAAGCCCAAACCACATAGAAATCTAATATAATCTATGCCTCTCCAGATCAGCCCAGGTGCTTGCTATCCTATGACTTTGCAAGGAAAATGTGCTTTTTAAAGTGTCTGGTGCGGCAACCCACTGAAGGATCCACGCATTTCCCTCAGATGTTTTGTTGATGCCCAGGTGGTAGGTTGAGCACTTGCACCACCTGACTCAACCCTGTCTAAGAGGAAAGTCTTAGGAACATGATACCTAATCAGAACTTTTGTTACTAAATCTTTGTGAGAAAATGGATTGAGAGAGATCCACAGAACAAAGTGTTGGTGAAAACAATTTAATATTTTGATTCCTAAAGCAAAGGAGTTCTCTTTTAAGAAAAAAAAAAATCAGGTAGGTGTTGAGTGGCCTCTAGTATCACTAGAGTTTCTAAACAAGGATGAAATTCACCTGCTGGTGGTTTGGACTTTTTATTAATACTATAATCACTTCTCTTTCTTCCTTTTTTTTTTTTTTTTAACCTTCTATAATTCAGTAGCAGTCCACAAACCAGCAAAGCCACATACAGGAAGCTGGTTAACTGAGACACCTTGAGGTTTTGGAAAATAAAAGAGCTGAACATTTCCTTTGTGCCAAAGGAGAGGAAGTAAAGACTGACTAAGATGCTGTGTTTTATTAAGAAGCCTATTTAGTCAGAAAGATTTCCTGATTAAGGAGGTAAATTACCTGTTCAGTCTTTCCTCTATTGATCTGCCTAACGGCCATTAAAATATAGATTATGTCTCAGAAAACTGGATTCAGAGATAAAAGTTCATTAAACCAACATTTCATTAGCAATGTAGCAGAAAGTTCCCCAACAACAGTGTCTGAAAAGGTGTCATCATCTGTTCCCTGTCTTTGAGGTGATACTACTTACAACTCTTGGAATGCCTTTTTTGGGGAGAGGTGGGTAGTAAGAATTGTAGGATCTTATTAATAGCTCCCTAACCAGGGATTGAACACTGGCCCCCAGTAGTGAAAGCCTGAAATCCTAACCCTTAGGCCACCAGGGAACGCTCTATGAAAGCATTTTGAGCATCTTTTATGTGTCACATGCAATGCCTATTCCACTTATACAAAGATAAATAAGCCCCTTCCCTGGAGATGATCATAATCTGTGAGACAGAGATAGATGTACAACAACTAGGAATAACAGACATCCCTGGTGGTCCAGTGGCTAAGACTCCATGCTCCCAATGCAGGGGGCCAAGGTTTGATCCTTGGTCAGGGAACTAGAGCCTAAATAAGTGTTTGCAGGCCACAAACTAAAGATCCTTCATGCCACAACAAAGATTGAAGACCCTGTACATCACAACTGAGATACAGTGCAGTCAAATAAATAAAGATTAAAAATAAAAGAACTTAAACAGAGTTCAGTCAGTCAGTTCAGTCACTTAGTCATGTCCAACTCTTTGCGATCCCATGAACTGCAGCACGCCAGGCCTCCCTGTCCATCACCAACTCCCAGAGTTTACTCAAACTCACGTCCATTGAGTTGGTGATGCCATCCAACCATCTCATCCTCTGTCATCTCCTTCTCCTCTCACTTCCAATCTTTCCCAGCATCAGGGTCTTTTCAAATGAGTCAGCTCTTCTCATCAGGTGGCCAAAGTATTGGAGTTCCAGCTTCAACATCAGTCCTTCCAGTGAACATTCAAGACTGTTTTCCTTTTGGATGGACTAGTTGGATCTCCTTGCAGTCCAAGGGACTCTCAAGAGTCTTCTCCAACACCACAGTTCAAAAGCATCAATTCTTTTGAGCTCAGCTTTCTTTATAGTCGAACTCTCATATGCATATATGACTACTGGAAAAACCATAGCTTTGACTAGATGGACCTTTGTTGGCAAAGTAATATCTCTGCTTTTTAATATGCTGTCTAGGTTGGTCATAACTTTCCTTCCAAGGAGTAAGCCTGTTTTAATTTCATGACTGCAGTCACCATCTGCACTGATTTTGGAGCCTCCCCAAATAAAGTCAGCCACTCTTTCCAGTTTCTCCATCTATTTGCCATGAAATGATGGGACCAGATGCCATGATATTTGTTTTCTGAATGTTGAGCTTTAAGCCAGTTTTTTCACTCTTCTCTTTCACTTTCATCAAGAGACTCTTTAGTTCTTCTTCACTTTCTGCCATTAGGGTGGTGTCATCTACATATCTGAGGTTATTGATATTTCTCTCTGCAATCTTGATTCCAGATTGTGCTTCATCCAGCCCAGTGTTTCTTATGATGTACTCTGCATATAAGTTAAATAAGCATGGTGACAATATACAGCCTTGACATATTCCTTTCCTATTTGGAACCAGTCTGTCCCAAAAACAGACTAAACAGAGTTAGTCATTGATTTACTTGATAAATACTTAAGTAAACACCTACTATGTGGATGGCATGCATTGTCCTGGGGATACAAGGATGAATAAGATACAGATTTTATACATCAAAATCAGTCATATTAAAGAAGCATTTATGATTTCCTCTGGCCTCCCAGAAAACTTTGGTTACCTGAAATTATTAGATTTCTTTAGATAGATGCTGCATCCTTGAAAGAAGTTTGATGAAAGTCAAGGTCAGCTATTTCCCCACAACCTTGCTTTCAGCTTACAACAAAAGCATTTCAGACATTGATTTAAATAAACACTCAAAAAATAAAAACAAAACTAAAACAAATTTTAAAAAAAAGAGAGAAAGAGAAATAAAAAGCACTCATTAGTAAGCAGAGCCCAAATAGTTTATGCAACCTGGTTCAGAGAGGTTCACAAAGCCCCACCTTCCTGCTCTTTCAGGATTCTGACTACTGTCAGGTGTGGATGGTTTCTTTGGTAACTTTCCAGAAGCAATATTCTAAGCCCTTCTGGTGGGGATGAAGAAACTATACAGCAAGGGCTAGACAGAAGACTCTTAGAGGACCAAGCCTGATTCCTCAGGGTTTATGTTACAACCTTCCTGAGGTTCTTGGATACTATTTCTGCAAGCATGGGAGCATTTTGGAACGATTTTGGCTGACATATCTTGAAGATCTTTAAAGTCACCAATTCAAGCCTGCTTCTAACATCTACTGTGATAGTCAATAAACCATAACATTCAATAAAAACCCACTGCTGATGTTTAGTGTATTAACTGGCACAACATGGCTTGTTGGTCTAGAGCTGTTAACAACAGAGCCTGGAGTAGTCCCTCCTGTCACGTAGGCTTCCTGATTTAAGCGACTGTGGGTGGACCATCCCTGGACTATGTGTCCTGATCAGCACCTTGGTTATATGCTATAGGAGAACCCATGTTATATGAATATAATTCTTCTCAGTGTGCACTAGGTAAATAAACATACATCGGAAGAATAACAGCCTGAGTTTCATGCTACTGTATTCACCTATGTCCATCGTTCTTCTCTCGTTCTCAAAACTGCTAGATTTGAAATTTTTTTCTACCACTTTTCCAAAATAGGGTTTGAAGCTGAAGTACAATGATGAGTGCCATGTTGCAGTTATAGGAAGTCAATGAGCTGAGCTCACTGCCCAGGCAAAGCCTGACTTGTAGGTTTGTTGTGGGAAAAGCCTTGCCTCTGAGTCTAGTCCATGAGAAGCTGAATCTAAATCCTTATTTTATCAGTTCATTCAGTCAGGCTACAGGGGAATACTCACACCAATCAAAATCACAGTTTTGCTGCCTAGATTTGCTACCAAGTTTTATTGGTAATCTATGTACCTGTAAGTCTGAAATAGTTATTGGCAAGCTGCCTTGTGACACCAGAAAAAGAACAGAAATAGATGGTAATATGTGAGTATTTTATTCAAGTTATGGAAAAAACATAACTTGGATAAAATACTTTAACTTTGATAAAAATAATCTCATGAGTGTTCCACATCTCATGAGATCAGATCCCTCTATGATCTGATGAAACACAGCCCCCTGAACAAATTTTGGTCTGATAAATTCTTATTATATCTTATTTCACTGATTCTAAGATTCACATTTTTAACATCTTTCAATATATTGCATGAAATATGGTATCTGTCTTTTTATTGTTCTCCATTCAGACTTCTACCTTTCCTGAATCAACTCACTATATTGTAATGCACGTTACAGGTATCTTGTGTCCCAACCATGAAGATCCATTCTGGTCACATGATCAGACCTGGAGATTTCCCAAATTCCCTTCATCCCCAGGTACATAAATCTTCTCTCAGATGGACTCTTTTTTTTTTTTTTTGGCCTGTGCCATAAGGTTGGGTAAATCTTAGTTCCCTGACTAGTGATCAAGTCTGTGCCCCCTGCAGTAGAAGCTTGGAGTCCTAACCACTGGACCACCAGGGAATTCCCACCTCAGATGGATTCACTTCTGCAGATGGCTAAACTCTACCATTTTCTTCACATTTTTATTGATCTCCCTTTTAAAGATCTAAACTTAGCTTTAAATAGATGATACCTTTAGTACAGTGGTCAAAAACATTTGGCAATAAGATCTAAAGCCCATATATCAAAGTTACTCCTGTCCAAACTCCCTATCAAGGTTCTTAATCTTTGTTTTCAGCTTAAGCCAGACAACAAACTCTTATTGATACACTTTTACAAGAGTGGACATGTTATCTTACTGCAGCAAAATTTAACACAATAAAATGATAGGGTCTCAGGAGTTTTTCCATGAAGGATTTAATACCATAATTTTGTTATTGCTTCCCAGGTGGCTCAGTGATAAAGAATCCATCTGCCAGTGCAGGAGATGCAGGAGACTCAGGTTCAATCCTGGGTCAGGAACATCCCCTGGAGTAGGAATTGGCAACCCATGCCAGAATTCTTGCCTGGGAAATCTCATGGACAGAGGCACCTGGCAGGTTGCAGTCCATGGGGTCACAAAGAGTCAAACACAACTGAGCAATCGAGCACGCATGCATGTCCTGGCTAAGGGCCTTGCTATCTCCTTTTCCAGCTCTTTATTAAAGAACTCTGGTTTTGGATGAAGCATGACATAAAACAAGTTTACATAACAGAGCCTGCACCACATAATCATAGATTACAGCTGATGATAAAAGAAAAATAAGCACTTTACATAGGATGACGCTCTAGAAAGAATTTAAATTACAAACCTACACTGAAACCCTCTTGGCTTTTACTAGGCTCTAGAACTGATAATATCCAACTGCAATACATAAATTACTATGTTTAGAGCCAGCACTTGACTCTTAATCAAATCCTCATGCTATTTAATCTGAGATGTTAACACTTTTAATAATTGGTAGGTGATCTTTTCATATAAGGACACATTATATTTATATATGGTTCAGAGAAGCACTTGAAAATTTACAGTTGGAGCCCAAGTCCTATTAATTTAGCAAGTAAAAATTATTGTAGCTAATGAAATATTCAACTTTTTAAAAAATGGAAAACTTTAAAGAATACATCCCTCAGTTGTGGTTTAGAAGGAAATAATACACTCTATGAAGGCCTGGGCCTGGTTAGCACTGGATTTTCAGTGTGTTCCATGCTGCCTGCTTTTCTTGCTTTAAGGATTATTCCCAATCACCCTGAGAAAGGTTGATTATCTTGTCTATAATGGTAAAAAAAGAGGCTCAGAGACGTTAAAACAAAAACAGAAAATCTGTTCCATATACTAAAGCCAGTTTCAGAACTACTATTTTTCTGTCTTAACATTTAACCCAGAGCTCATGAGCTTTCCATTAGCAACCATCGATGAATTCAACATGTGATACAAAAGGTCTGCATTTAGTATGACAAATACTCTGACAGTGCCAACCCCAGCTATTGAAGGCGGGAATGTGATGTGAAATGAACAACTTTACAAGTCAGAACACCTGAGAGATCAGTGTAAGTGGTAAGAACTGTTATGTTATTAATAGTTTCAAAAACAACATCATCATAACTTGGTCTCCTAGACACTGAAATCGGAAGCTCCTTGATATGCTATATAGCATGGCTTCAAACAAAAAGGTTTTGTTCAGTATATGTTTTTGTTGAAACAGTGTAACTATGCAGCCCCTATAGGTCAACAAACACAGGACAGAGCTGACCAATGACTATGAAATCTATCCTGAGATCGCCCTCCTCAGTTTCAAAACATTTCAAAACAGTGCATTTAGCACTGCATTAGCAAAATAGCCAACAGCTGGTCAGTCTTTTCCCTATCTTGACCTGGATTCTGAACAGATTAGGCTTTTTACTTTAACTTGGAATTTAAGTCATTCAAAAAAATTCACCTGCATTTAGGTAAAATAAAAATTCACCTAAGATAAGATAATCTATTTAATTTATATATATATACACACACACACACACACACACACACATATACATACACACATTATACTTACATATATTTTTTTAATATTCTTTTGATTAATAGAAAAATTTTCCTAAGTGGACTTAGAAGTTAGACTTTGAAAAGAAGAACCACCATAGGGATTTCCCTGATGGTCCAGTGGCTAAGACTCCATGCTCCCAATGCAGGGGGCCTAGGTTCATTTCCTGGTCTGGGAACTCGATCTCAGATGGTGCAACTAAGACTTCAAGTACTGCAACTAAAGATCCCATGCCACAGCTAAGACCTGGCACAGCCAAAGGAATAAATTAAAATTAATAAAAATTTTAAAAGCCACTATACAGTAAAAAGTAGCTCTTTTCCTCTTTCCTTCAACTTCCAGAAGGAAAATGAACCTTCAAGGAAGGTTATCTAGGCACTGTTCATGAACTTTGTCGGGCATTTGGGTCTTTTCACCTTTGTCTTTAAGAGTAGTGATAATGTTACAGTGATTTATTATTTGTATTTTGAGCTTCAAATATCAGACTAACTTCTTTTTACATAATTATTATGAGATAGAAGAAAATATTTTGTTTTCCTATGAACAACAGTTTGATACGCTTCTTTCTAAATTGAAATTATTTAGTTCTAAGATCAGGCAATCTAATCACATGGACCACAGCCTTATCTAACTCAGTGAAACTAAACCATGCCATGTAGGGCCACCCAAGATGGACAGGTCTTGGTGGAGAGTTCTGGCAAAATGTGGTCCACTGGAGAAGGGAATGGCAAACCACTTCAGTATTCTTGCCTTGAGAACCCCATGAACGGTATGAAAAGGCAAAAAGATAGGATACTAAAAGATGAACTACCCAGGTCAGTAAGCACCCAAGATGCTACTGGAGATCAGTGGAGAAATAACTCCAGAAAGACTGAAGAGAGGGAGCCAAAGCAAAAACAACACCCAGTTGTGGATGTGACTGGTGATAGAAGCAAGGTCTGATGCTGTAAAGAGCAATATTGCATAGGAACCTGGAATATTAGGTCCATGAACCAAGGCAAATTGGAAGTGGTCAAACAGGAGATGGCAAGAGTGAACATTGACATTTTAGGAATCAGGGAACTAAAATGGACTGGAATGGGTGAATTCAACACAGATGACCATTATATCTACTACTGCGGGCAGGATGCCTTTAGAAGAAATGGAGTAGCCATCATAGTTAACAAAAGAGTCCAAAACGCAGTACTTGGATGCAATCTCAAAAACGACAGAATGATCTCTGTTCGTTTCTAAGGCAAACCATTCAATATCACAGTAATCCAAGTCTGTGCCCCGACCAGTAACGCTGAAGAAGCTGAAGTTGAACGGTTCTTCGAAGAACTACTTGTAGTTCTTTTAGAATTAACATCCAAAAAAGATGTCCTTTTCATTATAGGGGACTGGAATGCAAAAGTAGGAAGTCAAGAAACACCTGGAGTAACAGGCAAATTTGGCCTTGGAGTATAGACTGAGGTAGGACAAAGGATAATAGAGTTTTGCCAAGAGAAAGCACTGGTCATAGCAAACACCCTCTTCCAACAACACAAGAGTAGACTCTACACATGGATGGCCAACGCCAAAATCATATTGATTATATTCTTTGCAGCCAAAGATGGAGAAGCTCTATACAATCAGCAAAAACAAGACCAGGAGCTGACTGTGGCTCAGATCATGAACTCCTTATTGACAAATTCAGACTTAAACTGAAGAAAGTAGGGAAAACCACTAGACCATCCAGGTATGACCTAAATCAAACCCCTTACGATTATACAGTGGAAGTAAGAAATAGATTTAAGGGACTAGATCTGATAGACAAAGTGCCTGATGAACTATGGATGGAGCTTCGTGACACTGTACAGGAGACAGGGACCAAGACCATCCCCATAGAGAAGAAATGCAAAAAAGCAGAATGGCTGTCTGAGGAGGTCTTACAAATAGCTGTGAAAAGAAGAGAAGCAAAACACAAAGGAGAAAAGGAAAGATATACCCATTTGAATGCAGAGTTCCAAAGAATAGCAAGGAGAGATAAGAAAGCCTTCCTCACTGATTAGTGCAAAGAAATAGAGGAAAACAATAGAATGCGAAAGACTAGAGATCTCTTCAAGAAAATTAGAGATACCAAGGGAATATTTAATGCAAAGATGGGCTCAATAAAGGACAGAAATGATATGGACCTCAGAAGCAGAAGATATTAAGAAGAGGTGGCAAGAATATACAGAAGAATTGCACAAAAAAGATCTTCACGAACAAGATAATCACGATGGTGTGATCACTCATCTAGAGCCAGACATCCAAGAATGTGAAGTCAAGTGGGCCTTAGGCAGCATTACTATGAACAAAGCTAATGGAGGTGATGGAATTCCAATTGGGCTATTTCAAATCCTAAAAGATGATGCTGTGAAAGTGCTGCACTCAATATGCCAACAAATTGAGAAAACTCAGCAGTGACCACAGGACTGGAAAGGGTCAGTTTTAATTCCAATCCCAAAGAAAGGCAATGCCAAAGAATGCTCAAACTACCACACAATTGCACTCATCTCACACGCTAGCAAAGTAATGCTCAAAATTCTCCAAGCCAGGCTTCAAGAATACGTGAACCATGGACTTCCAGATGTTCAAGCTGGATTTAGAAAATGCAGAGGAACCAGAGATCAAATTGCCAACGTATTTTGGATCATTGAAAAAGAAGAGCGTTCCAGGAAAACATCTAGTTCTGCTTTATTGACTATGCCAAAGCCTTTGACTATGTGGATCACAATAAACTGTGGAAAATTCTGAAAGAGATGGGAATACCAGACCACTTGACCTGCCACCTGAGAAATCTGTATGCAGGTCAGGAAGCAACATTTAGAACTGGACATGGAACAACAGACTGGTTCCAAATCGGGAAAGGAGTACATCAAGGCTATATAGCGTCACTCTGCTTATTTAACTTATGTGCAGAGTACACCATGAGAAACGCTGGGCTGGATGAAGCACAAGCTGGAATCAAGATTGCCTGGAGAAATATCAATAACCTCAGATATGCAGATGACACCACCCTTATGGCAGAAAGTGAAGAAGAACTAAAGAGCCTCTTGATGAAAGTGAAAGAAGAGAGTGAAAAAGTTAGCTTAAAGCTCAACATTCAGAAAACTAAGATCATGGCATTGAGTCGCATCACTTCATGGCAAATAGATGCAGAAACAGTGGAAAGAGTGGCTGACTTTATTTTTCTGGGTTCCAAAATCACTGTAGATGGTTACTGCAGCCATGAAATTAAAAGACGCTTACTCCTTGGAAGGAAAGTTATGACCAACCTAGACAGCATATTAAAAAGCAGGGATATTACTTTGCCAACAAAGGTCCATCTAGTCAAGGCTATGGTTTTTCCAGTAGTCATTTATGGATGTGAGAGTTGACTATAAAGAAAGCTAGGCACCAAAGAATTGATGCTTTTGAACTGTGGTGTTGGAGAACACTCTTGAGGGTCTCTTGGAATGCAAGGATTTCCAACAAGTCCATCCTAAAGGAAATCAGTCCTGAATATTCATTGGAAGGACTGATGTTGAAGCTGAAACTCCAATACTTTGGCCACCTGATACAAAGAGCTGACTCATTGGAAAAGACCCTGATACTGGGAAAGATTGAAGGCAGGAGAAGGGGATGACAGACGATGAGATGGTTGGATGGCATCACCAACTCATTGGAGATGAGTTTCAGCAGACTCTGGGAGTTGGTGATGGACAGGGAGGCCTGGTGTGCTGTGGTCCATGGGGTCGCGAAGAGTCAGACACGACTGAGCCACTGAACTGAACTGAAGACCAGGCAATGACATGTGGCTGATATCAGAAATATGTTTGCTATCGTATCAGGATGGTACATAATTTAAAATAAAGGAAAAGCAACAATTTCACTCTAAGGAACTTCTCTTATTATTGTAGAAACAGTAATAATGAATTCCACACAACACCTTATAACTTAGTGACTTACCTGGTGGGCCTTACCTGGTTAAGCTTCCCCGCTGCCAGTGCAAGGGACACCTCTGAATCCTTGGCTGGGAACCAAGATGGATCTCACATGCCCCAAGACAAGACCAAAGAAATAATAAATAAATACGGTATAGTTTAAAACAATGCATTGGTTCTGACACTTTACGTTAAATATAAATTTTAACACTTTTAATTTCTGTAAATAAATTTTTGTCCACAAAAGCCTACGTTTATGGGCAAGTGGTAGGTATAGGCAATTCATCAGCTGCCCATTTCCCTCTTATTATGGGATTGCTCTGAGAACCCAGGGCTCATTATGTAAAGGGCATCCTTATTAGCCAGGTGCACTATTTTTCATCCTCCTGGAGGTTGACCTTTAGCATTGGGCGGAAGGTCACTAAAACGAAGATTGTGGAGCGTCATTGAACGTCGCCTGCAGAGGGTTGTTGACGCAAGAACACAGCTCAGGAATCCACGCCCCTTAGTGCACGGGCCTTGGAGGAGGCTGAGCTCAGAGCTTTCACACAGGAGAAGGCACAGAGGATTCAGAGCGTGGTGGGCTGCAGCCGGGTTATCTTCAGGAGTCCAGCTTTCCTGGGGACACGTCAGCGGCGGCCTGGTCCGAACACGTCCAGGACAGGAAGCCCTGAACCAGGTGAGCAATGGAAGCGGCAGTCGGGCGACTCCCCGCCCGGCAGACCCCAGGCCTCCAGCCGCGCCAGCGCCCCGGGATTCTGGCGCAAGGCCTGTTGCCCGGGAGTCGCCATGGCAACGGACGCCGGGTTCTGGACTCCGCGGGCGGCGCACGGCCTAGCGGCCACCTCCGCGACTCCCATGGAGGTCTGTGGTGACTCGGCGCCCGAGACCGAGGAGTGCTGGAGGATTATCAGGAATCTCGAGTCCACTCTTGAACAATTTCGGCTCAGTCCCAGGTGACCGGCACGACCTACGGCGCCCGGGCCAGCACCCCTGCCGGTGCTCCACCGCTCCCGGGTTCTCTAGCTCCAAGCCCCAAGGCAGTTGTTTTAATATCTAAATATACTACCATGTACCAAGCACGGACTCTGGGGCCAGACTGCTTGGGTTCAAATCCTCCTGACACTCCAAGGGCCCAAGACTTGGGCGAGTTAGTCAGCTTTCCTGTGCCGCCTTATCTTTTCTGGAAAGCAGCCAAGATAGTGATGCACAGCGCCTCCTTCATAGTTAATAGCGAACATTCAATGAGTCAATCTGGAAGATGGACATACAAATAGGGTACATAGTATCGTGCAAGTGTTTGCCAATATAACTATTTTGTTCTTGACCCTTTTGGACAGTTTTTTCATCTTATAAGCCTTTGCCCTCCTCTGTCCCAGTTTTATTTGGATAATGTAGACCTGATGCATTTTTGAAACCCCGTAAATGGCCCTCACTAGATTAACTGCTCTAGGTGCTCTAAGACAGGGAGCCTCGTGGTGCCAGGTGGGCTGGCTGAGACACCAGCCCTGCAACTGGCATCTCTCTAGGGTAGGATGAAGGGCCCAGAGCCCCGTGGTGGGGACTGAAGCAGTGAGATGGCGCTGCCAGCCCAGCTGCCCCCGCTGAACTGTATAAGTGAGTGCCTTTGTGAAAAGGGATGGGGATGCACTCAGAACCCGGTTGATTGGAGGTGTGAAAGCACATATTGGCGGTAGCGGATGGTGGGCACGGTGTTGAACTGCTCTAGTTGTTGACTAAGAGAGATAACTTCCTACCCTAGATTCCTTGGTGTTCCTGGTGGGGAGCTTCTCCAGCAAAATGCACTGGCTGTGTTCAGCAGCCAAACTGACAGTGCCTGGGGCTCAGTCAGTGCTTGTTGTCTGAATAAAGGAGCCCCGGACACCCCTGTGAGTTTCTCTTCATGGGCAGGACCCAGGCCGGTGTTGGTGCTCTGGTATCTGGTGTGTGTGAGAGAAGCTGCAGTCTTGGGGTGAGGAGAGAATCAGGCACTGGGGAGGCAGCAGTCAACAAACCGACAGAAGCCTGTCCTTTCAGAAGTTTACATCCTAGGCAGGAAACGAGGGATAAATAAGCTGACTCAGTAATAAAGTCAGTTAAGTGGTGGTGAGTGCTAAGGAGGAAACAGAGCAGAAGAAATAACGTGTGGAGTGAGGAAGGGGGTTGTAATCTTATTTTTTTGGTCATACCACATGGAGTGTGGGGATCTACCAAGGACGGAACCCAGCCTCCTGCATTGGAAGTGCTGAGTCTTAACCTCTGGACCACCAGGTAAGTCTTACAGGGTTATAACTTTAGATTCTGGGTTGTCAAGAAAGACTTCTTGGAAATGACTTTGGGAAGAAGAACTGAAGACTTGAGGTGGGGGGGGGACCTTTCTGCTGTATCAGGGAGCAAGTGTTCCAGGCAGAGGACAAGAAGTAAAGGAGAGTGGGCATAGGTGTCACAGGACCAGCAGTGAGGCTGGTGTGGCTGGAGAAGAGTGATGGGGGAGAGCAGCGGTGATGAATGAGCTCAGAGCTAAGAGGATGGATGGTGCTCATGGTGTGGAACCTAGATCATTGTAAGGACTGTAGCACTGACCTTGAATGAGGTGTGGTTGTTCCAACACCCCCAAGCAATTCTCTAATTATCAGCAGACAGTGATTGGGTGTGTTTTGTAGTTTGCTTATTTATTTATTTTACTTAAAATATGGTTGCTGTACAGTATTATGTATTATAAGTCACAGGTGAACAATAGAGTTACTCCTAATTTTTAAAGGCTATACTACTAGACCATTCAGGTATGACCTAAATCAAATCCCTTATGATTATACAGTGGAAGTGAGAAATAGATTTAAAGGCCTAGATCTGATAGATAGAGTGCCTGATGAACTATGGAATGAGGTTCGTGACATTGTACAGGAGACAGGGATCAAGACCATCCCCATGGAAAAGAAATGCAAAAAAGCAAAATGGCTGCCTGGGGAGGCCTTACAAATAGCTGTGAAAAGAAGAGAAGCGAAAAGCAAAGGAGAAAAGGAAAGATATAAACATCTAAATGCAGAGTTCCAAAGAATAGCAAGAAGAGATAAGAAAGCCTTCTTCAGTGATCAATGCAAAGAAATAGAGGAAAACAACAGAATGGGAAAGACTGGGGATCTCTTCAAGAAAATCACAGATACCAAAGGAACATTTCATGCCAAGATGGGCACGATAAAGGACAGGGATGGTGTGGACCTGACAGAAGCAGAAGATATTAAGAAGAGGTGGCAGGAATACACAGAAGAACTGTACAAAAAAGAGCTTCAAGACCCAGATAATCATGATGGTGTGATCACTGACCTAGAGCCAGACATCTTGGAATGTGAAGTCAAATGGGCCTTAGATAGCATCACTACAAACAAAGCTAGTGGAGGTGATGGAATTCCAGTTGAGCTATTCCAAATCGTGAAAGATGATGCTGTGACAGTGCTGCACTCAATATACCAGCAAATTTGGAAAACTCAGCAGTGGCCACAAGATTGGAAAAGGTCAGTTTTCATCCCAATCCCAAAGAAAGGCAATGCCAAAGAATGCTCAAACTACTGAACAATTGCACTCATCTCACACGCTAGTAAAGTAATGCTCAAAATTCTCCAAGCCAGGCTTCAGCAATATGTGAACCGTGAACTTCCTGATGTTCAAGCTGATTTTAGAAAAGGCAGAGGAACCAGAGATCAAATTGCCAACATCCACTGGATCATGGAAAAAGCAAGAGAGTTCCAGAAAAACATCTATTTCTGCTTTATTGACTATGCCAAAGCCTTTGACTGTGTAGATCACAATAAACTATGGAAAATTCTGAAAGAGATGGGAATACCAGACCACCTGATCTGCCTCTTGAGAAATCTGTATGCAGGTCAGGAAGCAACAGTTAGAACTGGTCATGGAACAACAGACTGGTTCCAAATAGGAAAAGGAGTACGTCAAGGCTGCATATTATCACCATGTTTATTTAACTTATATGCAGAGTACATCATGAGAAATGCTGGACTGGAAGAAACACAAATTGGAATCAAGATTGCTGGGAGAAATATCAATAACCTCAGATATGCAGATGACACGATTCTTATGGCAGAAAGTGAAGAGGGGCTAAAAAGCCTCTTGATGAAAGTGAAAGTGGAGAGTGAAAAGGTTGGCTTAAAGCTCAACATTCAGAAAACGAAGATCATGGCATCTGGCCCCATCACTACATGGGAAATAGATGGGGAAACAGTGGAAACAGTGTCAGACTTTGTTTTTCTGGGCTCCAAAATCACTGCAGATGGTGACTGCAGCCATGAAATTAAAAGACACTTACTCCTTGGAAGGAAAGTTATGACCAACCTAGATAGCATATTCAAAAGCAGAGACATTACTTTGCCAACAAAGGTTCGCCTAGTCAAGGCTATGGTCTTTCCTGTGGTCATGTATGGATGTGAGAGCTGGACTGTGAAGAAGGCTGAGCGCCGAAGAATTGATGCTTTTGAACTGTGATGTTGGAGAGGACTCTTGAGAGTCCCTTGGACTGCAAGAAGATCCAACCAGTCCATTCTGAAGGAGATCAATCCTGGAATTTCTTTGGAAGGAATGATGCTGAAGCTGAAACTCCAGTATTTTGGCCACCTCATGCGAAGAGTTGACTCATTGGAGAAGACTCTGATGCTGGGAGGGATTGAGGGCAGGAGGGGAAGGGGACGACAGAGGATGAGATGGCTGGATGGCATCACTGACTTGATGGGTGTGAGTCTGGGTGACCTCCAGGAGCTGGTGATGGACAGGGAGGCCTGGCATGCTGCGGTTCATGGGGTCGCAAAGAGTCGGACACAACTGAGCGACTGATCTGATCTGATCTGATCTGATACTCCGTTTATAGTTATTATGAAATGTTGGCTATATTCCCCATGTTGTACAATATATCCGTGTAGCTTACATCAGTTCAGTCCAGTTGCTCAGTCATGTCCAACTCTTTGTGACCACATGGATTGCAGCATACCAGAGTTCCTTGTCCATCACCAACTCCCAAAGCTTGCTCAAATTCATGTCCATCGAGTTAGTGATGCCATCCAACCATCTCATCCTCTGTCGTCCCTTTCTCTTCCCACCTTCAGTCTTTCCCAGCATCAGGGTCTTTTCCAGTGAGTCGGTTCTTCGCATCAGGTGGCTAAAGTATTGGAGTTTCAGCTTCAACATCAGTCCTTTCAATGAACATCCAGGACCGCTCTCCTTCAGAATGGACTGGTTGGATCTCCTTGCAGTCCAAGGGACTCTCAAGAGTCTTCTCTAACACCACAGTTCAAAAGCATGAATTCTTCAATTCTTAGCTTTCTTTATAATCCAACTCTCACATCCATACATGACTACTGGAAAAAACCATAGCTTTGACTAGAGGGATCTTTGGTGGTAAAGTAATGTCTCTGCTTTTTAATATGCTGTCTAGTTTGGTCAGAGCTTTTCTTCCAAGGAGCAAGCATCTATTAGTTTCATGGCTGCAGTCACCATCTGCAGTGATTTTGGAGCCCCCCAAAAAGAAAATCTCTCACTGTTTCCATTGTTTCCCTGTCTATTTGCCATGAAGTGATGGGACCAGATAGTTTGTATTACACTGCTTAATCCCATACCCATATCTTGCCCCACCCTCTTTTCCTCTCCGCACTGGTAACCCTAGTTTGTTCTTGTGTCCTGCAGTTTAACTGGAGAGAGTGTCACATTCACAGATTTAAGGGCTCAGCCCCACAATACTGTCCCTGTCCTCCCTCTTGAGAGGCTAATTGCAAGTCCAGGTTGTCACCTGTTCTTTTGACAACCAGGGCTAGGTCAGAGATTCCTCAAGTTCACTTAATTTGCTAGAGTGGCTCATAGAACTCAAGAAACCAGTTTACTTACTTGGCTACTGGTTTATTACAAAGACTATTAAAGGACATGAGTGAACAGCCAGAGGAAGAGATGCATAGTGTGAGGTCTAGAAGGCTCTGGGGCACTTGGGATTCTGTCCCTGTGGAATTTGGGGTATACCCCATGAATTCATTCTTGTTTACCAACCTGGAAGTTCTCTAAACCCTATAATTCAGGGATTTTTATAAGCTCTTCATTATGCAGGCAAAATTGACCGAATCATTGACTTTTTATGATTCATTCAACCTCCAGCCCTCTCTGGAAGTGAGGTTGGGGGAGGTGGAATTGGAAGTTCTAACCCTCTCCTTCTGGTTGGTTCCCCGGCAACCACCTCCATCCTTAGGGGCTTTTCAAAAGTAACTTTATTAACATAAAATCTGGTGTGGTTGAAAGAGGCTTCTCACGAATAGCCGAAGACACCCAGTTCACCTTTTCCCCCTATTTCAGGAACTGAGGACAGCAGACCAAATATTACAATAAAGGATTCTCTCATTGTGCTTATTGCTTAGGAAATTCTAAGGATTTGGGCTGCTGTGAGGCAAGAAGCATGGATGAAGACCAATATATGTGTATTGTATATATATATACATATAGGACTTCCCAGGAGGTGCAGTTGGTAAAGAATCAACTGAGTCAGGAAGATTCCCTGGAGTAAGAAATGCCAACCCACTCCAGTATTCTTGCCTGGAAAATTCCATGGACAGAGGAGCCTGGCGGGCTACCGTCCCTGGGGTTGCAAAGAGTCAGACACGACTGAGCAACTGAGCATGCACATATCTATATCTATAAAATTATAAAACACACTGCAGAGATGGGAAGACATGAGGGGAATGGAGTAGAGGAATCACATTATCTGGTTTATCTTTCAACCAAATTATTCTGGCTTTTGTTTTGATATTAGACTCTAATGAGGGATAACAATGGAAACAGTGAGAGACTTTATTTTCTTGGGCTCCAAAATCACTGCAGATGGTGACTGCAGCCATGAAATTTAAAGATGCTTGCTCCTTGGAAGAAAAGCTATGACCAACCTAGACAGCATATTAAAATGCATAGATAATACTTTGCTGACATATGTCCGTCTAGTCAAAGCTCTGGCTTTTCCAGTAGCCATGTATGGATGTGAAAGTTGGATTACAAAGAAAGCTGAGCATCGAAGAAGTGATGCTTTTGAACTGTGGTGTTGGAGAAGACTCTTGAGAGTCCCTTGGACTGCAAGGAGATCCAACCAGTTAATCCTAAAGGCAATCAGTCCTGAATATTCATTGGAAGGACTGATCCTGAAGTTGAAACTCCAATACTTTGGCCACCTGATGCAAAGAACGGACTCACTGGAAAAGACCCTGATGCTGGGAAAGATTGAAGGTATAAGGAGAAGGGGACACAGGGGATGAGATGGTTGGATGGCATCACCGACTCGATGGACATGAGTTTGAGCAAGCTCCAGGGTGGGTGTGCTGCAGCCCATGGGGTGGCCGAGTCAGACACAACTCAGTGAGGACCGGCAGAAAGAGGGAAACCAGTTAGGGGACTACGACAATAAGCCTCATGGAAAATGACTGTGATGGTAGCAGTGGTTGGAGGTCGTGAGACTAGTCAGATTCTAGATTTATGTTGAAAGTAGAACTGATAGACATAAAATTCTGATTTTTTTAAACTGACAAATCGGAAGGATGGAAGTGCCATGAGCTAGGATGAAGATTGAGACGAATAGCTTTGTGGGGAATATCATAAGCTTACTTTTTTTCCCCCTAATTTGGCTGCACCAGGGCTTAGTTGTGGCATGCAGGATCTTATTTCCCTGACCAGGGCTCGAACCTGTGCCCCCTGCATTGGGAGCTCAGAATCTTAACCATTGGACCACAAGGGAAGTCCCTCAGAAGCTTACTTTTGGACATAGTATCTTGGACGTAACTCAGCCATCCATCTAGGCTCTTTGGTTGTATGAGTCCTTAGGGCAAGGACAATAATTTATGCTGTATTCTTCTCAATTCTTGACTAAGACACCTAAAAAGTTTATTAACATGCATATCTCATGTGTACGTAGGAGTTACCTAGGAAAAATGACTAAAATTCTAAGATGGCCCAAACCACCACCATCTTCGGCTAAAAACAAAAGATGTTGAGTGGAGGGAAGCCAGTTATGGGAGGTTACCAAGAAGAGCAGTAAATAAGGGTAAGGTTTGTTATGCAGATTTGAATGGGTGCCTTCTCCATTAGTAAGATTCTCTCGTGAATTAGAGTCATCTTCCTGGTAGGAGCATTACTTTACTAGCGTGTGAGATGAGTGCAATTGTGCAGTACTTTGAGCATTCTTTGGCATTGTCTTTCTTTGGGATTGGGATGAAAACTGACCTTTTCCAATCTTGTGGCCACTGCTGAGTTTTCCAAATTTGCTGGCATATTGAGTGCAGCACTTTCACAGCATCATCTTTCACGATTTGGAATAGCTCAACTGGAATTCCATCACCTCCACTAGCTTTGTTTGTAGTGATGCTTTCTAAGGCCCACTTGACTTCACATTCCAAGATGTCTGGCTCTAGGTCAGTGATCACACCATCATGATTATCTGAGTCGTGAAGCTCTTTTTGTACAGTTCTTCTGTGTATTCTTGCCACCTCTTCTTAATATCTTCCGCTTCTGTTAGGTCCATACCATTTCTGTCCTTTATCGAGCCCATCTTGGCATGAAATGTTCCTTTGGTATCTGTGATTTTCTTGAAGAGATCCCTAGTCTTTCCCATTCTGTTGTTTTCCTCTATTTCTTTGCATTGATCACTGAAGAAGGCTTTCTTATCTCTCCTTGCTATTCTTTGGAACTCTGCATTCAGATGTTTATATCTTTCCTTTTCTCCTTTGCTTTTGCTTCTCTTCTTTTCACAGCTATCTGTAAGGCCTCCTCAGACAGCCATTTTGCTTTTTGCATTTCTTTTCCATGGGGATGGTCTTGATCCCTGTCTCCTGTACAATGTCACGAACCTCATTCCATAGTTCATCAGGCACTCTAGCTATCAGATCTAGGCCCTTAAATCTATTTCTCACTTCCACTGTATAATCATAAGGGATTTGATTTAGGTCATACCTGAATGGTCTAGTGGTTTTCCCTACTTTCTTCAATTTCAGTCTGAATTTGGCAATAAGGAGTTCATGGTCTGAGCCACAGTCAGCTCCTGGTCTTGTTTTTGCGGATTGTATAGAGCTTCTCCATCTTTGGCTGCAAAGAATATAATCGATCTGATTTCGGTGTTGACCATCTGGTGATGTCCATGTATAGAGTCTTCTCTTGTGTTGTGGGAAGAGGGTGTTTGTTATGACCAGTGCATTTTCTTGGCAAAACTCTATTAGTCTTTGCCCTGCTTCATTCCGTATTCCAAGGCCAAATTTGCCTGTTACTCCAGGTGTTTCTTGACTTCCTACTTTTGCATTCCAGTCCCCTATAATGAAAAGGACATCTTTTTTGGGTGTTAGTTCTAAAAGGTCTTGTAGGTCTTCATAGGACTGTTCAACTTCAGCTTCTTCAGCATTACTGGTTGGGGCATAGACTTGGATTACTGTGACATGGAATGGTTTGCCTTGGAAATGAAGAGATCATTCTGTTGTTTTTGAGATTGCATCCAAGTACTGCATTTCGGACTCTTTTGTTGACAATGATGGCCACTCCATTTCTTCTGAGGGATTCCTGCCCGCAGTAGTAGATATAATGGTCATCTGAGTTAAATTCACCCATTCCAGTCCATTTTAGTTCACTAATTCCTAGAATGTTGACATTCACTCTTGCCATCTCTTGTTTGACCACTTCCAATTTGCCTTGATTCATGACCTGACATTCCAGGTTCCTATGCAATACTGCTCTTTACAGCATCGGACTTTGCTTCTATCACCAGACCCATCCACAGCTGGGTATTCTTTTTGCTTTGGCTCCATCCCTTCATTCTTTCTGGAGTTATTTCTCCACTGATCTCCAGTAGCATATTGGGCCCCTACTGACCTGGGGAGTTTCTCTTTCAGTATCCTATCATTTTGCCTTTTCATACTGTTCATGGGGTTCTCAAGGCAAGAATACTGAAGTGGTTTGCCATTCCCTTCTCCAGCGGACCACACCCTGTCAGATCTCTCCACCATGACCCGCCCACCCTGGGTTGCCTCACGGGCATGGCTTAATTTCATTGAGTTAAACAAGGCTGTGGTCCTGGTGTGATTAGATTGACTAGTTTTCTGTGAGTATGGTTTCAGTGTATTTGCCCTCTGATGCCCTCCTGGAAGACCCACCCTCTTACTTGGGTTTCTTTTACCTTGGGCATGGGGTATCTCTTCCCATCTGCTCCAGCAAAGCACAGCCATTGCACCTTACCTTGGATGAGGGGTCTCTCCTCACCGCCGCCCTTCCTGACAGATCCAACCAGTCCATTCTGAAGGAGATCAGCCCTGGGATTTCTTTGGAAGGAATGATGCTAAAGCTGAAACTCCAGTATTTTGGCCACCTCATGTGAAGAGTTGACTCATTGGAGAAGACTCTGATGCTGGGAGGGATTGGGGGCATGAGGAGAAGGGGACGACAGAGGATGAGATGGCTGGATGGCATCACTGACTCGATGGACGTGAGTCTGAGTGACCTCCGGGAGTTGGTGATGGACAGGGAGGCCTGGCGTGCTGCGGTTCATGGGGTCGCAAAGAGTCGGACACAACTGAGCGACTGATCTGATCTGATCCTGGTAGGAGAGGAAGACACTTATAAGTGGAGATTTCCTTTATAAATGTAAATTTCTCTTACAAACAGATAACTTCTACTCTGCTTCCAGGGTTTCTCCTGTGTCTGCAGTTTCTCAAAACAATTGACTCAAAACCATCCTTATGCTAAAGCATCATATTTAGGGGTGCTATATTCTGCTACCCTTCAAGCCTAAAGTTCAGAAGAAAGGTCCAGCCAGGTTGGATATACCAGTGTGGGAGTAATTGGCACACAGATGCACCTACAAATGAAAGACTTGGTGAGATCACCCAGGAAATGACTGAAAAGAAGTGTGTAAACCTTGGGACACCTCAAACTTGTATGTTCTTTCAAGAGGAAAAAAGTGGAAGCAAGAGTGCTTTGTTGTTTGCTTGGTTTTTTTTTTTTTTCCTTATTTGAAATTGATCAGGGATGTCCCTAGTGGTCCTGTGGTTAAGACTGAGCTTCCAGTGCAGTGGGTGCAGGTTCGATCCCTGAAGGAGGAACCAAGATCCTACATACCTAATAGTACGACTGAAAATAAATAAAAAATTTAAACTGAGCAATACACCATTGTGAAAATTTAGTGCACTTAATGCCACTGTCTTTGACTAATTCATTAATGAGCATTTGTTAAGATAGACTATTCTAGGATTTAGTGAGGACTGTCACTGCCTTCTGTTAATAAATATTCATGGATCTGTTTTCTGTAATAAGTTAACATGTTAATTTTGTATCTCATTTATTTAAAAAAAGAACCTGTAATTGCTATGTTTCCGAGACTGTATTTTATGCATAACAACCAAGCTATTATTCAGAAATCAAATTGCTGAGGCTATAAATAAGGACTGTGTAGGAACCACTTAGCTAGTTTGTTGTGATGTGGGTTTCCATTCTAGGCAGAGGGGTTGTCATCTAAAATTAGAGACATTTGGAATTTAAGGGGAAGCTGAAGAATGAACTTTCATGTTTCACTTGGATTCTGAATGAGTCAGAACTTGCTGAATCAGTCATTGAGAAGGCTAGGACCAGTTAGGGATAGTAGAGCATAGACCTGTTCTCACAAGGGATAGAGGATAAGACTCTCACTTCAGGCTTATGATTTTTTCCTTTTGGCTGCACTGTGTAGCTTGTGGTATCTTCGTTGCCCAACGAGGGATCGAACCAGTGCCCTTGGCCATGAGAATGTAGAGTCCTAACCCCTGAACCGCCAGGGAATTCACAGGCTTGAGATTTTTAGATGAATTACTTAATATCTTGGAGCCTCAGCTTCCATATCCTCAAAACAAAGAAAGGTAGATAACCTGAGAAGAGATTGTGTGTATTAAGACAGATACCTTGACTAAGCACAGGGGACAAGTTAAGCATTCAGTTGTAAAAAAAAAAACAAAATTCAACTGAGTAGATTTGAAGACCTGATTGGCTTTGTTAGGTGATTCATGAATTGGACAGCATCCCGTCCAGCAATTATAAGGGTGCTCCAAGGGGGCTGTACAAAATGGAAGGTTTTTATAAGGGAAAAGGTGGGACAAGGGAGATTTTAGCATAAAGGGAAAAAAGCAAGAAGAAAAAAAAAGCATTGTTTTTAGGCCAGGACTTATCCTTGCAGGGAAAAGGGCAAGGCAGGGATTTTATCATGCAGATTGCCTCTTCTTCCTCTGGGTGCAGAGTGGAGAGGGCCTGTGCCCTGTGTGGACTGTGTGCTCCGTCGTGTCTGACTCTTGGCGACCCCATGGACTGCAGCCTACCAGGCTCCTCCGTCCATGGGATTTTCCAGGCAAGAGTACTGGAGTGGGGTGCCATTGTCTTCTCCAGATTATCTTCTTGGTGCTGGCTAATTAAGGTTAACATTTCTGGGGAAGGTTGAAACCCAAATTAAGTCAGGTATTAATTCTGGATTTGGTATCATGCGCTTTAGAATAAGTAATGCCATTTTGAGCCTATGGTTTTCTGTTTCACAAAATAAATAGGAACTAATTTTATTTTTACCACATGGAGGAGGTATCTATAAAAATTTTCAAACTGGTTTTAAAATATCAGACTATTACTGTAATATTATGACACCAGAGGGAATAACTGAAAACATTATTCTAAGTTTCTAAATCATATCCTAAAGATACATGTATTGGGGGTGATTTTTTTTTTGCACTTCTATTCTTTTTCCAGCTTTGAGATATAACTGACATGTAACATTGTATATTTATCACAAAACCTGCTCACATTCATAACTTACCACCCACCCTAGATCTTTAGCTTAAAATGGGAAGGAAGGAAAGAACATACATGGTCAAGCTTACTGAAAGATGAAGCTGAATAATAAATAGGAGCTGCTTGGTGCTAGGGAGGGGGAGGAATTGCATTTCTCAGCTGGAACGATGAATCATGGAGGTCTGTTAAGTGGGAGGCATTGCAGAAAGAAACAGTCTTAAGTTTAGGTCGTGTTTGTATTTATCTTATTGATGCAGCACTCTGGGTTCAAACAGGAGATAGAAACCTCGCCAGTGTTTGAACAAGGAACAAATATTTCTTGTTTCTTTAATGTTGTTATTTATTTGTTTTTGGCTGTGCTGGGTCTTAGGTGCTATGCACTGCTTTCTCTAGTTGTGATAGGTGGGGGCTATTCTTTGTAGAGATCCATCGGCTTTTCATTGCAGTGGCTTCTCTTGCTGTGGAGCGCGGGCTAGGCACACAGGCCCAGTAGCTGTGGCTCCTGGACTCTAAAGCACAGGCTCAGCAGTCCTGGCACAGGAGCTTAGTTGCTCTGCCGCATGTGGAATCTTCTCGGACCAGGGATCGAACCCGTGTCACCTGCATTGGCAGACAGATATCCACTGTGCCACTAGGGAAGTCCTATTTCTTGTTTCTTATTAAGTATTAACAAGGATTTTTAGTTCAGTTTAAAAAAAACCTCTAAGCAGCATTACAGTAGCAAATGTAGTTGTGACCCCAAGGGCAGAAGAAGAGTAAATGTGGACAGAACTAAGAATTGAAAAGGTCCCCCACTCCCACCAAACGCTGAGATTAAGACCTCTTGGGAGAAGATGTGGCTGGTGGTAGAGACACTTGCCAGAGGGTGCCGGCCAGAGCTGGTCCATGGGCATGACTTGTTGAGTGGCCATGGTAAACTTGGTGAAAGATACAGGCAGGCCAAGGTTCTTTATGTAGCTGGGAAATCCAAATAGTCATTCCTGAAGGTTCTGAGCCCTCAATAGCCCTACCTTTTCGGGGGAGTTGGTTGTATTTTTACATTAATCTTTACTATTGAATGTGGAAATGCTCAGTCACTCCAGAGAATCTCCTGAGTTCCAGACGTAGTCCTTGACTCCACTGTGTACCAACAACCTGCTTTCTTGATGATCAGAATTAATCACTTCAACCAGTAGTGTGCCCCCTTTCTCTGCCTTTGGTTTAGTGGTGTGGGGATCACACAGTGGCCAGGCGCCAGTTCAATTCACTCTCGTCTAATTCAGTAGAACCATTGTTGTGCTTCCCAGTAGAAGCAATCTCCCTTTGGGAACTAAGACCTCCAAGCCAGTAGGTCATAAAGTTTCTGGGAAAGGAAGCAATGATCTCAGGGGTGAGTTATTAGGTGTAATAGTGAGAGGCGCCTCTTGCATTTTTACCAAGATTCTTGGACCTACGGCTGTGGGAAGGATGGTCCCATGTGCTGAGTGGAGGAGAAGAAGAATGTCTCTGCTACCATTTCTGCATTCTTGGCTGAGCCCCCCTCCCCCCAGAATAAAAGACAGATTAACTGGAGAAAAAAACAAAAGAAGTTTAATAACGTCTATTCCTCCTGTATACAAGGGAGATACCCAGGAAAACAGAGTAACTCCTTGAAATGGTTCAAACCACTACCTTAAATAGAATCTCTTCCTAAAGACAAAAACAGATGTTGGGAGCCAGTTATGGAAAGTTCCAGAAAAAGCACAGTAAACAGGGGGATGGTTGTGATGCAGATTTAAGCTCATGCCTGCTCCATTGATAAGAGTTTCTAGAGATTTACGCCTAAAATACTGACAGTTCTTACCGTGTGAAATTGGCAGAATCTGAGCTTACTTGAAGGTTGCATCTGACTTTTAAAAAATAGTTTACTTTGAAATAATTTCAAATATACAGAAAAGTTGTCAGAACAGAACTAAGAACTCCTAACCTAGATTCAATTCCCAACATTTTCCCATGTTTGTTTTCTCTCTTCTTCCTCCTCACCCCCTCCTGCCTCTGTACACACACACACACACACACACACACTCACACACTCACACTCACCCAGACATTCATTATCATCAGTCTTTTTAGAACCTTCTGAGAGCATGTTACAGACATGTTTCCCATTAACTGTGAATTTCCTAAGCATTCAAGTGTGTTTTTCCTAAAATGGATGCTTTTTCCTGCATGATCAGCACACACTCTCAAATCAGCAGATCCACACTGCACAGCCTTATGGCAGCCTCCTTTCAAGCTGGGCCAAGAGTACCAGCAATGACTTTTTTTTTCCTTTCTGGTCCAGGATCCTATCTAGCAGTGTGCATTGTCTTTAGCTATCCTGTTGCCTCAGACGTGTCCAGCAGGAAGAGTTCCTCAGCCTCTCCCCACTGTTCATGTCCTTGACACTTTTTTTTTAGAAGTACAGACCTTCTGTACCATGACCAGCACTACCTGGGTCCGTCTTCTGTTTCCTGATAACCAGACTCAGGTTCTGCGTTCTTGGTAGGATGCCGTAGAAATGAAGCTGCAAATTTTCAGGGCATCAGTTGAGCCAGTGCATGTCATTCAGTCTATTCCCTCATTGGTGCTTTAACCTTGGCTTTGCTGGGTTGGTGTCTGCCATAAATTCACCATTCTTCCCTTTGTAATAAATTACTGTTTTGTGTGTAGGGAGTGTGTGTGTGTGTGGTCAGTTGCTTCAGCTGTGTCCGACTCTTAGCGACCCTGTGGACTGTAGCTCGCCACACTCCTCTTTCCATGGGATTCTCCAGGCAAGAGTTCTGGAGTGGGCTGTCGTGCCCTCTTCCAGGGGATCTTCCGGACCCAGAGATGGAACCCATGTCTCTCACATCTCCAACATTGGCAGGCAGGTTCTTTACCATTAGCACCACCTATAGGCCTAAGTATTACAACATTTCCTCTTCCTCCTCTGTCTCCAACTTTATTGAGATGTAACTGACACAAAACACTGTAAGTTTGCAGTGTACAATGTGATGATTTGGCACATTTTTATATTGTAAATAATTATCACAATAAGGTTAGTTGACACATTCATCATCTCTCATAGTTACTTTTGTGTGTATAAAAACATTTCAAATTGACTCTCTTAGCAACTTTCAAGTGTACAATACAGTATTATTAATTGTAATCGTCATGCTGTACATTATATTCCAGTACTTATTCATCTTATAACTGAAAGTTTTTACCCTTTGACTAGTATCCCATTTCCTTTACCCTCAGCCTATGGCAACTGTCTCTGTACTCTGTTTCTATGAGTTTGACTTTTTTATTTTCCACATATAAGTGCAATCCAACAGTTGTCTTTCTCAGTCTGCCTTATTTCACTTATGTAATGGCCTCAAGGTTCATCTGTGTTATTGCAAATAACAGGAATTCATTTTCTTTTTTTCATGACTTCATTGTACACACATATGTACACACTACATTTTCTATTTTTTGATGTTTATTTTTTATTTATCTGTCTTTTTGATTGCACTTAGCTGAGGCTTGAGGGATCTTCAATCTTCACTGAGGCTTGAGGGATCTATAGTTGAGGCATATGACATCTTTCCGTTGTGGCATGTGGGATCTAGTTCCCTGATCAGGGACTGAACCCGGGCCCCCTGCATTGGGAGCATGGAGTCTTATCCACTGGACCACCAGGGAAGTCCACTACGTTTTCCTTATTCATTCATCTGTCAGTGGACCCCTGGCTATTGTGAATCACGTTACAGTGAATGTGAGAGTGCAGGTAGTGACTTGGGATAGTGATTTTGTTTCCTCTGGATATATACTCAGAAGTGAGACTGCTGGATTATATAGTAGTGTTGTTCAATTTTTCAACACAGTTTCCTTTTCCTAAGCAAACTTCCACTGATGAGCTGAAGCCTTTTAGCTAAGCTTAACCCTAGATGCTTTTGAACTGTGGTGTTGGAGAAGACTCTTGGACTGCAAGGAGATCCAACCAGTCCATTCTGAAGGAGATCAGCCCTGGGATTTCTTTGGAAGGAATGATGCTAAAGCTGAAACTCCAGTACTTTGGCCACTTCACACGAAGAGTTGACTCATTGGAAAAGACTCTGATGCTGGGAGGGATTGGGGGCAGGAGGAGAAGGGGACGACAGAGGATGAGATGGCTGGATGGCGTCACTGACTCAATGGACGTGAGTCTGAGTGAACTCCGGGAGTTGGAGATGGACAGGGAGGCCTGGCATGCTGCAATTCATGGGGTCGCAAAAGTCGAACATGACTGAGTGACTGAACTGAACTGAACTGAACCCTAGCTGCCATTGATAACTTCCACCCTAATCCATCACCTCTGTAGTGGCTGCCCACTGGTAATTCTCTATTTTCACCATTCTCTTCTACGTTTACTAGAGCATCTCATTCTCATTTTGACTGCTAGATTCCTGTTTTATTCAATAGGCTGTAATCTGATACTTTCATCATTTATTTTGACGCTCAAATTGTCCCAGATATGGCCTGTGGGAATCTCTTCAGTCTAGTTTCTGTCTCTATCCTTTTTTTTTTTCACTCTTTCCCAACTTTTTGGAATAACAAGATGTTCCAGGCTCATTTTATGTTTTTGTTCTCCCAACTTTGAAACCAGCCATTTTCCCAAGAAGCCCTGGTTCCTTTTAATGCAGAATGGTATTTAAAAAATCAACATCTGTGTTTTTGGTGTGTTCATTGCTACTGGGGTGTCATCGCTTCTAGGTTCTCACACTGGACAGAACTAGAAGCAAATGTCCATAAGTATGTGCACACATACGTATGCACATATTTGTACCTATCACTATTTATCTATGTACATAATTATAAAACCATGCCTTCATACCCAAACTTCCAGTTCCATTACATTGTCTCAGGGAATATCCTGTTCTACTTCTTTTTTATGTTTGTAAATTTCATTTCTGGGACTAGAGAACTTGACTTCTGTCATCTTCAGTATATTTACATATTTGTTCAATTTATTCAGTCTCCCAACCATGTTGCTTTGTTTTGTTTTTGGTCACACCATGAGGCATGCAGGATCTTAGTTTCCCAACCAGAGACGGAGGCTACTTCCCTTGCATTGGAAGCCTGGGGTTTTAACCACTGGACTGCCAGGGAAGTG
Organism: Tragelaphus eurycerus; assembly: GCA_935064755.1. NCBI lineage: Eukaryota > Metazoa > Chordata > Mammalia > Artiodactyla > Bovidae > Tragelaphus > Tragelaphus eurycerus. The sequence continues at coordinate 944,832 of CAKXYN010000145.1, forward strand.
CCTGTGTCCATCTTTTTAAAAGTGCATCGTCTGCGCACTGGCTTTGCCCTCTGGCTGACCCCCTTGTGGTCACCAGACAACTGTTCCAGTTCCTGGCCTTATTTCCACACGTGGCAGTGTCCAGAGTCACAGAGGGGACCTCTCCCCTGGTGCTTCTGTGTAAAAAGCTTTACATGCCTCCGACAGGCCTTTTCTCCTATCACACTCCTCAGAACCGAGTCCCACTCCCACTCCTAAAATACCTGCCCAGAAGATTGGGATCACTGAGGTGGGCTGAGACCACACAAGTGTTGCCCTCGATACTGGGAATTTTCTCACCCTTCCCTGAGTTCTGTAGGAGATAAGTCTGAGGCTCTGTCAGCAGTAAAAAGAGGGAGATTGCCATGGGGCACCCCCCATCACCGTCTGCTCCACCTGGTTAGCAGACAAGGGAGAGTAGATACATGGATACTCTCTCTCTACGGAGGCTGCATTGAAAAGCCTGGGAATGTTCCTTAGGCTTTTATGGCTCTCTTTTTTTAGCTGACATTTTAGAAACCAATGCTTGTGGTCAGATCAGATCAGATCAGATCAGTCGCTCAGTCGTGTCCGACTCTTTGCGACCCCATGAACCGCAGCACGCCAGGCCTCCCCTGTCCATCATCAGCTCCCGGAGATCACCCAGACTCATACCCGTCAGTGATGCCATCCAGCCATCTCATCCTCTGTCGTCCCCTTCTCCTCCTGCCCTCAATCCCTCCCAGCATCAGAGTCTTCTCCAATGAGTCAACTCTTCGCATGAGGTGGCCAAAATACTGGAGTTTCAGCTTTAGCATCATTCCTTCCAAAGAAATTCCAGGATTGATCTCCTTCAGAATGGACTGGTTGGATCTTCTTGCAGTCCAAGGGACTCTCAAGCGTCTTCTCCAACACCACAGTTCAAAAGCATCAATTCTTCGGCGCTCAGCCTTCTTCACAGTCCAGCTCTCACATCCATACATGACCACAGGAAAGACCATAGCCTTGACTAGGCGAACCTTTGTTGGTAAAGTAATGTCTCTGCTTTTGAATATGCTATCTAGGTTGGTCATAACTTTCCTTCCAAGGAGTAAGCGTCTTTTAATTTCATGACTGAAGTCACCATCTGCAGTGATTTTGGAGCCCAGAAAAACAAAGTCTGACACTGTTTCCACTGTTTCCCCATCTGTTTCCCATGTAGTGATGGGACCAGATGCCATGATCTTCGTTTTCTGAATGTTGAGCTTTAAGCCAACCTTTTCACTCTCCACTTTCACTTTCATCAAGAGGCTTTTTAGCCCCTCTTCACTTTCTGCCCTAAGAGTTGTGTCATCTGCATATCTGAGGTTATTGATATTTCTCCCAGCAATCTTGATTCCAACTTGTGTTTCTTCCAGTCCAGCATTTCTCAGTTTGGTCAAATTGACAAATGAAGGACCTCCAGAAACTTGGCCTTCTTGTTACAGTTTGGGATGTCCGTCATTAAAAGTCTGTAGGAGGATTTTACAAAATACTTCTTTCCACTTTGATTTTTTCGGGGTGAACTGAGTTTAAAACCAAATACAATAGAGTGGTGTGATTATCTTAAAGAAGTAGTTCTCAATTTTTTTTTTTTTTTGGTTTCAGGATCTCTTTATAGTCTTAAAATTACTGAGACCCTCAAAGATCTTTAGTTTATGTTTTATTTATTCATAGTTACCATATTAGAAATTTTAAAGGAGAAACATTTAAAATAATGATAAACCAATTCTGTATTAGTATAAGTAATATATTTTAAAGAAAATTGAACTCTTTTCAAGACAGAATCTTTAATGAGAATAGTATCATTTACATTTTTGCAAATCTTTTCAATGCTTGGCTTAATGGAAAATAGCTGAATTTTCCTCTTTGCTTCTGCATTCATCTGTCATCCAGGCATATAAGCTATAGCCTGTGGAACTCCACTGAACACTTGTGAGAGAATGATAGGAGAAAAGATAAATCCAGTCTTAATAATATTATGAAAATCATTTTGACCTGTGGATTACCTGAGTGTTCTGGAAACCCCAGGAGTTCTCAGACCACATTTTCAGAACCTCTACCTAAAAGGAATTTTGCTTGCTATGTCCATGCATGATTTACAGTGACCTCAAGCAGCAGCATACATAAAACAGTGGATGATATTTTAAAAGGAGGCTCATAAATTGGTCATGTCTCAGAAAATGGAAGTCAGAAGAGTGTAGCAATGTGAAATAGTTCACAGAATCTGATAATCCAACAGAGACCTAGGGAAAACCCAAAATCATGAGCAGATAATTAAGTGGTTTTCTCATTTCACCAATCCTTTGAATCTTTATGATTTACACAAAATATGTGTAAATATATATCACTAAATATATCTTTAAGGTAATATCTATTATATAAAGCACATTTAAACTTCCCCCCTCTTTTATTTTTCAGATTTACCATTTCAGATGATTTGAAGGTTGGCTTTTTCAGCACAGACCATGCCACTCAAACAGATTCCAGTGAGATTCTGCCATTGAAAGAGTTGAGCTTAGCTACACAAAATCTAGTGCAGGTAAATCTGGATTTATTTAGAAACTCCTGAGATAATTTGTATTATTTGCCTTCATGTTTCTTTCCTTGACGGAAGTGAAATGATTAACATTTTAAAAATATTAGCATCTTCTATAAACTGAGGTGGATAACAGCTGTGTGTGTGTGTTTTTTTAATTATTAGTATAAACAACTACTTCGGGGCATGACTAGCCACTCCAGTGTTCTTGTCTGGAGAATCCCATGGACAGAGGAGCCCAGCAGGCTACAGTCCATCAGGTCGCGAAGAATTGGAGACAACCGAAGTGACTGAGCATACAGCATACACACTACTTCTATTTGGGACTTCCCAGGTGGCCCTAGTGGTAAAGAACCTGCCCGCCTACGCAGGAGACATAAGAGATGTGTGTTCGATCCCTGGGTTGAGAAGATCCCCTGGAGGAGGAAATGGTAACCCACTCCAGTACTTTTCCCTGGAGAATCCCATGGACAAAGGAGCCTGGTGGGCTACAGTCCATAGGGGTGCAAAGAGTTGGACACAACTGAAGCAACTTAGCACACACACATGACTTCTATTTGCATCCTATTTATTTCATGTATGTTAACTTTTTTTTTCTTCCTGCACTGTATGGCTTGCAGGATCTTGGTTCCCTGACCAGAGAGAGATTAAACCTGGGTTCTGATAGTGGAAGCTAGAGTCCTAACCACTGGGCAACCAGGGAAGTCCTTATGTTAACATGTTTAGTGAAATGTTTTCTTACTCTCTCTATAATTCTTTTGCTATCTGTGAACATTTTCTGTTTAGGATACTTTAAAAATTTTATAAAGTATTTTTGGCATATGGAAAAATGTCAAGAATAATATAATGAATAACTGTGTCACCCATTGTCAGGGAGGAAGAAATTTTCCTCTATCTCTCTAAATTCTTCTGGGTAAGCTAAAAATTGAATTGACACGAAACAGATTAAACAGAAAATCCAACAAAAACTTAAATACCATATACATGGGGGAGACCCAGGAAAATTGAGTAAGTTGTCTGAATAGCCAAAGGTCTCACCTTCAAGTAAAGACAGAAGAGGGTAATGGTATGGGACTTCAAGGAGAGGAAGACAATTCACATGAAGATGGGAAAGCAAATGTCTGTAAACTAACGTTTGCTATGCCTGCAGAGACAGTGGGACACAGAAACTTTAGCACACTTTGCTAGGTTCCTATCTGTCTACACACCTGTTGTTTGTCAGTTGCCAAGTTGTGTCCAACTGTTCTTAACTCCATGGACTACAGCATGCCAGGCTTCCCTGTCCTTCACTGTCTCCCAGAGTTTGCCCAAGTTCTTGTCCACTGAATCAGTGATGCCATCCAACCATCTCATCCTCTGTCTGCATACCTAGTTCATGTTATAATATAGGTATCTATGATGCTAACTCCCTTCCTGAAGCAGGTCCTCCATCTTTTAGGAAGTTAAGGGGAGGTTTATGAGTTCTTCCTGAGTCTTTGGGTCCTTAAAAATAATCAGCATAAATAAATACTCTTGCCAAAGAAACAGTTTGTGATGGCAAATTCTGCTTCCCTATTATTGACTATGCCAAAGCCTTTGACTGTGTAGATCACAATAAACTATGGAAAATTCTGAAAGAGATGGGAATACCAGACCACCTGATCTGCCTCTTAAGAAATCTGTATGCAGGTCAGGAAGCAACAGTTAGAACTGGTCATGGAACAACAGACTGGTTCCAAATAGGAAAAGGAGTACGTCAAGGCTGCATATTGTCACCATGTTTATTTAACTTATATGCAGAGTACATCATGAGGAATGCTGGACTGGAAGAAACAGAAGTTGGAATCAAGATTGCCGGGAGAAATATCAATAACCTCAGATATGCAGATGACACGACTCTTATGGCAGAAAGTGAAGAGGGGCTAAAAAGCCTCTTGATGAAAGTGAAAGTGGAGAGTGAAAAGGTTGGCTTAAAGCCCAACATTCAGAAAACGAAGATCATGGCATCTGGTCCCATCACTGCATGGGAAATAGATGGGGAAACAGTGTCAGACTTTGTTTTTCTGGGCTCCAAAATCACTGCAGATGGTGACTGCAGCCATGAAATTAAAAGACGCTTGCTCCTTGGAAGGAAAGTTATGACCAACCTAGATAGCATATTCAAAAGCAGAGACATTACTTTACCAACAAAGGTTCGCCTAGTCAAGGCTATAGTCTTTCCTGTGGTCATGTATGGATGTGAGAGCTGGACTGTGAAGAAGGCTGAGCGCCGAAGAATTGATGCTTTTGAACTGTGGTGTTGGAGAAGACTCTTGAGAGTCCCTTGGACTGCAAGAAGATCCAACCAGTCCATTCTGAAGGAGATCAATCCTGGAATTTCTTTAGAAGGAATGATGCTAAAGCTGAAACTCCAGTATTTTGGCCACCTCATGCGAAGAGTTGACTCATTGGAGAAGACTCTGATGCTGGGAGGGATTGGGGGCAGGAGGAGAAGGGGACGACAGAGGATGAGATGGCTGGATGGCATCACTGACTCGATGGATGCGAGTCTGAGTGACCTCCGGGAGCTGGTGATGGACAGGGAGGCCTGGCGTGCTGCGGTTCATGGGGTCGCAGAGTCGGACACGACTGAGCGACTGATCTGATCTGATCTGATACCACCATACACCTTTGTCAAATCTTGATGCATATGTCCATGCTAAGTCACTTCAGTCATGTTTCACTCTGAGTGATCCCATGTGTGAGCAACTCTGTAGCTTGCCAGACTCCTCTGTTTATGGGTTTCTCCAGGCAAGAATACAAGAGTGGGTTGCCATGCCCTACTCCAAGGCAACTTCCTGACCCAGGGATCAAACCCTCATTTCTTAACATCTCCTGCATTGGCAGGCCAGTTCTTTACCACTAGTGCCACCCGGGAAGCCCCAAATCTCAATATTCTATCGTATTTACTTTGGGACTTAAAAAAAGCTTTTTTAATTTTAAAAAATTTTATTGAAGTGGTATTTCTGTGGTGGCCCACTGGCTGGGACTCCAAGCTCCCAATGCAGAAGGTCCAAGTTCGATCCCTGATCAGGGAACTAGATCCCATGTGCCTCAACTAAAGACCCAGTGCAGCCAAATAAGTTTTTTAAATAATAAAATAAGTAAAAAAAATAAAATTTTATTGAAGTATAGTTGATTTACAATGTTGTGTTTCTTTCTTCTGTACAGCAAAGCCTTGGTGCTTTTTTTGATTGTAAAGTAACAGAACATTTCATAGACATCAGATATTAAGATGTTATTAAAAGTTCTAACCAATGAAACAGTGACATAGGGTGGTATACTACTGTAAATAGTATTTCACTTCTGTTTTATCACTTAGTAACATAACTTGGAAATCAGTTATATACATTGGTGCATAAAGAGCTTCTTCATCGATTTTACAAGTACATCATACCACAACCTGGCATCATTTATTTATCTATCCCCTCCTGATGGACATTTTGGTCATTTCAGATCTCTTATCATGATGAATAATTCTGTACATACTCACATGCCAGTAAATCTGGGGTGTAAATTCTTAAAAGTGAGACTTCTGAGTCAGAGGATGCATGCATTAGTCATTTTGGAGGATGTTGCCAAATTGCCCTGCATAGAAATTGTACCAATTACACTCCCACTTTGGAGGGTGTCTCTTTTCCCACACACTTCCCAATGTATTGTCTTTTTTTTTTTTTTTTTACTGCATTCTGTGGCATGGGGGTTCTTATTTCCCAGACCAGGGATAGAACCAGTGGCCCCTGCAGTGGGAGTGCGAAATCTTAACCACTGGACTGTCAGGGAAGTCCCAAGGGATAACTTATTCTCCCTGGTGGCTCAGGTGGTAAAGAATCTGCCTACAACAAAGGAGACCTGGGTTTTTCCATCCCTGGGTCGGGAAGATTGCCCTGGAGAAGGGAATGGCAACCCACTCCAGTATTCTTGCCTGGAGAATTCCATGGACAGAGGAGCCTGGCGGGGTACAGTCCATAGGGTTGCAAAGAGTCAGATGTGACTGAGCGACTAATACTACTATGGGAAGAAACTGCTGGAAGCCTCCTTTCCCTTCCTCCATCAGCGTCTGTTAGTTCTGCAGATTAACTGGAGTTCCCCAATGTACACGACTCTGGAGATGTAATCTTAGATTCAGGACAGGCCCCTGACCAGGTGCCCAAGTTATCTGCCCAGAACCAGGCCAGGAGTTGGAATCTTTACACAGAGTGCCCTTAAGCTCTATAATGACCTATGTTTTTCCACTTTTAGATTACTAAATCCCTACAGGTGGATTTTGGGTTCCTCAAGCAATTGATTCAACTGAAGTTTGAGGACCGTCTTAAAGAAGAATCTTACAGACTCTTCAATTCTCTACATGACAGGATCGTGACCATTGAAAAACATTACCAACAGGTAGAAGTTCTCTCATTTCCTTTGTTTTAAAAGTAATTAGTTTGTGGATTAATTTTGTGTTTAGTCATGTAGGCACAACAGTTTTTAGCTTGTCAACTTATGAGGGTAATTTAATTTGCATATGTTGTCACTAATGATACTTAGGGGGCTTCCCTAGTGGCTCAGATGGTTAAGAATCTGCCTGCAATGTGGGAGACCTGGGTTTAATCCCTGGGTTGGGAAGATCCCCTGGAGAAGGAAATGGCAGCTCACTTCAGTATTCTTGCCTGGAGAATCCCCATGGACAGAGGAGCCTAGCAGGCTACAGCCCATAGGGTCACAAAGAGTCGGACATGACTGAGTGACTAAGCACAGCATGTGATAGTTACATAAAGCTGTGTGGCACCTATAACTTTACCATGTGCAGGAACGTTTGTGTGTAGTCTGTGTACAAACTCATTTAAGCCTCACAACTAACCTGATGAAGTACATAACAATTATTATACAGATGAGATCTGTATTATACAGATACAGATGAGGAAACCACTGGTTAAGAAACCACTGGGGTTTAGGTTCTAGGTCAGACAGTTTCATGCTTTAGTTCCAGCCTTTAACTGTAATTTTATATGATCTTATTTGTGCTTTATGGCACTGTAGAAGCCAAAGACATGAAAACTCTGCTATTCTGAGGAATTCCCCAAATCTTTGATCATGTTAGCATATTTATTTGTGATTAAAAATGGGCATTAGTGTTGCTTTTCTGCTATAAAACAAAATACCCACGTGTTGTTGGCCTCACGATTTTTTTTAAGTATTTTTTTTATATGGACCATTTTTAAAGTCTCTATTGAATTTGTTGCAATATTGCTTTTGTTTCTTAAGGGGGAGGGGGTTGGCCCTAAGGCATATGGGATCTTAGCTCTCTGACCAGGGATCGAACCCGCACCCCTTATATTTAAGGTGATGTCTTAACCACTGGACCACCAGGGAAGTCTCCAGAGTAACTTTTAATGCATTTCCTCTTTAAGTCTCCCAACAATCCTCAAGTGGAAATCCTGTTATCCCTACCTTACAGATAAGGAAACTTGCTTAAAATTTAACCTTGATTAAAGTCAGGCAGGTTAAGTCCTTGCTTAAAGTCAGAAAGATGGTAAGTTGAACAGTGACATTGAAATCCAGTTCTGTCTGATTCTGAAGCCCACTGATTGTTTACACTCCATGCTGGAAGCAAAATTGATAACAGAATCAAGAATATTTTTTAAAGATTTTCTCTCTTTCATTTTTATGCATAACAGGATTAAATAATTTGATTAATCAGAAAATCTATTACTGCTTTATTGACTATGCCAAAGCCTTTGACTGTGTGGATCACAATGAACTGTGGAAAATTCTGAAAGGGATGGGAATACCAGACCACCTGACCTGCCTCTTGAGAAATCTGTATGCAGGTCAGAATCAACAGTTAGAACTGGACATGGAACAACAGACTGGTTCCAAATAGGAAAAGGAGTACGTCAAGGCTGTATATTGTCACCCTGCTTATTTAACTTATATGCAGAGCACATCATGAGAAACGCTGGACTGGAAGATGCAGTCCAGCAGATGGTGACTGCAGCCATGAAATTAAAAGACACTTACTCCTTGGAAGAAAAGTTATGACCAACCTAGATAGCATATTCAAAAGCAGAGACATTACTTTGCCAACAAAGGTCCATATAGTCAAGGCTATGGTTTTTCCAGTGGTCATGTATGGATGTGAGAGTTGGACTGTGAAGAAAGCTGAGAGCTGAAGAATTGATGGTTTTGAACTGTGGTGTTGGAGAAGACTCTTGAGAGTCCCTTGGACTGTAAGCAGATCCAACCAGTCCCTCCTAAAGGAGATCAGTCCTGGATGTTCTTTGGAAGGACTGATGCTGAGGCTGAAACTCTAATACTTTGGCCACCTCATGGGAGGAGTTGACTCATTGGAAAAGATTCTGATGCTGGGAGGGATTGGGGGCAGGAGGAGAAGGGGACAACAGAGGATGAGATGGCTGGATGGCATCACCGACTCGATGGACATGAGTTTGAGTGAACTCCAGGAGTTGGTGATGGACAGGGAGGCTTGGTATGCTGTGATTCATGGGATCACAAAGAGTCGGACATGACTGAGTGACTGAACTGAACTGAACTGAATTGAATCAAAAAATGACTCTAGTGTGTGGATTAGTGGCCCTAGATTTCTTTTCATGAGCATGATTCATCGAAAAAGGACCAGGACCAGAAGAGGATATGGATTCCAAATATACTGCACTATTTTATTTAATTATTTTCTAATTAAATTTTTATTGGAGTATAGTTGCTTAACAATGCTGTGTTAGTTTCTGCTGTGCAGCAAAGTGAGTCAGTTATGTATGTATACAGACACACAGACACAGACACACACACATACATATATCCCCTTTTTCAGATTTCCTTCCCATTTAGGTCAACACAAAACTTTAAGTAGAGTTGCCTGTGCTATACATTAGGTTCTCATTAGTGATCTATTTTATACAGAGTAGTGTATATATGGCGGCTTCTCAGGTGGCTCAGTAGTAAAGAATCTGCTTGCCAATTCAGGAGATGCAGGAAGATGCGGGTTGCATGCCTGGGTCCGAAAGATTCCCCTGGAGTAGGAAATGGTAACCTACTCCAGACTTCTTGCCTGGAGAATCCCATGGACAGAGGAGCCTGGCAGGCTACATGGGGTCGCAAAGGAGTCAGAAAGGACTTAGCAACTAAACAACTACAACAACTAAATATCTGTGATATGAAGATGAGAGAACATGGTCACATTAACTGTGTTTATTTTATCCATACACACTCTCTATTGCTTTGGTTAAGTGTAAGTGAAAATGGAATGTGTTGTTTTAGGTGGAAGTGTAAGGAAGATGATTTTATAGTGAAATTTCAAGAGAACGTGATGATTTGAATGGTGGATACTTAGTCTTCCCCCACCCTCCTCCCCTTGTAGGTCTGATAATTATATTTGGAAATACATTTTGGTACTCTTTGTATTTATTTTTCATTTGCAGAATGGAGAGAGCTTACGAAAATGCTACAATCAGCAGCTGGCCGATGCCATAGGTACCATCAAAGGAATGTACCAGGTGAGTTTTGAGTGCTGTCAGGGGCGAGAGCGACTTGATATCCTGGGAGTGCCCAGTATGGGGCTCATCATGGATTGCCAGTCAGCATTTTTTAGCTTTCAAGATCTGAGTCCTTGATCTTCAGGTCACCAAAAAGGGATCAGGTCCTCAACTGTTCATTCACTTTAAATTGACCACTTGATGGTGACAGAACTCTCCAGAGACTGGAAACTTCCAGTTAGGTATCTAGCACACCTGGGCAAGTGATGCAGTTTGCTTGGTGAGTGTGCAGTTCAGCAGAAGGGGATCAGGGAGTCTCAAGAGAAAGTTCATCAGGTCTGTAGTAAATCCCAGGGAGCAGTCTTGGATCCTCAGTGGAATAACTTCTCTAATGATGGGGACACTTCTATCTGTCAGAAACTGAGCGTCCCTCTCCTACATGATGGAGAAATTCATCATTTCCCATTATTATATTTTCATCTTAGTGAGGACCTTGAGATTCTTTTAGTCTTTGTAACTATCATCTTGTCTTTCATTGCGGTGTATTTCCATAAAGAAACATTGTTATTTATGTATTTGGCTGCATCCGGTCTTATTGCAACATGCAGGATCTTTTGTTGTGGCACACAGATTCTCTAGTTTGGGACTTCAAAGGGGAGGAAGTGGGAACTTCCCAGGTGACACAGTAGATAGGAATCTGCCTGCTGATGCAGGGAACATAGGTTCCCTGGATGGGGAAGATCCCACATGCCGTGGAGCAAGTAAGCCTCTGAGCCACAACCACTGAAGCCCACGTGCTCCGTAGCCGCACACTGTAGCCACTAAGCCTGCGTGCTGATGTACCGAAGCCCAAGTGCCCTGGAGCCTGTGCTCTGCCACAAGATAAGCCACTCCAATAGGAAACCTGAGCGCTGCAACAGAGTAGTCCCACTTGCCGCAACTAGAGAAAGCCTGAGAACAGCACTGAAGACCCAGTGCAAGCAAAAATAAATAATTTTTTATAAAGGGGGTTAGGGGAGGAAGGAAATGAAGACGGAAAAGCAAATGTTTGGTAAACAAATGTTTGCTGGGCCTGCCTAGACCATGAGACACAGAGAGGACCCTGACCTCTAGGCCCTGCCAAGTTTCCCCCACCACACAAAATATGGAAACAGGCCCTGTATCTAAATTCCTTGGGCAGCTAAGGGGAAAGTAACATGAGAAACTTTCTGAGTTTTCTGTTTCTTAAAAATAATTAGCCCAATTAATCCTCATGTCAAAGGGACACATTTTGGGGATGGCAAATTTTGGTCTGCTACAATTTTCTTCTACCATTTCTTCATTTATTCATTCATCTCTGCCAACTGCACTGTTGGAGCACTTAGTAAAATGTTAAATAAAAGGGGTGACAGCAAGCATCCTTCTTGTCTATTTTTGCATCCTTATTTTCTATCTAATCTTACAGGGAATGAATACAGCATTTCAACATTACACACAACACTTGCTATAGGAACTTTCAGGCTATTTATTTTACTATATGACTTTAAAAAATCACAAATGCATTGTAATTTTGTAAAATGTGGGGTTTTATGAATCTATTGAAGGGCCATATGATTTTTTTTTCCTTAATCTCTTGGTGTGGTAAAATTAATTACTTAATTTTTATTTGAATATTAAGTCAGCCTTTCTTTGTGTAAGCCCAACTTGATCATAATGTCCTTTTGTTTGTCTCTCAAATTTGTTTCTGAACTTAGTGTGTTCATATTTTGCTTACGATATTTTAAATCTGTGTTCATCAGTGTGGTGAGCTATACTTTTCTTTTTTTATGCTGTTCTTATTGGGTTTGGGTGCCAGGATCATGGTAGCTTCACAAAATGAGTTGCAGGATATTATCTGCATCCCTGACAGCATCTGTGTAAAATTAGAACTATTTCTTCCTTAAATATTTTAAACTGCCAGGAAAGCCACCTGGGCCTAGGGGCGTTGTTTGATGGATATATTGACATATTTTGAAGTCCCCATTCAGTTTCCTTAACTGATTATGAGACAGTTTGGGTTCTGTATTCTTTTTGAGTCAGATACAGTGAAGTATTATTTGTCTAGGGCATTTGTCTTTCCTTTAAACTTAAAACTTTGTTGGAATAAAGTCTTAATATATATCTTACTGCTCTCAAATATTTTAATCCCACTAACCCTACTGCATGTTTTTATTAGTATCACTTACTGTCTGTTTTCATTGAGTTTTTTCTTTTTTTGGAGTGGGGAGGGTACTGCTCTGGTCTCCATTGTGGTGCTCGGGCTCTTCCCTTGTGACTTGCAGGGGATCTGGTTGCCCTGTGGCAGATGGAATCTTAGTTCGCCAGCCAAGCGTTGAACCCTGGTCTGCTGCACTGGAAGGCGGATTCTTTACCACTGGATCGCCAGGGACGTTCCTTGATTAAGTTTTAAAATATCACTTACTATGTTTTTTATGAAACGAGGTCCTATGTTTGGCTTGTTTGGTTACTTTTTAATGGTTCTTGCTCTGTACCTTAGTTCATCCTTCTATTTCTATGCATATATTTGAATGTATGTGATCGATATTCCACGTCTTCTATCTTTGAGGGTCATGAGCTGTCGCTCATGATATGTGCTTTACTTTCGGGTTTCATGGTGTTTGATTACAAACTCATATTTCTATGGAAACTCTTTTAGGCCTGGAATAGAGGAAGTTAAATATAAGTTAAATAAGCAGGGTGACAGTAGACAGCCTTGACGTACTCCTTTTCCTATTTGGAACCAGTCTGTTGTTCCATGTCCAGTTCTAACTGTTGGTTCCTGACCTGCATATAGGTTTCTCAAGAGGTAGGTCAGGTGGTCTGGTATTCCCATCTCTTTCAGAATTTCCCACAGTTTATTTTGATCCACACAATCAAAGGCTTTGGCATAGTCAATAAAGCAGAAATAGATGTTTTTCTGGAACTAAAAGTTTATTAGTGACCCAGAAATTGTTAAAGACACAAAGACTTATAAAAGCACGTTGCTGGAGAAGGAAATGGCAACCCACTCCAGTATTCTTGCCTGGGAATTCCCATGGACAGAGGACCCTGGTGGGCTATAGTCCATGGGGTCACAAAGAGTCCTACACGCTTAGAGACTGAGCATGCACGCATATATACATGTATGAACAACTGAATGACCTTTCTGTATACCAGACCGTAACGCAACACTGTATAGCAACTGTACTTTAGTAAATATAAACAAGTAAATAATCTGGAAAAAAATAAAAGCACGTTTCAAAAAAAAAATCAGGACTTCATTGGTGGGTGCCGTGAATAGGAATCCACCCGCCAATGTAGGGGACATGGATTCCATTTCTCATCCGGGAAGATTCCACATGTAGAGGGCCAACTAAGCCCGTGTGCCAAAACTACTAAGCTTGCAGACCACAGCTACTGAACCTGAGCACCCGAGAGCCCATGCTCTGGAACAAGAGAAGCTACCACAATGAGAAGCCCGAATACTGAAAGTAGAAAGTAGTCCCCTGCAACTAGAGAAAGCCCAAGTGTAGAAGGAAGATGCAGCACAGCCAAAAATAAATAACTAAAATTAAAAAGAAAAAAAAACTTAAAAAAATTATGTTAAAAAAAAAAACATGTTATTCTGACTTTTACTTTGTAAACAACAAAAAATCTGGGTACGATAGGTAAAATGCTTCTATGAGCTGACAAAGTAAGGAATAGTTAGGCCAAAATTAAGTGAATGCAGGCATCCAGAGAAGTATGTGGAACACTGAAGGTGGCCTGGACTCCAGGGCATTGCTAAACCATGTAAAAATTTAAACTTTGGTTTACATGTCTTTAGAGGACACAGAGAAAAGGCATCCCAAAGGCCCCCTCCGAATGGGGATTCCCAAAAATAGGAGACCACCTCACGAAGGCTGAGATGCCAAAGGGCGATCTCCTCAGTGTGAGAACGACTTAGAAGCAACCACCTTGAACCCTCTACCGCCTCCCACCTGAGGGAATGTGAAATCACCTCCTATCTGGAAACTTGGCTCAAAGTATGGAGGAGGGAAGGAGATCTCTGCTGAGTTTTATAAGTTGAGATGGCCTACATTCGTACCTCTGGGTGGTCTAAAAATAATGCCTCAAGTTGAAAATTAGGTTAAGGTGGTCACAGACACAGGAGTCTCACAGAAGCAAACAGAAATCTTCTCTGTAGTGACTGAGGGACTGAACTGAACTGAATAAATTTTTCAGATCAGATCAGATCAGTCGCTCAGTCGTGTCTGACTCTCTGCGACCCCATGAACTGCAGCACGCCAGGCCTCCCTGTCCATCACCAACTCCCGGAGGTCACTCAGACTCACGTCCATCGAGTCAGTGATGCCATCCAGCCATCTCATCCTCTGTCGTCCCCTTCTCCTCCTGCCCCCAATCCCTCCCAGCATCAGAGTCTTCTCCAATGAGTCAACTCTTCGCATGAGGTGGCCAAAATACTGGAGTTTCAGCTTTAGCATCATTCCTTCCAAAGAAATCCCAGGGCTGATCTCCTTCAGAATGGACTGGTTGGATCTTCTTGCAGTCCAAGGGACTCTCAAGAGTCTTCTCCAACATCACAGTTCAAAAGCATCAATTCTTCGGTGCTCAGCCTTCTTCACAGTCCAGCTCTCACATCCATACATGACCACAGGAAAGACCATAGCCTTGACTAGACGAATCTTTGTTGGCAAAGTAATGTCTCTGCTTTTGAATATGCTATCCAGGTTGGTCACAACTTTCCTTCCAAGGAGTAAGCGTCTTTTAATTTCATGGCTGCAGTCATCATCTGTAGTGATTTTGGAGCCCAGAAAAATAAAGTCTGACACTGTTCCCACTGTTTCTCCATCTATTTCCCATGTAGTGATGGGCCCAGATTCCATGATCTTCGTTTTCTGAGTGTTGAGCTCTAAGCCAACCTTTTCACTCTCCACTTTCACTTTCATCAAGAGGCTTTTTAGCCCCTCTTCACTTTCTGCCATAAGGGTGGTGTCATCTGTGTATCTGAGGTTATTGATATTTCTCCCAGCAATCTTGATTCCAACTTGTGTTTCTTCCAGTCCAGCATTTCTCATGATGTACTCTGCATATAAGTTAAATAAACATGGTGACAATATGCAGCCTTGACGTACTCCTTTTCCTATTTGGAACCAGTCTGTTGTTCCATGACCAGTTCTAACTGTTGCCTCCTGTCCTGCATACAGATTTCTCAAGAGGCAGATCAGGTGGTCTGGTATTCCCATCTCTTTCAGAATTTTCCATAGTTTATTGTGATCTACACAGTCAAAGGCTTTGGCATAGTCAATAAAGCAGAAATAGATGTTTTTCTGGAACTCTCTTGCTTTTTCCATGATCCAGCGGATGTTGGCAATTTGATCTCTAGTTCCTCTGCCCTTTCAAAAAGTTCCAGCTTGAACATCAGGAAGTTCACGGTTCACATATTGCTGAAGCCTGGCTTGGAGAATTTTGAGCATTACTTTACTAGCATGTGAGGTGAGTGCAATTGTGCGGTAGTTTGAGCATTCTTTGGCATTGCCTTTCTTTGGGATTGAGATGAAAACTGACCTTTTCCAATCTTGTGGCCACTGCTGAGTTTTTCAGATTTGCTGGCATATTGAGTGCAGCACTTTCACAGCATCATCTTCCACGATTTGGAATAGCTCAACTAGAATTCCATCACCTCTACTAGCTTTGTTCGTAGTGATGCTTTCTAAGGCCCACTTGACTTCACATTCCAGGATGTCTGGCTCTAGGTCAGTGATCACACCATCATGATTATCTGGATCGTGAAGCTCTTTTTGTACAGTTCTTCTGTGTATTCTTGCCACCTCTTCTTAATATCTTCTGAATTTTTGGTGTGTATCAAATGCTCAAAAA
The DNA here is from genome assembly GCA_935064755.1 of Tragelaphus eurycerus. Taxonomy (NCBI): domain Eukaryota; kingdom Metazoa; phylum Chordata; class Mammalia; order Artiodactyla; family Bovidae; genus Tragelaphus; species Tragelaphus eurycerus. The sequence continues at coordinate 960,756 of CAKXYN010000145.1, forward strand.
ATATATGGCAGAATAAATGACTATTACTCTTTTTTATATACCTTTTGTATGTCTAAAAGTAGAAAGCCCTGAAAGGATTAGATGCTTTATATGCATCAGTGTTTCATAAACATGTGCTGGTTAAATATGCTTAGTCAACAGTGTATTAATTGTGGTTAATTGGTTTATCTAATTAAAGAATTATTTTAAAGATATGAAAGTGATTCTTTGAATCTTTGCTTTGGCTTGTTGGCATCACTTTGATCCATGACCTCAGACAGCTTTCCAAATCCTGTCCACCCAGTTTGTTAAGGCTTAGTCATAAGAAAGAAGAGTTGAAAAAACAGCCTGGATACACACACTTTCGGTTAAGAGGTAACTTTTGTTAATGTGAGTGACTCTCTGCTGCCCTCTGGAGACCAGTTCAGGATACAGGTCCAAGTGCTTTTTCAGCTGTGGAACAAGGTTTTAAATCTATTTAACTATTAAATTCTTGTGTGCTATTATAGTACCTTATTTTCAGATAAAAGAAAATGTTTTGTTAAAGCTTTCACTTTATTTAGCTTCTTTTGGTCCTGGAAATGTATCAGCTCTGATTCGGATAGGAAAACACATTACTTTAGGTCCCTCAGACACTGAGGAATCCAAATAAAACCCTTTAGAGAGACTGGAGGAATAAAAGCTTGGGAGACTGCCACTAGCTTTCCAATCAATAAGCAAATTTTCCAACATCATTTATTGAATATCTTTGCCTTTTCTATTGGTTTTTTATGTTTTCCTCATGTAAAATGATAAACTGAGGCAGATTAAATTTTTAAGACTTTGAGCAAAAGTAAATAAGTTATGGGGTTGTATACAAAGGGTTAAGGGATGAAGTCACTACTTCCTTATTGTGTATTTTTTCTTCTGGAGGAAAATTCGGGCTAGATAGAGAGCCTTAGGGAACTGAGTGTTGAGGGGACTTTGGAGAAGGACACAGAGGAGCGGAGGGAGCCCTGCGTCACCTACACGTGTCGTTCTGCACAGACCCGATCTCTTTGAATCTGACATGGTTGGGGCTGCAGTTCTTTGTCTTAGGCGGCACTGGTGATGGAGCATTATTTACAGAACTATAAGTGGCGATGCTTGGGGAAACTTCCTCCTTTTCCCAGGGCAGATAATTAATGACAGTGAAAGCAGCTATCACTTAGTGACTTATTTACTATGACCCAGGCACTATGCAAAGTGCTTCATATGCTTTTATATTTCTGCAGAAAGACAAAAAAGACTCGTTAGGCTCAAATGGATTGCAGGAAAATGTAAATTTTAATACCTAAGTGTTTATCCCCATGCCTTCCTTTTTGGTGTGACTGTGATCAGCATTCAGAAGGAAAGGTGGATGGAACCAACCCTCTTCGTCCACGTGTCCTCACTCGAATATTTGGATAAGACCCTAATATCTCGTGTCTTCTCCCCTCTGGCTAAGCCGCCATCTCCTGGAATGAAAATTATTATAAATTGACTTCAAATATTCTCCCACAGTATCTTCCTTATCAAATAATCACATCTGTTTTGGTAACCTTGAAGAGATCGTTGGAAACAACTCTTAGTTCACTTTTCAGGACTACAATGCTTCTATGGATAGCAAGTAGCAGTGCTTATTTCAGGGACAGCATTTCAGGATTGTCTTATTCCATACTTCCTGAAATATGGATGAAGGTTCAAGGAAGAATTACCCAAATCCATTTCAAGGCTATTATATTAAACATGAGTCTGTTAAAAATAGTAAAATTATAATTAAAAGTCTCTGAAATGAGATAGTATGTATTCTTACAGTAGAAGCCTTGCTATGTTGTCATTGTCTTCCACTTTTGGAGGATTGCAGAGGTTTAGAAGATCCCATTCTAATGAGAGCACTAACTTTAGATTCCAAATTTTGATGCAGCAAATACTATCCAGGTGTTAAATAATTTTTATTTCAGATTTTTTAAAAAAATTCCTAATGCAATAAGATACCAATATTTTGGTGTTTGGAGGGGATTAAATTTTCTAGACTTTGATTTATGAAACCAAGATGGGCTTCTGCCAAGGGCAGGGTGCATCCTCTTGGATCACCAGTAATGCAGTGGCCTGAATGAGGCTTTTGTTGAAAAGATGGCGAGAGAGAAAACTGCTTAGATGAAATGACAAGAAAATAAAGACTATAAAGAAAAGAGTTGCAAAATAGGTCATCCCATACTCACTGTGACACAAGTTGTACAAAGCATCTTCCCCCTTAACTCTGCCCTTTCTCCTGAGTGATCACCCCCTTGCATCCTTAAGTGCGAGCAGCAGGATGTGGGCACCCTTGTGATTAGGGTGTCCTTCTACCTCCAGATGCTGGGAGAGCACCTTATGTGAGGTTGATTTTCTGCTTTCAGGGAGACAGAAAGGAGGGTCAGAGTGTCCCTCTTGCATTGAACATTTCTTAAGTAACTTTAATTCAAAATAATCAATATGCCATGGAGGCACATTTTAGGGTGGGTTGCACTGGGCCCCCAACAAAGGATGATGAAATTTTGACAAGTGTAGGGAAAATGGGGAAAAGACAAATATGTGGCCCACTTGACATCATAGAGGCAATTAAGGTTCAGGGCACAGCCAGGGAACTGCCAGTCCTTTGGTGTAAGAGGGCTGAGGAAGTGGTGAGAGCTGATATAGGAAAGGGAACCCATGGAATTTTTTTTTTTTTAAGTCTACTGAATTTGTGACACAATATTGCTTTTATTTTGTGTTTTGGTTTTTTGGCTGTGAGGCATGTGGGATCTCAGGTCCCTGACCAGGGATCAAACCCACAGACCCTGCATTGGAAGGCAAAGTTTTAGCCACTGGACATCCAGGGAAGTCCATGGAACTTATATTTTATCTCGAAGACATCAAATAATCATCATAGAATTCTAAGCAGCTCTTTTTTGTGAATTAATTTTTACTGGAGTATAGATGATTTAGAGTGTTGTGTTACTTTCTGCTTTACAGCAAAGTGAATCTGTTATATTGTACATATACATATATCCACTCCTTTTTGGATTCTTTCCTCATACAGACCAGTACAGAGTATTGAGTAGAGTTCCCTGTTCTATACGGTAGATTCTTACAGTTATCTATTTTATATATATTATGTATTTTATGTGTATGTATATGTCAACCTCAATCTCCTTGTTTATTCCTCCTCTCTGCTCCACAAGCAGCTTTCATGACGTCTTTAGATTTGTAAACCTGAGAGATAACTGTTACTGGAGTATTTATGGGACTTGATAAATAATACTTATCCTCCCCACTCAGGTTCTGGACCTGGTAAAATAAAGTCAGGGAGCCAGTAAACAGAGGTCATCTGCTTCACTGATAAAACAGACTACGCTGTACCGAAAACCAGAATGTGGCAGATTAACTCCCCTCACAGGCAGAATTGGGCTGGGGCGGTCTCTGTCTGCCAGGGCAGAACATTGGCTCCCCAAAGAGAAAGGCAGGGAAAGGCAGGGGACAGGAGACGGCCAAGATGTGACCATGTTCCTTCTGCTCAGGTTTTAATCAGATAAATGGAGGCGTCAATCCATGTGGAAGGAAACAACATTCCTTAGGTTTTTCTTCTTCTCTTAACACGTTGAACTTAACCACTTAGCCTGTGATCAACTAGGTGTGTGTCTGAGCCTTGGGGAATGGGGGGAGGAAAGCCCTGCTCCCACCTTCATGATGCACACCCCCCAGTTACATCCTCCGTTCCTCTGGGCATCCTGAGACCACCGGTGCCCTGGAAGACTCAGCATTGGGTTAGAAGAGTGCTTCATTTACATTAAACTCCAAGGTCACTTTGCTCCCCAATCTGAGAATTTACCTCCTGGTCTGTTTCTCACCCCAGATCATATCCAGCTGAGTTGACCAATATTATCTGTCAAGCGGTTGTGCCTGTGAGGTCAAATAACATCATAAAATTATTCTAATAATAAAACAACCAACAGTTATGTCCCAGATTTGAATATGAACTCCTTACTTTCAACTGCCAAAGGAAAAATATTAAATTTTCTTGTAAGACCAAAAGAATGAAAGTCCAAAATAGAATTTTCATGCCATTGTGAATTAAAATACCAAAGACACACCCCTGCATCCTTCCCCTTCACTGTTCCCTGCATCAGAGCCAAGTTCTCAGGGTGCATTGTGGTCAGGAGATGGGTGACATGAAGGGAGGATGGAGCAGATGTCAGTGCATCAAGCACCACAGGCTTTCTTACTGCCAGAGGAAGGGGCTGTACTATGGAAAGGAGACAAGCCATCATCAATGCTGTGGTGTTGGACTGGAGAGGAAGGTATTGGTGTGAATGAATGTTGTTTAGATGTAGCTATTGTATTAGGAGAAATTGTATTAAGAGATAGAGAACCAATAGGATATATGGAGAGAAGGAGATGGAGATTTAAGAAATTGACTCCTGTGGTTGTAGAGGCTGGCAAATCTGAAATCTGAAAAGTAGACTGACAGGCTGGTGACCCAGGGAAGAACTGATGTTACAGCTCGAGTCTGAGAATTCCGTCTTCCCTGGGAATCTGTCTTTCTCCCAGGGTCTTCAACTGATTGGAGGAGGCCCACCCACCATATGGAGGGTAATCTGCTTTACTCAAAGTCTAATGATGTAAATATTAATCTCATATGAAAAATACCCCCATAGCAATATCTAGGCTGGTGTTTGACTAAATCTGTGGATACTAGAAAAGGGACCCAGGCTCAACCCCTCTCCTCCCTTTTAGCAAGTCTAAGGGAGGCCAGAGCTGGGAAAGTTCAGATTTGATGTGTAAGAGTAGGCTGGATAGGGATTTGGGACTTTGAGGCCGTTTTTTTTTTTTTTTTTTGGCTTGCCCTTCTTTCCTTTCTTCATTACTTTCTTTCTTTTATTCAACATGGTTATTACTATCTAAGAGTTTTTAAAAAAAGCCATGGCACTTTCCTGAGAGTTCTTCTAAGAGATTGAAACATGAGACAGGATATCAGATTTGAAGGGGTGGTGAAAAAAAAAAACAACTGCTATCTGCTTACCTCCTCTTGAGCCGAGCTCATTCAGTACTAACAAAATATCAGAAACATTCCTGGAGATGAAGAGAAGTGAATCCAGTGTGTTTGGGCTTAACAATTACTTTATGAAATGTCAAAAAGTGAAACTCTCTGTTCTTTTAGAGAACTGTGCCCTCCCTCCCTTCACCCCACCCCCACCCCCACCCTGAAGTCCAGAGGGGCTGAGTACATCCTAAAGGCAGGCTGGCCCCAGTGATGCCAAGTGTGTACAGCATCACAGCACAGTTTCTGGTGGGATTTTTAAGTGTTTTTATTTATTTTTATTTTTGGTTATACTGGGTCTTTGTTGCTGCTCAGACTTTAGTTTGGGCAAGCAGGGGCTACTCTCTAGTTGTGATACACAAGCCTCTCATTGAGGTGGTTTCTCTTGTGGAACACGGGCTTCAGGGCATGCAGGCTGCAGTAGTTGTGGTGCACGGGCTTAGTTGCCCCTCAACAAATGGGATATTCCTGGTTCAGAGATTGAACCCATGTGTCCTGCTTTGGCAGTTACAGAATGGACTCCCTACCACTGAACCACTGGGAAAGCCCAGCCATAGGGAAGCCCCCTGGTGGGAATTTTTTTTAAAATCTTTATTTATTTGGCTGTGTCTGGTTTTTGTTGTGGTTTGCAGACTCTTTCTTTGCAGCACACTGGAATCCTTAGTTGTGGTGCACATGGGCTCCATTTGCTGCTCCTGGGCTGCAGAGCACGTGGGCTTTGGTGGTTGTATCAGGCAGGCTCAGTTGCCCCAAGGCATATGGAACCTTTGTTCCCCACCCAGGGATTGAACCCACATCTCCTACATTGCAAGGCAGATTCTTAACTGGACCACCAGGGAAGTCCCATGGTGGGATTTAAATGAGCTCCCAGTGGTTTTTGTCATGTTATCAAGGAGATGACTCATCCAGTTTATCAGAAGCATCTTTGTTAGGGCTTCCCAGGTGGCACAGTGATAAAGAACTCGCCTGCCAGTGCAAGAGACCCAAGAGATGTGGGTTTGATACCTGGGTCAGGAAGATACCCTGAGAGGGAAATAGCAACCCATTCCAGTATTCATGCCTGGAAAATTCTATGGACAGAGGAGGAGCCTGGTGGGCCTTAGTACATGGAGTCTCAAAGAGTCAGACACAGCTGAGCACGCGTGCACACATGCTATAGGAAGCACTATAATTCACAGTCACATTGCACGCCCTGGTGACTCAGATGGTAAAGAATCTGCCTTCAATGAGGTAGGGTTTGATCTGTGGGTGTGGGAGATTCCCTGGAGGAGGGCTTGGCAACCCATTCCAGTATTCTTGTCTGGAGAATCCCATGGACAGAGGAGCTATAGTCCATGGGTCACAAAGAGTGGGACACATCTGAAGCAACTGAGCACATGCACACTCACACACACACACACACACACACACACACACACATAGGTGAATATGCCTGATGAACAGGCATATTGTTGCCTGATTGAAATGCAAAAATCCTCAACAAATTACTAGTAAATCAAATTCAATGTTTCGCATTTTACAGATGATAAAACAAACCCAGGGAACTTAAGAAACTTGTTCAAGGCAACAAAGCTACTACTAAGTGGCAGATTCATCTGCAGACCCAAGCCAACCTATTCTAATGCCACTCAGGAGATTGACAAGTAAGAGCTTAATAGGCAGCCTAGAAATCCCAAATGCGTGGAGACCTGTGGTCCCACAGTACTTCTGAGGAATTACATGCTGAGTATCATCACTGTTAAAATTCCCAGTCTGGTGAGGGAAGGGGAGAGAAGGCCAGCAAAAGTCAAGGATGCTATCTTGTCCATCGTGCTAAGGGAATTAGATTTAAGCCTGTGAGGACAAGGAGGACTGCATTTTAGAAAGATCAGTTCAGTCACAGGGTGCAGATTGGCTGGAGAGGACAAAAGAAGAGTCAGGGAAGTCCCTGTGCTGTACAGTAGATTCTCATTAGTTATCTATTTTGTGCATATATCACTAGTGTATATATGTCCAATCCCAATCTCCCAATTCATCTCTGTGCTCTGTGGTAACCTAAGTGAAAGTCACTCAGTCATGTCTGACTCTTTGTGACCCCGTGGACTATACAGTGAGTGGGATTCTCCAGGCCAGAATACTGGAGTGGGTAGCCTTTCCCTTCTCCAGGGGCTCTTCACAGCCCAGGGATTGAACCCAGGTCTCTTGCATTGCAGGCGTATTTTTACCAGCTAAGCCACAAGGGAAGCCCATAGTGACCTAAATGAGAAGGAAATCCAAAAAGAGGGGATATGTGTATTTGTATCTGATCTGGTCTGATCTGATAGCTAATTCACTTTGCTGTACAGCAGAAACTAACACAACATTGTAAAGCAACTATACGCAAAAAAAAAAATTAATTTTTTAAAATTAGGTATTTAAAAAAAAAAAAGAAGGAAGTGAGTTAAGAGCTAGTGCAGCAGTGCAAGTGAACAAGACAGAGCCCGATTGTAACCGGATGGGACCCTATGGGGCCTTTCTGGAACAGACCCCCTCCCCCATGTCCTCTGCTGCACCTCATCTCTGAAGCACCCAGATAACAGTATCTGATGCACACTTCCTGAGCTGTTAAACAGGTGCTAAAACCTTCACCAAATGGGAGCTGTTAACTACTTAATGACCATGAGCACACAGCCTGCTGGCCTCCTGGATCCTAAGGAATAATAATATTCCTAATAATAATTCCTAATATTAATAATATTAATCACCTCCCAGTTACCTCACCATCAATCAATCTGAGAAGTTTTGCACAAGCTGATCGCACAACCTGGGGCTCCCCTCCCTCACCTGGCCTTTAAAAATACGTTGCTGGGGAGTTCCCTGGCAGTCCGGTGGTTAGGGTTCTCTGCTTTCACTGCTAGGGGCCAGGGTTCAGTCCCAGGTTGAGGAACTAAGAGCCCGCAAACTGTGCACAGCATTGTCAAACAAATAAATACATTAAATAAAAAAACTGTCAAAACCCATTGGGGAGTTCAGGCTGTTGAGCATTAACTGTGCTGGACTCCTTGCTTGGCACTTAGTAATAAACACTGAACCTTCCTTTACCACAACCTGGTGTTGGCAGATTGGGTGTGCTAAGTCGCTCAGTCCTGTCCAACTCTTCGCAACCCCCTGGAGTGTAGCCCTCCAGGCTCCTCTGTCCATGGGATTCTCCAGGCAAGAATACTGGAGGGAGTTGCCATGCCCTCCTCCAGGGAATCTTCTTGACCAGGGATCAGACCCAGGTCTCCTAAAGAATTTCAGGCAGATTCTTTTTACCATTTGAGCCACCAGGGAAGCCTGATGTCAGTAGACTGGCAGGCCCAAATTTTGGTGGTAACATCAAGGCGGTGGATCAGGGAAGGAGAGGGTAGGTTCGGGAGTGACTTAGAAGTGCATTGAACAGATTTGGTGAGTTAGTGAGGGAATAGAAGATGCTTAAAATGACAAAAAAGGGGTCTGGCTTGGGCTGATGTTGATGGGAGAGACAAAGAGGAGCAGAGTGAAGATGGGGACCTCTATTTGGACGTGTTGAATTTGAGATGCCCAGGAACTTACACTCAGGGTACCAGTGGGGTAAGTGTCTTAACCTCTGCAGAGCATTTAAGCTGGAGACATAAAACAGAGTAGATGTGAAGAACAGACCTACATACTCAATACTGTTCTCTAGAATCACCCAATTAAAAACCAAATATTGTCATATGGTTGTTCTATTTTCACTCTTTCAAACTCTACCGCATGTTCGTTTACTGATTTTTTCCATTAGTGTGGTATAGACTGTCAGTTATCTTGGGGTGTGTTGTGCAGGCTCTTCTCCAGTTTTGGCGAGCAGGGGGTACTCTCTAGTTGTGCTGTGCGGGCTTCTCACAGCAACGCCTTCTCCTGTTGTGCAACATGGGCTCTCAGGTGTGTGGGCTTCATTAGTTGTGGCACATGGGCTCGGTAGTTGTGACCCCTGGACTCTAGAACCCAGCTCAGTTGCTCTGCAGCATGTGGGATTGTCCCAGACCAGAAATGGAACCCGTGTCTCCTGCACTGACAGGCGGATTCTTTACCGCTGAGCCACTAGGGATGCCCCAGCTTGACTCTTAAATGCTATCTGGACATAATATTATTCTTCTCAGTCTGCCAGTACTCATATAATATTAGAACAGTTTTAGTTTTTAAATTTAACTCTTTTAAATACAATATTATGTATATTAGCAGATATGATTAAGTTTTACTATGTTTATTGGAAGTCCATGTGTCCAAATATATTAGTAACAAACAGATGATGAAAATAAAAAATTCTTCCATAATTCCCAAAAGAGTCCAAAATGGACAAAATGCTTTTGCATGTCTGTGTTGAAAATGAGATTTTTATATGTTGGAAGTAAATAACAGCATCCATTTTATGGCATTTTCCTTGCTTTGATTTTGTGACACAGTTCTTCAGAGTCCTGACTGTGAATACGCTAGCACCTCACTGCTTAAAATAGGTTCAAGAAATAGTTCTACTTTTTTCCACCTCTCCATTCCAAACCATTGAGGGAATTAGTTGCACCATTGAAGTACATTTCTTTTCTGTTTTACATAGTCAAAAATTTTACTAGTTTCCTTTCTAGAGGAAGATCGAAGTAGGACATTCACAGTCATGATGTAGATTTACTGCTAAGGGTTACTATTTTTATTATTGGCAGACTGATACAGTCAGTGTAAGACACTGTGCTTTGTCTCTTATAGGATAACAGTGTGCTGTAATGCCGTTGACACTTTTAGTGTATTGGTCAATATAAATATCATAATTTACTAAAGCTTGCATGCAAGTTGCAAAAATAAAACAGCTTTACAAGACAGGAGCTTAAATAAAACATGAAATGGTTTCTGCTGGTGCTAGCATAGTATCTGACTAGTATCTTTCTCCCCCCAGCAATACTTTGAGGTAGAAGAAGAGAAGACATCCCTGCATGACACAATGACTGTCAAAATGAACATTTTGTTAAAAAGATTGAGGGAGAAAGAAGAAGTCATTAAGGAATTAAGAGAAGAACTAGACCAATATGAAGAATATGGATTTCAAAAAGTTGTAAGTTTCACAGCAAAGAATAATTTATGTTAATATATGTAAATGAAGTTGCAGCTGTCTAAAAGCTTGGGTTTGGAATAAAGGGACTACGGGGTATCTTGGGTATAAGACAAGTTCAACAAATAAGACAGTTCAACCCTTTTTTGCTCAATAACATAGTCTAGAAAAATCATAATAATTATAAATAGGAGCAGTATAATTGTTCTCAATTTTTATTTGTAAGGGAAATAAAATAACCTATCTCCCACCCTAGAAAAGCATGTAAATACATTTTTGTTTTAATACAGAAGAGTCCCACCCTTTTTTTTCAGTCCAGTTAATCTGAAAGACACAAAACAATCCCAAGTCAGAGGCTTTCAAGAAACCAGCTTGTAATAGGATGACCTTCCATGGAAATGTCAAGAAGGAAAATTCTCAGAGGAGTTTCGCCCTGTTCTCCCTGTTGTCGTGGGAGCCAGGAGCTGCTTTACTGCTCCAAGGACTGAAGAGAACAAAAGTGGGGAGAGAGAGAAAGCAGAAAGGATAGCTTAGCTACCTGTCAAAGAGATGAATGAGAAGGATCTTGAAATTGTGGACCCTGAACACAAGTTTGTTTTAATCTCAGATCAACTCAAATAGCCATAGAAGGGTTTTCATATTAGGTTCTAAGAGCAAGAAGTAGATTGTTTGAGTAGGAGAGGTGACCAGAGAAGCCAGAGAATCACAACCTGCTGAGTGTCAGCTGGCAGGGGTACTTCCGTACCTCAGAGCTCAGTTTACTGATGAGGAAGCAGAGACTTGCCCATAACATGCAGCTGGTAAATGCTGACGAGGCATGAAAACCAAGGTCCATCTGAATCCAGAGTCCCACATAAGGAGGTGTAGCTTTTTCCTCTGTATAGAGTAAGAATTAAAGGTTGCAATATACATATATAATATATATGTATACACACACATACACACATATATATGGGGTTGGCAAAAAAAGTTGGGGTTTTTCCATAGAATGTTATGGAAAACCCAAATTAACATTTTGGCCAACCCAATATATACACTCTTATATAACATATATTTCTTATATGTACATTATATTATTATAATGGATTATGGTATTACAGTATATATAAAAATCAATATAACATATATAATTATTATAATTTAAATAATTATACTTAAGTAATTATAATTAAGTATATAGTGATCCCTGTGTATGAAAGTGAAAGTTGCTCAGTCGTGTGTGACTCTTTGCAACCCCTTGGACTATATAGTCCATGGAATTCTCTAGGCCAGAATACTGGAATGGGTAGCCTTTCCCTTCTCTAGAGGATCTTCCCAACCCAGGGGTCGAACCTAGGTCTCCCACATTGCAGGCGGATTCTTTACCAGCTGAGCCACGAGGGAAGCCCAAGAATACTGGAGTGGGTAGCCCATCCCTTCTCCAGGGGATCTTCCTGACCCAGGAATTGAACCAGGTTCTCCTGCATTGCAGGCAGATTCTTTACCTGAGCTATCAGGGAAGCCCTGGTCACTAAGTGTACATCCCTAAGTGTATAGTGATCCCTGTGTAGATACACATAAATATTGACTCATGTGTGTGTGTGTATATATATAAACTCTGAGAAGTAACACATCAAAATGTGAATGCTAGGAAGAAACACTTCCAGGCTCCAGGTTGCTGGGCTATTTAAGTGCAGTCCTTGGTTTATCTAAGTCCCACACTAGTATTCTTACTTAAAACCCCCAAAGTTAGAAAAGATAAGAAATTGAACTTGCACCATTCTAAAGGACTTTGTTTACTACCTGGGAAAAGAATACTTTGTTTAATCTATTAGAATTCTCTATGTTCTACAAAAACAACAACAACAACAAAGAATTCTCTATGTTCTAAAAAAAAAAACAGAGCGTCTTCTAAGCAATTTAGTATTAAGAATTCTTATCATAGATCTAATATAATTGAATATTATTTCTTTTTACATATTCTAATCGCCTTGGAGGAAGAGACACATCCAATTTTTGCATTTACTTTTCTTATCTTGGATCTACATTTACTCTTAGTTTTTTTGGAGAAAATGATTTAATAGAATTATTAGTAGAAAATTTAATAGAAAAGTTGTAATAGTTTTGACTTTTACTCCTGCCCTTGACTAACGGTATCCAGCATTGATTAGCAAGATAATTTTGACCCAATTATTTCCCACTTGTGAAATGAAAAGTGATCTCTGCCTAGTCAACAGTGTTATGAGGGGGATTTGTTGTGAACGTGAATCGCTGTGAGTTCTTTGAAGAAAGGCATGCATATAAATTCTAGTTATCATGATGGGGAAATACACAAGTCCTTACTACCACCTGGTTTACATTCCATGAAATGCACTGTTGGAAATACCCCAGTTCTGTAATTGAGCTTCCAACACAAGGTCTTTCTTGGTGTCTTTACACCTCTGATTGTCCTCAGCCTCTTAACTGGTCTGCCAGGACATCCTGGGTAAAGAACAAGATGCGGTGGGCGGGGCTTGGTGAGGACCACAGGAAGTGGGAGGGTCCGCCCCTGCTGCTGTACAAGCAGGTGTTCTCTGCATCTGGTGACATTCTGAAGACCTTGGTGGTGGTTGTTCAGTCGCTCAGTCGTGTCCAAGTCTTTTTGACCCCATGGACTGCAGCACGCCTATCTTTCACTGTCTCCCAGAGTTTACTCAGACTCATGTTCATTGAGTCAGTGGTACCATCCAACTATCTTATCCTCCGTCACCCCCTTCTCCTTTGCCCTCAGGCTTTCCCAGCATCAGGATCTTTTCCAGTTAAGTCAGCATTTTGTATCACATGACCAAAATATTGGAGCTTCACCTTCAGCATCAGTCCTTCCATTGAATATTCAGGGTTGATTTCCTTTAAGATTGACTGGTTTGATCTCTCTGCTGTCCAAGGGACTCTCAAGAGTCTTCTCCAGCAGAAGACCTTGGTTGTTTCACTGTAATTTGTCTCCATGGACACCACATCAGTATTGCTGTAAACAACTTAAGATTTGAGGAAGGTGAGACTTCTGATTAACTGAGTATATACATTTCCCCCAGCACCAGAGGACCCTAGTGCAATGCTAGGGCACCATGCTAGGGCATGCAGCAGTACCCATGCTAGGGCAGTGCAGAGCAGGGCTAGTGTACCTTTCGGTAGGATGGACATGAACACTGCAAAAGCAGGTTATAAAAAAAATCTGAAATTTCTCTTAAAAAATCATCTAAGAGCTAGCTTTCCTAGAACTCCATGCCACTCAAGTTCTAGGTGAAGTGAAGTCACTCAGTCATGGCCAACTCTTTGCGACCGCATAGACTGTAGCCTGCCAGGCTCCTCCATCTATGGGATTTTCCAGGCAAGAATACTAGAGTGGGTTGCCATTTCCTTCTCCAAAGGATCTTCCTGACCTAGGGATCGGACCCGGGTCTCTTGCATTGCAGGTGGATTCTTTACCGTCTGAGCCACCAGAGAAGCCCTAAATTTGAAATTTCATCTAATGCGACTGCTCCCTCTAGCGGTATAAAAAGCTCAATACAGCAAGTATCTGAAATTATATTTGGAAAACCAAATTTGGAGAAACAATTAGAAATTCTCAAAGCAGCAGTTGAAATAACTCACAAAAACAACTTTAAATAAAAAAAATTGAATAAACAATAAGGGAACACTCTAGTTTGTTCTTCCTCATAGTCTGATCATATAAATTACTTCATTGTTACTAGTCATAATCTCTCTCCAGATTGTTTTAGAGTAAAATCTAAGAATGACAGGAAAAGGAAGGTTTAGTAAGCATCTAGCTTAGCTTATATTTATGACAAGATAGAAATCAGAAAAAGGAATATGGTCAAGTTACAGAAGCCTCATCTCTCTAGGTCAGAACATCCTTAATATTGAATTTTCCCCAAGAGGGCTTCACTTGGTGTCTCAGATGGTAAAGAGTCTGCCTGCAATGCGGGAAACCCAAGTTCAGTCTCTGGATTGGGAAGATCCCCTGGAGAAGGAAATCGCAATCCACTCCAGTATTCTTGCCTGGAAAATACCAGGGATGGAGGAGGCTGGCAGGCTACAGTCCACAGGGTCGAAGAGAAGTCAGACATGCCTGAGCAACTAACACACACAAACACATTCAAGGGCTGAGTGTCTTTTCAGGCTCTGTGAACCCCTTCAATGAGTTAATGGCACTCCGCTATAGTTTTCAGCTTGCCATGCTATATGCTGATAAATCCACTCAAGAATTGCTGAAGGAGCTAGCTGTTCAGGGTAGTGTGCCTGCGTGGCTGTGTACCCACGCACATGCCTGTGTGCTTCAACTGCAGTTAGAGTTGTTTCGAAAAGACTTCATTTTTCTTTCTTACCCCAGCATGCATGAGCTATGCAACCATCATGCCCACCCACCCCCGCCACCACCAACACGTAAACATGACTGTTTGTTGCTGACAGTTTTGAAACAGAGCCGTCATTCAAGAGCGGCAGCTCTGCAGGGCTGCACTGCCCCAGTGTGCCACTTTCTTGGCTGTCACTCACTGGGAAAGCACCTGCTCATCTCTGTGACTGTCACACAGCATGGGCATGCAGCAGAAACCCCCACCCCCCACCCCCAGCATCAAATTGAGATGTCCAAGCACCGCATGCGGAGCCTGCGGGATTGAGACGCCAATGTGGCAAAAGGGAGACTGCTGGGAAGGCACCTGCGGTGCCCCAAACAGTGCTTCTCAGCCTTTATTGACTTTCTGTGTATGGGTCACCTGCAGCTCCTGTTAAGATATAGATTCAGACAGGTCTGAGTTGGGGCCGGAGATTCTGCATTTTCAAAAAGCTCCCAGGTGATATCAAGGCTCCTGGTCCTTGGACCACATTTGGAGTAGTGAGGCTCTGGAGAACACCCATTTCCAGAAATGGTTCTTTCACTACTGTTTGGGATTCTGAGGCCTCGGACAGGAATACTGCACATTCTGTGGCTGTTCACAAGAGAAATAGCATGTGAGCCTCACTTGGAAGTCCTAGCGTCTACTGCATGATAGAACTCTAACTTGACAAGTTCTTTTATAAATTTTAAATCCCAGAGTGATCGTAGATCTCACTGCAGGCTGTCTTGGGCAATAATGTAGCTTTAAATAGCTTTAACTAGTTAACCACCTTTGAATGATGTCCATCCTTCTTAACTTCGGTTTATTAACACAGCTTGTTTTAAAGTCTCATGGTTTCAGTGAGCCCAAGCTAGTGGTGTGGGCAGATGGTAGGAGAAACACCACCACAAAACCTGCCACTCAGAGTGTAACAGATGACCGGAGCGGCCCAGAACTATCCCTTTGTTCATTTTGCTAATGAGTGTCCTCGTTGCTGTGGGAATCTGAATAGTTAATTACTTGCAGTTCCTGCAGCTGACAGATGGTGGGGACAGAGCTAAAGGTTGACCTCTCAGGAACTGGGGCTGTCGATGGATTTGTGGGAGGGGGAAACCCTTGAGCTGGAAGTGTTCCCTTGTTTCCTGCTTTTCTGGGAGATTTTTAGAAAACCCATTTAGGTGCTAGCTGCCACCTCTTGTAAATTTTACACTTCATCTGATTATTCAAATAGTTCTCGTTTAGTTTATTATAATGGATGCTCACGTAATCCACAATGGATGTTCATTTTCTGCCACATTTGTACATTTAAGCCAATTAAGGCAAATGCTGTTTGCTTTTTAAAAAGCTTTTTCAGTCTAGAAATTCATTGGTTGATGTTCTCAAGTTGAACCATGTGGGACAAGAAAATAATGACTGGGATTCTTTCTTATTAAGAAAATACTGTTATTAGTTATTAAATTTGTTAGTTCTCATGAGTTAAGAATGAATTGGGCTTAAATAATTTAAGTGGAATGGTGAATCAAAATCAGGAAGATTCACAAATGGGGTTAGTGCAAAATTTAACGTCATCATTATAAATATTAAGTCTGATATAACTGACTTCATTAAAAAGTCCCTTGTTTTTCAAGAGTTTATTCATGTAGTATAAAACATAATAGCTACATATTTTTCTTTTAAACCATTATAATGACCACAGAGGAAACCTTTTTTTTAAATAATTTACTTTCAGTTATCTCTAAAGTTAAATAAAAGTGTACTTTCAAAAGGACACTAGTTATATTGGTAGGAATGACTTTTTGGGAGGAATGATTTTGTTTTTAAGAGATTTTATTCCTATGTATTTGCAATCATGGGATTGCTACTAAAAGAATAGCTTATAATTCATCTGAAAGTTAAAGTTTAAAAGTATTTCTAGTGTCCATATTGATTTTGAACAAAGGCATATAAATACTTCTGTCTCTTTTAATGTAATAATACAATGACTTTCAAGCATGGTCTTTACTAGTTGGAGATTGCATAATCAGTTTAATATTTTACCATCATGAAACATAAAGTTCTGCATCAGCTTCTCCAACTCATTACATCTTAATTTTAAAAAGAAGTGCAGCAAGTAAAATCTAGACAGCCATAAGCAAGTATAGTCAGATGTTTTCAATAGCTTTGAAACAGATGAGAAGAAGAAAAGAAGAGTCGCTGTCCCAATAAGCTTCTATTGCGTAAGAAAAAGCGTCTCCGTAATGGACATGGCAAGATTTAAACAAAAGACGCACATAATAAAAATGTAAATGAGTTTGCTTTACCAAAACTATAACTTTAAAGTCTTTTGTTGTAAGTTATCCTGAAACCTTCTTACAAGGTAATCACTGTTTGCATAGAGATTTAAACCGAAGTCTTCAATAGCATTCAACGCCTGCACAGCCCCAGTGTGACAGGCATGCAAAGCCACGTTAATGTTCAGAATATGAATTGCCTCTGGGTGGCTCCTCCACCAAGCAGAAAACCCAACTGTGTGGATATCCGTGTGCCTGATGGGCTCCATGCGGCTCCCAGCCTGGAAACGTCACCACTTTGACATGCGGTGTGCTCCTCTTGACACTGGCAGCGCTGACACTGGGAAATGCCACAAAGGCAACAAGCCCCCCTCCCTAGCCTTGCACTCTGCCCCCCGCCCCCGCCCGCACCCCCTCTCCCCGGCGCTGCTGCCGGTCCGCGGGCTCCCCAGCCTGCCTGGTTACGCCGCACTTCAGACGCACACAGAGGGAAGTGTGGGTGGAGGGGCCCCAGCTGCCTCCCCGGACGCAGCCTCCATGATGAATTGACCTGAATGATGAGGGCACACAAACAGTATGATATGCATTATTCCTGTCAATAAACTGTCCCCATGTGCTGTGGTCTTTGTACAGAAGGTTCTGCAGCCTTTCTTCCAGCAAGCTCTATTTTACTCTCCTTCCCTTTTTACTATTCATATTATAAGTGTGTAATAGAATTCAGAAAATTATATGATAGCTCTTCTGTATCTGTATTGTTTCGTCTTGCATATTTAAATCCTTGGCTCCCTGCTTAGAAATATGGAATTCTCCCTGTTTTAGGATTCTTTTACCAAAGAGAGCAGCCCTCTGAGAGCAACTCTAGAAAAGGAAAATTTGGAGTTCAAAACGGAAAATGAGAGACTGCTTCAAGTCATTTCAGAACTCAAAGAAGAAATCCAGCTCAATGTAAACGAAAATTCAGTACTAGGTAACATTTTAGAGTCATTTTTGAGAAAACTCTATACATTGGGCACTTTTATAAAATTCATGGCCATGCTTGTCTTTTTCAAACATGTGTTTATTACCAAACCATATTTACATTTAAAATATCAGCTTGCTAGCCACTTCTAATTTTCATTCTTTCCTTGGGACAGAAATTGGTCATACTCCCCTAGCCATGCCTTTTTAACTCAGGGTGGTTGTTTTTATTATTTTTTTTTTTTACCCCCCCCCCCGACCCTGGGTGGTTGTTTTTAAATCCAAGCATTGGCCTTTGAAAAATGTGCTCATCAGTGCTGAATATCACTTAGAAATATTATAAATATTAAACAAAATTTCATGTGCTTGATCTAAAACCTAAAATTTCTAACATTTTCATATTTGAGCATATATATTGAGGTGTGCTTTGTGAAGAAACAGAATTGACCCTTCAGGAAAATATGCTCCTACTTACTACTTTATCTTCAATTTTTTGCACAAATTTTAAGTATAAATTTCCCTTTGTTGACCCTATGCCCCCTTCTAACATACCATAAACATTGGTAAACATTGCATTTAAATCATTGAAGTTGGATTGCTTTAAAGCATTTACAGGCACTGCTATCGTTGTATTTATGTTAGTTATACAGTTTTGCCCTTGAGTAGGCAATATAAAGTTTGTAGCGAAACATTGATAAGTTTTGCCCTTTGAGTAGGCAATATAGAGTTTGTAGCGAAACATTAATAAAATCAGATATGGGGCAGTGTTTCTTGGCTGTAAGTTATACCATGCCAGTGTAGCTTCATTTCTTCTCCTGATGTGGTGTAATAATGCATCTTCAGGTTTTGGTAGTTCTTAGTCCATAAAGTGCCACCTGCTAAAGCAGTTTGTATTGGCTGTGACTAACAGCAAAAATGTCCCTTGCTAGACACGATGAAAAGCTTTCAGCCTTCAGCCACACTTGGATCTTGAACTTAGTTCCTAATCCCTATCTGACCAGCCGTCTGAACAGCAGGAAGAAGGCTGTGAATGTCAAGGGCAGTTGTGAAGGTCATAGTCCCGCTAGGACTTGCGTCCACCATGCCTGCCAGCAGTGTATAGCCTGCCCTGAAGCAGGCAGATTGAATACAGGGCCATAAGCTTGTAATTTCATGGTTGGCCTCTCTCTCCTTTTGTTTACAGAAGATGAAATTATAAGTCTGAAAGAGATGGCAGAAAAGGATCATAAAACTATTCAAAAGGTACTGTAACTTTTTTACATTGATGAATGACTCTTTTCAATGGAAATATCAGCATAATTAATGAAATAACACTGTGCCCCCGCCTTGTCTTGTGATGTCGAGAAAAGTCGATTCCTGTATTTAGTGTTGCTTGGGATGATTTCTCTAGTAATGAGAAAGGATTCCATCTTGAAAATGAACTCATGTTTTCTTTCATTTGGCATAACTGAGTGTCTACCTTGTTGACTGTATGGGATTGAAAAATATGACACAGGGAGTCCAAAGATATACTTGTGGAAAAATGATACTAGGAATGGGCAGCCTATTTTCACATCAGATGTTGTTTTATGTCCATTTCTCTGTATGTGAATGAACTGGGTTGGTATTTTGCAGAAAATCTGTATTTAGAGCAGGAAATGCTTTTGATATCATAAAGATCAAGATTTCCTGGGGCATCTGATGTCACAGAACCACAGCAATTCCTGCCCTCCACACCCAGGTCAGGGGCTCCTGCTTTCAGCTTTCTGAGCTCTCAAAACCTTCTTCTGTGATGGTCAGTTTGCACTGCCAAAGGCCCTACAACCCAAAGACAGCACTGGTCTCTGATCTCTTCCAAGTGCTGAGCACTGGTACACTTAAATATATTCTTTGAGTGATTTCATAGAATAAGAATGTATCTCTAGATAGAGTTCATAAAATTTGCAGATAAAAATGTGAATTTACATCCTCGAATTATTCCAAATAAAGTTTTCCACAAACTGAATTGAGTATCAATTTTTAAATGAAAATTAAAGTTAGATAAAATTAAAAATTGTATTCCTCAGTCATGCTGGCCTCATACCAGAGCTCATAAAGCTTAAGATTCAGATTTCAACCTAGATTTTGCACTTTTGATATTCTTAAGTTTTCTTTTTCATTAAAGTTTTTTTAATTTTATTTATGTACTTATTTACTTTCAGTGGTGCTGTGCACATTCAGGATCTTAGTCCTCAGACCAAGGATTAAACTCACCCCGCTGCAGTGGAAGGGTGGACTCTTAACCACTCAACCACTAGGGAGGTCCTATTCTTCGGTTTCCTAGATAAAATTACTCCTCCAGAACTGATTCTTTTTTTAGATAAAATTACTTCCAAGAACTGATTTTTATTTTTTGGCCACATGGCATGAGATATCTTAGTTCCCCTACCAGGGTTCGAATTTGAGCTCCCTGGAATGGCAGTGTGGAGTCTTAATCGCTGGGCTGCCAGGGAAGTCCCAAGAACTATATTCTAAAGAAATGCACACTGTGATGGGTCAGACTTGGGAGATGTTTCCTGTGATCACTGAATCCATCACAGGTTTGCACAACATGAAGTCATTTTCTGGTGCTTGAGCCTGTTTTCAATGGTGAGGGTACAAGTGACATTCTTACAGAGATAATGAGAGTATGAGAAGAGAGGAGTTTGACCTTCTTGGCATCAACTTTTAAGGCTAAAAATGAAATCTCAGCTTTCTAGTTTTACTTAATAACCTGCAAGGGCATCATCCCAGTTTATGTAAATATTTCTCCAGTTTCTCAGTCAGTGCTGTCACTGATAAAGATGAGTCAGACAAGCCTACTCTTCTCTGGGAGAAGTTTAAGGAAATTTAAAAAAAGTCTCACCATTAAGGCATCAATTAGAAAGAAACATCCTCACTGAGTGGCTGGTTATACCTTGTATGAGCTCAAGTATTCTGATTAAACGCTGCCTTCATACTCTAGAGCTGCACTGCCCAGCGTTAGCCACGTGTGGCTATTGAAAGCCTATGTCTAGTGCAACTGAGAAAATGAATTTTAAATTATGTTTACTTTTAATTTTTAAATTTCAATATAAAATACTGATATTTGTTTCAGTTAGTGAACAACTTTTATGTATATTTTGAATAATCTGAGCATGTGAGTGTACATTTCTATTTGTAAATTTTATGAAATCTAAATGCAGATCAAGTATCTGCCATAAAATTTTAGCTTTCAAATTGAGATGTGCTCTAAGTGAAAAATACACACTGGATTTCAAAGACTTAGGTTGTGTAAGGAATGTGAAATATTTTCCTAATGATTTTAATATTGATTATTATATATTTAAGCTATTTTGCATAGCTATTAGTATAAATAAAATATATTATTAATATCACCTTTTTTTACCTTTTAAAGAAAGCTGTTTAAAATTCAGTTATATATATGGCACATATTTTTATTTGACAATTTTGTTCTAGACAAATATAGCAAATCTGTAGTTTGATCATATTTTTTTTCCTGTCTCTCTTCTTTTTTTTTCTTTACATGCACTAGGCCTCCACACAGATGTTGAATGTAGACATGATTTGTTTTTTTAATTATAAATTTATTTATTTTAATTGGAGGGTAATTACTTTACAATATTGTATTGGTTTTGCCATACATCAATATGAATCCGCCACGGGTATACACGTGTTCCCCATCTTGAACCCCCCTCCCACCTCCCTCTCTGTACCATCTCTCTGGGTCATCCCAGTGCACCAGCCCCAAGCATCCTGTATCATGCATCGAACCTGGACTGGCGATTCATTTCATATATGATATTATATGATTTGGTTTTGAGCAGGAAAAATCTAGACCCTTGGGTCTCTGTTCCATTTCTGACACTGTAGTTACTTGGGCCAGTTTCTCATTCTCCTTCTTCCTGAGTCTCACAGACTTACTGTGTGGATAGAATGAGATAGATCAGATCAGATCAGATCAGTTGCTCAGTCGTGTCCGACTCTTTGCGACCCCATGAACCGCAGCACGCCAGGCCTCCCTGTCCATCACCAGCTCCTGGAGGTCACTCAGACTCACATCCATCAAGTCAGTGATGCCATCCAGCCATTCATCCTCTATCGTCCCCTTCTCCTCCTGCCCCCAGTCCCTCCCAGCATCAGAGTCTTCTCCAGTGAGTCAACTCTTCGCATGAGGTGGCCAAAATACTGGAGTTTCAGCTTTAGCATCATTCCTTCCAAAGAAATTCCAGGATTGATCTCCTTCAGAATGGACTGGTTGGATCTCCTTGCAGTTCAAGGGACCCTCAAGAGTCTTCTCCAACACCACAGTTCAAAAGCATCAATTCTTCGGCGCTCAGCCTTCTTCACAGTCCAGCTCTCACATCCATACATGACCACAGGAAAGACCATAGCCTTGACTAGGCGAACCTTTGTTGGCAAAGTAATGTCTCTGCTTTTCAATGTGCTGTCTAGGTTGGTCATAACTTTCCTTCCAAGGAGCAAGCGTCTTTTAATTTCATGGCTGCAGTCACCATCTGCAGTGATTTTGGAGCCCAGAAAAATAAAGTCTGACACTGTTTCCACTGTTTCTCCATCTATTTCCCATGTAGTGATGGGACCAGATGCCATGATCTTTGTTTTCTGAATGTTGAGCTTTAAGCCAACCTTTTCACTCTCCACTTTCATTTTCATCAAGAGGCTTTTTAGCCCCTCTTCACTTTCTGCCATAAGAGTGATGTCATCTGCATATCTGAGGTTATTGATATTTCTCCCAGCAATCTTGATTCCAACTTGTGTTTCTTCCAGTCCAGCATTTCTCATGATGTACTCTGCATATAAGTTAAATAAACATGGTGACAATATGCAGCCTTGACGTACTCCTTTTCCTATTTGGGACCAGTCTGTTGTTCCATGACCAGTTCTAACTGTTGCTTCCTGATCTGCATACAGATTTCTCAAGAGGCAGATCAGGTGGTCTGGTATTCCCATCTCTTTCAGAATTTTCCATAGTTTATTGTGATCTACACAGTCAAAGGCTTTGGCATAGTCAATAAAGCAGAAATAGATGTTTTTCTGGAACTCTCTTGCTTTTTCCATGATCCAGCAGATGTTGGCAATTTGATCTCTGGTTCCTCTGCCTTTTCTAAAACCAGCTTGAACATCAGGAAGTTCACGGTTCACATATTGCTGAAGCCTGGCTTGGAGAATTTTGAGCATTACTTTACTAGCGTGTGAGATGAGTGCAATTGTTCGGTAGTTTGAGCACTCTTTGGCATTGCCTTTCTTTGGGATTGGGATGAAAACTGACCTTTTCCAATCTTGTGGCCACTGCTGAGTTTTCCAAATTTGCTGGCATATTGAGTGTAGCACTTTCACAGCATCATCTTTCAGGATTTGTACATCAAAAAGCTTTGTCAGTTGGAAAGCAGACCAGTTGTTGACCAAAATGAGAGCTAATATTTACTGATTTATTTCCAATATCCTTCATCAAATCAATTGATCCAGCAATGTTCATTAGATGCCTTTTAGTGCCAGGCACTGCTGAGATGCAGAAATTTTATACACACATACACATACACACATACATATACACACAAACACACACACACACGGGCTTGTTGTGAAAGAGATCAAGTCTAGAGAGAGATGATAACCATAGGAGTGTGATGGTGCTGTAATAGACGTATGTACATGGGGAAACAATGAAAACTGAGAAGCTTTATTTTCTTGGGCTCCAAAATCACTGCAGATGGTGACTGTAGCCGTGAAATTAAAAGAAGCTTGCTCCTTGAAAGAAAAGTTATGACCAACCTAGACAGCGTATTAAAAAGCAGAGACATTATTTTGCCGACAAAGGTCCATCTAGTCAAAGCTGTGTTTTTTCCAGTATGAATCATGTATGAATGTGAAAGAAAGAAAGAAAGTGAGGTCGCTCAGTTGTGTCCGACTCTTTGTGACCCCATGGACTGTAGCCTACCATGCTCTCTGTCCATGGGATTTTCCAGGCAAGAGTACTGGAGCGGGTTGCCATTTCCTTCTCCAGAGGATCTCCCCGACCCAGGGATCGAACCTGGGTTTCCCGCATTGTAGGCAGATGCTTTACCGTCTGAGCCACCAGGGAAGAGTCTTGTATGAATGTGAGAGTTGGACGATAAAGAAAGCTGAGCATTGCAGAATTGATGCTTTTGAACTGTGGTGTTGGAGAAGACTCTTGAGAGTCCTTTGGACTGCAAGGAGATCCAACCAGTCAATCCTCAAGGAAATCAGTCCTGAATATTCATTGGAAGGACTAATGCTGAAACTAAAACTCTAATACTTTGGCCACTTGATGCGAAGAACTGACTCATTGGAAAAGACCCTGATGCTGGGAAAGATTGAAGGCAGGAGGAGAAGGGGATGACAGAGGATGAGATGGTTGGATGGCATCATTGACTTGATGGACTTGAATTTGAGCATGCTCCGGGAGTTGGTAATGGACAGGGAAGCCTGGCATGCTGCAGTCCATGAGGTCCCTAAGAGTTGGACATGCCTGAGTGACTGAACTGAAAATTTACCTAGAATGTTCTAGAAAAGCTTCACAAATTTTTCCAGACCTATCTCCTACTCCTTTTCTTGAACTGATTCCAGGTGTTTAGGGTTTCCCTGGTGGTTCACACAGTAAAGAATCTGCCCACAATCCAGGAGACCTGGGTTTGATCTTTGAGTCAGGAAGATCCCCTGGAGAAGAGAATGGCTACTCACTCCAGTAATCTTGCCTGGAGAATCCCATGGACAGAGGAGCCTGATAGGCTACAGCCCATGAGGTTGCAAAGAGTTGGACACGACTGAAGTAACTTAGCATGCATACATGTAGGAGGGTGGAAGGCTGCATACAGATTATGAATGCGTAAAGTGTAAGTTACCCCTGTGGAACTCTGGTGTGGCTGGAACAGGAGGTGGGATTCAGTGAGACCACGTGGTAAGATTTGTGTGAGTACAGGAAGAGGGGGGTGTCTGGGGTGTGAGGAAGGAGTAAACAGAAACCAGAAGAGTGTAAAGGAGCAGCTCAGAAGCCTTTGGATAAGCTACATGTTCCCCTTTGCAGCCCTCTCTCTGCTTGCAGGCATGTCTGACTCTTTGTGACTCCATGGACTGTAGCCCATCAAGCTCCTATGTCCATGGGGTTTTCCAGGCAAGAATACTGGAGTGGATTGCCATTTCCTCCTCCAGGGGATCTTCCCAACCCAAGGATCAAACTGGCCTCTCCTGTGCCTCCTGCTTGGCAGGCAGATTCTTTTACCACTGAGCTACTTGGAAAGCCTTTCATCCCTGTATACAATTAAAAATGAGTTGAAAATGGGACTGAAACACTGTTAAGATTCAGCAGCTTTTATGTTTAAATTTTAGTAGTCGAATGACAGCTGAATCTGTTTCAGCTGTGGCTACAAGATGAATTTCCTCCTGAGAGGGGACAGACCAGCAGTCAGAGATTATATCCCAG
This sequence comes from Tragelaphus eurycerus, assembly GCA_935064755.1. Taxonomy (NCBI): domain Eukaryota; kingdom Metazoa; phylum Chordata; class Mammalia; order Artiodactyla; family Bovidae; genus Tragelaphus; species Tragelaphus eurycerus. The sequence continues at coordinate 985,870 of CAKXYN010000145.1, forward strand.
GTGTGGCAATGTCAGGATACAGGGCAGCGTTGGTTGCTATGAGGATAGTTGGAGGCACAGCCAGCCTGGATCATAAGAGATCAGGGAAGTTCAGAGGAAGGGCACTGAGCTGGCCCTCGGAAGAAAGGTTAGAGTTCGCCAGGGAAAGGATGAAAGGGAGAGAAGTGGGAAGAGCCAGAACATGTGTACGGGAAGGGTACGTGACTGATTACAGTGGGAGGATGTGTGGGAACAGGGGTGGCTAGAAGCAGGGCACGTGGCTGAGGATTGTTATGCATTTCAGGGGGAGTGTGAGTTGCCTCCTGAGTTAATGGAGCATCTTGGACCCTGGGGCAGGATGGGATTAATGTTTCAGAGAAAGAACGAATGGAAGAAAAGAAAATCCAGGGTCAGAGAGACACGAATTAAAAGATTGCTTGTATAAACTGGGATAACTTAATAGAAAGTCCCGAAACAGAAAGAAGACAGTGACGCAGGTATGAAGAAGGGGGTAGATGAATTCAAGAGATGATTAGGCAATAAAAGTCATGGTCTTTGATAAGATTGAAAGTGGGAGAGATAAAGGAAGAGAAGTGGACAGCTGACACTCAGATGAAAATGAGTACAGTGGTAGAGCAGCAGAGAGTGGATTTCACAGAAACCAAGCAAGAGGCTTGAGAGTCCCTTGGGCTGAAAGGAGATCCAACTGGTCAATCCTAAAGGAAATCAACTCTGAATATTCATTGCAAGGACTGATGCTGAAGTTGAAGCGCCAATACTTTGGCCACCTGATGCGAAGACCCAACTCATTGGAAAAGACCCTGATGCTGGATAAGACTGGGGGCAGGAGGAGAAGAGGGTGGCAGAGGATGAGATGGTTGGAGTCAGTGGACATGAATTTGAGCAAACTCAGTAAACTCTGGGAGACAGTGAAGGACAGGGAAGCCTGGCCTGCTGCAGTCCATGGGGGTTGCAAAGAGCTGGACACAACTTAGCGACTGAACAACAACAAAGCAAAAGGCTCAAGAAGAGAGGATCCATTCCAGCACTGCCCAGAGGCCAGGTGTGCAAGAGACTGGAAACGGAGGAGGACAATTAGCTTTGGCAATTAAAACGACCCTGGTAATTCAGTTCAGTTCAGTCACTCAGTCGTGTCCGACTCTTTACAATCCCATGGACTGTAGCACGCCAGACCTCCCTGTCCATTACCAACTCCCAGAGTTTGCTCAAACTCATGTCCATTGAGTCAGTGATGCCATCCAACCATCTTATTCTCTGTCGTCCCCTTCTCCTCCTGCCTTAAATCTTTCCCAGCATCAGGGTCCTTTCCAATTACCCTGGTAATTAATGAGGTCATTTTACTGGAACATGGTAGTAACTGAGGAATGGAGTGAATGCAGACGTGGAGACAGTGTACACGGGCAGCTTTCTAGAAGTTTGATTGTGGATGGCCAAAGAGAGGTCAGAGAGTGGTTGGAGGGGGACGTGGGGTTAAGGAAGGAATTTTTTTAAAGATGAAGCTAGAGCATTTTTAAATGACATCAGTGGAAAGAAGAATGAGTGGGTAAAATTACAATAGAGAGAAGAGGTCACTGATAAGAGACCCAAGGAGGCAGGAAGGCTTGGGGCCAGTGGCTTTGGTGTTTGCCAGTAATTGACACCTGTTGGAAACTTAATGACACTTCTTTTTAGACCAAGGTATAATGACTCAACAAAAAATCTTTTCCTTTCCTTCCATTTCTCTTTCCTTTAGTTTCTCTAAACCTGCTGTTCAGCCTTTCACATCTTCAATACCACCACCACCTCCCCTTCTGAGGCTCTCATGTACCCAGACCCAACTTTCCCCAACCCTGCCATTGGAGACAAACAGATCCTTGCCTTTAGGTGACATGGCACGACGGTTATGGGATTTTTAACTCAGAGTCACTGCTCTCTCCTACTCATCCTTTTACTTGGATCTAATTAGCACGCTTTGACAAAAACACATTTTATTAATTTATTCCAGTACAGTTGGATTGCAATGTTATGTTAGTTTCTGCTCTACAGCAAAGTGATTCATCTATACATATATATAAATATTTATTCTTTTTCATATTCTTTTCCATTGTGGTTTATTGCAGGATATGGAATATAGTTTCCCGTGCTATTCAGTAGGACCTAGTTATCTATCCATTTTATATATAGTCATTCATATCTGTAACCAGCACCCTTTCTAACCACCCAGTGCCTCTCTTTCCATCATTGCTACTTTCCCCAGTTCCATTCGCCTATGCTATTCTCTAATTCACAGAGAACACAGTAGACATGTGGATTTTTTCACCTCTGCACTCTCTTGCTCACCCTGTCACTTAGCCTAACCTCTTTTCCTTCTCATTGGAAGAGGGGACCTTCCTCTTTGCCCTGACCCATCCTTCCACTTACTTGCCTGACTCCATCTTCTCCTTCCTTCTCTTCTGAGACCTTTCTTCATCAGCCAAACTCTCTCTCTTTCTCCCTCTCTCATGCCTCTAAGCATCCCCCGCTAGCCTATATACATAGCCAAGCCATCATTCCGGGTGATGTTCCTTGACTCTGGTCACCCCTGAAGTCATTACCATTCACTCTTCAAATGTCAACTAAAGTAAACTTGTCTATGTAACTAGCCTCTTCTTCACACTGCCGCTGTTGATAAGTTCACAGTGAGATTCATCTTGCCCTCAATCCTTGAGGTCAAGAACTATGTCTTGTCCTTTATTACTTTTATATGAGCCCTCAAAAATGTCTGCTGGAAAAAAATAATCCTTACATGTTCATCAAAGTCAGTGTCAAAACTTGATCTCCTTACTCCTCAAATCTGGACTCAGCTGTGTTTCCCACTTAAATGAATGACCTTGATACCTGTCCCAGAGGACCCACTGACAGATTAAGGGTCCTTCTCTGCTTTCTTCTTCTTCATTTTTTTTTTTTTTTTTTGGCTGCTCTGTGTGACTTGTGGGAGGGATCCTACTTTCCTGACCAGGGTTTGAACCTGAGGGCCAAGTCTTAACCACTGGACTGCCAAGTGATTTCCATCCACTCTGTCCTTTGTACCTTAAATCTGGTTGGTCACTAGGTCTAGAGACTTTCTTCCCAAAATTTACCTCTCGTCCCTTTTCTCCACAACAGCGTTGTCACAGAGTTGGTTGCGACCCCATCGTTTGCCCATCTGTATGGACTCCTACTTCATTTTCCTATCTCCACTCTCCTCTCTTTCAAGTCCAGCTTCCACACTGCTGCCATGGTTATCTAACACCCCAGTCTCACCTACATGCTACAACCTTCAGTGCTTGCTTTCCTCTTGTCTTTAACATAACATCAGAGTGTCTCAAAATGTTCTGCATGATTTTGATGTGCTGGGAGCCACTAGGCCCTTTCACATTTGCTGTCTCAAATTCTTTCCAGAACTCTTCTAAGTAGGTGTTATTATCCTAATTTCATAGGTGAGAAAACAGACTTGAAGCACAGAATTACATAAAAGCAAGAAAAAAGACTTGAAGCATAGAATTACTTTACCCACACAGCATAAGCAGCAGAGCTCTCTTTGGAACCAACTCTCATTCTGTACGTTACACCAGTCTGCCTGCCCCTCCCAATCGAGGTGAGCAAGGCCCCTCGTAATACCACCCTGAATTTCTGTCTCCCTTCATTTCCTGCCGTTCTTATCTATGTGCACCCTGGGTCCACAAACACCAAACCTTCCCCAGTTCCTACATTACTTCAGGCTTTGCTGTGGTTACTTTGCTGTCTTTATTACCGTTTTCTTGGACTTTTTTTTTCTCCAACTTGTTGAACTTCTACAGATCCTTCAAGACCTTTGTCAAATAGCCCTTCTGTGCCATTAACACCAGGGGTAGCTGATCTGTTTATAATTATAGGATTACCAAGTTATGTGGATGTTTAGGCTTTTTGACTCTGAAGACTTTATGTATTAACTTTTTTCTTACATATTACAGTCATTTTTTCACATTGTTTTCCTAGCATACTGTAAGTACTTTAGGAAAGAGAATTGTCTACTTCACTTCTATACCTCCACAGCCTAACAAAATGTTTGGCATCTCAAAGGTGTTCCATATGTGTTTATTAGATTGGTGAATATATGAACTAATTGAATTGAATGGATGTCAGAGTGAAGGGTTGAATTTTGTCAGTGCCATATACCGCACACACACTATCATTTAAAATACCGAGGCCAGTCAAGTTGGTCCAAAGGCCCTACAGTATATACTTTGACGGGTGTTTTCAGTTGATATGAATATGGCTTGATATGTATATAAATACAAAACCTAAAATAAGAGAAATGGTTCATATAAAGGGTAAAGCAAAATTGTTCTTTTTGATAGACAGACTTACTTTATTATATATTGATGTCACATTTTGGGGGAGCGGGGAGAGTAGGGTGAGAAAGGTTGTAAATAAATAAACTGGCATTCTTTGTGTTTTGCCTGCTTATATAGTTAAGAAATAATTATATAATAGTATGTTATTATTACATGGTAATCTATGGCCATTTAATTTTTGCTTTGATCATATTGGGATCCATTTTTCCTCACATTTGGAATCAAAATCTTTCACTAAATTTGAAAGGGGAATCTCAGGTGTTTTGTTATCTTTAATCAGAATGTAATATTCTTCTCTTTCAGCTAATTGATGGCAGAGACAGATTAATAAGTGAGCTTGATCTTGAAAAATCATTAGTTCAAGATATGGTAAGGGGATTTACATTATTTCTTAATAAATTTGAATCCAGGAATTTGATCATAAAAGTTTTATAAACTTTATTTTTAACTGTTTGCTGAGAACTTTTTATTTCACTTTTATCAACAGTCTAAATGCATGCATAATTATAAACATTTTTAATGATTGTTTTGTAGAAAACAATTGGAATAGTATTATAATAAATATGCTTACTATGTAGAAGAGTCTTATACAAGAAACAGTATTACAATTTAAAGCACTGTACAGAATTTTTGTATTTTATTTTAGGGATTAAAAAAAACAAATGTGGGAGCCCAATATTTTGAAGGATTTGCTATTTTTAGTTACAAATTGCCATAAGCGACAACAAAAAACAGCCCAGCCAGATATTTTGGCATTCTGTGTTTGTCTCATAAGAAAACACTGCCTTTTTATGTTCTTTTAAGAGAACTTTCCAGACGGCTGGTCTTTTATTTTATCAGTTGACTACCCACCCCCCACCCCCAGGCTCCCCCACCTCACCCCCCACCCAGCTTATGGTGTCTTAACTTTGGCTTTCAAACTGATCACCACTACTATGTCTTTGTTACAGTAAACTGACTGTGTTTATTATAAGCAGAAATAAAACACAGCTTGACTTGCGTCCTAAATGTGCTTGAAAAGAATATGATACTGTTTAGAAGAGAAAAGGTTGTTCATAGGAAATCAGCGCCACTTCAGATATTGAAACGTTCCCTTTTCTACAGCTTGTCACACTTTGTGCCAAGTCATGACTGTTTCCCTAACTCTGTTTTGTTGCTCTCAGCACCATGTGTTTTGGGTGCCTTGTCATAGAAATTAATGCAAAACAATGCTCTGGGGTTACAATAAAGCCTTCTATGAAACCAACTTGGGAATGCAGGCAAGGAAAGAAAGAATTATGGCTAGTAATCTGCAGAAACCACGTGTTAACAAATATGTTGGTTTGAATTCTTTACTGTTTTTCTAAAATTTTTATTTTGTTTATTTTGTTAATCGGTATAGCTGATTAACAAATAATGCTATGATAGTTTCAGGAGAACAGCAAAGGGACTCAGCCCTACATATACCTGTATCCATTCTCCCCCGAAACCTCCTTGCATCCAGACTGCCACATAACATTGAGCAGAGTTCCGTGTGCTCTACAGTAGGTCCTTGTTGCTTATCCATTTTAAATATAGAAGTGCGAACTCTCTGCTTTTAAATACCTGGTATATAAAAATCATCTCCATGAATTGAATATACTTGGTCAATTTCTGCCTTACCCTCTTCTTCTTCTGTCATTCACCCCACCTGAAGTCCCAGAGTTGCTTCTGAAAACAAACAACGAAATGTGTACATTGTCATTAAAATGGAAAATGAGAAGCAAATGTTAGACTGTCAGTCTGTTAGCAGAAGTAGAGAAGAAACTGAACTACTTCACCAGTGAGTTTGTGCCTATGCTAGGAACAGACCCCACAGTTTGTGAATTACTTTGCCTTTTTATTTGAACTGTAAGTGGTTAACCGGTGCTTTTATTGCCCGGGGTGGGGGGGGGGGGGGGGGGTGGGGGATTATATTGCCCATGGGGAAACCAACTGTTTTATTTTGTTGTTTAGAAGTTTAGAGGTTGAGCACCATGCTTGTTGCCAAGCAGCAAGATTTTGCATTGCAAGCCTCATGACAGCACAGGCACCTCCAGCATGTTCAGAACTGGTCTGGAGGGCCATTTTTTTCAGTAGAGTGAGTGCACTTCTCATGATTGGTTTCCACGGCATACCTTTGGGCCCAACAAGGTCACTATTTGACACTCCCTCCCCCGCACCAAGGGATTCTGTTATTCACTTCGAGGGAGACAGGCTTTGTGGCTATCTGAACTTTGTTGCTACCTTGCTTCCCCCGCCCCCCTCCCCCAGAAATGGAAATATGCAATGGGGGCCAGATGGAGGAGTGGGAGAAGGTAGAGTTGACCAGAGTCACTTTGCAAAAATTAAAAGACTTTCACCCTCCCTGGTCTGTTACTGTTTTCAATACAGTTTATGTTCTGACCTTTTAAGAGCCTAGTTTAAAAGTCAAGGAGCTTGTAGTAAAAAGGTGGGATCAGTAAGTATAGATAAGCAATAAAATATGGATGATGTACCCTTGGATTAGCTTTAGAAGAAGAATATGAAATAGCTTTGAATCTTTCTATGATTCCTGTGCTCTGTGGCTTTCATTTATCCTTGTTTTGTTCCAGTAGAGATATAATTGCCATTTAACATAATATTGGTTTCAGGAATACAGCATAATGATTTGATATATGCATATATTGCAAAATCATCAGCACCAGAAATCTAGTTAGTTAATATCCATCATCACATAAACTTACACCAGTTTTTTTTTCTTGTGGTGAGAACTTAATTTATTCTCTTAGCAACTTTCAAATATACAACATAGTATTGTTAACTAGAATCAGCATGCTGTACATTATATCCCCAGGACTTATTTATCTTATAACTGGAAGTTTGTACCTTTTGACTTCCTTCACTCATTTTGTCCTCCACCTCAGGCAACCACCAATCTGTTCTCTCTATGAGTTTGGCTTTTTTTGTTGTTATTTTTTGTTTGTTTGTTTTTTTGTTGTTATTATCTATGTTTTTTAAGGTTCCACATATAAGTGAGTTCATGCAGTATTTGTCTTTCTCTCTCTGACTTATTCCACTCCACAAAATGCCCTCCAGGTCCATCCATAATGTCTCAAATGGCAAGATTGCTTTCTTTTTATGGCAGCATAATATTCTGTTATGTAAATATACCGTATTTTCTTTATCCGTTCATCCATTGACAGACTCTTGGGTTGCTTCTGTGTCTTGGCTCTTGTAAATAACAGTGAACATGGACTGCATATATCTTTTTAAGATAGTGTTTTGATTCCTCTGGATAAATATACAGAAGTGGAAATGCTGGATCATATGGCAGTTCTATTTTTAATTTTTTTGTGAAACACCTCTGTATTGTTTCACAGAGCAGCTGCACTAATTTACATTCCACCAACAAGTGCACGGGGAAGGCAATGGCACCCCACCCCAGTACTTTTGCCTGGAAAATCCCATGGATGGAGGATCCTGGTAGGCTCCAGTCCATGGGGTCGCTGAGAGTCAGACACGGCTGAGCGACTTCACTTTCACTTTTCCCTTTCATGCATTGGAGAAGGAAATGGCAACCCACTCCAGTGTTCTTGCCTGGAGAATCCCAGGGACGGGGGAGCCTGGTGAGCTTCCGTCTATGGGGTCGCACAGAGTCGGATACGACTGAAGCGACTTAGCAGCAGCAGCAGCAACAAGTGCACAAGAGTTCCCTTTTCTCCACAGCCTTGCCAACACTTGTTATCTCGTCTTTTTGGTGACAACCATTCTAATAAGAGGGAGATGATCTCTTATTGTGGTTTCAATTCATATTTTCTTGATGATTAGTGATGCTGAACACCTTTGATCTGTTGACCATTTGAATATCTTCTTTGGAAAAATATCTACCCAGATCATCTGCCCATTTTTTAATTATATTATTTGGGTTTTTGCTATTGAGTTGTATGAGATCATTTCATATGGTGAATATTAACCCCTTGTCACATATATGATTTGGTGTATTTTCTCCCATTCTGTAGTTTGCCTTGTCATTTTGTTGGTTGTTTCTTTTGCTGTGCAGAAGTTTTTTAGTTCAATGTAGTCCCAAATTGCTTATTTTTTCACTTATGCTTTAGAAGTCATATTTTAAAAAACACCATTGCCAAGAGTTTTGGCAAGAAGCTTTTCCCATATATTTTCTTCTAGTTTTAAGTTTTCCTGTCTTACATTTAAGTCTTCATCCATTCTGGGTTAATTTTGTGAGTGGTATAAGATAGAAGTTTAGTTCTCTCCTTTTATATATGACTGTTCAGTTTTCCCAGCACCATTTATTGAAGAGATTGTCTTTTCTCCATGGAATTTCTTGGCTGCCTCATCAAGTATTAGTTGACCATATTCTTGATTCTGTTTCATTCTGTCTCTGTTTTTAATACTACTACCATACTGTTTTGACTCTATAGCTTTATAATATAGTTTGAAATCAGGAGGTATGATTCCTCTAGATTTGCTCTTCTTTCTTAGGATTGCTTTGATTTGGGGGGTACTTTGTGGCTCCATATAAATTTTATGATTGTTTTTTATACTTATGTAAAAAGTGCCATTGAAATCTTAATAGAGATTATATTGAATATGCAAATGGCTTTGAGTAGTATGTACATTTTAACAACATTAATTCTTATAGTCCATGAACATGAAGTTTTTTTCCTTTTACTTGTATGCTCTTTGATTTCTTTCATCAATGTCTTGAAGCCTTCACTCCCTTGGTTACATTTATTCCTAAATATTTTACTGCCTCTGGTGATATTATAAATGAGACGCCTTTCTTTTTAGGGTCCCTGGTGGCTCAGACGGTAAAGCGTCTGTCTACAATGCAGGAGACCCAGGTTCTATCCTGGGTTGGGAAGATCCCTGGAAAAGGAAATGGCAATCCACCCAGGACTATTGCCTGGAAAATCCCATGGACAGAGGAGCCTGGTAGGCTACAGTCCATGGGGCGCCGGGGTAAATATTTTACTGCCTCTGGTGATATTATAAATGAGATGCCTTTCTTTTTACTCTCACAGATAATTCGTTTTTCATGAATAGAAATGCTACTGATTTTTATATGTAGATTTTGTATATTGAACTTTAATTTATCCTGAAGCTAACAAAAAGAAGGTCCCTATCAGAAAACTACCATAATTGAACTCTTACCCTTAACTAATTTTCCATCTGTTTCATCTCAGTGCACCTTATTTCCAGGAAACAATCCAGATAGAAAGGAATTATGATGTCAGGGCACAGCACTGACTTATCTCTGCAGTGGCCTTGATCTCATACTCAATTCCTTGTTGCCCAGGTTCCCTCTGAGACATGCTTCAAATCTGTCTGTTACATGTAACATGCCAGTGTTTGGCCATTTAGCTAGAAAAGTCATATTTTGGTAACCCAATCATTTACTCATAAAATACATGTTTGATTTTCTGTGCCTAGGAGCCATCACAGATTTCCAATGGAAATAGATGAGTCCTTGACCCAAGGGGAGGATCTTTAGTGGTTATCTTATGTCCCACCATGGTATGTTGACTGTGGGGTCAGATAACTTGTCTATTTAATTGCTGGATCTTCCGATCAAGATAAAGTTACTCAAGGAGCTTCATCTGCACTTGAACCTAATTTATGTAATGATATCTTGACCTCAAGCAGATGCTCTCAGAGGATGAGATTTTTTGAAGCCTTGAATGAGGATGAATGTATTTTACATATGGTAAAAATGGAAGATGTTGGAGCCAGAGGGCAACATTTATATATATAAAGCATTTGAGAAGGTCCAATACACATTTATGATAAAAGCTCTCAGCAAACTGGGAATAGAAGGAAACCTTCTAAAGTTGATCATGAATACCTATGAAACATAACTGTTAGTATATTTCATAGTGAAAGGCAATGTTTTAAGTCTAAGGTGAGAAATGAGACAAGACTCTGTTCTTATAACTTCCATTAGACATTGTTATTTAGGTTCTAGCTAGTACAATATTCAAGAAAAAGAAATAAATGGCATACAGATTAGAAAGGAAAAAGTACAACTGTTTTTATTCCCAGATAACCACAATAATTTATATAGGAAGTCCTAAGGAATCTACAAAAACCTACTAAAATTATAAAGTGAATTTAGCAAGAATGCAAAGATCAAAATAATGTGTTTCTATATTTACTAGCAATGAACAATCAAAAACTGAAACTTTAAAAAAATCGATTTACAATAACATAAAAATATGAAATAGTTATGGATAAATTTGATTAATTATGTACAAAACCATATGAAATACTGAAGTTAAAGACATAAATAGATGGAGAAACATACCATGTTCATGATTCAGAAGATCCATGTTGTTTAACTGTTATCTCTGAATTGATTTGTATATATAAGCCTAATCAAAATCCCAGTAGGCCTTTTTTTTTTTTTTAAATCAACAATTTTCTGTAAAATGTATATGGAAATTCATGGACCTTGGTTAGCTAAAACAATTTTGAAAAAGAGCACAGCTAGAGAAAGAACTCCCATAACCTGACTTTAAGACTTACTGTAAAGACACTCTAGTCAAGATAACATACTACTAGTATATGGATAAACATATAGATTGATGGAATAGAATAGAAAGCCAAGAAATAGACTCTCTGGATCCTATATGATGAACTGATATCTAACAAAAGTACCAAGACAATTCAAGCAGGAAAGGATAATCTTTTCAACAAATAATGCCAGTATAATTGGATAGTGACGTCTATGGGGTCACGCGGAGTCGGACACGACTGAAGTGACTTAGCAGCAGCAGCAGCAGCAGGAGAAGGCAATGGCACCCCACTCCAGTACTCTTGCCTGGAAAATCCCATGGATGGAGGAGCCTGGTAGGCTGCTGTCCATGGGTCGCTGGGAGTCAGACACGACTGAGCGACTTCACTTTCACTTTTCACTTTCATGCATTGGAGGAGGAAATGGCAACCCACTCCAGTGTTCTTGCCTGGAGAATCCCAGGGACAGGGGAGCCTGGTGGGCCGCCGTCTGTGGGGTCGCACAGAGTCGGACACGACTGAAGCGACTTAGCAGCAGCAGCAGCAGGCAAAAAATGAACCTTAATGCTTACGTCACACCTCATATAAAAATTTACTTGAGATGATTCATGAGTATAAATGTAATAGTTAAACCACAAATTAATAGAACAAGGACAAGTAGGGATCTTAGTGATATCAAACTTGACAGAGATTTCTTTAAATAGCATTGGCTGCATTTTATCAAAATTAAAAACTTTTGCTCTTCCAAATATTGAAAGAAAACATAAAGGGTGAGCTACAGAGTTGGATTATCTTAGCCATCAGATCAGATCAGTCGCTCAGTCGTGTCCGACTCTTTGCGACCCCATGAACTGCAGCACGCCAGGCCTCCCTATCCATCACCAGCCTCAGAGGTCACCAGACCACATTCATTGAGTCAGTGATGCCATCCAGCCATCTCATCCTCTGTCGTCCCCTCTCCTCCTGCCCTCAATCCCTCCCAGCATCAGAGTCTTCTCCAATGAGTCAACTCTTCGCATGAGGTGGCCAATACTGGAGTTTCAGCTTTTGCATCATTCCTCCAAAGAAATCCCAGGGCGATCTCCTCAGATGGACTGTTGATCTCCTTGCAGTCCAAGGGACCCAGAGTCTTCTCCAACACCACAGTTCAAAAGCATCATTCTCGGCGCTCAGCCCTCACAGTCCAGCCTCACACCAACATGACCACAGGAAGACCATAGCCTGACTAGGCGAACCTTGGCAAGTGATGTCTCTGCTTTGAAATGCTATCTAGGTTGGCCCTCCAAGGAGTAGCCTTAATTCAGGCTGCAATCACCATCTGCAGTGATGGAGCCCAGAAAAAGAAAGTCTGACACTGTTTCCACTTCTCCATCTATTTCCCATGAAGTGGGGACCAGATGCCATGATCTTCGTTTTCTGAATGTTGAGCTTTAAGCCATAGTTTTTGCCAAATTGATCTCTATATGCAATATAATTCCAGCCAAAATTACTATAAGGCTTTTCATGGAATTGACAGGCCTATTTTAAAATTAGTATGGAAGGGAGGTGATGGAATTCCAGTGGAGCTATTCCAAATCCTGAAAGATGATGCTGTGAAAGTGCTGCACTCAATATGCCAGCAAATTTGGAAAACTCAGCAGTGGCCACAAGATTGGAAAAGGTCAGTTTTCATCCCAATCCCAAAGAAAGGCAATGCCAAAGAATGCTCAAACTACTGCACAATTGCACTCATCTCACACGCTAGTAAAGTAATGCTCAAAATTCTCCAAGCCAGGCTTCAGCAATATGTGAACCGTGAACTTCCTGATGTTCAAGCTGGTTTTAGAAAAGGCAGAGGAACCAGAGATCAAATTGCCAACATCCACTGGATCATGGAAAAAGCAAGAGAGTTCCAGAAAAACATCTATTTCTGCTTTATTGACTATGCCAAAGCCTTTGACTGTGTAGATCACAGTAAACTGTGGAAAATTCTGAAAGAGATGGGAATACCAGATCACCTGATCTGCTTCTTGAGAAATCTGTATGCAGGTCAGGAAGCAACAGTTAGAACTGGTCATGGAACAACAGACTGGTTCCAAATAGGAAAAGGAGTACGTCAAGGCTGTATATTGTCACCATGTTTATTTAACTTATATGCTGAGTACATCATGAGAAACGCTGGACTGGAAGAAACACAAGTTGGAATCAAGATTGCTGGGAGAAATATCAATAACCTCAGATATGCAGATGACACCACCCTTATGGCAGAAAGTGAAGAGGAACTCAAAAGCCTCTTGATGAAAGTGAAAGTGGAGAGTGAAAAGGTTGGCTTAAAGCTCAACATTCAGAAAACGAAGATCATGGCATCTGGTCCCATCACTTCATGGGAAATAGATGGAGAAACAGTGGAAACAGTGTCAGACTTTCTTTTTCTGGGCTCCAAAATCACTGCAGATGGTGACTGCAGCCATGAAATTAAAACACGCTTACTCCTTGGAAGGAAAGTTATGACCAACCTAGATCGCATATTTAAAAGCAGAGACATTACTTTGCCAACAAAGGTCCGTCTAGTCAAGGCTATGGTCTTTCCTGTGGTCATGTATGGGTGTGAGAGTTGGACTGTGAGGAAGGCTGAGTGCCGAAGAATTTATGCTTTTGAACTGTGGTGTTGGAGAAGACTCTTGAGAGTCCCTTGGACTGCAAGGAGATCCAACCAGTCCATTCTGAAGGAGATCAGCCCTGGGATTTCTTTGGAAGGAATGATGCAAAAGCTGAAACTCCAGTATTTTGGCCACCTCATGTGAAGAGTTGACTCATTGGAGAAGACTCTGATGCTGGGAGGGATTGGGGGCAGGAGGAGAAGGGAACGACAGAGGATGAGATGGCTGGATGGCATCACTGAGTCGATGAATGTGAGTCTGAGTGACCTCCAGGAGTTGGTGATGGATAGGGAGGCCTGGCGTGCTGCGGTTCATGGGGTCACAAAGAGTCGGACACGACTGAGCGACTGATCTGATCTGATCTGATGGAGGGGACTTCCTGATAGTCCAGTGATTAAGAATTCACCTGCCAATGCAGGGGACATAGGTTCAATCTCTGGTCCAGGAAGATCCCACATGCCATGTAGCAACTAAGCCCATGCACCACAACTCTAGAGCCCAGGAGCTGCAACTGCTGAAGCCTGGACACCTAGAGCCGGAACTCTGAAACAAGAGAAGCCACCACAAGAGAAACCCACGCACTGCAGCTAGCTCCTGCTTGCCGCAACTAGAGAAAGCCCTCAAGCAGCAATGAAGACCTAGCATAGCCAAAAACAAATAATAAACAAAATTTTAAAAATGAAATTAATATGGAAGAACAAGGGTCAAGAATAGCTAAGAAACAAGGTGAAATAATGACATGATGGAGTAGGGAGAGACTTCTATGAGTTATTAATATAAATTTAAGATAATTAAGACGCCATGGTCCTGGGACATGGACAGAGCTTTGGGAGGAAATTGAGAACCCAGTAGCAGAGCCAGACATACGTAAATAGTATCTGTCAGTACCACAGATCAATGCAAATAGGGTTGAATTTTCCCTAAAGATGCTTGACAATTGATTAAACAGTTGCCTAAAATAAAATTGGCTCCCTACCTCATACCATGCATATCCATTTTGTATGAATTAAGGATTCAAATATAAAGGGAAATTTTCTTTGAATTTTAGAGGAAAATTGTGTAAGCTCAAAGTAGAAATTATTGCCTAAACAAGACACAAAATAAACAAGGTGTAAATGGAAAATTGTGAGTTGAGGGACCTCTGGGAGGACTGATTGATCTGAAATGGAAAATTTAAAGTTTCAGGGACTTCCCTGGTGGTCTAGCGGCTAGGACTCCACACTTCCAATGCAGGGACCCAAGTTCAACCCCTAATCAGGGAACTAGACCCTATATGCCACAACTAAACATCTCATGTGCCCCTATTAAGACCTGGTGCAGCCAAATAAATTGATTAATTAAAAAAAATCAACCCCATGAAAATTAAGGGCCCCTTTTCATCAGAAGATGTCTCAAAGAAAATTTAAAGATCTAGCCACAAATTTGCAAAAATATTCACACCATTTATGTATTCACAAAGCTGTTTTCAAGAATATGTGAATAACTCCTTCAAATCAGTAAGGAAAAGACCACCCAATAGAAATCTGGGCTGAAGTTTTTAACAGGCCTTTCACCAAAGAAGAAACCCAGTGACCAATGAACACTAACTGAAAATGTGCTTGGTTTCATGAATAATATAACAGTACCAAATGTTGGTAAGTATGTAAAGAATTCTCATAAACTGCTGGGGAATATGTATGTTGTTACAGAAACTTTGGAAAACAAATTTGGATTATCTGCTGAAGCTGATCATTCTCTTAAAATATGCCCCAAAGTTCTGTTCCTAGGCATATAACATCACCAAGGAGATCCTAGCACATGTGCTTGGGGGAACAGGTTCAAGAATATATAAAGCCATATTATATAGAAAAGAAGAAACCTGGAATTTCCCAAATGTTCATTGACAGGGAATGGATAAATACATTATGCTGTACTCGTACTCTTGAATAGTATACAGCAGCGAATATGAATGAACTGCTTCCAGTATCAACATGGGTTAATCCCAGAAACTATGAAGTGAACACATTAAGGGAGAACACATAAATTATGATTTTTTTAAAAAAGTTTAAAAGTAAGCAAAACTAAATGTGTATATTGTTTAAGGATACCAATGGGATGAAGTGGTGTGTCTATAAACCTGACAAAAAATTAATCAAGAAAATAAAAGGGAATTCTAAGCACAAAATTCAGAATAGTGGTTTCCTGGTTTGGAGTTGGTTGTAGGATCATGGTAGTTACACAGGGAGCTTTAACACTATGGCTGTTGTTCTCTTTCTCAAGTCAGATGGTCATATTAATTTTACTTCTAACTTATATTTGCACTGCATACATTTTTGGCATATATAATTTTTTTTTAATAGAAGCATTTTAGAAACTCATTTTCTGCTAGAACCTAAATGCTTGAAGGCAAGGTTTGTGTGTATGCTAAGTCGCTTCATTTGTGTCTGACTCTTTGAGAATCCCCTGGACTGTAGCCAGCAAGCCTCCTCTGTATTATTTATTCTAAGAGCCTAATACAATGTGGCTGAATAGCCACACAGTGCAGTGCCTGGTACACAATAATGTTAATAAAAACACATAAGCAAACAATTGCATGTTTTCCTATAAGCTCTATTACAAAGTACTTTTTCTCCTGGGAATGAATTTATTTTCTCTCCTAATTTATTTATATTCAATATGGTGACTTGTATTCCCATAATAGTTTGGGCAGCGAAATGATTTAAAATGCTACTCTTTCATTGCTTAAGGAAGGTTTACCACAAATTCTCTTTTTTCATCTTTGCCACTGATAACAAATGACATGGGTCTTTGATTTTACAGGTTAATAAGCAGAAAGAGGAACTTGAAATGAGAAGAAAGTATGACGCCATAGTTGCCAAGGTTGGCATTTAAGTTCTTTATTTCTTTCCTTTTATTCTGTTCATCTCATATTTGGGCATCTGAGTTGAAGAACCTATACACACCATCCAGAGGCTTTTCACTTTCTCGCATCTGAGTTTGAAGGAGAAAATGCTTAAAAGTGAGGCAAGGCATGTGAGTGGGAGACGAGGACCTGAGGGTTTAGAGCAGTAAGGGCAGAGTGAGAGCGAGAGGCATCGCTGGTGTCCCGACCCCCAGGCTCGGTGCCCTGGCCCTTCCGACGCCTGTCCCATGGCTTCCACCTGCCAGCCCTGCCCCCCACTGCCTTCTTAGGAATATGAAACACTCCTCAAGCTACCGCCTCATCCCACCCCACAAAGATCCCACCTTCCCAGGAACTTTCAGAAATCAATGGTCTGTTGGTATGTTTGTCTCAGTACTTGAGCATCAGTGGGAGGGATGGAAAAACAGGCCCCACCCGCAGGCTAAATCAGGCAGGATTTGGGCTTGGGGAATAAGGGATGGTGGAACTGGGAGCAAGAATAGACCTAGGCCCCTTGGGACTGAAGACTTCCACCCTGTGGTTCTAGCTCAAGAGAGGAGGGCAAGGGAGCAAAAGAGAGGGAGGTGAATCTGAAACATGAATAATGAGAATAACATTATGGTTAATAACTGAATGGTTCTTCTTCTGTACCAGAGCCCTAGAAGCACCAAGGGGAAAGAGACCCCTTCATCCCAGTGGCCCCCACAGCCCAAGAGTGCAGGTGTAAGTACTCTGAGGCCACGTTCTTCCTCCGTCGGTTCATCGCCTTCTAAGATCAAGAGGGTCAAGAGTTCAAAGAAGACTTTAAAGGAGGAGCCACCCATGGTGAGACTGGTTCACAGCCCCTGACACCCTCACCTGCAGAGGGCGCTGTTAGCACCGCTGCAACCTCAGCGTTGCTCCTCTGGTCCAGCAGCAAGGCCTGTGTCTCAAACACTTGATTCTCCTTGCACCCTCTGTGGGCGTCTGGACAAGAGGCTCTGGCTGCTCTTTCCACACCAGCGTGTCCTCATTGGGCCCCCTACCTTACCCAGGAGGACACCACCTCTGTGCTTAGCTTGGTGGTTTATTTGGCTTAGTCACCAAGCCTTCATGGATCTCTGTTAAATTAGTAAGATAGAGAAGTCACCTTCCAAGCACTTTCAAGGTGTAAAATCTCTAACTCATGACTGCTCAGTATCTATCAGAGACTTGCAGGATCTTAGTTTCCCAACCAGGGATTGAACCCACATCCTCAGCAGCAAAAGTGCAGAATCCTAACCACTGGACTGCCAGGGTACTCCCCTAGTTATGGGAATAGTTGCATTTCTCTGAGCAACTGATCTATCCTGTGGGCACTGTGAATCGTGCAAGCGGTCATAACTCCTTTTCCACAC
Organism: Tragelaphus eurycerus; assembly: GCA_935064755.1. NCBI lineage: Eukaryota > Metazoa > Chordata > Mammalia > Artiodactyla > Bovidae > Tragelaphus > Tragelaphus eurycerus. The sequence continues at coordinate 1,003,610 of CAKXYN010000145.1, forward strand.
CATTTGGAAGCTTAGATGCTGATTGGTGACATGTGCTTGCAAGGTACAGCATTTCCTGGAGAGAGAGTCCATCCACTAGTACATTTTGGTTTCCCAGGCTCTTGTTGCTATGTGTCCCCACATTCTTCTTCCTCCTCCCACAGAGGGCAGAGTCTACCGCTCCAACACTCAGGGCAGGAGGACAGAGTAGAATCTTGCTCACTGTGTCATTCTGGCTCCAGACAAGGCAGGAAAAGGCATCAACCTCTCTCCATCGCTCACCGGCAGGAGGCTCACCCCTTGAACCCAGCAGAGGGGAACGAGGGCAGTGGAGCAGAGGTGGAGGGAGGCAGGTGTGATGCTTAGTGGGGAGTTGCTCCACTTGGAAGGAAAGCCCAGGAGCTGAAAAAAAAAAAAAAAAAAAACCCACTGTCCTCTACAAGCACTTCCACTCTGCAGAGAGTTAGGAAGTATCAACAACCGGAAACCAATGTAATGTCCCAATGACACTTGAGGAGAATGACACTTGGAGAATATGGCGCATGCCTGACCAGTGACTAGGTTTCAGAAGTAAGATTTTTGGGGATCCAGGTCTGGGAAGTATTTTTGGGCAATGGGGGTTGAGGGAGGCAGGACAGGGGGAAGCCCACACACACAAGAAAAACAAAAACAAACCAGAAAGGCAAAAAGCAAGTGTTGGGCTTGAGTTTGCCTGCCTGCTAACCTGGGTTGGGGGCCCAGCCTTACTGGGTGAGGGGCTCAAGTTCAAGCCTGAGACTTAGGGAGCCTGTGGCCACGGTGGCATCCTGTTCCAGAAACCTCTGAGCTGCCGTGAAATCGGAATGCATGCCAGGGATCTGTGGTCTGAGGCTCTGAGATGATGGTGGGAGAATCGCCGAGCAGGGTCAGAAGCCCAGACAGAGCAGCCTGGTCCCTGCAGCAAGCCCAGGGCTCTAACTCAATCCTGGCATTAGACACTAGACTAGACACTCCAGTGTCCCCAGTTTACAGATCAAAACTGAGCTTCCAAAGTCCCAGCTACAAGGGGCAAAAATGCTGCCCGTTCTCCCCCAGGGAAAATGTATCATGAAGGGGAGACAAAAAAAAAAAAATACACCACGATAGGAGAAAGGATATCTGAGAAAGTGATAAGAGGATTTTCTCTTAAGTGTCCCAGGCTTTCCTTCTGACCGTAATGATTGTTATCTAGATGTTTCTGAAGCTTAACAGTACATTTTGTCAGCTGCAGAGACTCAGAAGTTAATGTGTAACAGTAAGTAAAAATTGGACTGGGGGAGGGGAGAGATGACGTAAGCTGGACTTAACATTTTCATAGGAATTGACTTGATTTTTAACGTGAAATATATTTTTCTAGCACACTGTTATTACTTTCATATACACTTTTGTTAATGATAATCCTATTATAGTGAGTGTTCCCTTCCATCCCCTCCCCATGCAGTATATTCTTCATTGTAGATGAATTCTCCATATATGTACTCTGCTTATCATTTTACTGTTTCTCAGAACTCTTGAATATTTTGTCAATACCGAGGTAGATGGACTTCTTAAAAATTGTCTCTAAAGGGTTTTATCATTTTGACCATGTGTAGATGACCAAACGGAGGGCTTGCTGCAGGAACATTTTACATCAGTCATTTACCTTATCTAATTAATCATACTTATTTTTTGAAATCTGTGTCATTCTGTGGGAACAGCACACGTTGCTTCACCCAGTGGCGCACACGGTGATAAATGGAGTATTTAGCCAGTCTGAAAAGTGTGATAGGAACATTGCTGTCTGATTTCCGTTTATGAAAGATTTCACAATGTGAAATTTGTGTTTGGACAGCGTTTTTGTGTAAAGTTTATTTTTTGATAGCTGTAAAACATTTCAAATACAGAGGTTTCACAGAACAAGGTTAAAACTGGGTTCCTAGCTTCCCCCCTCAGCCCTGCTCCAGGGTAATTAGTGAGTTAAGGCTGCACCCAGTAAATGCTTCTCTGGAAGACTTCTGAGCTTCCACAGGGTCACCTGTCTGTGCTCTTGGAACATATGGCGTGTGCTTGGATCTGCAGAAAGCATCAGGACCTTTCCATGTGGGAAGTGGGACAGGGGACCGTCAGTCGTGTTCCCATCCGTAAACTTCACTAGATACAAAGCAATTTGGACAGCATAAAAAAACTTTCATAAAAACTCTGGAACATGATTCTTTAAACAATTCAAGAACTGCAAGGTGAAGTACTTTGCAATAGTTTTATAAGTATGACCATAGTCATCTTGCAAGCTAGTAATTTTTAAAAATTATTATGATTATGGGGTATGAAATTATTATGGGTATAGAGTATTCTAGGTAAGGTGGATGAAAGGAAGATCTTTCCCTATTCCTCTCCTATACATTCCTTTTACTGGATTGAATTGCACGTGAAGTGGAAAATAAACTCAATCAGAGAAGAAAATCATACAATCTGTTCATTGTTTCATTATTTTGTTATTTTTTTTCCTCTGGGCTTGGCTTGATAAAGCAGGCAGTTCATAGTTCTGCAGAGCTATGTGAAAAAGCCAGCATTTTTGCTCCTTGTTGATCTGTACCCCCACCCCTCCGCAAGGTGGTGGAGTAATACAGAGCTGGGACCGTCCTGAACACGTATACAGTCTTCAGAGGCTGTCAGAGGGAATTTACTGTATTTTGATAGATTACATGCTAAGTCGCTTTAGTCGTGTCTGACTCTGCAAACCTATAGACTGTAGCCCACAAGACTCCTGTGTCCATGGGATTCTCCAGGCAAGAATGCAGTGGGTTGCCATGCCCTCCTCCAGAGAATCTTCCCAACCCAGGGATTGAACCGGTGTCTCTTATGTCTCCTGCCTTGTCAGGCAGGTTCTTTACCACTGGAACCACCTGGGAAGCCCATTGATTATGCTGACACAACAAAATTTTCCCTAATCATACTGAATCTTTGTTTCCTAATAGGAATAACTCTTTTTTTTTTTTTTTTTTCTGGCCATGCCAAGAGGCTTGCAGGATCTTAATTCCCCCACCAGGGACTGAACCTGGGGGTCATGGCAGTGAAAGTGCCAAGTCCTGACCACTGGACCACCAGGGAAGTCCCAAATATAAATAACTTTAAAATGCAGGGATAACTGAAATTATACACTACAATTGTTTTTATTTTAAAATCAAATTTGTCATTTGCCACTAAAATGAATGCATCTTTAGATTCCGCTGTCAGAGACCAAAATGGAAAAATTGGAGAAATATCATATTTAAAGTTCAGCCACCAAGTGGCTTTGACTTTTGTGTTATATTATTCTAAATAGCTTGATGATAATTAAGTACTTATAGTATATTTGGAACTGAAAATACTTTGGTGAAAATAATCTCCAACGTCTCTTGCACAAATTAAAAAATTTTTATTAAAAAATCACTTGAAATGTTTTACGCTTTGCTTCTTGTTTATTTTCATTGGGGAACAATGATAACATTTTACTTGTAAAATTTATGATATCTTAGTGTAATTTAATTTAAAGCCCTAAGATATTGCTATGGAAACCAGGGAAAAAAGAGATTTGTATAATTTTTATTCTTCTGTAGACACTGAGTAGAATGAGGCAGAACCATGGGGCAGACACTAGGTCCTGACATGTACTAATAATATTAACTATTAATAATATTAATAATATCACCTGGTAGTAACAGGAAATGTCACTCAGGAGCTCCCAGGGCAGCCTTCTGACTCCTCACTGCATGTTGTTGCTTTATTCCACTTTCCTGGGTTTTAGCTGTGGGTTTCTCCTCAGTTCTCCCTGGAAGTCGGGGCCAGTCTCGAACACCAGATCTTGTGGTCAGAGTCCTGACACTGCCCAGACTTGGGTCTCACCCCTGAACATTTGACATGCTGTTTCTCTTCAGAGGCTGTTCCTCTTCTCTTCCTATGCTTGTATCATTCTCCCTTCCATGCCCCTCCGCCCCCACTGCACTACCCACCACACACTGGCACATTCCTAGTGTTCAAGAATAGCAGCTTGCTTAGAAGATAACTAGAAAGAAATGATAATATGCAAGTCAAGATTAATGAAATTTTAGAGACAGAAGATCATGTTTCTTCCCGAGTTAGAAACATCATTTTGATGATAATATATTTGATGGTTTAAAGGAGAGATTCAAGGCAGTATTAAATCCAGAATGAATGGCCCAAGTTTAATAGAAGGGATGTTTGTGGAAGTTGGGAGAAATTAAAGAATGTAATGACTCTTTGAGAACAAAAGGAGAAAGGGGGTATGATAAGGAATATGGTTGATCTTATGACAGCTCATAAACATAATTGTGTTTCTGTTATTATTCATAGAAACCTTGGCTACTGATTCCAGATTTAGATTATATTTATTGAATGTTGGTTTTTAACCTGTTGTAAATGCTTAAATATGGGAAACATTTAAGAATCATGATTTCTGTTATGAATAAAACTTATTTCTTAATTTTATGGATTTTAGTTTTATATATATATATATATATAAGGGGCTTCCCTGTGGCTCAGAGGTTAAAGCGTCTGCCTCCAATGTGGGAGACCCAGGTTCAATCCCTGGGTTGGGATGATCCCCTGGAGATATATATATATATATATATATATATATATATATATATATAAAGAGCCCTGGTGACTCAGATGGTAAAGAATCTCCCTGAAGTAAATTCAAGAGAATGTGAGAAGTATTTTTAATGAGTTATTTCTAGTCACAGTTTGTTTGGTTTTCCTTGTAATAATTTAATGTACATTTTCCTACTTCGGAAGTTGTCTACTTTCTATTATCACTCATTCTCACCTCTATCTATTGTTTAGCAGTCCGGTGTTTGCACCTGTCAGTGAAGTAACCACATAAAGACCAGCACACATATTCCAGTGAAAGTGGAATGCCAGCAGCTGGCAAAACAAAATGACAGTTTAATGTGGACAGAGTCAGGATTCAATATAACGTGCTACAGCAGAGCTGAAAGTTCAGCTCAAACTGGAGAGCAAACACACTAGTCTACACGCAGTACTTTTCTTTTTTTTTTAATGAAAAGAGAAGCTATCTTTGTGATGCTAAGAGTATTGTCTTTGGGATAGATTGAATGATTATTTGCTTTACATAAGATATGCTTTAGCAGAGTTTTATCTCTAGTTATTACAGAGTTGATCATTATATGAGAGTCAAGAAAAGGGAGCCTTGAAAATTGGAAATAATTTTTACTGTACACGAATTTAAACACAGAATCAATTTTTAAAATAAACTTTCAACTACTGATATGACTTCAGCTAGGGTGAAATAAATATAAATGTCCTTCTCAGTGGAAACTTATTTTGCTTTGCCAGTTTGTTTTCCTAACTTTCTGTGGATTCTTTTTATTTCACTTAATTAATTAATTTATTCAGTTATTTTTACTATTGGCCACACTGGGTCTTTGCTACCGTGCGTGGGCTTTCGCTAGTTGTGGCAAGTGGGGGCTACCTGATAGTTTTGGGCTTCTCACTGTAGTGGCTTCTTTTGTTGGTGAGTGCAGGTTCTAAAGCTCATGGGCTCAGTAGTTGTGGCACAAGGGTTTAATTGCCCTGTGGCACGTGGAATCTTCCTGGACCAGAGATCCAACCTGTGTCTCCTGCAGTGGCAGGCAGATCCATTTGCATACAGCCCCTCCAAAGCTTGGGGCTCTTATTCCTACGGTTTATTCCGTCCCCTGTTAACCAATGGCGGCGTGCGCAGTGTGTACTCCTTATGCCGTGGGCAGAGAGGCATTTCAAGTGGATTGTGCTCTTTGAGAACAGATAGGTGGAGGAAGCCCCCAAAGTGCATGCCTCCCATAACTTGAGTGATTCCCACATATGGGAAGCCAAGGAAGGCTGATGAGAATGAAGACTCTCACTGTTCTGTTAAATTAGTGTTGCTGTGCCTCCGGTTTTGTTTTTGGTTCCTTTCCTGCCACATGGGCCTTGGGGAGACTGAGTCACTATGCTGGTGATGGTAGGTGGTAGTTTTCTTCAGGAAGGTGTGGAGACAACCAAGGGAACAATAATTTGGGTAGTTCTAGGACCACCAGAAAGCTCTCAGGATGCGGGGACTGATGGAATAGGAGTTAGAGTTTAGTGAACTAAGATAACAGCAGAGGGTTAGGGTCAAGTTCAGGATTAAGTCCTGCTGAGAATTCACCTGTCAGCTGGGGGATAATCAGAAATTATCAGCAGAGGGTTCATAGATCACGATATAGACGTTCATATATTGAAATCATAATAAAGGCAACCACAGTAAGACCTGCTGCTGCTGCTAAGTCGCTTCAGTCGTGTCCAACTCTGTGCGACCCCATAGATGGCAGCCCACCAGGCTCTGCCATCCCTGGGATTCTCCAGGCAAGAACACTGGAGTGGGTTGCCATTACCTTCTCCACAGTAACAGCTAAACATTTGCAAATAAAAAATAGAGCATGTGAGGAAAGAGGGCAGCAGGTAATTTGAATGCTCTAAATTATTTTTTTTAATTAAAATTTTTTCCATTGGTTTTATTTTTATTTACTTTTAAAAATTAAAGTGTAATTGATTAAAAGTAAATTTGTAAAGTAAAATTGTAAAATAAAATAATATTTGTAAAGTAAAATTGATAAAATTAAAGTATAACACTATAGTATTGTGTTAGTTTCAGGTGTATGGCAAAATGATTCAGCTGTATTTTTTCAGATTATTCTTCCATTGCAGGTTATTTCAAGAGAGTGAACATAGTTCCCTGTGCTATATAGTAAATAAATGCTCTAAATCTTAATCTTTATTTGTGGAGAGCCCAAAGCAATAAAGGCCACTATTTATTTATAATTATGACAATGAGAAAAAAAAAACAAAACCTTTGGCTTCTGGAAAGTGAGAATTTATGTTCATATATACTATCTGCTGTTCATATTTTTTTTAATGTGCATGCTTTCTCCATCGTTAAATATCTAAAGTAACAGGGATGATGAAATTAATGTTAGTATGTAGAATAAATGGCAATATGTGTGACATACTTGGCACACAGTAGGCATTCAAAAAATGATAACTTTTATGACTGTTAATTACAAATTTTGTCATTTTTTATATGTGGCAACTAATGTCAGCTGCATTCCCACTGTCCCTTCTAATGTAAGTAAAGTTGGCCCAAGCCTACATTCTTCACTTTATGGGAGCCAGAAGGGTGTCCACCGGTTTCCACTGATGCCCATGGCATCTTCTCATGGCTACTGCTGTGTTTAGGCTCCTTCTCCTACTGAAACAAGTCAGTTCCTGAGTTTCATGGCACTCTATGTCATCCCAGTTCACATTTTGTTGAATCAGATTCTGAACTCAACCCAGTTCTTCAATTGCTACTAAAACCGCCCACTCACAGGACACCTTTTAGATGGACAAGGTTGCCGAAGGTGAGTGACAGGGACAGTTTGCATCACCCAGATACCGTTTCACACTGAATGTTGGGCATCACCCCTGGGCACAGGTCACCTTGTGCCTTCACCACGCACTAGCGCCTCCTGCCTCAGGGTCCTCCCTGGCCATCCTCTCCTTTTATAGCTCTTCTCATTGCTCAGGGGAGTGCTGGATTCCTTTCACTTTATTCAGCAGACCTGGCTTCAGACCCTGCTTGGCTGAACTGACCCCCTCAAGACAGGCAATAGATCAAAAGATCTGGCATAGCCAAATAAGTAAATAAATTTTTAAATAAAGTTTATTTATTAGTAAATAAGTGAGCAAATAATTCATTACAGTCTAAAAAAAAAAAAGTACAAATGATTTACTTAAGTATTTTGAAATGCAGCATTTTTATATCTATAACTGGGATTCATTTGATGTAATCCAAAAGATAGTTGAGGAAAATAATTTTTTTTAAAGCTTGTGACTTCACTGGGTGATAACTGCCTGTTTATTTAAAAATATATACATTGTGGTACGATTTGACCCATATGCATTTCAGAGTAATGCATTAAAAAGACAAAATTTTTAAAAAGCAATAGTGGGAACATTGGTTTTAATCAGTTATAACTGTCCAATTGCAAATGCAGTGTGTAAACCCTGAGTCTTGTAAATTAATTGGGCAGTCAAGACCCCTATGGAACTAGTGTTGGCATAATTTTTCTCATTTGCCCTTCTCTAAACTACAGAAAAACCACATCTTTATGCCTTGATTTGAAATGTTATATTTACCTTAGTTTATTTTCTCTCCAGGCTACACATGCAGGACCTGCTGTGATGCATGGAGAAAAGATGCAACCATCAGTGGCTAAGGTATAGGAATGACTAATGTGACCATTATTATTAACCTAAATATTGTATACATGGATGCTGACTATTCTGAGAAGGTAGCAGTGACTTCGAAAGCTACACCAAGAATCAATCTAATGAAGAGACAGAGCACCTGATTGTCTCTATAGTATGATTCTGGGGTATCTCCCTGCCACATCCAAAGAAATCTCCACGACATGCCTGTAACTCCACTGTGATAGATTCATTCCTTTGCCAAAACTTCATCCCTTTGTAAAATATAGACTGAGAAATAACATATAGCTCTAATGTGATTGAGTTGGTCACATCCTTTCCTGAGGATAGTTTCAATAGAGGAAATACAGTAACTGGGGGCAGCTGCCGCTATAATGAAGAGATTTAGAAAACGCGATACCTAGTAGGGGAGGGGTGATGAGGAAAAATTTTGGTTGCTTCATAACGTCTCACAGTGGCTGCTTTGAAGTGAATCATTTACGGGAAATGGAGGCATTGGATCTTACATTCTTCCAATTTATGGGAATTTGCAAGTAAATGTAACTCATTGTTCTCTCAAATTATTTTTGATGGCATGCTATTTAATAGAAATAACATTTCAGATTTATGGCTAAAACAACACAAACAGGATTCATATCTTTAACTTTGTGATGTATTTTCTATTGAAAGATTGAAGAAGAGAAACGTGTTTTGGAAGAGCAAATACAAGTATTAAAGTCTAAGTTAGAGAAAGAGAAAAAGAAGTCAGAAAGGTACTGGTAATAATAATTCATAATTGTTCATTTGCAGCTAATACATACTGTATATATATAACCATCTATAAATTTATTACAGGATTAAAAAGGAATCAGAACATATCAACAAAAACTGGGAAAAGAAATTCTTAATTCTCAGGAACAGGTATAGTGTGATGATATATACAAAGTCTATTTGTAAAAAACGTGACTAATCATCTTTTAAGGAAATTGGGAGCCTAGCATTTTTCTTGTGTGTTAAGTAATATAAAATGCCATCACATGCTTCTAATAAGAAATGCAAAATAACTGACCTAAAGTAGAAGAGTAGTCAAAGTCACTTCAAATAAAAACTAAACTCCAAACCCTGTTTTATTCCTGATCTCAGTGTTTAAATGTAAATAATCAACAGGATGGACAGACTCTCTTGATAACTGGTTTAATCAGACCCACACAGTCATCTTCCCCCATAGGCCTATTAAAACGTTTTCCTGCTTATTTGCACACGATAATAGTTATCTTCAGATACAGAGATCTGAGTGAGTGAGGGGGGTGTGCTGTCTGGTTGCTTAGAAGAGACTCCCCTTCCCCCCAAAGAAGCCTCACGCGCAGCAGTGCTGGGATGAGCGTTGGCTCATGTGTTCAAGAACAGGGAGGACACCACTTGGCTGGAGTGACGTGAGCAGGGGCGAGTGGTAGAAGAGCTCAGAGAAGAACATTTGAGGTTTTGCTCTGAGATGGGAAATCACTGGAAGCTTCATGTTTTGTTTTTGTTCTTTCCCCTGCACTGGGTCTTCGTTGCTGTGCACTGGCTTTCTCTAGTTGAGGCAAGCAGGGGCCACTCTTAAATTACAGTGCGCCGTGAGCTTCTCCTGTTGCAGAACATGGGTTCTAGATACCCAGGCTTCAGTAGTTGCAGCACACGGGCTCAGTAGTTGTGGCACACAGGGTTAGTTGCCCCATGGCATGTGGAATCTTCCCGGACCAAGGATCGAACCCACGTCCCCTGAATAAATTTCTCCAACATTCTGGCCTTGAGGTAAGTCCACTCTGGGACTTCATATTACCAGTTTATTTTAAAAGGATATAACTCAGGAACAGCCACATGGAAGAGATGCACAGGGCAAAGTTTGTGGGAGGGCTCTCACAACTCCTGCTCCCTGGGCAATGCTGCTCTCCTCATACCGCCACACGTTCCTGAACCTAGGAGCTCTTGTTTTTAACTGATAAGAAAATCGCTTTTACATGCCTACTAAGTCATTATCACACTTAATAAACCTAGCAATATAAATCCTTTAGTATTTCTTATTAACCAAGTCATATTCAAATTTCTTGATTATCTCAAGGGAATCTTTTATAGTTGTTTGTTTAAATCAGGATCCGGAATAAGTAGACCACTGCATTTGGGTGTTACATCCTTTAAATCTTTTTTTTTTCTATAATGATCCCACATAAGCCCCTTTCTTTCCAATCCATTGATTTGCTAGAGAAATGTGTTCATTTCTTATGTAGAATGTCCCCCATTCTGGATTTGGCTAATTGTTTACACGCATGTGTGTATGTGTGTGTGGTGCCTTTTAGCATGTTCTTCAGTCTGTACGTCCTACAAACTGATCTTAAATCTAGAGAGTTGATTAGATTCTGATTCAATGTTTTAGGCAAGACTACTTCACACGAACTGCTAGGTAATTCTTACTCATCCCAGCATAGGGCAGTTTAGTGTCTGACTTTGTTATTTATCATGTTATTAGCCTGATGCATGAATTTCAAGGTTTACCAATTGACCTTTCTCCAAATAATCTTAACATCCATTAATAATCACAAACCATAAGTGAAGATTTCATTAGGATGGCAAATTGTTAATACTTCAATTTTATCTTTCCTTCTGCATTTCTTAGCTAAGTGCTATCAAAGAAAAACATTCCCCTCAACTGGTTACCCTGAAATATAGTTTCAGATGAGATGAGGCAAGATAAATTCTTGATCCTCTTTATTTATCAATAATTAGAATAATGAGTTGGTACCCTGAAACCTCATTGGAGAGTCTTGAACTAAGGAAAAGACCCAAATGATCTGATGTCTTGAAAGAATAATTCTGACTTCTGTATTGATACAAGGCCATAGGGAAACCAAAGGAAAGGCAGGGAGAAAAGTTAGGAGCTCCAGAAAAAATAAGCCTCTTTTAGGCAAAACACGATGGTGATTTGACTGGGATGGGAGACATGGAGGTGTTGAGAAATTATTAAATGTGGGATATGTTTTGAAAGTCGTCTATGGGGTCACACAGAGTTGGACATGACTGAAGTGACTTAGCAGCAGCAGCAGCATGTTTTGAAAGTAGGAGATATTGAAAGATTGGCAGTAAGAGGGGAAAGAAAGAAGTCGTTTGGTTGCAAAGATTTTTTACAACAGGAAAGATGAAGTTGCCTTCAACTTCAAACAAGCAAGCACATTTTGTCAGGAAATCAGTTTTGATATGTGAAATTCAAGATGCCTCTTAGTAACCTAAGGGTAGATGTCTAGTGGCAGATGAATATATGAGTCTGGAACTCAGAAGAAAGTTGAGGCTGGGGGCATGCATTTGGGGTGCATTAGTATAGATGGTATTTAAAGTCATGGGATTAAATGAGATTAGCTAAGAATAAGTGTTGGAGAAAAATGGAGAGATACAAGGATTGAGTTCTAATATCTGCTGGTATTTTGATTTTCAAAAGCTTGTATTGATCTTATGTTTTCCCTTTAAAGGATGTCCCTCTTTTGTGAACTCTTTTCATCTTTTTGCTTTCTTCTCAGCTTGTGAAATTTGTTTGTGTATTCTTATTTTCAATTTCTTATCAATTTTAGATGTTACAAATACCTTTTCCCAGTTTATGAACTTTGTGTATGTTGTCCTTTATTGTACAGAAATTCTTAATCTTTATCCATCAATATTCTTTCCTTAGATGTATTTAGAAAATCTTTCTCCATCTTCACTAAGATATTCTCCCACTTTTATAAACAAGCCTTCTTGACTTACCTCTCATATTTAGGTCTTTATTCCAGTTCTTTCTGGAGTGGGTTGTGGTACCACTTTAGTCACATACTATGTTCTAGTATATTACTGAATCTATTTCAGTGTTTCTATTCTATTCCATTTATTTTTCCTTTCCAAGGTATTATTATACTATTATTTTGTGACATATGTTAATATCTGGTATTAATAAGGCTATTTCTCCTTATTTGCTTTTCACAGCTGGAAAATATAAAATTTTAGAAACCAAAGAGTGATAAGTTTATATTAATATTTAAAATTTTTTACTTGCATTTCTTTGCTCTTATATTGAAAATTCTAGTTTCTTATCACATGAACATAATACAATTTGCTCTTTCCTATGATTTCTGCTCATTTTAATTCCATTGCATGTTTTATTTCAGTTTTCATGTCCTTAAGAATGAGATGTTTACTAGGCACACATTATTTCGTCAGTTTGCAGTGCTGGCTGATACATCCTTCAATTATGTTGTAAGTACATATTGGGATAGATGCACTTTGTCTCCTGATGCAGCTGTAACATGCCTTTTTGAACTTAGTTTTTTTAGAATACCTGCTCTTAGCCCTGGAGATAGTACAGGAGGCACACTGCTAGATGCTGATAGCATAAGACAGTGTTTGAAGCCAAAGAGCTCAATGTTGTATGAGACACAGATGTGTAAACAGATGGCTCCCATGTGACATGGTTGAGCTATAGTGGAGGCAAGTGAAAATTTTAGAGGAGGGTGACTCATTCCTCCTGGGAGGAATCTATTAACCTGACCACTGTGGGCATGGATGGAACATAGGAACAATCACAGCTGAAGATCCAAGTATCTAGTCACTTCCAAATGGAAAAAGGAGGTTAAAGAATCTGTTCCTAGTACCAGGTCATTCATTTTCACACTAGAAGTAAACTATAGACAAAGCCCAATTCTTTAGAGACGTTTTCTTTTAAGAGACGTTTTTAAAACTGAAGTATAGTTTGATTTACAATGTTGTGTTAATTTCTGGTGTACAGCAAAGTGATTCAGTTATTATTTATATACATATGTGGTGGGGGGAGGGGCGGGGGCGGGGCTTCCCAGGTGACTCAGTGGTAAAGAATCCACCTGTCAATGCAGGAGACATAGGAGACTCAAGTTCTATCACTGGGTGGGGAAGATGCCCTGGAGGAGGGCATGACAACCCACTTCAGTATTCTTGCCTGCCAAATCCTGTGGACAAAGGAGCCTGGCAGGCTACAGTCCATGGGGTCGCAAAGAGATGGGCATGACTTGCAACTGAGCACACACACACACATGTATATGATATATATATATGTATATATATATATACACACACACACACATATATGTAACTGAAAATATACACAGTGTATATATATTGTTCTTTTTCAGGTTCTTTTCCATTATAAGTTATTACAAGATATTAAGTATAGTTCCCTGTAATATAAGTAGGTCTTTATTGTTTATTTTACATGTGCTAGTGAGTATCTGTTTAATCCCAAACTTCTAATTTATCCCTCCCCGCCCTCCCCTTTAGTAATCATGTTTGTTTTCTATGTCTGAGTCTATATCTGTTTTGTAAATAAGTTCATTTGTATCATTTTTTAAGATTCTATGTATAAAGTGATATCATAGACAAAATAAACAACATACTATAAATGTCATTTAGAAACTACTGTGATGCTAAGTGTTTTGGGGACAAATAAGATTTGTGAGAAAGGTCACAAGAAATATAAATTTTGGTTTTTTGCTTCAAAAGGCTTACAATCCAAAATCACTTTCTTTTTAAAATTTTTTCCACATTTTTCACTTTAGGATGATTTTTAAAATCCAAGTTGCTGCAAGACATCAAAGAACTTAAGAACACTGGCAAGATGATATTATTTCTAATTTTCAGCCAAATTTACATAGCAAAATGAACCTTGCTGTGCTTCGCAAGTAGCGCTAGTAGTAAAAATAAATAAATAAAAAACCTGCCTGCCAATACAGGAGACATAAGAGACGTGGGTTTGATTCCTGGGTTGGGAAAATCTCCCAGAGGAGGGCATGGCAACCCAGTCCAGTATTCTTGCATCAAGAATCCCATGGACAGAGGAGCCTGATGGGCTATAGTCCACGGGGTCACAAAGAGTCATACATGACTAAAGCGACTTAGCATGCACATATGCGAGAAACTTGCTAAGGATTTTTAATAATTGACTCCCCCAAAGTGTTCCAAAACTGGTCTATATATACAATAGTCTCTTCTCCTTCTGTTTTTTTCTCTTCTCAACCAAAGATTACAATTTAAAGGTATTTCTTTTTATTTATTTATTTGGCTGTGCTGGGTCTTAGTTGCAGCATGCAGGATCTTTAGTTGCAACATATGGGATCTAGTTCCCTGACCAGGGATCAAACCCAGGCCTCCTGCATTGAGAGCTTGGAGTCTTAACCACTGGGCCACCAAGAGTCCTCATATAAACGTTTAAATGGTTTATTTGTCGAGGGGAACAAAAAGGGAGTGGGAGCAGGCTGTAGGGGGATAGAAAAATGCATACAAATGTGTATGCATACATACAAACCAACAAGAGAGAAGCCTTGAATAGGGAAAATGTCACTTAAATTCCCAGGGTGCGCCCACAGACCTCAGACCTCTTTTTTATAATAATGCGTGGTGTGCTTTTGGTCATTTTCACCAGCATATTTTTAGTGTCGTGATTTACTGTGCAGTATATGATGTTGGTGGCTGTTCTGCTTCTGTGCTGCTGCTTCTGAACTCCTGGAAGAGATGCTTTTGTGTTTTCACTCTTCAGTTCCTGGGAACCAGGACCACTACTGTGTAGCTTCCAGGAACTGAGTGGTGCTGGGGGATGACCTTGTGATACCTGGCCAGTTACAAGCAGTGAATCCCAAATGGGTTAGGGAGAATCAAAAGAAAGTAGAATCAGAAGAGACGTTGAGGAAAACATTTTTGCTTGAATTTTCTCACAAAGTAGCCTGAATTAGGAAGGGATCTATTCTTTGTGGCTCAGTGGGGAAAGAATCCACCTGCAATGCAGGAGTGGCAGGAGACTCTAGTTTGATCCCTGGATCGAGAAGATCTTCTGGAGAAGGAAATGGCAACCCTCTCCGGTATTCTTGCCTGGGAAATCCCATGGACAGAGGAGCCTGGAAGGCATCAGTCCATAGGGTCACAGAGTCTGACATTCCTTGGGTTTAAAGGAAATTATTTCCCCAGTGATATTTGAGCAATTAAGTTAGAAGCATAATTTTCACATCTCAGTTAACTAAGGACTGAAGAGCATTCTACCTCCATTTGAGTTGATCTTTATTTCCCCTGGATAACAATGGTACGTACCCTTTGTGTCTTTCAGAAAGTTAAACCTTTATTTGTGCAATCCAAAACGAACTTGGCAACAGTGATGACATCTGCTACAAGCGTTGATCATTCGCCTTCGGTAGGTAGATTACTTCTTTCCTATTTAACATTTAATCAGTCAGTATTATTCAGTGTCAGTAATTAAACGTCTCGTTTTACCTACAGGGAGACATCAAGTATGAAGATGTAGGCAGCAATCAGATTTCCCTCCCACTTTCACCACAAGGTAAGAATCCTTATTGTTGGAGAAATGGTGCACACACACAGGATGGGTAATGAATCCAGGTTAGTAGCACTTTTCTTTGTTGTACTGAGATGTTTGGTTTCTGGGTGAATGCATGGCTTTTTCCCAGCCACTTTATAAGACTAATGCATTGATACGATGAATAAAAGAATGTTAATATGTATTTCTGAATATTGATCTCTGTTCATTGAAAATGAGAGTCATACATCAAAACTAGAAACTGTCTCAGTTGGAATCCTGTTTCTTTTTTTTTTTAAACTGCCAACAAACCTGAGGCTCCTGTTAAATTTCCAGTTTCCAGTTTAATAATAGAAGAAAAATCTGACCATTTCTAACATTCTTTATCTCCCATCAGCCCTTGCAGGGCCTCAAATTGGACTGTTTGGAAGATGGAGGTACATTTTGTTCACAAGTTTCTATACGTCTTTAGGAAGCAACTGTGCTTGCTTTTCTCTAATGAACATGTTGTATTAACAAAATGCAATGTTCTTCATTTGAATTATAGATAGTAATCAAAGGGTGTCAGTAATTTCTGATTTTCATTTCTTGGAATCTTTAAAAGTAAAGTTTTATCATGAATATTTATACAGGGAGGAAGTGTGTGAAATGAGCTTAAATCCTAGACCCTAATTTTAAAATCATCTACTTTTTGAAAACAAGATTGAGAAAGGAACCTCTCTCCTGGGCCTCCACGCAATGGAGAGACATTTTCTGTAGTGTTTACAGGTGTAGGTAGTATCTTTTCCAGAGATGCCTGCCTGGGTGCTGGGAATCTTTTGTCAGCCACAAAAGATAGGTCCTCTCTGATTCCTGGACTGACATTTTTGATCATAGTAACACCCAGATATACAGATGACACCATCCTAATAGCAGAAGGCGAAGAGGACCTAAAGAACATCTTGATGCAGGTAAAAGAGGAGAGTGAAAAAGCTGGCTTAAAACTCAACATTCAAAAAACTAAGATCATGGAAAGTGAAGTACCATCACTTCATGGCAAACAGAAAGGGGAAAAAAAATGAAAACAGTGACAGATTCTATTTTCTTGAGCACCAAAATCACTACAGACAGTAACTGCAACCATGAAATTAAAAGGCATTTGCTCCTTAGAAGAAAAGCTATGACAGACCTAGACAGTTTATTCAAAAGCAGAGACATCACTTTGCTGACAAAGGTCCATATAGTGAAAGCTATGGATTTTCCAGTAGTCATGTATGGATGTGAGAGTTGGACCATAAAGAAGGCTGAGCACTGAAGAATTGATGCTTTCGAACTGTGGTGCTGGAAAAGACTATGGAGAGTCCCTTGGACTGCAAGGAGATCAAACCAGTCAATCCTAAAGGAAATCAACCCTAAATATTCATTGGAAGGACTGATGCTAAAGCTGAAGCTCCAATACTTTGGCCACTGGATGTAAAGAACCAACTCACTGGAAAAGATGCTGGAAAAGACTGAGGGAAGGAGGAGAAGGGGGTAACAGAGGATGAAATGGTCGGATGGCATCATTGACTCAATGGACATGAGTTTGAGCAAACTCCATAAAAAGGTGAAGGACAGGGAAGCCTGGCATGCTGCAGTCCATGGGGTTGCAGAGGTGGACATGACTGAGTGACTGAACAATGACGACACCCAGACTGGATTCTATAGTGGCTGCTAGCTTAAAGCATGGCAACCTTTTAAAGATATCAGCATTTATTTTTTTGGCCACACCATATGGCTTGGGGATCTTAGTTCCTCACCAGGGATCAGACCCAGGTCCCTGCTGTGGAAACACAGAGTGCTAACCACTGGACCACCAGAGAAGTCCCCAAAGATGTCAGCATTTAAATAAAGGGCTAGATCTGTAGACTGTTGGAAATTCCAATCCCTACAGTAAGTTATTTCTAAAATACCATAATGTATTAGAAGAAAGAATATATTCAATCTGATTTTGGTATAGCCCATCTGGTGATGTCCATGTGTAGAGTCTTCTCTTCTGTTGTTGGAAGAGGGTGTTTTCTATGACCAGTGCATTCTCTTTGAAAAACTCTGTTAGCCTTTGCCCTGCTTCATTTTGTACTTCAAGGCCAAACTTGCCTGTTACTCCAGGTATCTCTTGATTTCCTACTTTTGCCTTCCAGTCCCCTATGATGAAAAGAACATCTTTTTTTGTGTGTTAGTTCTAGAAGGTCTTGTAGGTCTTCATAGAACTGTTCAACATCAGCTTCTTCAGCATTAGTGGTTGGAACAGACTTGAATTATTATGATATTGAATGGTTTGCCTTGGAAATGAACCAAGATCATTCTATTGTTTTTGAGACTATACCCAAGTACTGCATTTCAGGCTCTTTTGTTGACTATGGGACTACTCTACTTCTTCTAAAGGATTCTTGCCCACAGTAGTAGATACAATGGTCATCTGAGTTAAATTCACCCATTCCTGTCCACTTTAGTTCACTGACTTCTAAAATGTTGATGTTCACTCTTGCCATCTCCTGCTTGACCACTTCTGATTTACCTTGATTCATGAACCTAACTTTCCAGGTTCCTATGCACTATTGTTCTTTACAGCATCAGACTTTACTTCCATTACAGGCCACAGCCACAAGTGGGCATTGTTTCCTCTTTGGCTCAGCCTCTTCATTCCTTTTGGAGCTATTTCTCTACTCTTCTCCAGCATATTGGGCACCTACCAACCTGGGAAGGGATCATCTTTCAGTATCATATCTTTTTGCATTTTCATACTGTTCATTGGTTTCTCAAGGCAAGAATGCTGAAGTGGTTTGCCATTTCCTTCTCCAGTGGACCACGTTTTGTCAGAACTCTCCACCATGACCCATCCATCTTGGGTGGCCCTACTTGGCATGGTTCATAGTTTCATTGAGTTAGGCAAGGTTTAGGTCCATGTGATCATATGGACTGAGCACCAAAGGCTGAGCCTGGAAGAACTTATGCCTTGAAACTGTGGGGCTGGAGAAGACTTTTGAGAGTCCCTTGGACTGCAAAGAGATCAAACCGGTCAATCTTAAAGGAAATCAACCCTGTATATTCACTGGAAAGACTGATCTGAAGCAGAAGCTCCCATACTTGGCCACCTGATGCAAAGAGCTGACTCATTGGAAAAGACCCATGTGCTGGGAAATTTTGAAGGCAGTAGGGAAAGGGGACTACAGAGGATGTGATGGTTGGATGGCATTACTGACTCAATGGACATGAGTTTGAGCAAGCTCCAAGAGATGGTGAAGGACAGGGAAGCCTGGGGAAGAGAGACTTCCATGATTTATCATTAAAATGTAAATTGTTAAATTTGCAATCTTTGTTCTACCTGACATTTTAATTAGAGCCTTCAGTTCAGTTCAGTTCAGTCCCTCAGTCGTGTCCGACTCTTTGCGACCCCATGAATCACAGCACGCCAGGCCTCCCCGTCCATCACCAACTCCCAGAGTTCACTCAGGCTCACATCCATTGAGTCAGTGACACCATCCAGCCATCTCATCCTCTGTCGTCCCCTTCTCCTCCTGCCCCCAATCCCTCCCAGCATCAGAGTCTTTTCCAGTGAGTCAACTCTTCTCATGAGGTGGCCAAAGTACTGGAGTTTCAGCTTTAGCATCATTGCTTCCACAGAACACCCAGGGCTGATCTCCTTTAGAATGGACTGGTTGGATCTCCTTGCAGTCCAAGGGACTCTCAAGAGTCTTCTCCAACACCACAGTTCAAAAGCATCAATTCTTCAGCACTCAGCTTTCTTCACAGTCCAACTCTCATATCCATACATGACCACTGGAAAAACCATAGCCTTGACTAGACGGACCTTTGTTGGCGAAGTAATATCTCTGCTTTTGAATATGCTATCTAGGTTGGTCATAACTTTCCTTCCAAGGGTTAAGCATCTTTTAATTTCATGGCTGCAATCACCATCTATAGTGATTTTGGAGCCCCCAAAATAAAGTCTGACACTGTTTCCACTGTTTCCCTATCTATTTCCCATGAAGTGATGGGACCAGAAGCCATGATCTTAGTTTTCTGAATGTTGAGCTTTAAGCCAATTTTTTCACTTTCCTCTTTCACTTTCATCAAGAGGCTTTTGAGTTCCTCTTCACTTTCTGCCATAAGGGTGGTGTCATCTGCATATCTGAGGTTATTGATATTAGAGCCTTAATTAACAGCAAAAAATCCAGTTGAGAATTTTACATCCAAAAATTATTTTTCTGAGCCAAGCAAACCATTTTCTGAAGGTCCATTTGTAGTCATACAAACCAACTTTGATGGCTACCTGGTCCATGAGGGAGCCTCAGCCAAAACAAACACTGGCACTCCTTTTCTTCTATTCTGAAAATGCAAAGTGTAGAGTTATTTCCACCCTGTCTACTGAAAACCCTCCTAAAATTCATTAGCCCCCTTTTTCCAGCTTACTAATAAAATTGAAAGTAAATGCTATATTATGATCCATAATTTTGCAGGATGCCACAAGCGCATCATACTGAATACAACTCTGAGCGGCAGAGAGAGTGGGTGAGAGTGTCACACAGAAAGTCTCTGGGCATAACCCTGACAAAATCTTTCTACAAAATCTCTGATTTAACTTTGCCGTGTCACATTCTCCCCTCTAAAGACGGTGTGGGGAAATCATTCAGTTAACCAAAGTTTCTGGTTAATTGGGTTCCAGTTAATCCGAAATCAACTAGAAATAAATTTTCTATGTGTTCAGTTCAGTTCCAGTTCAGTCACTCAGTCATGTCCAACTCTTTGTGACCCCATGAATCGCTACATGTCAGACCTCCCCTGTCCATCACCAACTGCTGGGCTTCACTCAGACTCACGTCCATCGAGTCAGTGATGCCATCCAGCCATCTCATCCTCTGTCATCCCCTTCTCCTCCTGCCCCCAATCCCTCCCAGCATGTGAGTCTTCCCCAATGAGTCAACTCTTCACATGAGGTGGCCAAAGTACTAGAGTTTCAGCTTTAGCATCATTCCTTCCAAAAAATCCCAGGGCTGATCTCCTTCAGATTGGACTGATTGGATCTCCTTGCAGTCCAAGGTACTCTCAAGAGTCTTCTCCAACACCACAGTTCAAAAGCATCAATTCTTCGGCGCTCAGCCTTCTTCACAGTCCAACTCTCACATCCGTACATGACCACAGGAAAGACCGTAGCCTTGATTAGGTGAACCTTTGTTGGCAAAGTGATGTCTCTGCTTTTGAATATGCTACCTAGGTTGGTCATAACTTTCCTTCCAAGGGGTAAGCGTCTTTTAATTTCATGACTGCAGTCACCATCTATAGTGATTTTGGAGCCCCCCAAAATAAGGTCTGACACTGTTTCCACTGTTTCCCCATCTATTTCCCATAAAGTGATGGGACCAGAAGCCATGATCTTAGTTTTCTGAATGTTGAGCTTTAAGCCAATTTTTTCACTTCTCCTCTTTCACTTTCATCAAGAAGCTTTTGAGTTCCTCTTCACTTTCTGCCATAAGGGTGGTGTCATCTGCATATCTGAGGTTATTGATATTTCTCCCAGCAATCTTGATTCCCACTTGTGCTTCTTCCAGCCCAGCATTTCTCATGATGTACTCTGCATAGAAGTTAAATAAGCAGAGTGACAATGTACAGCCTTGACATACTCCTTTTCCTATTTGGAAGCAGTCTGTTGTTCCATGTCCAGTTCTAACTGTTGCTTCCTGACTTGCATATAGGTTTCTCAAGAGGCAGGTCAGGTGGTCTGGTATTCCGATCTCTTTCAGAATTTTCCACAGTTCATTGTGATCTACACAGTCAAAGGCTTTGGCATAGTCAATAAAG
This sequence comes from Tragelaphus eurycerus, assembly GCA_935064755.1. Lineage (NCBI taxonomy): Eukaryota > Metazoa > Chordata > Mammalia > Artiodactyla > Bovidae > Tragelaphus > Tragelaphus eurycerus. The sequence goes on from CAKXYN010000145.1 coordinate 1,024,983, forward strand.
CAGAAATAGATGTTTTTCTGGAACTCTCTTGCTTTTTCGATGATCCAGTGGATGTTTGCAATTTGATCTCTGGTTCCTCTGCCTTTTGAAAAACCAGCTTGAACATCAGGAAGTTCACAGTTCACATATTGCTGAAGCCTGGCTTGGAGAATTTTGAGCATTACTTTACCAGCGTGTGAGATGAGTGCAATTGTGCAGTAGTTTAAGCATTCTTTGGCTTTGCCTTTCTTTGGGATTAGAATGAAAACTGACCTTTTCCAGTCCTGTGGCCACTGCTGAGTTTTCCAAATTTGCTGGCATATTGAGTGCAGCACTTTCACAGCATCATCTTTCAGGATTTGAAATAGCTCCACTGGAATTCCATCACCTCCACTAGCTTTGTTTGCAGTGATGCTTCCTATGGCCCACTTGACTTCATATTCCAGGATGTCTGGCTCTAGGTCAGTGATCACACCATCATGATTATCTGGGTTATGAATCTTTTTTTGTACAGTTCTTCTGTGTATTCTTGCCACCTCTTCTTAATATCTTCTGCTTCTGTTAGGTCCATACCATTTCTGTCCTTTATCGAGCCCATCTTTGCATGAAATGTTCCTTTGGTATCTCTGATTTTCTTGAAGAGATCTCTAGTCTTTCCCATTCTATTGTTTTCCTCTATTTCTTTGCATTGATCACTGAGGAAGGCTTTCTTATCTCTTCTTGCTGTTCTTTGGAATTCTGCATTCAAATGCTTATATCTTTCCTTTCTTCCTTTGCTTTTCGCTTCTTTTCTTTTCACAGCTATTTGTAAGGCTTCCCCAGACAGTCATTTTGCTTTTTTGCATTTCTTTTCCATGAGGATGGTCTTGATCCCTGTCTCTTGTACAATGTCATGAACCTCAGTCCATAGTTCATCAGGCACTCTATCTATCAGATCTAGGCCCTTAAATCTATTTCTCACTTCCACTGTATAATCATAAGGGATTTGATTTAGGTCATAGCTGAATGGTCTAGTGGTTTTCCCTACTTTCTTCAATTTCAGTCTGAATTTGGCAATAAGGAGTTCATGATCTGAGCCACCATCAGCTCCCGGTCTTGTTTTTGGTGACTGTACAGAGCTTCTCCATCTTTGGCGTCAAAGAATATAATCAATCTGATTTCGGTGTTGACTATCTTGTGATGTTCATATGTAGAGTCTTCTCTTGTGTTGTTGGAAGAGGGTGTTTGCTATGACCAGTGTGTTCACTTGGCAAAACTCTATTAGCCTTTGCCCTGCTTCATTCCGTATTCCAAGGCCAAATTTGCCTGTTATTCCAGGTGTTTCTTGACTTCCTACTTTTGCATTCCAGTCCCCTATAATGAAAAGGACACATCTTTTTTGGGTGTTAGTTCTAAAAGTCTTGTAGGTCTTCATAGAACCGCTCAACTTCAGCTTCTTCAGCTGAACACATAAATGCCAGGAGGAAATTGAATTACAAATTTACTAATTTGAATAGTAAATGAATTTTTTTTCATTGGAAAGCTGTCTTTCATGGTTATGGGGATGGAACAGTATGCACACTAGTTGTTCAAAAGGCCAAACAGTCTTCACAAAACAAGTCACTCCAAGCTTCTCAGGTGCTTCAGAAGGTGGAGAAACCCCTCCAGGCCCCTAGGAAATAGTTCAGTACGTTATCAGTGTTTTCAAGCAGTAATTCACAAATTCATTTTCAAAGAGGTGTTTAGCTACATGACTCATGTGAACCAATAGACAAATCATTACTTTCTATAACATGAGGGTGACTGTAACCTATCTGGTGACAGAAGCCAAACTGAACCCTTTAAAGTCACTGTGTTATTGAGGTCTTTATTTTAAATTATGTAAATAGAATATTAATATTTTAAATACCCTATGGAATATTTATCCTCCCTGTTACCAGAATCCTCAGTGTTGCTTTAAAGATAGAGGCTTTTATATTGTATATTTATACAATAAGATACTTCTGAAAATTATGGATAACTAACATTTAGTGGGTGTAGGTACTATTCTAATGAGCTTCCCTGGAGGCTCAGTGTTAAAGAATCCACCTGCCAATGCAGGAGACACAGGTTTGATTCCTGGATTAGAAAGATCCCCTGGAGAAGGAAATGACAACCCACTCCAGTGTTCTTGCCTGGGAAATCCCATGGACAGAGTAGCCTGGTGGGCTGTAGTCTGGGATAGCGAAGAGTTGGACATGACTTAGTGACTAAACAACAACCAACTATTCTAAATGCTCTTCAGGTTTTAGCTCTAACCCTCACAAAAACCCTATAACGTCAGCACTCTTGCCTTCTCAAGTCTATAAAGGAGACAGTTGGATACAGAGGGGCTTAGTAGGCTGCCAAGGTTATGACTGCAAATAAATAGATTATTATTTCTACAAAAAAGGCTGGGTTCAGACTCAAGACATTGGGGCCCCACGGGCCAGGTTTGTTACCAGTCAATTATACTGACTTACTCCAAGACACATGCATGACAATGTGTGGTCCCACACATTGTGTTGTTGTATTTTCAACAACATACAATGGGAAAACATGTGATGTAGCAGAAAGGCTTTGAGGGTGGACAGACTTTGGTCCCCATTTCATTCCAGCCACTTACCCCCTGAGTCATTTCATCTCAGCTCCTTCTGCTGTGTAAAATGGAGGTAGTGACTCTTAACTCCTGGCTTTGTTATGAGGATTAAATGAGGTGACTTGCCTAGCTAACCCCATCCCTACCTTTCCTCCTGACCTATGGATAATATAATCCCTGGGTTCTGAAAATAATATCTGGCAAATCTGCTTTTTAACCCATTACATGAGAATTATAATGTTCTCAGACGTAAGCTAGTGATTTAAAAGAACTGGTGTCTCCTTTAATTTTTATGTCCACCATGCATAAGAAAGAATAATGTTTGTCATTAGTATCAGATCATACTGTAGATATTTTGAAAAGGGCAAAATAAAACATAAAACGTAACTTAAAATCGCATCAGAGGATATATGTTTCCCAAGCAAATTGAAATTTACTCTTTGTTTCGTTGCAAGCTTTACTCCAAAAAATTCTAGTGTGAAGCAGAGAGCTGCTCTTGCAACAAAGAAAATCTAAGAGAAAGAAATCCTCATGAATATAAAGAAATTTTTAAAAATGAGGTACGATACTATTGGCAGAATTTCAAAGCCGTCTTTTTTACACAGTAGTAATTATCCCAGGAGATCCCAGGTAACATTATTAATTTGTTTGCTACTTAGCTGTGATAAAATTTGGGATCTGAGCAGCCCATTGTGTACTGTGCACTGCCACAGATTTTATGTACTTAAGAAGACCTTTCTCACAGTCCAGTAATTAGGTGCTATTGACATTGTAATCTTCGAAAATGTTCCTAATGGGCCCCAAAGACACAAATCTCATTGATAAAACCTCAAAGTAACAGTGACCCTTTAAGTGGCTTGTTGGTAAGAGAAACCTCAAACATAAATATCTGAAACACAGGAGAAACCCAAATTTAAACCTAGATTACATTGTATTGTTAATTCTCTGAGACTTTTAGCGAAGAAACATGGAAGAGATGATCTTAAAGGTTTTTAAAGAATGGTAGAACAATTGTAGTACATTGGATAGGTTTTTTAAATCTTTCTTTTCACCCTTTGAAGTTTTAGACCTGAAAAGTGTTTCATTCTTAAGTAACTGTAGTATGCAACAAAAGTGGAGTTCAGTTCCCCCGTTTTTGTTTTAAACACAAAAATAATTTTTAAAATCACACAAGAAAAGTAACTTAAAAGATAAAAAGGAAAGCATTTTAGGCATAAGTGTTAGCATTGTTTTACATATTCTTTCTAGACTTCAGCTGTAATTAATATAATTTAGTAAGGTATTCATATTCAAATGCATATTTTATAACAGTGCTAGATATGTACATTTGTACACAAGCAATATACATAGCTGATGGCATGTAACATCACTTCACATGTAACTGATGGCTATTAAAAATGTTAAAAAGGGACTAACATGATTTACGGGCTTCCCTAGTAGCTCAGAGGTTAAAGCATCTGCCTGCAATGTGGGAGACCTGGGTTCAATCCCTGGATTGGGAGGATCCCTTGGAGAAGGAAATGGCAACCCACTCCAGTATTCTTGCCTGGAGAATGCCATGGACAGAGGAGCCTAGTGGGCTACAGTCCATGGGGTTGCAAAGAGTCAGACACGACTGAGCAACTTCACTTCACTTCACTTATTCAACCTGATTTACTAAATATAATGTATTAAGGTATCTATTAATGTTTATGATGTCACTGCCACCAGCTTTTCTACTACTTCCCTTATTGTCACCAATTACTTATAATTCAGATGTTCTGTTTCTAGGTTATATATGTCATCCTTGTCTTTCAGATTTGGGCTGACTCTTCACTACCTTTTCCTGGGAATTTTCCTTGCTCTTTATGCCCTTGTTCTTTTTTATACCTTCTATTTGAGGCATGAGATTTAAGATATTGAATGACAAATTAAAGTCTGGAAGACCAACAGTGTGTCTCTTAACATACCTTTCCAAATACAGGGAATTTTCAATGGCATAGGGAAGAGTCAAGATGACTAATGGATTTGAGAATTAATCACAAAAATCCAAAGTTTTCTTTCTAACTGAAGCTTTGTCGATTGATCAAATAGGGGATTGCTACACGTGAAAAATTAAAATGGATAATCCATGCTTTGAAAGCAAAAGGCAAAGAAGAAAGGGAAAGATATATCTATCTGAATGCAGAGTTTCAAAGAATAGCAAGGAGAGATAAGCCTTCTTAAGTGAACAATGCAAAGAAATAGAGGAAAACAATAGAATGGGAAAGTCTAGAGATCTCTTCAAGAAATTTGGAGATATCAAGGGAAAATTTCATGCAAAGGTGGGCACAATAAAGGACAGAACTGGTATGGACTTAACAGAAGCAGAAGAGGTGGCAAGAATACACAGAAGAACTGTACAACAAAGGTCTTAATTACCTGGATAACCATGACGGTGTGGTCACTCACCTAGAGCCACACATCCTAGAGTGTGAAGTCAAGTGGGCCTCAGGAAGCATTACTACAAACAAAGGTAGTGAAGGTGATGGAATTCCAGCTGAGCTATTTTAAATCCTAAAAGATGATGCTGTTAAAGTGCTGCACTCAGTATGCCAGCAAATTTGGATAACTCAGCAGTGGTCACAGGACTGGAAAAGATCAGTTTTCATTCCAGTCCCGAAGAAAGGCAATGCCAAAGAATGTTCAAATTACTGTACAATTGCAATCATTTCACATGCTAGCAAGGTAATGCTCAAAATCCTTCAAGCTAGGCTTCAGCAGTACATGAACCAAGAACTTCCATGTGTACAAGCTGGATTTAGAAAAGGCAGAGGAACCAGAGATCAAACTGCCAACATCCTCTGGATCATAGAAAAAGCAAGGTAATTTTTTAAAAAATCTACTTCTGCTAAGCCTTTGACTATGTGGATCACAGCAAACTGTGGAAAATTCTGAAAGATATGGGAATACCAGACCACCTTACCTGTCTCCTGAGAAACCTGTGTACAGGACAAGAAGCAACATTTAGAACAGGACATGGAATAATGGACTGGTTCAAAATTGGTAAAGGAGTATATCAAGACTGTATATTGTTACCCTGCTTATTTAACTTATATGCAGAATATATCATGTGAAATGCTGGGCTGGATGACTCACAAGCTGAAATTAAGATTGCTGGGAAAAATATCAACAACTTTGTATGTGCAGATAATACCACTTTAATGGCAGAAAGTGAAGAAGAACTAAAGAGCATCTTGAAGGTGAAACATGAGAGTGAAAAAGCTGGCTTAAAACTCAACATTCAAAAAACTAAGATTGTAGCATCTGGTACCATTACTTCATGACAAATAGATAGGGAAAAAGTGGAAACAGCGACAGATTTATTTTCTTGGGCTCCAGAAATCACTGCAGTGGGTGACTGCAGCCATGAAATTAAAAGACACTTGCTCCTTGAAAGAAAAGCTATGACCAGCCTAGACAGCATATAAAAAATTGAGACATCACTTTGCCAACAAAGGTCCATATAGTGAAAGCTTGGTCAGACTTTATTTTTTTGGTTTCAATTTCTTGTTGGTGTTTTTTGGGATTTATTTTTTTTTTTTTTGGGTGGGGGGGGGGGGGGGGGGGGGGGGGGATGGTTTTTCCAGTAGTCATGTATGGATGTGAGAGGTGGACCATAAAGAAGGCTGAACCCTGAAAAATGGATGCTTTTGAACTGGAGAAGACTCTTAAGAGTCCCTTGGACTGCAAGGAGATCAAACCAGTCAATCTTAAAGGGAATCAACCCTGAATATTCATTGGGAGGACTGATGCTGAAGCTGAATGCAAAGAGTTGACTCACTGGAAAAGATCCTGATACTGGGAAAGATTGAAGGCAGTAGGAGAAGGAAATGACAGAGCATGAGATGGTTGGATGGCATCACTGACTCAATAAACATGAGTTTTAGCAAACTCCATGAAGGATAGGGAAGCCAGGCTTGCTGTAGTCCATGGGGTTGCAAAGAGTTGGACACAACTTAGTAGTTGAATGACAACAATACTTTGAAAATGGTGTTAATAGTTGAAATAGGGGCTTCCCTGTGGTTCAGTGTTAAAGAATCTGCCTACCAATGCAGAAGACACGGATTTTATCCCTGATCTGGGAGGATCCCACATGCCGCAGAGCAACTAAGCCCATTTTGTACAACTACTGAGTCTGTGCTCTAGAGACTGAGATCTGCAACTCCTGCATCCATGTGCCCTAGAGCCCATGCTCTGCAGTAAGAGAAGCTACCGCAATGAGAAGCTCACACATGGCAACTGGAGAGTAGCCCCCTCTCACTTCAACTAGAGAAAATCCTGTGGGCAACGAAGACCAACACACCCAAAAATAAATCAATAAAATTATTTTTTTAAATAGTTAAAGCAAGTAGGCAGGCAAAAGACTTTGAATTGTAAATAAGATAACAACTTAGCAGAAAAAATGTCACAACTAATACATGTATTTTATTAATTTGATGGACTGTCTCATATTAATTCAGTCTAGTGATGCTTTTAAGTATGCACGTGTGCTCAGTCACTCAGTTATATGCAACTCTGCAACACTATGGACTGTAGCCCACTAGGCTCCCCTGTCCATGGAATTTTCCAGGCAAGAATACTAGAGTGGATCACCATTTCCTCCTCCAGGGGATCTTCCCGACCCAAGGATCAAACCCAAGTCTCTGGTATGTACCTGTATTGGCAGGCTGATTCTTTACCACTGCATAACCTGGGAAACCTGCTTTTAAGTATATGTAGACAGAATTTCCTCAGACAGTAAAGAATCTGCCTGCAATGCAGGAGACCTGGGTTCGATCCCTGGGTTGGGAAGATTCCCTGGAGGATGGCATGGAAACTCACTTCAGTATTCTTGCCTGGAGAATCCCCATGGACAGACATACCCTGGTGGGCTACAGTCCAAGTGGTTGCAAAGAGTCAGACATGACTGAGCAACTAAGCACAGCACAGGCAGAATTCCATTAAATACATGTCACAAAGCATATTCCTAATTATGCCCCAAACTGGTACTCAGAGGTCTCCAAAACATGAAGCATGAGGCAAGAATACTTTCTGGTGTGTTATTCATTTATCGGGCCATGAATTGAATTCCAGCTGCCTCTCTGGATCCTGTGGCCACTGATTACATCCCAAACCCCAGAGGCTCATTGCTGCCCAGTTACTTAAGATTCATTATAAACCACATAAGCCTTTTATGGTGGTTCACAAAATATTGAGAAAGGTTTTAGGTAGTGTAGAATGGGTATTAATTTTTAAATTTAGTAATGTTTCTGTTTGAGAAATGGCAAAATGTTGCAAGATATTATGTATGGATTCACACAAATTCATGGACATATCAAGTACACTCTTAAGTGAACTGGGAGTGCCATCTTTGTGAAAGGTTGTTTCTGAACCAGGAAAAGACACCAGGATTCTTGGTCTCCAGAGGAGAATTCAATCCAGGGCCAGAGACAAGGCTTGATTTCTCAGAGCTTTTGTGTAATAAAATTTTATTATAGTATAAAGGAGATAGAGAAAGCTTCTGACATAGGCATCAGAAGGGGGCAGAAAGAGTACCCCCTGGCTAGTGTTAGCAATGGAGTTATATACTCTCCACTTAGTCATTACAATGAATCAAAAGAATGTCTGGAGTTTGTAAAGACCTCAGCAGACCTACTCCCATAATTTACATTTTAAAACTTAACTTTTATGCAGAGTACATGATGAGAAACGCTGGGCTAGAAGCACAAGCTGGAATCAAGATTGCTGGGAGAAATATCAATAACCTCAGATATGCAGATGACACCACCCTTATGGCAGAAAGTGAAGAGGAACTGAAAAGCCTCTTGATGAAAGTGAAAGAGGAGAGTGAAAAAGATGGCTTAAAGCTCAACATTCAGAAAACTAAGATCATGGCATCTGGTCCCGTCACTTCATGGGAAATAGATGGGGAAACAGTGGAAACAGTGTCAGACTTTATTTTGGGGGGCTCCAAAATCAGTGCAGATGGTGACTGCAGCCATGAAATTAAAAGACGCTTACTCCTTGGAAGGAAAGTTATGACCAACCTAGATGGTATATTGAAAAGCAGAGATATTACTTTGTGAACAAAGGTCCATCTATCAAGGCTATGGTATTTCCACTGGTCATGTATGGATATGAGAGTTGGACTGTGAAGAAAGCTGAGCACCAAAGAATTGATGCTTTTGAACTGTGGTGTTGGAGAAGACTCTTGAAAGTCCCTTGGACTGCAAGGAGATCCAACCAGTCCATCCTAAAGGAGATCAGCCTTGGGTGTTCTTTGGAAGGACTGATGCTGAAGCTGAAACTCCAATACTTTGGCCACCTCATGCGAAGAGTGGTGACTCATTGGAAAAGACCCTGATGCTGGGAGGGATTGGGGGCAGGAGGAAAAGGGGACGACAGAGGATGAGATGGCTGGATGGCATCACCGACTTGATGGACATGAGTTTGAGTGAACTCCAGGAGTTGGTGATGGACAGGGAGGCCTGGCGTGCTGTGATTCATGGGATCGCAAGAACGGACATGACTGAGCAATTGAACTGAACTGAAGATAACAGACTTAGCCAGAAGGTTTAATCCAGAGACTGTCCTCAGGCAGGATACATTATTGTTATATAATCCTAAGGAAACAGAAGATATAAAGTGCTGCACTCAATATTCAGCAAATTTGGAAAACTCAGCAGTGATGCTGTGAAAGTGCTGCACTCAATATGCCAGCAAATTTGGAAAACTCAGCAGTGGCCACAGGCCTGGAAAAGGTCAGTTTTCATTCCAGTCCCAAAGAAAGGCAATGCCAAAGAATGCTCAAACTACTGCACAATTGCACTCATCTCACACACTAGTAAGATCAGATCAGATCAGATCAGTCGCTCAGTCATGTCCGACTCTTTGCGACCCCATGAACTGCAGCACGCCAGGCCTCCCTGTCCATCACCAGCTCCCGAAGGTCACTCAGACTCACATCCGTCGAGTCAGTGATGCCATCCAGCCATCTCATCCTCTGTCGTCCCCTTCTCCTCCTGCCCCCAATCCCTCCCAGCATCAGAATCTTCTCCAATGAGTCAACTCTTCGCATGAGGTGGCCAAAATACTGGAGTTTCAGCTTTAGCATCATTCCTTCCAAAGAAATCCCAGAGCTGATCTCCTTCAGAATGGACTGGTTGGATCTCCCTGCAGTCCAAGGGACTCTCAAGAGTCTTCTCCAACACCACAGTTCAAAAGGATCAATTCTTCGGCACTCAGCCTTCTTCACAGTCCAGCTCTCACATCCATACATGACCACAGGAAAGACCATAGCCTTGACTAGGCGTAACTTTGTTGGCAAAGTGATGTCTCTGCTTTTGAATATGCTATCTAGGTTGGTCATAACTTTCCTTCCAAGGAGTAAGCGTCTTTTAATTTCATGGCTGCAGTCACCATCTGCAGTGATTTTGGAGCCCAGAAAAATAAAGTCTGACACTGTTTCCACTGTTTCCCCATCTATTTCCCATGTAGTGATGGGACCAGATGCCATGATCTTTGTTTTCTGAGTGTTGAGCTTTAAGCCAACCTTTTCACTCTCCTCTTTCACTTTCATCAAGAGGCTTTTGAGTTCCTCTTCACTTTCTGCCATAAGGGTGGTGTCATCTGCATATCTGAGGTTATTGATATTTCTCCCAGCAATCTTGATTCCAACTTGTGTTTCTTCCAGTCCAGCATTTCTCATGATGTACTCTGCATATAAGTTAAATAAACGTGGTGACAATATACAGCCTTGACGTACTCCTTTTCCTATTTGGAACCAGTCTGTTGTTCCATGACCAGTTCTAACTGTTGCTTCCTGACCTGCATACAGATTTCTCAAGAGGCAGATCAGGTAGCCTGGTATTCCCATCTCTTTCAGAATTTTCCACAGTTTATTGTGATCTACACAGTCAAAGGCCTTGGCATAGTCAATGAAGCAGAAGTAGATGTTTTTCTGGAACTCTCTTGCTTTTTCCATGATCCAGAGGATGTTGGCAATTTGATCTCTGGTTCCTCTGCCTTTTCTAAAACCAGCTTGAACATCAGGAAGTTCACGGTTCACATATTGCTGAAGCCTGGCTTGGAGAATTTTGAGCATTACTTTACTAGCGTGTGAGATGAGTGCAATTGTGCGGTAGTTTGAGCACTCCTTGGCATTGCCTTTCTTTGGGATTGGGATGAAAACTGACCTTTTCCAATCTTGTGGCCACTGCTGAGTTTTCCAAATTTGCTGGCATATTGAGTGCAGCACCTTCACAGCATCATCTTTCAGGATTTGGAAGAGCTCAACTGGAATTCCATCACCTCCACTAGCTTTGTTCATAGTGATGCTTCTAAGGCCCACTTGACTTCACATTCCAGGATGTCTGGCTCTAGGTCAGTGATCACACCATCATGATTATCTGGGTCGTGAAGCTCTTTTTTGTACAGTTCTTCTGTGTATTCTTGCCACCTCTTCTTAATATCTTCTGCTTCTGGTAGGTCCATACCATTTCTGTCCTTTATGGAGCCCATCTTTGCATGAAATGTTCCTTTGGTATCTCTGATTTTCTTGAAGAGATCCCTAGTCTTTCCCATTCAGTTGTTTTCCTCTATTTCTTTGCATTGATCGCTGAAGAAGGCTTTCTTATCTCTTCTTGCTATTCTTTGGAACTCTGCATTCAGATGTTTATCTTTCCTTTTCTCCTTTGCTTTTCACTTCTTTTCTTTTCACAGCTATTTGTAAGGCCTCCCAAGACAGCCATTTTGCTTTTTTGCATTTCTTTTCCATGAGGATGGTCTTGATCCCTGTCTCCTGTACAGTGTCATGAACCTCATTCCATAGTTCATCAGGCACTCTATCTATCAGATCTAGGCCCTTAAATCTATTTCTCACTTCCACTGTATAATCATAAGGGATTTGATTTAGATCATACCTGAATGGTGTAGTGGTTTTCCCTACTTTCTTCAATGTCAGTCTGAATTTGGCAATAAGGAGTTCATGGTCTGAGCCGCAGGCCAGGCTTCAGCAATACATGAACTGTGAAGTTTCAGATGTTCAAGCTGGTTTTCGAAAAGGCAGAGGAACCAGAGATCAAATTGCCAACATTTTCTGGATCATCAAAAAAGCAAGAGAGTTCCAGAAAAACATCTATTTCTGCTTTATTGACTATGCCAAAGCCTTTGACTGTGTAGATCACAATAAACTGTGGAAAATTCTGAAAGAGATTGGAATACCAGACCACCTGACCTGCCTCTTGAGAAACCTATATGCAGGTCAGGAAGCAACAGTTAGAACTGGACATGGAACAACAGACTGGTTCCAAATAGGAAAAGGAGTACGTCAAGGCTGTATATTGTCACCCTGCTTATTTAACTTCTATGCAGTGTACATCATGAGAAACGCTGGGCTGGAAGAAGCACAAGCGGGAATCAAGACTGCTGGGAGAAATATCAATAACCTCAGATATGCAGATGACAGCACTCTTATGGCAGAAAGTGAAGAAGAACTCAAAAGCCTCTTGATGAAAGTGAAAGTGGAGAGTGAAAAAGTTGGCTTAAAGCTCAACATTGAGAAAACGAAGATCATGGCATCTGGTCCCATCACTTCATGGGAAATAGATGGAGAAACAGTGGAAACAGTGTCAGACTTTATTTTTCTGGGCTCCAAAATCACTGCAGATGGTGACTGCAGCCATGAAATTAAAAGACGCTTACTCCTTGGAAGGAAAATTATGACCAACCTAGATAGCATATTCAAAAGCAGGGACATTACTTTGCCAACAAAGGTCCGTCTAGTCAAGACTATCGTTTTTCCAGTGGTCGTGTATGGATGTGAGAGTTGAACTGTGAAGAAATTGATGCTTTTGAACTGTGGTGTTGGAGAAGACTCTTGAGAGTCCCTTGGACTGCAAGGAGATCCAACCAGTCCATCCTGAAGGAGATCAGCCTTGGGATTTCTTTGGAAGGAATGATGCTAAAGCTGAAACTCCAATACTTTGGCCACCTCATGAGAAGAGTTGACATTGGAAAAGACCCTGATGCTGGGAGGGATTGGGGGCAAGAGGAGAAGGGGATGACAGAGGATGAGATGGCTGGGTGGCATCACTGACTTGATGGATGTGAGTCTGAGTGACCTCCGGGAGTTGGTGATGGACAGGGAGGCCTGGCGTACTGCGATTCACGGGGTTGCAAAGAGTTGGACACGACTGAGCAACTGAACTGAACTGAACTGAAACCTAAGAATTGTAGAGGAAAAAGTTTGTCCTTTCTTTCTCCTTGAGAATTCCAGACCCCTCTCTCCTTGGAGACCCCTAGACTTTTTATCAACCTGCGTATGAAATGACTCTCTCATTTGAATGTGAAAGATACCATATTGAATATTCCTTTCAGCAGGAGGAACTTTGGAGTTTGAGGGAGTAAATTGAGAACCAAAAGCAGATATTTGTAAGTCAGTGTAAAGAAGTATCACAGGACTCTAGCCCTCAGCCTGTCCCATCCCTGGCTGGTCAGTCTCAGTGACCTCCGGGAGTTGGTGATGGACAGGGAGGCCTGGTGTGCTGCGATTCATGGGGTCGCAAAGACTGACTCGTCTGATCTGATCTAATCAGCTGCTTTAATGCACGTTCCTCATCTTGAATGAAACAATCACATGAAAAAAAAAAATAGGTCATAGGAAGAAGTAAGTTGTGTACTATTGCGTTCTACACAAATGTAAACTAGAGTGACAAAAAATTATAAAGTAATCTTATTACTTGTGTTCTCATATTAGTAAGAATGCATTGAAGGAAGGCGTATAGGCTTATTTAATTTAGAAACTTTTTTTCTGTGAAATATTTCAAATATTCAGACAACAGAGAATTACAAGCTGAATACCCCCTGTGTATGTGTACATTTTCGGTTATGTGCATGCTAAAAAGTATCATTACTTCAGTATTTTGGTAAATTCTATTTGTCTTAATTTTATCTCCCTTTTGAGGGTAGGTTAGCAAGCTATCATGTTCAGGGTTAGCTGTTATTTTTTCCTCCACATGTTGTTACTATGCCTTTGCCTTTGAGCCTCTGCTCAGGGTCATTGAAATTTGTTGTCAGTTTATCCACCATTTGTTGTTATTTGATTGAATCCAGGCCCCCTGCATTGGGAGTATGGAGTCTGAGCCACTTGGACCACCAGGGAAGTCCCTGAGCCTCGCTTAACTTGTGACATGTTCTCCTCTTTACTCCAAGACACCAACCTGTTCTTGTTCTCGCCTACTTATCAGAGCATCCTTCTCAGCCTCTCCTGATTACTCAGTTCTGCCACCAGCTCTGAGCAGTGAGTGTTGGAGTCACTAAGGATTTCATTCTTTGATTCACTTTTGTTACTCCTCTGCTTAATCCTTCAATAGATGTCTGTGGTTTTTAGGATAGAACTAAATTCTTCAGTTTAGCTTATAAAACCATGCATAATCCCTGCCTCTCTCCTACATGAGCTGCCTAATCTAGTCATAACAAACCATTAACTGTTTGTTTGGAATAGCTGTTCCCTGCTATTCCATGCTCTTCTATGCTTCAGACAACAGAGAATTACAAGCTGAATACCCCCTGTGTATGTGTACATTTTCGGTATGTGCATGCACCTAGGTCATAGGTCTTCTGCTCGCTCTTGCTGGGGCTCACTCATATCCTACAGTTAGCTGGCCATCAGGCTGGGTGTCTGCTGAGATGACAGAGGCAATCATACCTTATATTTCTCATATTGATTAGACAAACCTAGTCTTGCTTTCATGGTGGTGTCAGGGCTCTCAGGAGCAGCAAACAAGAGCAAGTGCCAGTGCACACACAGGTCTGTTGAATCTGCTGGCACATTTGCTCCATTAGAGCAAGTCTCATGACCAAGACCAGTCAACGTGGGAGGCAATGGGAAAGGCCGTGGATGCCAAGGGCCCACACTACTTAACCTTCTAGGTTTCACCTTCTTTTTGTTAATACATTTATTTATTCATTCCTTCCCTAGACTTTATAAGCATCTACTATATTTTTTTAATTGAAGTATTGTTGATTTACAGTGTTGTGTTATTTCTTGTGTACAGCAAAGTAATTCAGATATATATAGGTATATGTGTGTATACATATATATGTATATTCTTTTCCATTATGGTTTATTACAGGAAATTGAATACAGTTCCCTGTGCTATACAGTAGGACCTTATTGTTTATCTGTTTTATATTATGTTGGCCAAAAGGTTTTTTCCATAAGATATTATGGAAAAACTCAAAATTTTTGGCCAACCCAATATATAGTAGTTTGTATCTGCTAATCCCAAACTCCTATGTATCCCTCCTCCACCCCCTTTCCCCACTGGTAACCACTCTATGTCTGTGAGTCTGTCTCTGTCTTATAAGTAAATTCATATTTTGGATTCCACATATGAGTGATATCATAAGGTATTTGTCTTTCTTTGTCTGACTGACTTAGTATGATTGTCTCTAGGTCCTTCTATGTTGCTGCAAATGGCATTATTTCATTCCTTTTTTATAGCTGAGTAATATTCCATTGTATATATGTGCCACGTCTTTTTTATCCACTTGTCTACTGATGGACACTGAGGTTGCTTCCATGTCTTGGCTAATTGTGAATAGTGCTACTATGAACACTGGGGTGCATGTATCTTTTTGAATTGTTATTTTGTCCAGATATATGCCAGGGAGTGGAATTGCTGGATCATAGAGTAACTGTGAGCACATACAATAAACAAAGCCTTGGGCTAGGTACTGAGGATGCAGAGAATCTCCTCAGTGCTTGAACCATCTATTCTAAGACTGATTCCCAAAGACCAACACATTCAGCAAAAGTAGCACCTGTATTTACAGAGGTCCCATGAAGCAGGGTGGACCTGAGAATGCCCCTCTGCATTTGTCACTGTTCCTACAGCAATGGCTACCTCATGATAATAGGATTAACCTCTTCCTCCATAAAAATCATAAAAAGCCAAAATACAGAAACAAGATTTAAAATATTTTAAGTGTGTACATTTTTTCAAACTGTAATTGAAAAATGACTCTCTTTCTTTGGTGGCCTGTAAATTCAAGCATGAGATCATGTGAACACAGCATTTCCTCTAAACATCAGATGTGGGTTAGAGGAGCAGTTAACATTTTAATCTTCCCTGCTTGTTTCTAGGAACAAATTTGCTTGCAACTTCAAACTCATACTTCTGCAAATTACAGAGACCAAAAGTACAAATGAAAAAAATCCCTTTTCAGATAACTATCTGAAGCTTCCATATTGGGTATAATGATTTTTTTCCCCAGGATTAGGACAGATTGCATGGGGAGCCCAGGCTTTCATAAAGAGGGGGTGGGAATTGACTTGGGCCTTCATTTTCTCACAAAAGGCACAATGCAAAGCACATCTGTGAACATTGCATAATTTGTTATGTTCTACAAAGAGGTGGGTTTTTGTTGTACACATACCAAAGCTATTTGGTACTGTTCACCAATAATCTCTATTCAGGTCCAGAAAAGAAATTGGCCTCAGAAGAGTGAAAGGAGAGTGAATTTTTCTTTAAAAATTAGATACAGATTATCGCTTCAAAATGCAGGAGGGAATTTTACAAGTGACGGTGCACTGATTAGCTTTCCAATGGACATCCAGTCCTTTATGAATAGCATACTAGCTGTGGTCAACTGTGACCAATGTGGTTTATTACTCTCCCGAAGAGCTGAACTGAGATTACCCATCTAATTTAATTGAGAAATGTTGGGTGAACTTGAACTGTTTCATGGACATGAATGACCAGAGAATTTATTTGATAAGACATTAAAGGCTGAATATGGTAACTCTCTCTTTGATGGTTTGATACAGTCATTTCTTTAGTTCATTAGCAAGTCTCTCATAGATTTTTGTTGTCATTATTATTCTTTGGGTGATTATGTGAGCAGCTGAAATGAAAAATGAATGTTTCTGTACAACATCACTAGAAAAAGTTTTAAAACTTACCTATCGGTAAATACTCATGACAGTTTTTAATGTAGTCTGAAAAGTGACATCAGCTTTCAAGGAAAGGACGCTAACAGTAATGAAATTGTGGGCAAATTAATAAATCCACTGTATTTTCATGTGATAGTCCCTAAATTATTTTTAAATGTTGTCTTCTGATTTCATTTATTAAAGGGAAAAAAGACTTCAGGAAGCTAACACCCTTCACATTTTCTTTGTAAACTTGGGCACTTCTATTGATGGCAGCTCAATGAAACATTTAAAATCACTTTATCAATTACATAGCACACAGGCAGCGTCAGATGAAAAGGTGCTTTTTCTCTTCCTATGTCTGTTAACATTTAACATAAATTCTGTATTCCCAATGACCAGTGCTAAGGTATAATTTGGACGTTTGCATCTTTTTAAAAAACTGTATTTAAATACGATAGTTTTAAAACTACTCAGAGAAACTCAGAGATGTAAACTCTTAAGAATAAATGACAAAAATCCCACATCATGTTCCTGGTGACTGTTTAAATGGAATTTTTCATTGAAACTTTGTCATTAAAATAGGAAGGCCTTTTGGTTGTGCCCATACAAGCATAATAAATTGTATATGTTTGTGATACTGAATGACTCTTGCCCATATGCTGCACTGCAAAGCTACATGAATGAGGCATTTACCAAATCAGGCCCACCACATTAAACAGAAAAACAATCTTTATTCATGGTAACTTATCAGTTTCAATTAATCAACCTTAACAATGGAAATTCTGATGTGTTCAAGCAACTTGAAAGCAATAGGTCATCTTGAGGGCAGCCATGTTGTGTCTTTGTGCCTAAGGTTTCAAACAAAGGGACATCTCCAATAAATATACATGCATATACATACATACATGTGCTATATATATACATACCAATGGATGGCCATATCTATGCCGGTTACACCAGCCAGAACGCATGTTAAGTGTTTATGACTTTTATCATAGCAAATGTAATTGTTTTCCTTCTAGTATACTTTTTGAGCTCTGTAAGTGTAAACAAAAGGAAAGAAATTTCCACTGGATGACCATCCTTTCAGTTTCTGTGCTGCTATGTGAATAGCATTGTGCAGACCATTCCAATGGTTTTGAAAAGGGGTAACCATTGGTTTGATTTGGTTACACGGTTTAGTAAAGCACTCCCTCCCACTGCCTTAGGGTCTGTGAAAGGTCTGTGACCTGTTTAGAACTGCCAAGTGAAATGTCATGTTGCCCCTCCCAAATGGGAGTATCTGCATTCATTTGATCAGTATAAAAAATGATTGGGGATGGTGAGAGCAGTGCTTTTGAATTGCAATTTATAGCAGTTTACAAAAATGCACATTGTTGGAAAAGAAAACATGGAAGTGTTTCTTTCTAAATTGCATTACCTGTGAAATGTTATTAGTCTTTTAAGGATATTTACATCCTTTTTTAAAATTATTATTTAGGAGGCTTACTTCAACTAAGGAAAATCAGAATTTTATTATATGATCATTTTTTTAAGCTTGTGTTTTGGTTCTAGTACCAGAATTTAAGGAACACAATGTGTCCATGTTCTTAGGATAAACATAATTTGTTGTCATTTCCACTTATTCATTCTGTAAGACAATCTTTGCTAATCAGTTGCATTAGGGGAGGATTCCCAATTATCTTTCCCAGATTCTAGAAGAGATTCATTTGCTGGTTGATGTCTTGTCTGCTATATTTCTAATAGGGAATCTGAAACCACAGGCATATTTAATTCTCCCAGGTCTCCATTATCCCTTCAATGGTTTACTAATGAAACTTCTTCATTGGATGAATACTTTCTAAATTATGTTACCTGTCAATTCATCTACATGTATGAACAGTTTCACAAAAGAAAATGTTATTTCTTTTCATGAAATGCATACAAAAGTCCATGAACTTTATCCTGAAAGTTAAGGTAGGATGTTCAAGTTCATAAGTCTTAATGCAGCCACTTGGGTTTCTGAGGTCTGGAAGTCTTGAAAACTCCATCTCTTCACCTTAGGCAGTGGGTAGAATCGCACATTATTTTGAAGAATTCTATCAGTAAGAAAAGTTATCAGGAAAAAGGCCTCAGAACTTCCCTGGCTGATAAAGGGAAGAGAGAAAGAGGAGCCCTGCTTCAGAAAAGACTTGACCCAGATACATTCCCTAGCACTCCACTTTGAACCTCCCAACCATTGAAAGCTGAGCTTGTCACGTTTTTATCTTTGTTCATGTTAAGCCTTGGAATGACAGCCCGGCTCTGTGTTCCCCTCTCCCACTGCCCCGCCAGCCATAAGTGTCCACATTGACACCTACCGGTGACCGCAGGCTGCAAGTCTTTGTTGCCTTCTCCACGCTCCTGGCTTTCACTGGGATTAGCTCAGGGCCTTTGTTCCCCTTCAAAGCTGGAACATCACATCCCATGTTGTGGCTTTCCTGTCTCAGACCCCCAACGCATTCTTCACAATTTACACACCAGGTAAATGTCCCTCCCTAGGGAGCAGAGAGCCCAGCCTGGGGTGAGGGGTGGGGAGGGCAAAACCTCCCCATCCTGAACTTTAGAACCCCCACCACCACCCCCAAGTTGATTTTCTTTCCTTCTTACTCAAAATTTTCTATTTCATAAGGAGGAAAGATTGAAAACACAAATGGAAATGTAAACCTGAGCTGGGTCCTTGAACCCAAACACAAGTCCACCCCTGCCTTGTTTTATTCTCTTACAAAGGCTCCTAATTCTAGGGCGGTAACTCCGGGAAGATCATTTACTGGCCCTGGTCACAGGCACCTCAGACCGTTTCTTCAGTCTGGGACAGCAG
Organism: Tragelaphus eurycerus; assembly: GCA_935064755.1. Taxonomy (NCBI): domain Eukaryota; kingdom Metazoa; phylum Chordata; class Mammalia; order Artiodactyla; family Bovidae; genus Tragelaphus; species Tragelaphus eurycerus. Next base: position 1,044,336 of record CAKXYN010000145.1, read on the forward strand.
GAACACTATCTCAGGGAAGACTTCACCGGCACATGCTCCTTTAAAGGCCTTGGAGGAGCTGACCGCCACACTGACCTGCCCCACCCTCCCCTCCAATTTACTGAGAAGGCCCCCTAGCCGGGGCCAGGCCTTAGAGAACCCACTAAAAGTGAGGCAAAGAGTGAAAGTGTGTGGGGAGTGGTTTGCGTACAGTAAGTAAATTACACCTCTCTTCATCTCTCCCTCTATTTAGTGAGGTCAGAAAATCTGGAGGAAGAATCTCAGGAGGAGAAGCAGTAGACGCCCCAGAACACCACAGAGAGCGACACGGATGCTCCCTAGTAGCGGCAAAGAAAACTGCGCTGCCCAGACGGGGTCTGGGCGGGCAGAAAGAGGGCCCTTACCAACCTGGCGTAAGGCCTGCCTCCCTGACGAGGGACACTGTTTTCAAGGCGTTTCTAACCTAACTGTACCGTCTGCAGATGCCTCATACTCATTGGCGCATCGCACTTGAAGAGAACGCGAAGTGCGCTCTCTGTGCGCGCTTTGTGCGCACCTTTCCAAACCCTTCAAGAAACCGCTGGCTGGTGCGTGGTGAGCGGGGCGCACAGACCCTGAGCCGCTGCCACATCCATCCGGGCACTCCCTGGGCTCAGTGGGTCGCCCCAGCGCCTTAGGGTGGGAAGGAACGAACTACAATTAAAACTTAAAAGCTTGAGGCACTAACCCTGTGTCATTCACTCTCTAATCTACCTGGAATCCCTGTAACGCTAAGTCAAACTGATTTGCTTTCTACTCATCCACCAACTGATCCATAAAGGCGTACCGGAAAACCTCGAAGGAGATTTTAAATGTCTTCCAAGGAGGTCCACTCTTACATAGGCGCGGGGCTCCCAGACATATCTTAAACGCTGTAAACAATTCTTTAGTAATTGTGGAAACTCTTTGGGGTTGTGTTTCTGGGTAAGTATCAAGGTGAAAATTCACGCATCTCTTCTTCACGAATGTCAGGCACCATTTTCTGAAAGACCGGTTTGCTTTTCATCCATGCGTAATGGTCAAACCAGCCCTTTCGGTTCCCTTGTCTACAAGTCAGGCCCGGTCTGCAGCCCAGTTTCAAGATCGTAAGCTCTGGCTTACAGATTTATAAAGACGTTTATTAAATCTCAAGAAATATATTTGTGGTGGCTATCACATAAAGCTGATGTACTCTGGTGCAAAAGAAAGCTACAGAGGTGATTTGTTTGTGCGTAAAAGGCACCAGATTTAATTGGAGAGAGACGTGGTATTTTCAACGCGAGGACACAGGGTGGCATAGCGCCCTGAAGCATTATTCGAGCTTCATCTACTATGCACTATATGCCACCGTCTCCAAAGGAGTGTTGCCCTAGAAACTTGTTTTAATCTGCTGCTATATATCAACACCTTGTTTTAGCAGTCCTTGGCTGAATTACAGTTACACAGTTTGGCGCTTCTTTCAAATTTCCTCCCATCAGTTTGGCTAAAGAAAGGAATTTTTCTCCTTTAGAAATGAATTGGCTTAATTAGTAAGTAGATTAATGGCAATTGCTGGTGAGTTGGTTTCCAGCAGAGTTTCACCAGAGAGGGTTAATCGGAGTCAGGTCTGGAAGCTTTCCCAGAACTGGCTGCCAGCCATTTCCACCAACCAATCAACCCTACAAGAAGCGGAGGAAGTGAAATAGAATTTATATTCTCTGGGCTGTTATCCTGGACGGAAATTCCTTGGAAGCAGCCTCCTGGGTGGGTGTAGGGTGGACTGTTTCACTTTAGAATTTTCAGAGAAACCTCAAAAGGTTTCACCTTCAAGATTTATCTGAGTACCAAAGAGGAATTTCATGTGGCACAATCAGTGACTCTAGGAACACTGAGGGCGCACTGAAAATGCTTGTGAGGCTCTTAGTCAATTTCAGGTTTTATAGAAGTTGTGCAAACCTCCGAAGTTCCACCCTAAATCTTATCTACCAGAAACTTTTTACAAACTTCAGTTGTGTGTTCTGCAGCCTTTTCACTTATTTTTTCCATAGTGATAAAAATGCATTCATAGTTTAACTTGCAGCTGCATTACTCTTGCAAAAAAAAAAAAAAAAAAAAAAATCCCTGCTGAGAAATGCATATAATAGGAAAAACAGATCGGCTGGACAGCAGTGTAATTAATGCCAGAAAGGGCTGAGGCCGGTTTCATAGTTTGTCTTTTGAGGGTATTAAGACGAGACCTGGTGAAAAATGACGCATGCTTTAGCATTTCAGAAAGCTGGCAACTGGCAGCGCTTTTCCTTTTTTCTTTGACTTTCTGCCTCAGAACAAAGAGGTCGGCAGAACTAGCTAGGTTGTAATGAGTTCTATGTCCCTAGCACATTAAGTGCATCATGGAAACATATTGTATCGAAATAGTTTGGAGGAGAATACCGGGGATGAAAGAGAATGGGTGCTTTGATCAGCTCCCTGGGGTCCTGAGCGCGCACAGACTGACTTGCAAGGCGTTATTCAGCTCCAGCTAGACACACTTACAACACCATTCAAAGAAATTTGCATATCTGTAATTTATCACATTGGTCCAGAACATTTTTGCAAGGTAAATAAAAGTTGGCTGAATAAAAAAAATCAATCATCGCAGATATAGTGGAAACTGTGAAGCCTGTCTCCATTAAAAGCATAAATAAATATGTCCATGAAACATGATGATTTAGAGGCTGATTTTATTATAAAATGTCCTTAGAGCAACAGGTTATGTGCTGACAGAGTGGCCGCCATTTCTTTGTGCTTCTACTTTAGGGGAGTGTATGTGCAGCTTCCACTGGAATAAAGGCAGAAAGTTGAATAGATGTGTGGCTATAACCAGCCCGCGACATGCAGAGCAAAATCAGTGTACACTTTGAGGAGATGTGAAAGATGGTTCAGTCTCCTTGGGGTCTGCAAATTCTAAGGTTAAATTTTATTTCTTCTCCTATTGATTTCGTTGCCAAGCCCTGGTTGCTGAATTTAGAAGCTCAAAGGGATGAAATATCCTGACATCCAGTCAATAGGAAAACTTGCTTTGGAATGCCCCATGAGAACAAGTGAAAATTTAACAGGCAGGCATTGTTCTGAGTTTTTAAACAACCCAGTTAAACAGCAAACAAGAATCTTCAACTTGACCTTGAAAAAGGCTGTGTGCCTGCAGATAATCTATCAAACAACTGTGGATGACAATGATATATTTCAAAGTATTGTCAGATGAAAAGATTGATAAATTTGCTACTGCGAAGGGGGAACTTTGGAAACAGGCAACAGGCAATTTACCGCACTCCCTCTGCAGCAGCCTCTGCGGTCTTCGCCTCCACCCCCAACCCTACCTCTCCATCCTCCAGCCTTGGGGCCAACTCAGAGGAAGAAGGCCAGTAAATCAGCACTGTAATATTTCTTAAGGGGCACAGAAAAGCTGTGAACAGTACTTCTCATATTAAACGCAATATTTCTTTGCTTTCGTGGGGAACAAAAGTCATAGCAAGACGTCTTTATGGCCAATTCAGTCAAAGGCACATCTCCGTTCCCCCTGCAGAAAGGTCAGTGTCGTTGTGTTTGGTCCACCGAGGGGGTGTTTTCACGCTGAAAACTGAGCCAGCTGTCCCTGTCACACCCTCGCCATTGGGGAGCACACAGTAGCACATTCTACACCTGCAAAAATACCGATTTCCAAGACTTTTCAAGGAACTCCTCCCCGGTTCTCATGCCCCCCTCCTCTTTCCTCTACTAAATTTTGACAACACAATTCAAGCGCTGGATGAAAGCACTGCACGCAAGAGGAAGGCTGGGGAGGGGACAGCTCAGCCAGCCCCTTGTGGTGTCTATTGAGCAGCTATCAAAGAAACAAGACATCAAGGATGTTTTCAAAAGTATGGAAAAACTTCCAAATAATTGCTTAAAGGCATCTCACATTTGTTATTTCCACACATGCTGTTGAACCCCAATATTTAGATTTATGCACCAGTGTTAGGTGTGTGTTGGGGTGGGGGGTGCAGCCCAGAGTCCTTCCTTGAGAAGTGATTCTTTTACAAATTTTACTTGGAGTTAGCATGTCACTGACCAAGGTCAGGAGATAATTTTTTTACCCCCCAGGACTGTCCTAATCACTTTTTGAAAATCCAAATGCCAACACACTGTTGCTATCCATTTCACAACGCTTGCCCAACTGGGTTTCATAATAAAACTCATAGAACCATCCACTAGCTAGCCTTCTCCCAGAATCCAATTCCATAGGCTGGTACTCCAAAGATAGGTGACTACCTAGCTATTTGGGGGACATTCTGTGGCCCAAACAAGAGAGGAGCTAAAGGGGATCCTGTGCAATTGCTGAAAAGAAATCGGTAAAACCAGAAAAAATTCAGGAAAATTCACTCTCAGGGTGAGAATGTTTCAGGCGCCAGCTCCTCCAAGATAGGAGTGGGAAAGAAACTACCATTCTCTAGGAGCACTTGGGAGTGGGGTGGGGGACTAAAAAGTCCTCTCTGGAGGCAATGAGTTGGGGGAAGCAAGGGAGGGTTCAATGAGTCCGTGGTGTGTTCCTAATCCAGACCTTTGTCTAGTCCTTCCACTCAAAGTAGAGATACAGAAGTCCCCAGAGTGGCCAAATGCATTAGTGCCCGGGACGCCTTGGTTTCCCGGGACAAAGGCAGGGGTGAAGCACACCGCGTGCCACGAGAGGCAGGGAAAGGGTGCCTCTCACTAGCAAGGACCCTAAATTGTTCCCTGGCGCTTGGGGGCTTCTGCACAGCCCGCCACCACCAAGCAACGCGCCGGCGCCTCTCCAAAGCGACGTCAGCGCAACAGCTTGTTTGGAACAGGTGCCGACCCCCCAACCAGGGAAAGCGTTGGCGTGAAGCGGCGGGGGTCTGCCAAAACCCAAGACCCCCCAGTGGAGCAAGGCGGGATTCCCAGGTCTCCGAAAGTAGGGGCGAGCTAGAAACCCGCGCCCCGACCGCTGCCGCTGTTGGTGCTGGCGCCTCGGCCCAGAGGCAAAACCAGCTCTCCGCAGCCCGCGCCCCGGGCCACGGGACCCTCTGCAGGCGGCAGTCCGAGGGCTTCCCGCCCGGCCAGGGGGCGTTGTTACACCGGGTCTCCCCAAAGGAAGCCTTGGGTCCCATCTCCTGCCCTCCTTCAGGCCGTTCGGCTCCCTCTCTGCTCGCCGCTTCCTGGAGCGCCTCTTGGAGACTTCCATGCGCAAAGATTGCAGGGCTGCGGAGAGCCCGGTGCCGGACAGCCACTTCCAGCCTCGAGGGAAGACATACAGCCCTCGAGCCCCGACTGCCCCGGGAGCACGGGCTAGGCGGGCCTCGGGGGATTCTTGTCCGACTCCACCCCAGCTCTCCGGAACCCTGGGAACGCAGAGCAGCGGGCGGGGCGCATGCGCGCCTCCGGCTAGGGTCCCTCCCCAGCCGGCCGAGTTTGGGGAAAGTTTGGCGAGGTTTTCCTTGGCAGCGGCGGACGTCCCAAAGGCCGAGTTGCACTGGGGATGGGACCAGGAGGCCCCCGGAGTCCCGAGAGGCCGGCTCGGCGGGGGCCCGAGGGCTGAAAGGCGGCAGAAGGTGGGGAAAGGGAGGCCTTTTGTGTGTGGCACAGGAGAGTCGCTTGCGCACAAACGCAGCAGCGCGCTCCGCCGCCGCCTCAGCCTCCGCCGCTACACCTCCGCCTCCGAGGCGCTTCATTACAGCCGAGCCCCTTCCCCCGGCCTCCCCCCGGCCCCGGCCTTTGTTCGGCTTGAAAGTAATGCTGTGAATTAAAAGAAATGACAATATTTTCTATCTGCTTGAAAGTCCAAGAGAAGAGCCCTTGAGCTTGGCAAAAATCAGGCAAATCATTCATCATGCCACCCCGCACCTGTGGTCTTGGCATTGAAAACCCTCCAGACCTATTCCTATTAAACTTAATTATTCCCCCAAAGCACACAATGGTTGAAATGGAGCAGGTTGGAGTCTGTTTATTGGTGGTAAATGTTTTTCTGAAGATCTTCTGAATCTCATTGTTAGCTCGTTGTTTGAGGCTGCCCTCTTTCTTTCAGACTAGAGTAGCCTTGGACTTTTCAATTTTCAATCGTAACATCTGCTTAATCGTACGGATCAAAATGTGGAGACACAAAACATATGTAATGGTTGATTTATTAAATCCTGGTAATGAGTTATTAACAAGGGAAAACAATAGGCCAGGATGGTGAGAGCCTTATGGTAACAGAGTCACTTTATGTAACGCCTGACGTTTCCCTTCTTGATAAATGGAACTAAGGTCTGAGCGCCAGGTGATAGCAAGAAAATCAATGTCTTTAGGGGCCAGCACGGAGACTTTTTTTCTATGTGAAAAATTAGGAGACATAAAATTTAATTGGCTGATCAGGACGGGGGAAGCAGTGGTCTTAAGTTTAATTGCCAATAGGCTTAGCAAGGGAGACAAAACAAGATTTGGGCCTGTTTGTTTTCTGCACCCCAGCCTCAAGTCCAAGTGTATCATTGAAAATGTGTTTTATTATAACACATGTCATGCTTTACAGTTCCCATATTGTCTAAAGACAATAGTTAATGGTACATTAAAGACAGGCAAACCATGCCAACACGTCTTGGAGACATTGTAAGGGCCTCTCTCTTGGCTTGTTTTAGGCAGCTGCAGCCCAGGACCCAGAAGCACAAAAAGAACAAGTTTGAAATACCAGGTGCTCCCTGGAGAACCACGACAGGGATTGATATGTTATAGCCCAGGACATGAACCTAGCAATAAAGATATCATTGCAATTGTCTGCGGCTTCCACGGCCTGTAAAGCCGGGAAGCCCTGAGTGGCCTGCATTCTGGCAGCCCCAGTCTCCCCTCCCTGGGTTTCCCCATCTCCCTGGGCCAAATCCGAACACCTGTTGGCCAGACCACACATCCCTGTCGTGGGAATCGCTTCCTCCCGGTGGTTCCAGATCTCAAAAAACGCAATTGGTTGTGGAATTATTTAGGACCATTCACACAGGCTGCAGAAGGCTTTGGGAGGCGATGGGAGGGGAGGGCGAGGGAGAGAGGGAGGGCAAGGGCGCTTCCCAGAGAGGTTCTCGCCAGGGAGTGCTCAACTGGTGTTTGTTCAACCCCGCAGCTGGTACTCGGTGCCACCGCAAAGGCCCATTAATGGAAATAGGATGAGTTTATGGATTTAAGAGGCTTCACACCCTCTCCACCGAGGGGCGTTAATCCTGGTCCTGGCAGATGAGCAGTCCTGGGAATCACCCTCAGCCGATTTCACAGGAGTTCCCACACGGCTCTTTGTGCGCCCTGCTCCCAGCCTGGGGAGGGGCGGGGAGCTCACCCTCTTTCCCACCTACTTTTTTTTCTACCTTACACGATCGATGGGCTCCAGAATTCAACTTCTTTATGAGGGCTTTTAATTAATCCATAGTGTGCCCTCTCTGGGAAGGGAGAGGCTTCACAAGGGGGCTGCATCGCAGAGGCCAGCCAGCTCAGGATGAGGAAGAGGGCTCCGCTGTTCTTGTCCCCATCCTCCTCCCCCACTCAGGAGCCACCCCACTTCACCTCACCTCCAACACGAGAACCTCCTGATAGGTTTGCCGCCTTGGCTCCCAGCTTCTGAAAATGGAAAGCTGCCCTTTTGTGACATGTAATATCTTTTAAGGCCCACACTGAGAAGACCCTGACCTCCACACTCACCAGAAATGTAGTGGAGAAAGAGGGATAGGAGGAAGGGCTTTTATGGACTAGAACCCTAGGCACTCTGACACCAAGGCAAAATGGCTGAGAACCTGGGATGGAGACCAGGAGGATGAAAGGACTGGAATTAAGGATGTGCGTCTGGTGGGAGGTGCTAAGATATGGGGAGAAAGGAGCCCCTACTCAAACTCGTCTTTGGCTTTACCAAACTCTCTTTTGTATGACACCCCCACCCCCATCCCCACCCCATGACTGCTTGCAATGGAGTCTGGGCCACTAGGGATTGATTCAGCCAGCTTGCCAGTGGAGATCAGAAAAGGCCTCCCTTCGGGGTTTGCAGCTTCTTTATTATGCTAAATGGACAAGGGCAGCCAGGAAGGACTTTAAACTCTTTCTCCTGGTGGTCCCAGGCTGGGTTTCAGGGCAGGGGCTGGTGAGTATTCAGAATAGGAAGGCCAAGCAAAGGGTCTCCACAGCCATCCAGAAGCTTGGCTTACTGGGTTATTTTCATATGCATTTTTAAGTTGAAGAAAAGTCTGGACTTAGAAGAACCGCTGAATACCTGCCACTCAAGCTGCCCCCACAACAATCCTTCCAGTGCCAGGCTGGATTTACTAGCCAGAGCTGCCCCAGGCCAGAGGCTCTCCAGCCAGGCGCTGCCACCAGGAGAGCTGCTCCTGCACCAAGCAGGGCGCAGCTCAGCCTCTCCGACGCCAAAGGAGACTCTGAAATGATGTGTTTGTTCTGCTGCTACTGCTGCTTTTTTTTTTTTTTTTTTTTTTAAAGAATTGCTACACTAGGATGAATGGATTATGAGTAAATAAAAAGAAGCTGTCAGTCTCTTTGAAGGTTGTGTTTAAAGGGACTTGCCAAGTAAGGACAGAAGAGTGACAAGATAGAGACCCTGGTGTTTTACATGCTCAGCCTGGCTCTTCCGCTTCATCTGCACCACACTAAAGGGTGTCGTTGAAGCATTGAATCACAAAAAAAGTGGCACGCAAAATAAAAGGTGCCACATCACAATGGTGGTAGTGTTTGAAGGGCAGAGTGCCACATCCCCTAATCCAATTGAAACGCAGGTCTACGCAGCCGAAGTAAACGGTACAGAACTTACATAACTTATAATTAAGTTGACGTCTGCCTACCATTTGACTTTCTAATGAGTGTAATGAGATTACATGCCTGATAGAAGCACTTGTGCAAAAGCAACTTTCGTGTTTAATGAGGCCCTAATACAGGACAAAATCGAATTATTTTCTCTCGTTCCCAAATTCTTCCTCCAGTGTGAAATCTCCATCTTTTAGGGGAAAGGACGGGTGGGGCTGGAAGGGGTGAGAGGGTCCATGGTCAAGGGCCTCCTGGGAGCTTGGCGACCCAGAATCTCCGCGCGTCTGGCCAGGCCGCGCCGCGGGTCAGGCTCGCGGCCTCGCTTTAATTGCTCTTGGATGACGTCCATGGCACCCGCGGCGCGCGGGGAACCCCTCAGTGGGTTTGAAACTAGGTTAAAGCAATTAGCATGCTGCCGGCATATTGTCCTTCGGCAGGGCCTTGGGTACCAAGGAAGATGCGCCATCGTACCTTGGCCGACCAGGCGGCTGCGGGCCGGGGAGTGGCATCTCGGTTCCCCAGGGCCTGCGGGGCGCCGGCGTTGCGGAACATCCAGGAAGAGCGCGCCAGACGCGCGAGACCTTGCTCCGCGCCTCCCGCTCTGCACCCGGGCGGTCCGAGCGCGCGCGCGGGGTCCCGCACTCTGAGCCGCGCGCCCGGACTCCCGCTCGCAGCCAAGCGCTCTCTGAGGGCCAGGGAGGTGCCCGTAGCGGCCTCGGAGATTAGTCCAAACCCTAGCTTCCTGGGAGCTACGCGCTGCGCCCTCGCGCCTCTCCCCTTCGCTAGGGGGCAGCTCTCCGCCGGAGCCTCGCCTTCACCCCAGGCTGCTTGCCTTTTGAGGACTGGATTCTGCTGGAGGCAAAACCGAGTCAATTTCAGAAATAACCCAGTTGCAGAAGCGGCAGAGATGGCGTGCTCCTTTCTTGTCTTATCCCCAAAACCCTGGGTTTTGTTGGGAAACATCCGAGAGGGTCTCCGGCCTCAACCTGGTGGCTTTTCTCATTTCCTTTGAGTATATCTGAGTTCCATGTACCTGATGCTGTAACTGCAGAAGGTATGGGTCACAGGGCAGCTTAACAGCAACCCCTTCTCCCCAGCCCTTGGAAGCAGAAAGGCGTCTTCCCTTTGCTAGCCCAGAAATTAGCCCACTGTCGCCACCGGACCCACAAGTGTCCACTTTATACTCTATGATTACACAGGGTGCCCATGACCTTGGATAAGTCAAATGTCTCCTAACCTTAGCTTTCCCATCTGAAAGAATGAGAGCAACAAATACTCCGTGACCCATTTGCTTCCTAGGGTGTTAGGACTGGGATGCAGATGAAGGGCTCTCCCAGAGAAATGAGGCCTAATCCTCTAACCCACTCCCTTTAAGCTAAATCTAAAAGGTGGCTCTTACAGTATAGCTCCGTTTGGGGTCTCTGGTTCAGTTTTTTTTTTTTTTTTTTTTTACAAAGCAGGTTAATTCATCTTTAATTTAAAGATACAGCTACGCCCATCAAGTATAAAACAACTTTTAGAAAACGGTATGAATAGCATTTATTAACATTGCTTAGAAATAAACCGTATCTGGCAATAAATTAGCATGACGTTTTCTGGTCAGAGTTCTTCCAATAATGCAGAGTTCTGCCAAAGGTGCTGGGGAAGATCATAGACTATTGCATATTTTAAGAAAAGCAGGATAAATTATATAAATTATATATTTAAAAAGAGATCATCTATTTCATTAACTCGACAGGATAATAAATAGATAAATAACAAACAGTTGATTGCCATTAGAAAAATGTGATTCTTAAGTTACATTTGCATTATAGATATTTACATGTACAATATGCACACAGACGGAATCACGCCCTCAGGCAGGTCTGACTCTTCTCAGGACACAAACTCAAAGGGCTGTTCGTTTTCTATGTTGTTGAAGGAAGGCTTGCTGTTGAATTTTCTGGGGTCCTCTGGGGTCCACACTTTGGCTGTTCGGATAATATTTTGTTCTTTGAGTTGTTTTTCATCAGTCCAAGAGAGAGAGTGTCCCGCAAGGGGAGGGAGGCCATAATCCGGGTCGCTGGGAGAGGGGGACCCTGAGAAGGTGAGAAGAAGGAGAAAAAAAAAGATTGTGAATGTCCAACTCTACTCCCAGCACTGCCCCTCCGGTCCTCTGAGATCCCCTTTTGGGCGCTTTGACAGACAGGCGTCTTTGGTTACTCCGAACAATACTCTTTCTCCACCCCGCGAGCCCCCAGCGCCCTCATCCCGCAGTCCCAGAAGTTGCAAGTCTATCCAGGACGCGCACTCTCAGGTCCGCCGTCAGAGTGGCGGAAAAATCTCAGAGACGCCAACTCCAGTTCAAGGTGGCCGGTACCCACAGCCCGCCCGTCTGTCTGTCCGTCAGTCAGCTGGTCGGTCCGTTCACCCAGCCCCCGCCCCGGGACCTTCCCGTTCCCGTCCCCCGCACCCTCTAGAGCTGGGAGGCGGACGCACTTACGAGTACCCCGGTGGCAGATGATGACCTTCTGGGCCTGGCTGCTCGGGCTGTCCGCGCCCAGGCGCCCTCCGCCGCCGGGCCCCCTGCCGCCGCCCGCGCTGCCGCCGCGCAGGGGCAGGTCGGCCTGCACCAGCTCGCTGAGAAAGTTGATGTAGCCAATGGCCAGGCGCAGCGTGTCCACCTTGGAGAGGCGCTTTTCGTAGGGCAGCGTGGGGATGTGAGAGCGCAGCCCCTCGAAGGCGTCGTTGATGGACTGCATGCGCCGCCGCTCACGCACGTTGGCAGCCTGCCGCAGCTGCTGCAGCTCCGCCTCGGAACGCACCCGCCGCCGCCGCCGCGCAGCCGCCGCCCCGCTCAAGCCACGCAACCGCGCCCTGGGGGACAGCGCGGCCGCCCCGGAGCACCGGTAGGCCAGGCACGAGGGCGGAGAGCCGGGCGAGTAGGGGAAGCCGCCGGGGGGGCGCCCCCGCCTCGCAGCAGTAGCCGCCGCCGCCGCTGTCCTCCGGCTCTCCCGGGCCCCCCAGGGGCGGCGGGGCGAGTGCGTGGGGGGCCGCCGGAGGCGCGGACTGCAGCAGCAGGCACGCCTCGTCGCGGTAGCAGTACTCGTGCAGCTGGTGGCTGAGGAACTCCACCTCGGCCTGCTCGTCGGCCAGTAGCTCATCGCCGTCTTCCAGAGGGTCCCGAGAAGACTGGTCGGTGAAGAAGTCCTCCTCGTCAAAGTAAGAGGACGGGAAGGCGTCCAGCCCCCCGGGGAAGTGCTCTAGCAGCACCGCGTCCATGCTCTGCGCCGCCGAGGGCCCGGGGGACTGTTGGCCTAGGGTAGGGGTATTCTCTGGAAGTCTGCGGCTGCAGTTCGGGCTCGTCGGGCAGCCCCCGCCCTCCCGGTCCGGCGCGGGAGGCAACGAGGACCGCCCCCCCGCCCCGGCCTCCCTGGAGTGCCCGCGGCCGCTGCGCTCTGGACGGCGCCCGCGCGATGTTGGGGAGGGCTGTGGCGACGGGCTGAAGCTGAGGGCCGGCACGCGAGGATTCTTATAACTACATCCACAGGCGCGTGCCAGGGACCCGCAGCGCCAGCCAATCACCAAGTGCGGGGTGCCGGCGGGGAGGGGGCCGGGAGGCCGGCTGGGGCCCGGGAGGCTTTCCTCCTGAAGGGAGCTCCCGGGGCGAAGGGGAGGCGGGGCCGCGCGGCCCGGGGCTCCTCACGCCCCCCCCCTCCCCTCCTCCTGCGAGTACCTGCCTGGCGAGCGGCTCCAGGGGCACCTGCGGCCCTCGGCGGCCGCCGCCCGCTGGCGCGCGCTGCCCCTACCCGGGCCCTTCCGGCCCCGGGCTGAGGTAGTGGCGCGCGGCGTCTCGGCGCAGCCACAAAACGCCCTAGCGGGGCGCGTCCGCGTCCCAGACGGCGGGAGCGAGTCTCAGACGGAGCTCACTGCTCCTCCGGGGTTTGCGCAGCGACTGCGGGCAGCCTGGACAGTTCCGGCTGTGGGTTTCGCCACCCCCACCCCCGGAGCGCGAGCGGGCCTCCGGCGTGGGTTCCATTCCGGGCTTCTGTCTTACCGCTGAACCTTTCCAGGACTCTGGTCAAGTTTGCAGTGTACGCCGCTAGGGTTGGAAGGCGATGCGGCGCCTCTCCAGGCGCGACGCGGGTTTGAGGGGCGCGCGCCTGCTTGGCGCTGCTCGGAATCCTGACTCCGGTGCCCGGTGCTCTGCGGCCGGTCTCTCCTCCCCTCCCTTTCCCCGCCCCGAGAGAGAAACAGGAACTCTGGAGAGGCCCCTCCGAGAGCGGCTCAGCAGGGCACGTTTCTTGTGAGACCCTAGGGGTCCGGAGCAATAAAACCCAATACAAAGGGACTCAGTTGAATCGTCTGCTTTGGAGCAGTCCGAGGGAGGGCATGGAAGTAAATGGGCAGAGTGTGAACCGTTTTCAAAGCCAGAGTCGCTCACCTTTCCGACTAACCACCGGGACCATCCTTGAACGAGTTTTTCCTTTCCTTCCCGACCTTAAACACACACACACACACACACACACACACACACACACACACACACACACACCCCCCCCACACACACACACACACATATATACCAAACACAAAACATTTGTGCTCTGGCCCATGACAGTATTACAGACAGCGATGCAACTCGAATTCCTCAGTTGAAAAGTAACAAACACTTCCAAGGTCGAGGCAATTCTGTTAAAAGCCAAGTTCCAGAGGGTTCAGAAGTGCAGCCGACCGCGCGAGTTCTCTCAACAGAAGACAGAGAGCCACCACCTTCCTGGGTCAGCCGCTTCCTTTTTCAGACACTTGTTCCACCAGAGGCTTCTTCTAGTGGGTGTTTGAACTCCTTTCAAAAGCCAGGTCCATGTCTTATAGAACAGCGATTTTAACGGGCATCCTGGTTTTAGACATTTACATTGTATTTAACTGAATCCTGAAACCAAAAAAAGTTAAGGGCAAAAGATACATAAGAACACCAGAGATTACCTTGAACCACCAAGGACACAGAGAATTTTAACCCAAAGACTTACTATTTTCCAGTAAGTTCTTTCCTTTGTTAGGTCTGCCTTCCTAGTGAGGTGATTAAGTTAAACTGAGGCAAATGTGGACAGTTTTCCTGTGTTTAAGGCTGGGCTGTAATTTCCTGTATTTAGATTTATCTTTCTCACCTCAACGAAAGGAAAGCTGTTTGGGAAGAGGAGTTCAAGACCCAAGATCTAACCAGCTGTTGGCGGCCCTTCCTCCCCTCCCCTCATTTGGTTAGATTAAAACCCAGTAGGGACGTGCTCTTGGATCAATCTGAGGACCAGACTTCAAAGCAGTATTGATAATCATTCAGTGGAGGAAAGACTGGGGTTCCAGCCTACATAGGCTGTCTTTAAGAGGCTGAGAGACCTTCTCTGATGGATACAGATGGCTCTTGAGAAAATGTTTGTGTCATGCATATGTCAGGGAGCGGGGGCTGGGGGGACACAGGGAGTCTGTAAGTGTACATTTGGGGGATCTTTATACTCAGTGTGATTTTAACAGAGTCCACAGAAAATCATCTTCCATATGCTTGATGAGTTTATAGAAGGGCCCAGAACTTTACCTTGGGCACCCAAGTGAGCTATGGGCACGTCCAGTGCTGGTGGGAAAGTTTACTGTCCTGTGAGGCTGAGTAGAGGTAGTGTGGAGGTTCTGGGCAGCTCCTAGAGCTGCAGAGATGAGCCTGGAGGAAGAGAAAAGAAAAGATAGTCACTGGTTCCCTCCTCGCCCCTTCCTTCCCCACCCCCACCATTTTTTTCCCTTAGAGAACTGTCTGCTGACTGGTCCTTTGGGGAACCAAGGGTCAGGCCTGCAGATGTTGATACTGGGGTGCTGGTGTGGGCTGGCATGCACACACACACACACACACACACACACACACACTGTCCTTAAGTAAGACATGATTGTTCTTTTCTCTACTAAAAAGAAGAAAGCCTTCACTGATAATAAAGGGAATTTTCTCTGGGTCACTGGAGGTCACAACAGTGTGGACGGCTGCCCTCTGCCTCTTGAAGCAACAGGTTGGCGGAGGAGATGGCTGGGACAGAGCCGTCTACAGACTCCAGCTCTCATTCCTCCCCCGCACCGCTGCCCACCCCCAGCCCCTGCCCGCCCCAGTTCTGCACACCCTGGGTCCTCTAGGCACTGGGGGAGTGTGGAATGGAACAAGAACACAAGGTTTCAGGTACTTCAGGGCAGAGGGACAGGGCTAGTCCCAGAGCCAAAAGTTTCTCCACCCTCTGCTAAGCCGGAAGCTTCTCTGCTCCACCCTCTGTCCTCAAGAGAGATGTCCCCTAACCTTGTTCCTGTCTCAGTATGAAATAACATCTGGCCCCTAAGGTTGGACAGTGGCCAGGTGCATGACTCTTTTTTAGGGTCAGATCCTGGTGAAGCCTTGAGATTGTTTCAAGTCTCTCAGTGGCACCTGTCCTCCTAGGCCCAGAAGGCTCCTACCACACTGCCTTTGGGGCTGCCAGAAGCCTCAGGCTGTCTTTAAGCTTCTCAGTTTCAGGAGAATGTCTGGCAAGGGCTGTGGGGCATTGCTGTGTCCGTCTGCCCTTGTGTCCATCGTCTCTGTCTTTCTCAGCTCTCTCTCTGTCCCAGGGGTCACTGACCTGAATACTTGCTCCTTGCTTTCCCAGAAAACATTTCTAGAGTCTTCCCCTGGCTTTTCAAAACCATAACTGGAGGGTTGGAGCCCAGATCCCTGTCTCCTGCCCAGAATGGATTCTCGGCAAATCAGCCATAAAGGCTGGGGTTCCAGGTTCTCCATGCTTTGCCCCACCTTCGTATGGCTCCACAGTGCTGGACACTCCTTGGCACATGTCCTCCCTACAGGAGAAATAGGGTGTAGCTGTCTCCTCACCAGCGTCCCATGCTCCTCACTTAGTGCTTGCAAGCAGGTGTGACTCATGGTCTGTCTCCCAACTTGAAAATAGGTCCATGTTAATTTTCTCATTGACCTAAATTGTCCCTGTTCCCCACTCTTGAACACAGAGGTGATACCAGGTGGCTGAATTGTCCTCACAAGTGTCTTGTTTCCCCTTTCTTTACCATTCCCCTCCTTCATTCTATGAAAACTTTCTCTTTTCACTTGAGGGCCCTTATCAACCCATCCTCATGGGAATGATGATGCTGAAAGGCCTCTGAAGCCCAGAAAAGTCTGGTGACTTCCCTAAGGTCACACAGCAAGTTACTATCAATCCCAGTCCACGCCAGCCTCATGCTGGTTCCACTGGTTGCTGAGAGCAGACTCATAAAAGGTGAATTTATATTGATGTGCAATGGGTCTGGGTCCCATTCTGAGCCAGCCCAGATTACCACACACTGCCTTCCTGGCCTCTCCAGAGTCCTGGCTACACTGTGGATATCACCACACCTTCTGATGTGCCGAGAAAGGAATCACTAAATGGTGCAATTTCCAGCATAAGACAAAGAATACATAATTAAATATGGGCTCATGGGACTTTCTCTGCCTCCCAAAGTCACACTATATAGATTATGGATGCTTTTTCCACTCAGAAAGTGCACTCTGATCAGGTGCCATCTTATTCCATCCTGGAAAGGACTGGTCTAGTGGAGGCCAGACTCCTTGACATGAGTTCAAAGGCCTTCCTTGAACTAGTGCTGCCTACCTATCATCTTCCTCATCTTCTCTTTACTTTACCCTTTATTAACTTACCGTGTCTTCTAATGCCACAGTGACTTCTCTCTGGTTTTCTTTTTAAAATTTCTTGTATTAAATCAATTAATTTGGCTGCACCAGGTCTGATTGCCGTACGTGGAATCTTTGTTGCAGCACAAGGGTGCTAGTTCTTCTAGTTACAGCATGTGGAGTTTTTAGTCTTGGCATGCGACGTCTTAGTTGCAGCATGTGGGATCTACTTCCCCCACCAGGAATTGAAACTGGGCCCTGAGTCTCAGCCTCTGGACCACGAGGGAAGTCACTCTCTCTGGCTTTCCACTGTCCTTCCTACTAGCCTGCTGCTGCTAAGTCACATCAGTCATGTCTGACTCTCTGCGACCCCATAGACTGTAGCCTATCAGGCTCCTCTGTCCATGGGATTTCCCAGGCAAGAGTCCTGGAGTGGGTTGCCATTGCCTTCTCCATCCTACTAGCCTGAGCTCCTTGGTTTGGTTTGAAGCTCTTATGTTTATCATAAGACGGGTAGAAGGAATAATACAAAGGTAGAAAAGATGGAGATGAGCATTTTGGAGGGCTTTCACTTCTGTTTATCCCTTGTCCTCAAAATGCTGCTGGAGGACATCCTCCTTATTTCAACCACTGAACAGAAGAAATTCGACCATAAACCTAGGGCTACAATGGCCCGTCAGAGAAGGGGACCAAATTCCGCCCAGGCTGGCTGACTCCATATCTCACCTGCCTTAGGTAGCATCTTCCTGCCCCTCCTCTGTCTCTACACTGAATGTAGCTGATGAAATATGATTTTCACATGGACCCTCTTGCTTGCTAACACAGCTCTGGGAGATGAACTGGTCAGGTGTTTTGATTGTTTGCAAGCAGTTAGATTCAGAAAGACTCAGTCAGCATCCCGGAGTGATACAGCTGGCACTATGGAGCCACAAGAGCAGAAATGTGGATTTCCAGCATGAGGGTGGGGGGAGGTGTCAGCATTGTTTTGGTTTCCATCAGACATTATCCACTCTGAAGCTACTCAGCCTTAAAAAAATAAAGAAGAAGAAGAAGCTGAGCTGTGTCCCACCTGGGAATGAGGGCAGGACGCACGCGGCTGCCATGGCTGCCATTAAACAGAGTGAAAAGCCCAACACCCAACACCCACTACATTCCTTCTTGCATTTCCCATCGTTAAACATTAATCTTTGGTGGAAGAAACACCAGAACGCTGATATACTTCTCCAAATAAGTGTTTTCTGGCATGCCATGGTTTGTTTGATGAATAAAGCTTCTGAGCTTTGTCCTTCAGTCTTGTTATTCCAAAAGGTGTTGGGTCTTTAGTAAGGTAAACATTGCAGGTCATTATAATCAGACTTCTGTGTTTTGGCCTCCATGGTGAATAGTGAGAAGGCAAAAAAAAAAAAAAAAAAATTAATAGAAATTTGGAGCTTTTTTCTGTTTGTTTCTCTTTAAAGCTGTAATTTTTGTTTGGTTGGTTTGTTTCATGTCCATCCGTAGGGCCTTAAGTGAGTTATAGTTCTATATTGTGGAATATTTGGGCTTCCTGGGTGGCACTCGTGGTAAAGAACCCTCCTGCCATTTCAGAAGATGTAAGAAACATGGGTTCAATCCCTGGGTCGGGAAGATCTCCTGGAGGAGGGCACAGCAACCCACTCCAGTATTCTTGCCTCAAGAATCACATGGACAGAGGAGCCTGGTGTGTTACAGTCCATGGAGTCACAGAGTCAGACACGACTGAAGCCACTTAGCATGCACGTATTGTGGAATATTCAGCTGCCATAACAGAATAAGAATACTTTTGATGTAACAATGTGAAATGATCTCCAGGATACATCATTAAAGTGAAAGGAACAAGAATAGCTAGTATTTTTGCATTAAAAAAAAAAAAAAAAAAAAAAGGCAGTGAGTATATGTGAAAGCATTCTTTTAGGCAGCCATTCAGTGTCTCTAGATGGAGATGCCAGAAACTGATGGCATTAGCTGCACTGAGAAAGGAACTGAGTGGCTAATGGATAAACTTTTTCTTTAAAAAAAGAAAAAAATCATTTTGGCTGAATCTTCATTCCTGTATGTGGGCTTTCTCCAGCTGTGGCGAGCAGGGGCTGCTCCTTCGTTGTGGTATGCAGGTTTCTCACTGCGGTGTCTTCTCTTGTTTTGGAACCCGGGCTCTAGAGTACAGGCTTAGTAACTGTGGTGCACGGGCTTAGTTATCCTGCAGCATGTGATATCTTCCCAGTCCAGGGGTCGAACCCATGTTCCCCGCATTGTCGGGCAGATTCTTAACCACTGGACTACCAGGGAAGTCCTAAAAGAAATTTTAAATTATTCATTAAACGCACCACATTGTTTGCATGGTCCACAGACTCCACATGACTGCTGCTAACATTTTGGTCTCTTTCCTCTGGTATTTTTAGTTTCATGTCTTGCACTTTTCACTTGACCATCTCTCCATATCTTTCACCATTTCCCTATATCTTTACTTTAACAGACAGGTTTTAATGGTGGCATGATGGTTCATTGTAGGACTTTACCATCGGATAATTTCATTTTCATTTGAAGGACCACTCCTAAGAACTCACAGTTGAGTGTCTCTCAGAATAGCCTTTGTGTTCCACTTGTGGGCTGACTTTATTCCTTGTCTAGCAGATCACTGATTGTGATTCCCTTGGAAATTTTTCTACCTCTTCTCAATGAAACCTTAGCTTTCACTCTTTACAGTGGTCCTGAAGATATAGGGTATTACAGTGGCATTTTTTTCTTGTTTCTTAAAATCCTGCCTAGAGCAAAACTTTCCCTCAGCCAGGTTAATCTGTACTTGAAGAAGTGTATGCTGGCCCGTTATGGCACCCCACTCCAGTACTCTTGCCTGGAAAATCCCATGGACGGAGGGGCCTGGTGGGCCGCAGTCCATGGGGTCGTGAAGAGTCAGACGTGACTGAGCGACTTCACTTTCACTTTTCACTTTCAAGCATTGGAGAAGGAAATGGCAACCCACTCCAGTGTTCTTGCCTGGAGAACCCCAGGGACGGGGGAGCCTGGTGGGCTGCCATCTATGGGGTCGCACAGAGTCGGACACGACTGAAGTGACTTAGCAGCAGCAGCAGCAGCAGCAGCATGCTGGCCCGTGCCCAGTTCAAGCAGGCACGTGCCTACTATCAGTCAAGTGTGTATATGCTCAGTCACTGAGTCCTGTCCGACTCTTTGCAACACTATGGACTGTAGCCCTCCAGGCTCCTCTGCCCATGGGATTCTCCAGGCAAGAATACTAGAGTGGGTTGCTATTCCCTTCTCCAGGGGAGATCTTCCTGTCCCAGGGATTGAACCCACATTTCTTAGGTCTTCTGCACTGGCAGGCTGGTTCTTTACCACTAGCAACACCTGGAAAGCAATTCTAGTTATTTAGAAAAGTTGCCTAAAAGTCTGGAATACAGTTTTTATGCTTGAACATTCCAAGAAATAAGCACTCTACACAGACCCTAGGTGATTTTTTAAACTATTTATTTATTTATTTGGCTGCACCAGGTCTTAATTGTGGCACATGGGACCTAGTCCCCAACCAGGGATTGAACCCATGCCCCTTGCATTGGGAGCACGCAATCTTAGCCACTGGACCACTGGGGAAGTCCCCAGGCCTCAGGTTTTGCCACCACAGGACCCCTCTCAGATTGGACCCTGCTAGAGGTTGAGCCTATTTTTGTTGCAGAGAAAAGGGCATCCCACTATCCACTGGCCCCCCAGAGAGGCTGGGAAGCACAGAGCTTGTAAGTATAGGCTCCAAAGCCTGGCTGCCTGGATTTCAGGTGCTCTGCCACTGACTAGCTGTTTGGGCAAGTTAGCTAACATCCATGAGCCTCCACGCCTGCATATACAAGAAGAAATTATTAATATAACACTACTACCTCAGGACTTCACTGGTGGTCCAGCGGTTAAGACTTCACCTTCCAATGCAGGGGTTTCGGGTTCAGTCCCTGGTCAGGGAGCTAAGATGCTATGAGATTTGAGGTCAAAAAACTAAACATAAAAAACAGAAGCAATATTATAACAAAGTCAATACAGACTTTAAAAACGGTCCACATTTTTAAAACATCTTAAAAAAAAAACACAACTATCTCATTGGGTTGTTGTGAGGATTAAGTGAGTTAACAAATACAAACACCTACTCAGCGCCGGGCACAGAGTAGTGTTTGTCTGACTTTATTTATTTGCTCATTCCTATTTATTTATTTAGCAGTAGTAGGTTTGTTGGGCTTCCCTGGTGGCTCAGATGGTGAAGAATCTGCCTGCAATGCAGGAGACCTGGGTTCGTTTCCTGGGTTGGGAAGATCCCCTGGAGAAGGGAATGGCAACCCATGCCAGTATTCTTGCCTGGAGAATTCCATGGATGGAGGAACCTGGAGGGCTATAGTCCATGGGGTCACAAAGAGCCGGACACGACTGAGTGACTAACACAAAACAGGTTCGTAGGCTCAGTAAACATTGGTGGAGTGGATGAGAGTGTATCATTAAGTACACGTAGGAGTCATTAGTCAAGTAGGAGTCACTCCTCTTGGCTTCACCCACCTCTATGTGATCTCCTGGATTTATAGTGCCCCAATATCAACAAGGGCTTCCCAGGTGGCTCAGTGATCAAGAATCTGCATGCCAATTCAGGAGATGCATGTTTGATCCCTGGGTCTGGAAGATCCCCTGGAGAAGGAAATGGCAACCCACTCTAGTATTCTTGCCTGGAGAAGCCCATGGACAGAGGAACCTGGTGGGCTACAGTCCATTAGGTCACAAAAAGCTGGACATGACTGAGCAACTAAGCAATAAGAACAACAGCAAATATCAACAAATCTATCACCCAACACTGAGACTGACTCACCACAGACACTGGAAGAAGCACTGGATTTCTATTCAGCTGTTCTCACAGCTTTGGGAGGCAGTTTGGATTAGGCCTGGTGACAGGGTCTTGCTAATGCTCTTGGTTATGAGTGGGGGGAGCTGGAAAAGTGGTCCATTCACAGAGGATGCCCCCACAGCAAAGCCTGGGAAGGCATGGAGCAGGATGCCAGCCCTTAGCTGGGGGCATTCATGCAGGGCCATCTCTGCTGCTTCTCTTTTGCATTGTCCTCCCCAGAGACACTGGTTAGCTGAACAAACACGAGGGCCTGGAAGGCAGGAACAGGGCGAGAGCTGGAATTCCTCTCTTAGTCCTCCATCCTCACCAGCCCTGCAGAGAGAAGCCAGACACCTTTCCTTACCTGCAAGGAAAAACTAGCCAGGCTTGTTGCAGAAAGCTGTCGCTTTGTAATCCACCCCGCCTCTGTAATCAATAGCTCGTATTTGTAGACTTTTCCCTCTTCATAACTAAGGGATGCTTTCCATACCCAGGAGTTTGATTTTCCTGGGGAGGGTCCTATCACTGGACCTCTCTCATTTCTGCAGATCCATACTTCTCAAAGGAAGGCTTCACAAGTTAATTATAACTTTTAAAAATATATACTTACTTTTGGCTGCTCTGCATCTGCTGCCTGAGGGCCACTCTTTAGTTGCAGTGCATGGGCTTCTCACAGGGAAGGCAATGGCACCCCACCCCAGTACCTGCCGGAAAATCAGGATGGAGGAGCGTGGAAGCCAGTCCATGGGGTCGCAGAGCAGACACGACGAGCGACACCACCACCATGCAGGAGAAGGAAAGGCAACCCACCCAGACGCCGGAGAATCCCAGGGACAGCCGCAGGGAGCACAGAGTCGGACATGACGAATCGACTAGCAGCAGCATGGGCTTCTCATCGCTGTGGCTTCTCTTGTTGCGGAGCAGCAGCTCTAGAGTGTAGGCTCAGTAGCTGTGGTGCACTGGCTTACTTGCCCAAAAGCATGTGGGGTCTTCCCTGACCAAGGATTGAACCCAGGTCCCCTGCATTGGAAGGCAGATTGTTATACACTGGGCCACCAGGGAAGTCCAATTATAACTTTTTTTCCCCCAATCTTGTGACCATGTGTAGATGATAATTGTTTTTTTAGACATATTTCTTTACTTGGCTGCACCAGGTTTTAGTTGTGGCATGTGGGATCTTTAGTTGTGGCATGTGAACTCTTGGCATGAGGAATCTAGTTCCCTGACCAGGGATCGAACATGAGCCCCCTGCATAGGGGGCAAGGAGTCGTTAGCCACTGGGAATGTGGTCTAGTCGTTAGACCATCAGGGAAGTCCCTGGAGATGATAATCTTAAAAAACACTGACAACAAAGGGTGAGCATATTCTGGTCCACCTGGATGGCCACCCAAAAACTTAGCCCTACCTTGAACTTGGAGTCTGAACCTGAATTTATATTTAAGACTGTGGTGTGTGCTTTATGTTCTAAGTTGCTTCAGTCGTGTCTGACTCTTTGCAACACCATGGACTATAGCCCACCAGGTTCCTCTGTCCATGGCATTTTCCAGGCAAGAATATGGGAGTGGACTGCCATTTCCTCCTCCAAGGGAAGACCGTGGTGGGGCCAGTCTGTTTTAATTGCTCTCGCCTAAAGAAGATATCAGACATTGTACTGGTGCCAAGAAACCAAATAACTACAAAACAAGCTAGATAAACAAAGCTATCATGGTAGTTTAATTAAACTGGTGGAGAAGTGAATGAGACCCATAGTGGGCTGAAGATTGGGACCAATATCATGTCAGCTTTGTAAGGGGCAAATGTCATTACAACTAGGTTGTATCACATTAAATTAAATTAGAATTTTATTGACTTGAAGATTTAAAATTATTTTAATGTGTTTAGTTTTGTAGTTATATATGAAAAACACACATAAAGGGTTTATACCAATATTATGTCTGCAAATATTTAAGCAATTCTGTTTAAATCTTTTATTGAAATAGTTTACAATGTTGTGCTTGTTTCAGGTGTACATACAGCAAAGTGATTTATATATAGATATATACATTCAGTTTTTACATTCTCTTCCATTGTAGAAGAGAATCCAGAAGAAGTGTCCATTATTAGAAGATCCTGAGTACAGTTCCCTGTGCTATACAGTAGGTCCTTGTTGGTTATCTATTTTATATATAGTAGTGTGTATATTTTAACTCCAAATTCCTAATCAATCCCTCCTCCCCTTTCCCCTTTGGTTACCATAAGTTTGCTTTCTGTTTCTCTGAGTCTATTTCTATTTTGTAAATAAGTTCATTCGTATGATTTTTTTAGATTCCACATATAAGTGATATCATACATTTGTCTTTGGCTTACTTCAATTAGTATGATAATCTCCAGGTCCATTCATGTTGTTGCAAATGGCACTATTTCATTCTTTTTATGGCTGAGTAGTACTCCTTCGTGTATATATACCACATCTTCTTTATCCTGCACCAATTTCATTTTAATGATCATTTAAGCTTACATGCAGGACCATGAACACTCTTATTGTATTTGCTTTGCTTTGTTTTTCTGTGGAAAGTGTGGAGATTATATATAAGGACATATATGCATCTATGTCGGAGAAGGTAATGGCACCCCACTCCAGTACTCTTGCCTGGAAAATCCCACGGACGGAGGAGCCGGGTAGGCTGCAGTCCATGGGGTCCCTAAGAGTCAGACATGACTGGGTGACTTCACTTTCTCTTTTCACTTTCATGCATTGGAGAAGGAAATGGCAACCCACTCCAGTGTTCTTGCCTGGAGAATCCCAGGGACGGGGAAGCCTGGTGGGCTGCCGTCTATGGGGTCACACAGTGTCGAACACGGCTGAAGTGACTTAGCATAGCATAGTATAGCATGCATCTATGTGTTAATAAATGTGTATACACACATATAAATGCATACATATATTCGGAGTCAAGTTTGATGAATGCTGTTCTAGGTGATTAAAATGTGTTTCACTTCAGGTGAAGGATTAAACTGCAGAGAGGAAAGGGGGCAGGGAGTAAAGTAAAAAGGACATGGAGCAGAATTAGAAAGGGAAAGAGACAGGAGGAAGAGTCTGACAGTTTGGAAGAGGAAGTATTTGAAATATTTTTGTGTGGGGATGGACAAGCATGAACATTTGACTCACATAGATCTGAGTTCAAATTCAAGTATCTGCTCTACTTCTTCCAGTTGTGTTTTACTGTATGTTATTTAAACTTGCTGAGCTTTAGTTTCATTGGCTATAGATATGGGAAGAAGTAATATCTACCTTAAGGATTGCTGTGGGAAGTGAAATGATGTATGTAAAATATCTGATACAAAGTAGGCACTCAAAAGATGCCAGTTTCCTCCTATTTCCCTCTATACTCAGTGGGTTAACCGACAGGTTTCCCCCCCAAGCTTTATAAAAATACAATTGACATATAACATCATAATGTGTTCAATGTGATTATCTGATATATGCATATGTTGCAAAATGTTTACCTAAATGAGGTGAGTTAACATATCCTGTTGTTTTTTCTATTATAGTGGGAACATTAATACTCTGTTCTTGTACCAACTTTGAAGTATACCATACAGTATTAAATAAGTTTTTATTAAATGTCTATAAAGTACAAGAGGAAATGATATGAATAAGAGGTAATATCATAGACATTAAAAAAAAACCTGAAGGGTTCTAAAGCATTGGTAGCTTTCACCTTGAGCCCCAATTGTCTGTATAAAGGAATCATTAAAAAGTTCAGTTCAGTTCAGTTGCTCAGTCGTGTCTGACTCTTTGTGACCCCATGAATCACAGCACGCCAGGCCTCCCTGTCTATCACCAACTCCCGGAGGTCACTGAGACTCACATCCATCGAGTCAGTGATGCCATCCAGCCATCTCATCCTCTGTCATCCCCTTCTCCTCCTGCCCCCAATCCCTCCCAGCATCAGGGTCTTCTCCAATGAGTCAACTCTTTGCATGAGGTGGCCAAAATACAGGAGTTTCAGCTTTAGCATCATTCCTTCCAGAGAACCCCCAGGACTGATCTCCTTTTTATTTTTACCGCAAACCTTGCATTATTCTGGATAAAGTTCTGGCTTCTGTAACAAATATATAAAGACAATATAACATTTTTGTCTTTCTAGTAAAAGTCCAAGCATACACACATATAAATGCATACGTAAATCGGAGTCAAGTTTGATGAATACTGTTCTAGGTGATAAAATGTGTCACTCAGGTGAAGGATAAACGCAGAGAGGAAAGGGGGCAGGGAAAGAAAAAGGACATGGAGCAGAAAGAAAGGGAAAGAGACAGGAGGAATGGCTAAATGCCTAGTGGCATTTATAAGGAAGATGAAACTTCCTTGTAATTTGTTGCTCTATCTTCCTGAAACATGGCTTCAAACCCTGAGTCCGAAATGGCTGCTTCAGCTCCTGCCATTATGTCTGCATCCCAGCCAGCAATAAGAAGGAAACAGAAAGGGTACGCGCCTTTCAAGATCATCACCTGAATGTTGCATATATCACTGAATTCACATTCAGTTGGCCTGAGCCATCACATGGCCACATCTAGCTACAAGGGACGGTGACAAATGTGGCCTTGAGTTCAGTGACCATATTCCCAGTTAGTACTTGGGATGTTAGTAAATAAGGAGAGAGAAGTATTCTGTGTGTCCATGAAGGGGGGAGGATTAGCACACCTTTGTTCAGTCTCTCAGTCATGTCTGTCTCTGCAACCCCATGGCCTGCAGCAAATCAGGTTTCCCTGTCCTTTACGGTCTCTGGAGTTTGCCCAAACTCATGTCCATTGAGTCGGTAACACCTTTATCATTACCATTTTTGATTATCCACTCTACCAGTGAATCTATCTATTTTTGTATAGAAAATCACATAGAAATAAGATGTATTAATACACTGTATGTGCTAGTGGTAAACAACTTGCCTGCCAGTGCAGGAGACATAAGAGATGCGAGTTCAAACCCTGGGTCAGAAAGGTCCCCTGTAGGAGGGCATGGCAACCCACTCCAATATTCTTGCTTTAGAGAATCCCATGGACAAAGGAACCTGGCAAGCTATGGTCCATGGGGTCCAAGAGTTGGACATGACTAAAGCAATGTAGCATGCACACATTACATTTTTAAACATGCCCCACACCAAAAGAAATTTTAGGAAGATGAGTATAACTATATTGTTGCTGCTGCTAAGTCACTTCAGTCATGTCTGACTCTGTGTGACCCCATAGACAGCAGCCCACCAGGCTCCCTTATCCCTGGGATTCTCCAGACAAGAACACTGGAGTGGGTTGCCATTTCCTTCTCCAATGCATGAAAGTGAAAAGTTAAAGTGAAGTGGCTCAGTCATGTCCAACCCTCAGCAATCCCATGGAGGAGCCTTAGGCTCCTCTGTCCATGGGGATTTTCCAGGCAAGAGTACTGGAGTGGGGTGCCATTGCCTTCTCCTATAACTATATTAGGTATCCTAAATGTTTTCCTGTATCCCAACGGAACATCTTGTTCACTTTGGAGAGTCTTAGTCTATATGTGCCAATCAATTACATTTTTTCAAGCTGAATTGTCATGTCATGCTAAAAGCATACAAAGTTAAAAGCAACATGGAAATACTGAGAAAATGTAAAGGCACCCTGTTTTAAGGCTTAATTTATTGATCTCTTTGAGAAAGATGTTTTATGCATCAACTATGCTCAGTCATTGTGTTAAATGTTGGGGATGAGAGAGACTCTGTGCCTTAACACAGGACAGGGGCCCCAAACCTCCAGGATCTAATGTCTGATGATATGAGGTGGAGCTGATGTAATACTGATAAAGTGCACAATAAATGTTATGCGTTTGAATCATCCTGAAGCCATCCTCCCCACCCCCTCAGTCCATGGGAAAATTGTCTTTCATGAAACTGGTCCCAGGTGCCAAGAAGGTTGGGGACTACTGCCTTAATGCATTCTTAGGGTAGTAAGAGAGAGGGGAGAGAGTATTATAAACCAGCATAGTAAGGGCTATTGTTGAGTTTTAAAGGCTCAGCATGAGGGTGAGGGGTTGCCAGGGCCAGGGGTGGTTCATAAAGGGAGCAGTATTGAGTTAGTTGAGTCTTCAGTGAGTCTGACCACAAGAAGAGGAGCAGAAGTATGTCCCTAGGAAGCTGAATAGGTTGACGAAAATGTAAGGCCTGCAATAGCATGGTTTCCTGTGGTTTAAGGATGCGTTTGCCAGCAAATCTGTGGAAGGCTATAGACCCCACTGCAAGCAAGCCAGGGTCGGTACCTCCCAATGGTCCTTTTCCCATCTCCTTTCTTGGTCCTGCCTCCATCCACATTTCCATGCCAGGCATGGTGTGGCCTTATGGTGATTACATCTATGCCCCACCAAGACCCGTATCCTCAGAGAATGCCCAGTGCTTCAACTTTTCCTTTTTGCCCCTTTAAAAGCCAATTACTTCTGGATCATCCATCTCAGTCAGAGGTCACTAAAGTATAAACAACATATAGCTACCAGATAGTCATCTCTCTGGCATTTTATTAGTACCCTTGAAAGGTAATGTCATCCATCGCAGGGCTGAGTTCTTACCATGTAGCCTATTGCAGTCACTATTTGGGGGATAGTCAGAGACTGCCTCAAGAACCTTGAATCTCACCTTTATGTAGCCTTCAGCCAGCCTTGGAAACCCATTTCCCAGCATTTACCTTATTGTAGAATGTCCTGCTTTTTCATCTCCCTTGTATTTTTTTCAGACATTTGGAACTACCAGACCGGAGTACAAACCCACTCTAAAAATCCAAGATGGAGCTAGGAAAATGTGCAGAGACTGCTAAGAGTGTCGGGATGTCCTGGGGGAAGCTAAGGTCTGCACACCGGTATCCATTTTATGACTTTTCCCTGCCCTGATTTAGAGTGACGTGAGAGATTTCTGTTGTCATTGACCTTACGGGTCCCCAGTCCTTAAGGAACACTTTCCCAGCCAGGCAGGTGTGAGCAGAGAAGAAGGGAAGGTGTGGAAGGATGATATTATGCTTTCTGGGTGCTTTGCAGTAAGAATTAATACAAAAAGCTTCCACTGTAAGACATCCCCTCCAGAACAGGACATCCCCTTCCATCGTAGGATGTCCCCCTCTGTCCATGGGAGCTGGACAGACAAGCCACAGGTCTCTGTCTTCTTCCAGGTGGGTCATAAGCTTGTATTTCCCTCTCTTCTTTGAGATTAGATGTGGCCATGTAACTTGCTTGGGTTAGTAAAAGATGAGTGAAAATGCCATGTCACTTCCAGGAGGAAGCTTTTCTTTTCCTTCATGTTCAATAGTGAAATTTTATTGTTGTAATTTCCCTGGTACTTAAAAAATATTAGTAGTAGTGATAATATTTGGGCTTCCCTGATGACTCATCTGGTAAAGAATCCGCCTGCAATGTGGGAGACCTGGATTTGATCCCTGGGTTGGGAAGATCCCCTGGAGAAGGGAACGGCTACCCACTCCAGTATTCTGGCCTGGAGAATTCCATGGACTGTATAGTCCATGGGGTCACAAAGAGGTGGACACGACTGAGTGACTTTCACTTCTATTAGTAGTGATCCAAGTAAATTTTGAACACATTATATTCAGACCCAGGGCAAAAAGAACTATAAATAAATTTTAAAGTGCTTTTGTAGGTCTAATTTTCACAGTGGTATAAGTTAGCAATTTTAAAACAACTTTCTATGTGATCTAGGAGTGAATAAATGAGTAAATATATTGAGAATAATGAGAACTGGGTTTTTCATTGTTGTGAGAGAAGAAGTTATAAATGTGGAAAGGAGAAAGACTAGAAGGTATAGATAGAGACATGTGGATACAGATAAAAACATAGAAGTACCTGTATATGTATATGTACATTCTTTTTGTTTTCTCCTAGCTCTGTCTGCTAAAAGGGTCCTTGTAGCAGTGAACACATTTTGTTCTTAGATCTTGGTTTCTAAAAACCATTCTCCACTTACAGGTTCCAGAAATTCTTAGAGAAATGGCTGATTCCAGGCAGGGGCAGACCAGGAAGAAGCTTTTTTTTTAATTAATTAATTTATTTATTTTTGGCTGTGCTGGGTTTTCATTGCTGCACAAGGGCAACGAGAACCGATATAACCAATAAATAAACAAATAAATAATAAAATATAAACATACATAAATTAAAATATTTTATATATACATATATAAGAATGAGATAAAAAATACAGATGACAGTCCTAATATTTTCCATCAAGGAAACCCCCAGGAAGAAGCTTTAAGAGCCTGTGTACTATTCGGCTCTGTTGCTTTTCTTTTCTGTAAGGATGGCAGAAACACAGCTTAAGGCCTAGCATCTGTCATCCTGGCACCTTAAATGACTAACGATGAACAGGGTCCCCCTGCAAACTCGAGTAGAACAGGGAACCTGGACTAGAAATAAACTTCTGTTTTGTGAGGCCACTGAGATTTGGGGGGTGGCTACTCCAGCATAAATTGGCTTATCTGATGTACCTGTGTCAGTTTTAAATCTCTTGGTTTTAGGTAATGGAAATCAACATGAACTGCTGCTGCTGCTGCTGCTAAGTCACTTCAGTCGTGTCCTACTCTGTGCAACCCCATAGACGGCAGCCCACTAGGCTCCTCTGTCTCTGGGATTCTCCAGGCAAGAATACTGGGGTGGGTTGCCATTTCCTTCTCCAATGCATGAACTAACAAACATTAAAAGGGAGCTACAGTACAGGATTCAGGGTATGTCCTAGAATCTATGAACAGGAAGGTAGCTAGGCCTCAGGAAGGCAGTAGTACCAGGAGTCCCAGAAACTGAAAATTCTCCTCCATATCAATATGAATAGAAACCCATAATTTTAGCTGGGCACATGGACACTCAGAATAAAAACCTCTTTTTATAATCTTCTTGCAGCTCAGTGTAGTGATGAAACTGACTTTGGGGTATAAGTGATATTCACCTTTGGGGCTCTTTGAAGAGGAAGGACATGTCCCACTTTGCTACTTTCTCTCTTCCTACTGGTTGGAAGGCCAACACAATGGCAGGAGTTGGAGCAGCCATTTTCAACCATTAGTAGAAAGCTCCATATTTAGGATGGAAAAGTAACTAGCTAAAGGAGTCTGAGTCTCCTACATCATTTAGATCCCACATAAAGCCTGGAATACCTATTCAGTTTTGTTTTAGTTTGGTGAGAGGGAAATAAATTATCTAATTTAAACCACTATATATTTCAACTCTTTTATAGGGCAGTCTAACTTGTATCCTACTTAGCACACTATGATCTGGAAAGATGCTGGGACATTCCCTCCACCTTCTTTGTGCTTCTTTCTGTTTCCCTCTGTGTCCCTGCTTCATTCTTTTCTTTTTCTATAGATCAGGTTTTCTCTGCTTTCCAATCTCTTTATAGAAAACATGGCTTCTTCCAAGAAGTACCATGCTTATTTACAGAACAAACATTGAAGACCAATTCTGTGCTGAGAACTGTGATAAGCAGTAGTCACAGAACAGTAAATAGATCATTTTTTCATGGCACTTACAGACTAGAGGGAACATAGAGTAGAGGTTGAAATAAACACAAAGCAAAGACAGAGAATGACTATCATGGCATTAGGAAATATAAAAGAACTTCATTAAGGATCAAGTAAAGAAAGATGTAAGAGTGGAATCGTAGGCAGAGTCTAGATGAAGGAAGTTTCTAAGCTGTGTTAAGGATATTGGCATAAAATATGGACCAGATATTTCCAGAGTGTAGAAGTAGATCCACTGGGGTTTTGGAAGAAAATATCTGAACTGCCATCTGTATTTTTATCTCATTCTTATACATAAATTATATTTTATTATTTATTTATTGGCTGCACTGGGTCCTCGTTGCTGAGCAGGGTTTCCTCTAGTTGCAGCAAGAGGAGGCTACTCTCTGGCTGCAATGTGCAGCTTCTTGTTGTGGTGACTTCTCTTATTGTGGAGCCCAGGCTCTAGAGCTCATGGGCTTCAGTAGTTGTGGCACATGAGCTTAGTTGTTCTGAGGCATGTGGGATCTTCCTAGACCAGGGATCTAACCTGTGTCTCTTGCATTGCAAGACAGATTCTTAACCACTGGACCACCAGGGAAGCAGTATCTCATTCTTTTAAAATCTGTTAGTCTGATTCTTTATGATGTATGTAATCAATTAGTACAGTAGCACATGTTTATAATTTATATGTAATTAATCAGGGAAGGGTTCGAAGCTGGAGGTAGTATGATCAAGTCTGCCACTTAGAAAGGATACAGAAGCTGCAGGATTGGAAAATAGATTGAAGTAAAGCCAGATTATAGGCAGGGAGTCTGATCAGAAAGTTGCAGAAGAGCAGCTGAGAGATTATGAAGACTTGAACTAGGTAGTGGTTGAGCAGATTGGAGAAATGGTTTGCAAATAGAATTTTAAGACCTGGTATCTAATTGACTGTGGGATTGGAGGAGACAGAGAAACAAAAGATGGTACTGAGGATTCTGCTATTGGTATCAAGATGAATGGCGGGCCTGTTTACTGCAGTTTTAGGTATGATGAGGTCAAAAAGTGTCCTTAAACTGGGGGCCATGGAAGTTCCTGGTGAAAATGACTAAATGAGTGAGAGTTCCAGAATGAGTGTGGGCCAGATGCTGTGTGCTGAGGACCAAATAAAGGTGAGGGAATAGAAACCTCCTCCTTTGGATAACCTATTCAAGAAGTTTAGTTGTGACCATGATGATAGAACAGTGGTAATTTTTTATTTGTATATCAGATGGGGAAGACTTTCTTTCACCTTGTAGGGAATCTATTCCTTCTCCTTCATTCTCTCAAACTATTCTTTTCAGACACACACCCTTCTTCATCCTCTTCACCATTCCTTGTCCAATTTCTCTTACTTTAAGAAAAGAGCACTCAGTCATATTCAGAGGTTAATTTTAATCAGAGGTGGCATGTAAAAATAATGATGATGATGATGATGATGATGATGGAGCTGCAGAAGGAAGACGTTTCCAGATAGTATTAGATAATGAAGCAAGGCAGACAACCTCTGAAACTTTTGGGAGTATCTGGAGGCTTCCTACAGGCTTTCTACATAAGATTTGTCTGCTCAATCTCTTTTTCTAGTTGGCTCTGAAAATCATTAAATCATTTGTTTTTTTTTTTTTAATTGTCTTGCTTAATATCCTGGCAGTGGTGTTTGGGTTGTCTTGCGGTACTATTTTTTTTATTACAATTTTGGCCCCGTGAAGGCTTAAGGACCGACATAGGTAGTAAACTCCATTAACAATCTCCTCCCCAAGGGAAAAACATTTCCAGGTGTTCCCTCATAGAAGCCAATTCTCTGCTTGCCGGGTCTTACAGGGGCAGAGGGGCCCACGAGGTTACCTACTGAGGGTAAGGTCTTCCTTGGTTTCTTCTGGGTCGGAAGTGACTCTGGCGCTGGGGAGAGGCCTCAGGCCCAGCTGTGCACAGGAAGATAGACAGGGAGACGATGGACCGAAATGGGTAAAGTTCGAATTAAATCCGGACAGGCCCCTGGGGGCCCAAGTGGCCCAAGCAGCCCAACAGGCCGGCAAAATGCCTCTTCCTTGCCCGGCCCAGCGCCGGCCTCCACTGGGGAGTTCCAGTCTCCCGTGACCTCTCTGTGCCCTCAGCCTTGAAACTGGGTCGGGGCTGGGCAGAGGCTCAAAGCCTCCCCGACCCCCATCTCCATCAAATGCAGCCCATAAATAACGTACTGTAGGCTCTGCCCGACCCCCCACCCCGACTCCGGCTGCTTTCTCTACCACCCCCAACCCCCAGGACCTGGGTCTGCGCCCCAGGGCGGCTGTTCTCGCCGCAAAAGAGAAAGAGAAATTGCGCGAGCGGCTGGCGCGGCGCGGCCTGGCGCCCCCTCCCCGGCCCTCCCCGGCGTCCTGCCTCCTCTGGGGCGTTTGTATAGTGGACACCTGCAGCACGGGCGGCCGCCGGGGCTTCCCGACACAAGGCGCTGGTACCTGAGCCCTTGACTGGTAATGTACCATAAACGGCTCCTTTCAGGCCCTTTCAGAGCGGGAGCGCGGAGGTCAGCGTGTCTACAAACCCCTCTGTGTCCGCCCCGTCTCCCGGGCCCCGGGTGCCCGGGCCTCCAGCCGCAGAGCCCGCCGGCCCGTGGGAATCGCAACACTTGTGCCACGGCTCGACCGGCTGGGCGGGCGGGGGAGGGAGACCACCCGCCCTCCCCGGGCCCGGCCTCCTCCGCCCGCCCCGCGCTCGTTCACAGGGCGCAGTGAGTGGAACGAATGGGTGCTGGCGTCCTCGGACGCTCGCGGAAACCAAATGATGAGGCGGGGAGGGGCCCCCGCCCCGCGGCCGACGTCCACTCCCCCCTCGAAAGGTACCGGATGCCTGCCTGGACTGGGCCTCCCTCCCGTCCCCCCCTCCCCTGCCTGGCGTGCGAGGCCTGCAGCCAGAGGCCGGGCTCCCAGGGGCGCGATCCTATTAAGGGCGTTAGAAAGTAGTGGTGGTACCTGTGGCTCCGGTGACCTAGAGTATGCGACCCAGGCCAAGACTGTCCGCAGACCTGCGTATTCGGGGCCAGCTCGGGCGCCGGAGGCGTTGTTGGGAAGGTCACTGGCCGTGGAGGCGAGGCAGCCATTCGCCATGTCCCAGGGCAACTTTGCGCCATTTTAGCGCACGCGGCGCTGAGACGCAAAGGTGGATAAAGGGGAAAGTGTCTCTAGTGTTTCCTCAAAACATCGTCCCGATATTTTCCCGAAATGCGGTGAGGGGATGACATGTCATGGAGAGGACACCCCCTCGCAAGACAGTTGCTGCTGCTGCTACTGCTGCTAAGTCGCTTCAGTCGTGTCCGACTCTGTGCGACCCCATAGACGGAAGCTCACCAGGCTCCCCCGTGACAGTTAGGACCACCTAACTTGCCAACCAAGTTTCCATCTCCCCGACTGGCAATGGGGACAGAGAGGCGAGAAGACATCTCAGGCTTCCGAAACTGCTCGCGTCTGGGATCCGTGGGCGCTGCTGGCCAAGGCCACTCAAGTCCGGCGAGCGAGCCTTCGGCCAGCTGGAGACCCGGCCCGGGGGGCAGGTGGGCGGACGGCGGCGGCGCGAGAGGGAGCGCACGGCCAGAGGCCAGTGCTCAGGCGCGCGGCGCCCCCTCCCGGGGCCACAGGAACCTCGGGGTTACCTGGGGAGCCGGGCTTTGTCGGCCGTGCTGGCTGTCGGCGGCCCCAGAACTAATTAAACGTCTCTTTTGGCGGAGGGAAGGCTCGCGTCCGGCGGGGGTGGGGGCAGCCTGTGGGCACGGGAATAATCAGCGCCATTCTTGCGCCTCCACAAAACCCGCGGCGCAGCGAGAAGTGAACAGCGGCCGCCTGAATGGCAGTTTCAAAAGGCGACACCTGCAGGCGCGGCCGGTTGTGAATTGAATGGAGTCAAACGCGGCGCCCGCTCGTACCTGAGCCGCGAGCTATTAGTGTCAGGCGCGCCCGGGCGCCGGGCAGGGAAGCGCGCGGCCAGGCCGCCCGCGCTGAATGCGACAAGCTGCGGCGCGGCCGCTCCATGGGAATGTCGCCACTTGTGCCGCTCGCGGTCGGGAGGGGGTGCGCCGCCCTTTCAGAGACAGACACAATTAGGCAAAATGCTCAATGAACATTATAAATGATGTGCGATCGCTCTGCAGATTGCCTGGCAAATCAAATTATATGGTCGCTCGCGGGCGATTTCCATGTGCTTTAAAAACTTAAACAGGTATTCGCTAATTTAAAAAAAAAAAAAGCCGACTCAGGGATTCCGGAAAATACGACTGAAAGCCTCCGTGTTGAATATTCACACATCCCCTTTGTTAGAGATTGACTTCACAATGGCCTTGGGGAGGGAGCGCGTTTGCAAGAGACACATTTTTTACTGCCTTACATACTGCAGAGGACGGCACCAGAAGTTCGCATTTATTACAACTCACAATTACAGTGGGACCCTCTTTTTCTTTTAAGACTAAAATTCTTATAATGAATGACTTGAAAGCTACTGTCATTCTAATCAGATGGGCGAAACATTCTAATCAGATGGAAGCTGGCCCGGTGCGCTTTGGGGAGGGGTGGAGAGAGACCCGCGCTTCTGCCTGGCATTGAGTGCTAACACAGGAGGGAGCTGGCTGGGGGAAGCCGGGGCTTCGCGCTCCACACAGCCCAGACTCTGGGCCTGGGGCGCAGCCGGAGGCTCCCCGGCTGCCCACAGGCCTCCCCAACGCCGGCTGCGCTCCGGGAGGAACAGCGCGCCGAGTTAGCACAAGCGAGCAGCGCCCTGCGCACTGCACCCAGGGCGGCTCCGGCAACAGCACTGGCTTCGGGGGCACCACGGGCACCCTGGGCACCCTCGCTTCGCCCCAGCTTGGCCCTGCGATCTGCGGCTGGCGACTCTGGAGAAGGGGCAGCTGGAGGCGCCCAGATTGTTCGGACCCCCGCCGAGGCCGGGAGCTGCGCCTCAGGCTAGGGGCTGTCACCGAGGAAGAGCACAGTCGATTTTAGCTTCTGAAAAAGGGGGCAAGGAAGCGGCAGCAATCCGGTGCCTCACGTCGCTGCCGACCTCCATCTCATTTTCGATTTTCTACTCTTTTGGTTTTCAGATAATTGGGCCAGAGGGAAGGGTGCACAACCTGGATCCTGGGGACAATTGGCAGATATATATCTATGTATCTTGCTGAGGAAGGACCAGCAGAAAGGAAGACTGGGAATCTGACTGTTTGGGTTGGCTTTTGTCACTTATTCACTGTGTTCTCTTGGGCAAGTAGCTTAATCTCGAGCTTAGCTTCTTTAGCTGTGAGATGGAAATAGTATTACCAACGAGTGATGTTTGCCTTCTAGGATTTTTATTAGCTGGGAAGGACAATCTTTATGGTAGGTTGTTATTGTTTGTTAGCCTTAAAGTCAAGAGCTATACACAAACTCCAAGATAAAATCTCTCACAAACACGAATCTCGGAAAACTATGAAGTGCTGGGCGAGGGGAGGAGGGCTTCTCACCCATCTCCCCTCCCTGTCCCGGCAGAGAAGACTCACCTAGTTGGGACAGGAGGCCAAGAATGCGTTCCCCAACTGCTTCTACGTGAGAAGAGGTGCTGGGAGTGACAGGAGGAGAATTTAACCAACATACAGCCCATCTGACGGCGTTTGTGTGAGTGTGTGCACGCGCACAGGCGCGCGCCTGTGTTCAGAAGGATTAGATCTCCAATAAATTGACCATTTTTATCTATCATTGTCAAAAGCTTTTCTGCTAGTAGCAGTGACTACTCCATGGACTTATGAGGCTCATTTCAAGAGTTAAGATGGCATGTTTCATTGAGAAAGGGTATTTCTTATTGCAGTTCTGGGGCGTGAGAGTTCTGCAATGGGGAAAGCGGGGGAATCCCGGAAGAGCCAGGTGCGCTGGCCTTGGTGCTGAAGGTAGCGGCCAGGCCTCTGGAGGCAAAGTCCCTCAGATCAAGGGCCATTGTTAGGGGCTGCTCAAAGAAACGTGATCACACCCTCTTACTACCTTCTGCCTAGAGTGTGAGCTTGTTTCGTGTGTGTGTTTGTGTTTAAAATGGGAACCGCATGTTAAAGTGCAGTGCCTGGAATATAAACAGGCACTCAATAAATTTTAGTTACTAAACTTCAGTTAATACTTGGACACCTTTCTCTCATCCCCTTCCATGAGTTACTTGTTAAATTCAATGTGGGAAACTTTTTACTAAGTAATAGTCTTAGGATATCTTAAAAGTACATGAATTTTTTTTCTAGCTTTCTGTCCATTGGATTTAAATATTATTTGGGGGGAGTTTGATAGAGAGCAACATTTATCAAAGCCAAGAGTTGTTCACTCAATGTTCTACTTTTGAATGGTAATTAGGTTCTGTACTATCTCTGGGTGCAGAATATGGTAATTCTATCTCAAGAAAAGAGATGATGACTGGGGCAGAGAGTTATTAGAAAGGTACATGTGGTTTTAATTAGTGATTTTTTTCTGAGGTTTCTGAGAAAACAGTTTGTACTGAGTTACACTGATGATTAAGGCTTCATGCATGTCATCTGTGGGGAATATTTCCCTCAGGTTAAAACATGGTCAGAAAACTAAGAACTAATATTTCTATTCACTTTTCTGTCACAGGATCAACCATTAAAATCAACCTGCTCGTTCAAAATAGATATCAAGTGGAATGTGCACATATGTGTATTTTAGTAAGATAAGAAAATAAATAAATGTGAATATTTGGGTTGAAAGCAGGAAAAATAAGATGTATCTGGGATTAAGTTCTGTATACTTGCTAGGGGTGGTCTCAATCTGGCTTCCAATTTCCCAGCAGTCAATACAAAGACGGAACACAATAAATCCTATGATTTACCAAAAAACAGCTATTTAAGTTACTGATGCCTGAGAGAATTTCTTCCATGTGTCCCCATAAAATGATGATGTCATGAACATTGACCTCAACAATGTCCCTAAAGCAGATAGATTTCGGCTGTGAGGACTGGCTCCTATTTTTGCTATTCATTGTAGCCCTGCACTATCCTCTTTGTCTGAGTAAGGATAAAAGTGCTGAGAAAGGAACCCAGCAAATGTCATGCTTACCCACATTTTTAAAGGCATACTGGAAACTGAGTGTTGAAGACAAACCATTCTGGGAGTCCTTACAGTACAGTTGTTGCAGCTTCTGAAAAATTTGCAAAAATGCTCTGGGTACCCAGCCTGGGATCTAAGGGAAGATCAATGGCATGGCTGCCGTTGGAGAAGATGTGTTTGTGCTGGAGCCCTTGTAGCCATCTCTGGGCTCCAGGTTTAGTGCTGATAAAAATCATCTATTTAAACTTCACATTCCTAGGTCCCTAACATTCTGATTTAGTAGGTCTGGGGCCTCAAACATACATCAGATCTGAGACTACCCAGACTTACTAAATTATATATATATATATATATATATATATATATATATATATATATATATATTTACAATCACTCTAGGTATGCAGTGAGATCACCAACATCATTTCCACTTCCTCTGGGACAGAGTTAAACCACAGTTCCCAGCCTCTTCCACAGCTGTGTAAGACTAGGTAATTGAGTCCTAACCAGTAGAATGTCAGCAAAATGATATAGATCCCTTCTAGTGCTGGTCCCTAGAACCACTTTCCCCCACTTTGGCCATACCACATGGCTTGTGGGATCTTATTTCCCTGACCAGGAATTGAACCCCTGCCCATGGCAGTGAAAGCATGGAGTCCTAACCATTGGATGGCCAGGGAAGTCCCTTAATATCACTCTTGAATCCTCTAAGTTTTTCCTGTTTCATTATCTGCAGAGCATCTGGCAGAGGACTCTGTGGCCCTGGATGACTGCAGAGACATCAGGTGGAGAGAACATCAGCCACTGGGTGGGAAGATCATCCTTTACAAGTTTCTAAAGACCCCTGGACTATTCAATGAGCAATAACTAAATCTTCATGCTGTTAAGCTACTGAGACGTGGGGACTGTTTATTACAGCTTCTAGCTTTACTGGCCCTAATACACAAGGTTGATTCTAAAAAGGTCCCATAACAATATTCAGTGAAGT
The DNA here is from genome assembly GCA_935064755.1 of Tragelaphus eurycerus. NCBI lineage: Eukaryota > Metazoa > Chordata > Mammalia > Artiodactyla > Bovidae > Tragelaphus > Tragelaphus eurycerus. Next base: position 1,083,194 of record CAKXYN010000145.1, read on the forward strand.
ACTACCTTAGACAAAACTATGGAGAAGAAGCTCATTCAGCCTTCTGATGACCATTCATTGAAACTGAAACTGTAGTCGCTCAGTCATATCCAACTCTTTGAGACCCCATGGAAAGTGGCCCACCAGTCTCCTCTGTCCATGGAATTCTCCAGGCAAGAATACTGGAGTGGGTAGCCATTCCCTTCTTCAGGGGATCTTCCCAAGCCAGGGATCAAACCCGGGTCTCCCATACTGCAGGCAAATTCTTTACCATCTGAGTCACCAGGGGATTCATTAGCTTGTAAGAATAACTCAGATGATAAAGGATCCCAGATGTAGTCCAGGCGAATGCAAGAGTGGGGAGAAGTTTCTCTCTGTGTGTGCCAAGTCACTTTAGTTGTATCTGACTCTTTGAGAACCTATGGACTACAGCCTGCCAGGCTCCCCTATCCATGGGATTCTCTAGGCAAGAATACTGGAGTGGGTTGCAATGCCCTCCTCCTGGGGATCTTCCTGACCCAGGGATTGAACCTGTGTCTCTTATGTCTCCTGTATTAGCATGCGGGTTCTTTACCACTAGTGCCAACTGGGAAGCCCATATACTTGGAAGTCATGACTGCTATGTTTTCTGAATATTTCCCTCTTCTTTCTCTCTTGTCCTTGATCCTGTAACCACTGAGGGAGAAAGATGGGTCTCAGGAAAAAGGGAAGAAGCAGCACTCACATATGAGGACAGACTGTTATGGGGCAGACACTGTATATAATACTTACCATGCATCCTCTCATTTATGCTCACACATATTCCTTCAAATCTGACATTCATATTCTCATTTTACATTGAAGACTCTAAGGCTTTGTTGGAATGATTGCTCTAAGCATTTGGAAACTTACAGGTGAGCTTATAGCTCTGCTCTTCTAAGGAGTCTTTCTTGGTGCTAGAAGCAACCCTGAGCTGTGCATCTTCTCAATGGGAAGATCAGATCAGATCAGATCAGTTGCTCAGTTGTGTCCGACTCTTTGCGACCCCATGAACTGCAGCACGCCAGGCCTCCCTGTCCATTACCAACTCCCGGAGGTCACTCAGACTCATATTCATCGAGTCAGTGATGCCATCCAGCCATCTCATCCTCTGTCGTCCCCTTCTCCTCCTGCCCCCAATCCCTCCCAGCATCAGAGTCTTCTCCAATGAGTCAACTCTTCGCATGAGGTGGCCAAAATACTGGAGTTTCAGCTTTAGCATCATTCCTTCCAAAGAAATCCCAGGGCTGATCTCCTTCAGAATGGACCGGTTGGATCTCCTTGCAGTCCAAGGGACTCTCAAGAGTCTTCTCCAACACCACAGTTCAAAAGCATCAATTCTTCGGTGCTCAGCCTTCTTCACAGTCCAGCTCTCACATCCATACATGACCACAGGAAAGACCATAGCCTTGATTAGACGAAACTTTGTTGGTAAAGTAATGTCTCTGCTTTTGAATATGCTATCTAGGTTGGTCATAACTTTCCTTCCAAGGAGTAAGTGTCTTTTAATTTCATGGCTGCAGTCACCATCTGCAGTGATTTTGGAGCCCAGAAAAATAAAGTCTGACACTGTTTCCACTGTTTCTCCATCTATTTCCCATGTAGTGATGGGACCAGATGCCATGATCTTCGTTTTCTGAATGTTGAGCTTTAAGCCAACCTTTTCACTCTCCACTTTCACTTTCATCAAGAGGCTTTTGAGTTCCTCTTCACTTTCTGCCATAAGGGTGGTGTCATCCGCATATCTGAGGTTATTGATATTTCTTCCAGCAATCTTGATTCCAACTTGTGTTTCTTCCAGTCCAGCGTTTCTCATGATGTACTCTGCATATAAGTTAAACAAACATGGTGACAATATACAGCCTTAAACAAATGTTTAGTGGCATCCGTGGACTCAACCAGCAGTTTGGGGAGATAAACAGATTAACTGACCTGGTTCTGGGAGGAGCTATTCCAAAGGGACCCAAGATGAACCTCTTTGGACTTGATAACCTCCTTGAACTCTGATCCTGGGAAAGGGACATGTTTTGTATAAAGAGCCTTAGAAAGGCACTATTTTGGGCTCTTGAAAAATCCATCTCTAGGGATCAATTCTAATGAAGCAGTTTGAAATAGGCAAAAGGCTGTACATGAAATGCTCTGCCATGACACTGCCTGTGGATAGAAAAAGAGGAAATAACCTAAATATTTTTCAAGTTGATATGCCACTTACTGATGCACCACTAAGTGGAATATGTGGTCAAAAATAATTACATGGAGAGTTTGTAAGAACTTTGAAAATGCTTACAGGATAATGTGAAGTGAAAGATATTAATATACAGGTTTGAATAAATCTGACTACCATGAAAAATAAAACATCAAAAACTAGTCATGGAGAAAAGATAGGAAAGAAATATGCCAAGATATTAACAGTATTTGTCTTTAGGAGAAAGAATTTAGAGATGATCTCCCCCACCCCAACCCTTACCTGATGTTTCTCAAATGTTCTTTTAAGCTCTTGAATATGTTTTCTAATGGAAATTCATAAAAAAAGAAAATTTCAGGGAATTCTCTGGTAGTCCAGTGGTTAAGACTCTGTGTTACCAAATCAAGGGGCATGAGTTTGATCCCTGGTCGGGGAACTCAGATCCCACACGGTGTGTGGTGCAGCCAAAACATTAAAAAGAAAACTTCAAGTGCGAGGGATTTGTTTTTAGGGAAATAGTTAGGAATTAACACTTCAAACTTTTCATCTTAGAAGTGTGAAACACAGCACACAGACAGTAAAATGTGTAAAACATACAACTCAAGAATTTATCAGACAAGCACCCCGGTGGTCAACACCAGGGTGAAGAAACAGAGCATGGCCTGTCCCCGAGAAGCCCCCCTCACGTCCCCTCCCCTCATCAACCCCTTTCTGGCCCCTGGGAGCAATGCATCTGGGAACCTCTTTCCTTTCTTGAGAGTTTTGTCTCTAAGTCCGAATCCACAAGTGCTCTGATTTCATCTGTTGTTTGGATGTCATGTAGCTGGAATCAGACAACCTTCCTTTCTGTCTGCTTTCTTTTCTCCAGCACTCTGAGCAAGTGTGTCATCCATGGTGCTATGTTCACTCCTCTGTAGTATTGCATTGTATTCATGTGTCTACACCCATCTTTCTGTGGCATTCTGCTGTAGATGGTTTCCAGTGTGCGCCGCTATGAATGATGCTATGAGCCCTCTTGAACAAGTCCCTTAGTGCACATCTGCAGACACTTCTTTGACTATAGACCTAGAAATGGAACTTCTGGGTCATGGAGTATGTGTGTCTTTCACTTCAGGAGATAACTCCAAACTATTTTTCACGGTGGTCCTGACAGTTTATACTCCTGGGAGCAGGAAGCATGTACTTGAACTCTTTTTGAAGTGGGAGCATATGGTTCATAAAAGGAGATTCAAGGAATTGATTTTCAGCCCTTTCCTTTCCAGGGACAGAGTGGGGAAAGTTTTTGTATCAGATTATAGGGTCTCCAAGGCTCACCATGGGGGCCACCACCTCTGTATGTCGGCTGACCAACATCTAAGCTGACCTCAGAGTAAATCTGCCAACACAGTGAAAGCAATTCTCCACCCAGAGAACTCAAAGACAGTCAGAAATAACACTGGGTTGAAAAGACTTAGATGCTGAAGAAAGAGTAAAACTCTGGATCTAAATGTATCTCACAGATGAAATCTTTTTCAATAGTTCTCAATCTGTAGCCTTTAGGAGGCCATAGAGGTGATAACTGGGGTTCATTGAGTATTATTTTCAATATGAAATAAAAGCTTAGAGAAACCAACCATTTACTGAGGATTGAAAAGGGTAGGATTTCTAAAGCTTTCCAGCTTGACTCTTGCCTGGAATTATTATTATTATTTTTACTCTCCCCCTGCTTATTCGCACACAAATGAGCACACACAAGATGGACCCCACCAGAATACACGTGTCCCCTCCGAACCCCCCCCCCCCCTCCCACACCACCCCCAGTCCCCAGTGCCCAGCCCGCACGAAGGCCAACCTGGACTGACCGCGATGCATTCAATGCATCCCCCCACCCACCCCCCCGCCCAGAGTCCAGTCTCACATCAGTGTCCGCGCCAGCAGGGGAGACCCCACCATGCGAACGGGCCTGGCACCACCGATAGGCCCAGCCACCACCCAGACGAATGAGGCGAGAACCCAGGAGTACCACAGCGCACCACGTGGATGGACACTAGGGCTCCACGTCCGGCAGAAACAGGCGCTATGAACATTGGGGTACAAATTATTAATAGATGATTTCATAGTGAGAGTCTGGTTAATTCATGCTCATTAGGAGCTTTGGCTGAAAGTCAGATGTATCTCTGATGAATAAAAATAGAAAAATTTGCTAAAAATTAACATATGCATAATTTCTCTCCCCCCTCCCCCCCCCCCCCCGCCCCTGCCTTTTTGGGCTGTGCAGCACGTGGGATCCTAGTTCCCTGACCAGGGATGGAATCCTTGCCCCCTGCAGTAGAAGTGGGGAATCTTAACTACTGGACTGCCAGGGAAATCCCCATGCATAATCCCTTAAGCCTTGGGCCCGTTGAGGTCCATGATGATGAAGAAGTTGGGAAGCATGGAAGGGTTTATCAGGCAGAACATGGGAGCTCTTGGCAACCCCCAAACACGCCCACAGCTGCTGGCTCCAATAACTCCTTCTTGGTCATTCTTACTTACTTGGGGCAGGATCTCCCAGGGGTTCCCTTGTGTGATGATGATTTTTAACTCTACTTGGGGGACACAGGGTCTTAGCCTTTGACTGGCCTGTTCCATCAAAGTACAGTAAAAATCATGGAAATGGTACCTCTGTAGGAAATACACCTTGGGAGACAGAATGATGTCACCAGATGACGAGTGGAAAGACTGTATTCATTTTCTGTGGCTGTCATTCAAATGACTGCAAACTTGGTGGCTTCTTGCAACAGTGCAAATGTATTGTCTGTACAGCCTGTAGGTCCAGCCTGACCCAGGTCTCACTGAACTAAATCAAGATGTCAGTCAGGAAGGCTACATCCCTTTTGGAGGCTGGTGAGGGGTGGGGAGTAGGTAATGGGGGTAATCTGTTTTCTTGCTTTTTCTGGCTTCTGGAGGCTCCCACATTCCTTGGCTTGTTGCCTGTCTTTCCAGTGACATAGCACACCTCTAACCAATTTTCCCCCTTGTCACACCTTCTTTTGCATCCTTTTCCCACTTTTAAGAACCCTGTGGTCACGAGTCCCTCTAGCATTCTCTGGGGCCATCTCTCTATCTTTCAGCCAGCTGATTATCAGCTCTAATTCCATCTGCCACCTTAGCTGCCCCTGGATGTGGAACCAGCCACAGTCACATGTTGAGGAACCAGGGTATAGCTATTCTCAGCGTGCTATTATTCTGCCTACTGCAGACCATTCCTTACACAGGCTTGATTGACGTGGGGTGAGTCTCCAACGGGGAGGAGCCCTGGGCAGAGGCGGGGAAAGTATAAAAACAACTGCCTCCCTGCTTGTTCCTGATCAGGCAGAGGTGCAGAAAGATGAGAGAGTCCCATAAATGACCTGACTGTGCACTGTGGTCCTGGAAGGGACATCCTTGTGTTAACTGAATTATCTATTGACTCTCCAGGTGTTTTCAGGCCACTACCTGACTTGTTGCTGAGACACCGATGTGCTGGGTAGTGGTATGTTTGAGCCCTCTCCTCTTGCATCTCAGGAGACATATTGTCTGGAATGTTTCCGGGTGATGGAGGGACTCGTGTGTGTGTGTGTGTGTGTGTGTGTGTTAGTCGCTCAGTCACGTCTGACTCCTTGCAACCCCCTGACTGGCTCCCCACCAGGCTCCTCGTCCCTGGAATTTTCCAGGCAAGAGTACTGGAGGGGGTAGCCATTCCCTTCTCCAGAGAATCTTCTGGACCCAGGCATGGAACTCGGTCTCCTGCAATGCAGGCAGGCTCTTTACCGTCTGAACCACCAGAGTCGTTCAGAAATACCAGGTGGAGGGACTAAAAATACTATATTATCAACGTGATCATAACAGCTACAGTGAAACTGCTATGTGCCAGACGTCACCAGTAAGTCCTTCATAGGGTCTGTCTTAATCTTTGCAAAAGTAGGCATCATCTATTATTACACAGATTTAGAGATGAGGAAAAGAGGCAGGTAGCCCACCTCGTTGGCCCTCACTCTCCCGCAGGCAGGACCACATCCCGGTCTTTTCTGGAGAATGCTTGTCTCTCTGAACCAGGAGGCTTTGGGGTTGCACTTTCTCAGCTTTTGCTAAGCCTCGCGGAGCACACTTGGCTGTCTGTACCTTCTTCCTGCCAGCCTGGCAAATGGAAGCAAGAAATCGTTACATTTCTAATTGAGCAGATTTAAAAAATGCCAGTTCCCAGGAACGGATGGCAGACTGGCCCTAGGTGCCACCTGGCCCCTTTGAGGCCTCAGCAAGGCTGAGAGGGTGGGGGTTGGGGGTGGCCAAGGGATTTAGGTCTCCTTTGTCCCCAAACTCTCTTGTTTGGGTGGGGCGGCATATGTTGTGGGGGATGGCTGTCCTGTAATGAGGCTTGTGGCGCAGCAGTTTCTGCTCCCTGGCCTCGTTGGCATGGGACCAGCCTGTCCAGGATGGGTGTGAGGCTGGTGCCCTCTTTTTGGAGGAGGAAGGGTAGAGCTCTGGAGACTGGCTTTGCAGACCTTCATTCTGACGCTTCTTTTTACTACTATGGTTCTCACTGCTCCCTCCTGCTGGAACCCCCACATGGCCAAGGTAAGGTGCCTGGCTTCCGCCTACCTCAGTGTCTAAGCTTGTACTGTTTCTGGGTTCAAATTATTTCCTGCATGTTACTGTTACCGCTCAAGGAATTTTCTACAATGCAAATACTATCCTTACTCTTTGGTATCTCTTCACTCACCCCAGTGCTGAAACAAGAAGAAGCACATATATAGGAATTGCTCATTTATTATTTATTTACTTATTCTGCTGAATTCTAGCAGAAATTAACCTGTCTGGATTGCTGACATACATGGACATCTGATAGAAATAACAGATCAGCAACTTGTGAGTAACATGTATAAATATAAAATGCTTTTTCTGCTTTACTGAAAAATGATTTTCCATTACGTACATTTTATCCACTGAAACAAAGAATCATGTCAAAATTTATTGTGTCGTAACTCCTTTATATTTCATTAATGTGGTATGCCTTCTCCTTCTTAAAAATGAAAACAATTCAGGCAATTTTATTTTCCTTTTGTCAGCAAACTCAGAGAGACCCCCAAACTTAAAGCAGTGATATTAAGTCCTCCCTGGGGGCTCAAACTTTCCATTCTGTCCTCGGATCACTTTGGGTGAGGAGTGGAGTGTTTATGAAGAAAGGGAAAGTGGATGTTATAGGAAGCTTAGGGAGTGTGAGACTGGCTTACTGACAAGGAAGCATCACTGGGAGATGTTCTTAAAGCATTATACCTATGTTTTAAAATGTTTTAAAACATTATACCATAAACAAAGATGATTGTCTTCTTGTTGGAGACACAAGAAGACACAAAGACACACAAGACACAAAGATGATTGTCTTCTTGATTCCTGATCCCCTCCCCCAAATTCCTTCACTGGCATCCACAGGGAGCCTGGCAAGATGGTTGCCATTGCGGACCCCCAACCAACAGCCCTGAATGAAGGGGACCTTCCACCCAGATCTGTGAAACCTCTCCTCACCCGACCTGGTGATGGGAGTCACAGGCCAGCTGACACCAGTGAGTCAGAAAGCCTGAGGCCAGAGCAGAAGACTCCTCTGACACCAGAAGCCTTGGCAATAACTGCCGCTAGGATTTCCATCTCCCCCTCCTCCTTTTTTCTCCCCAGTTATGAGTTTAGAGCTGTGAGTAGGCTCTTTTCCAGAGTACTCAGGGCTTTAAAGCTCGTAACAGCCCCTGGAAGTTCCGGTGGGACAGGACAGCCTTCACTTCAGCATGTTTAACTGTTCTGGCAGCCCCGTCCTGCTGTTTGCTCATAGTGAGCTTAGGATATACTGCAATCCTGAGTCCCCGCCCCCTTTCCCTGGTGTCACTATCAACACCTGTCTCCCCATCTCACACTTGTGCAGAGGGTTTTCAGAATCTGCGGCTGGATGTGAGGAAAACAGTACATTTCATTTATTGGTGGGAGCCCGTCATTCTACCTGCTTGTGTTTTGCTTTATTTTTGGCCATGTGACATGCAGTGTCTTAGTTCCCCAAGCAGGGATGGAACCCATGCCCCCTGCAGTGGAGGCCTGGAGTCCTAACCACTGGACCCCAGGGAATTCCCATGATATTTTTTTTAACAGCTTTATTGAGGAGTAATGAACATACCATACAAGCCCATTTAAAGTGTACAATTCCGTGGCTTTTAGAATATATAATATACTCTAATATACTATATACTATACTTTAATATCAGATCAGATCAGATCAGATCAGTCGCTCAGTCATGTCCGACTCTTTGCAACCCCGTGAATCGCAGCACACCAGGCCTCCCTATCCATCATCAACTCCCGGAGGTCACTCAGACTCACATCCATCGAATCAGTGATGCCACCCAGCCATCTCATCCTCTGCCGTCCCCTTCTCCTCCTGCCCCCAATCCCTCCCAGCATCAGAGTCTTCTCCAATGAGTTAACTCTTTGCATGAGGTGGCCAAAGTACTGGAGTTTCAGCTTTAGCATCATTCCTTCCAAAGAAATCCCAGGGCTGATCTCCTTCCAGAATGGACCGGTTGGATCTCCTTGCAGTCCAAGGGACTCTCAAAAGTCTTCTCCAACACCACAGTTCAAAAGCATCAATTCTTCAGCGCTCAGCCTTCTTCACAGTCCAGCTCTCACATCCGTACATGACCACTGGAAAGACCATAGCCTTGACTAGGCGAACCTTTGTTGGCAAAGTAATGTCTCTGTTTTTGAATATGCTATCTAGGTTGGTCATAACTTTCCTTCCAAGGAGTAAGCGTCTTTTAATTTCATGGCTGCAGTCACCATCTGCAGTGATTTTGGAGCCCAGAAAAATAAAGTCTGACACTGTTTCCACTGTTTCCCCATCTATTTCCCATGTAGTGATGGGACCGGATGCCATAATCTTCATTTTCTGATACACTATATCCATTGCCAGAGTCAATTTTGAACATTTTTATAATCTCCAAAGCAACTTCACACCTCTTAACTGTCCCACCTCTCCCGGCTTCCTCATCCCTCCAGCTCTAGTTAACCACTAATCTCCTTTCTGTCTCTGTACATCTGTCTGTTCTGGACATGCCATACAATTGGAATCATGCAACATGTGGTCCATGTAACTGGCTTTTTCCTCTGAGCTTAATGCTTGCAAGGTTCATCCATATTGTACATGTATCAGTCTTTTTTCTTTTTTAAAATTTGGACATACATTGTATAATTTATTTTTAACTTTTAAAAGTGGAATTGTAATTGGCTTACAATAGTACATTAGTTTCAGCTGTACAACATACTGATTCACTCAATACGCTTTAGATTATACTCCATATAAAATTATTATAAAATATTATTCCTTTTTCCAAATACTATTCCATGATACAAATATATCACATCAGTTGATGGGCATTTGGGTTATTTTCCCATTTTGGCTATTATGAATGATACTTCTGTGAACATATGTGTACAGATTTTAGTGTGGACATATTTCTCTTACGTGTACACCTAGGAGCAGACTAGGGTAATTTTATGTTTACACATTTGAGGAACTGCCAGAACATTTTCCAAAGAGACTGCACCATTTTCAATCTTTACCAGCAGTATGGGCTTCCCTGGTGGCTCAGTGGTAAAGAATCTGCCTGCCAGTGCAGGAGACCTGGGTTCAATCCCTGGGTCAGGAAGATCCTCTGGGCGGAGGAAAGGGCAACCCACTCCAGTATTCGTGCCTGGGAAGTCCCATGGGGGAGGCCCTGGCTGGCTACAGTCCACAGGGTCACTAAGAGTCAGACATGACTTAGTGACTAAACAACAACCAGTAGTATATCCCCCACACCCTCTCCAACACGTGTTATTATCTGTCTGTCTGAGAACAGGCCCCAGAGTGGGTGTGGAGAGCTGCCTCGTGGATTTGATTTGCATTTCCCTGATGGCTGATGGTGTTGAGCACTTTTCATGTGCTTATTGGACATTTGTATATCTTCTTTGGAGAATTAGCTATTCCAGTAGTTTGCCAATTTTAAAAATTGGGTTAATTTTTTAATAATAATAAGGTGTAATAGTTCTTTATATATTCTAGATAGAAGTCCCTTCAGTTTAGTTCAGTCACTCAGTCATGTCAGACTCTTTGTGACCCCCATGGACTGTAGCACGCCAGGCTTCCCTGTCTATCACCAGTTCCTAGAGCTTGCTCAAACTCATGTCCATTGAGTCGGTGATGCCATCTAACTATCTCATCCTCTGTCGTCCCCTTCTCCTCCTATCTTCAGTCTTTCCCAGCATCATGATCTTTTCCAACAAGTTAGTTCTTCACATCAGGTTGCCAAAGTATTGCAGCTTCAGCTTCAACATCAGTCCTTCCAGTGAACACTCAGGACTGATCTCCTTTAGGATTGACCGGTTTAATCTCCTTGCAGTCCAAGGGACTCTCAAGAGTCTTCTCCAACACCACAGTTCAAAAGCATCAATTCTTCAGTGCTCAGCCTTCTTTATGGTCCAACTCTCACATCCATACATGACTACTGGAAAAACCATAGCTTTGACTATATGGACTAATGTTGGCAAAGTAAGGTCTCTGCTTTTTAATATGATGTCTAGGTTGGTCATGGGGAAGGCAATGGCACCCCACCCCAGTACTCTTGCCTGGAAAATCCCATGGACTGAGGAGCCTGGTAGGCTCCAGTCCATGGGGTCACTAAGAGTCAGACATGACTGAGCGACTTCACTTTCACTTTTCACTTTAATGCATTGGAGAAGGAAATGGCAACCCACTCCAGTATTCTTGCCTGGAGAATCCCAGAGACAGAGGAGCCTGTCTGGGCTGCCATCTATGGGATCGCACTGAGTCGGACACGACTGAAGCGACTTAGCAGCAGCAGCAGGTTGGTCATAGCTTTTCTTCCAAGGAGCAAGCATCTTAATTTCATGGCTGCAGTTACTATCTACAGTGATTTTGGAGCCCAAGAAAATAAAGTCTGTCACAGTTTCCATTGTTTCCCCATCTATTTGCCATGAAGTGATGGGACCAGATGCCATGATCTGTTTTTTGAATGTTGAGTTTTAAGCCAACTTTTTCACTCTCCTCTTTCATTTTCAACAAAAGGCTCTTTAGTTCTTCTTTGCTTTCTACCATAAGGATGGTGTCATCTGCATATCTGAGGTTATTGATATTTCTCCTGGCAATCTTGATTCCAGCTTGTGCTTCATCCAGCCTGGCATTTTGCATGATGTGCTCTGCATATAAGTTAAATAAATAGGGTGACAATATACAGCCTTGATGTACTCCTTTCCCAATTTTGAACCAGTTTGTTGTTCTATGTTCGGTTCTAACTGTTGCTTCTTGACCTGCATACAGATTTCTCAGGAGATGGATAATGTGGTTCCATCTCTTTAAGAATTTTCCACAGTTTGTTGTAATCCACACAGTCAAAGGCTTTAGTGTAGTCAATGAAGCAGAAGTAGATGTTTATCTGGAACTCTCTTGCATTTTCAGTGATCCAACAGATGTTGGCAATTTGATCTTTGGTTCCTCTGCCTTTTCTAAATCCAGCTTGAACATCTGGAAGTTCTCAGTTCATGTACTTTGAAGCCTTACTTGGAGAACTTTGAGCATTACTTTGCTAGTGTGTGAGATGAGTGCAAGTGCAATTGTGTGGTAGTTTGAACATTCTTTGGCATTGCCTTTCTTCCAGATTGGAATGAAAACTGACCTTTTCCAGTCCTGTGGCCACTGCTGAGTTTTCCAAATTTGTTGGCATATTGAGTGCAGTACTTTAACAGTATTATCTTTTAGGATTTGAAATAGCTTAACTGGAATTCCATCACCTCCACTAGCTTTGTTCATAGTGATGCTTCCTAATGTCCACTGGACAAGTCCCTCACCAGATAAATAATTTGCAAAAGTTTTCTCCTATTCTTTATGTTTTCTTTTCATTTTCTTGATATCCTTGGAAATATAAAAGTTTTAAATTTTGATGATATCCAGCTTATTCTTCATTCATTGCTTGTGTTTTTGGTGTCATATCTCAGAACCATTCCCTAAGTTTATAAGTTAAAAAAATCTTCATCAGGGCTTCCCTGGTGGCTCAGTGGTGAGCTGCCCATGCAGGAGCCTTTTGTTCAATCCCTGATCTGGGAAGATCCCACATGCCTGCAGACTAGCTAGGCCCGTGTACCACAACTACTGACCCTGTGCTCTAGAGCTCAGGAGCTGAAATTCCACAACAAGAGAAGCCACTGCAGTGAGAAGCCCGCACACCACGAGAGTGTAGCTCCTGCTCTCCACGCCTAGAGGAAAGCCCAAGCACCGTGAAGAACCAGTGCGGCCAAAAATAAATAAATAAAAATTTTAAAAAATCTTCATCTATCATCCAACATATATTTTCTGTTTTCCATACTGGTGTCATCCTCTAATTTAATGAGCTAATAATGTCTATCCTTATGAAAGTGAGTAATACCCAGTCCAGTATTCTTGGGCTTCCCTGGTGACTCAGCTGGTAAAGAATCTGCCTGTGATGCATGAGACCTGGGTTCGATCCCTGGGTTGGGAAATTCCCTTTGACAAGGGAACAGCTACCCACTCCAATATTCTGGCCTGGAGAATCCGTGGACGGTATTGTCCACAGAGTTGCAGAGAGTTGGACATGACTGAGCGACTTTCACATAGTGTATAGTCAGTAAGCAGGCACACATCTGTGTAACCACCCTCTCTCTTATTTCTGGGCAGAACTCTACGCTAATGCAATGGGGGATCCAGGCAGTGGCAGCACCATCCTGGGGTTCAGATCCCATTCTCAGCTTGTATCATTCATGACCTTGGGCAAGTTACTTAATCCTCATCAATCTGAGGTCAGTCTTCTCAACTTTAAAATGTAGGTAATAGTCATGAACGTAAAACTGCTGGTCACTCAGTCATGTCTAACTCTTTACACCCCATAGACTGTAGCCCGCCAGGCTCCTCTGTCCACAGGGATTCTCCAGGCAAGAATAGCCGAGTGGGTTGCCATGCCCTCCTGCAAGGGATCTTCCTGACCCAGGGATTGAAGCCAGGTCTCCTGCATTGCAGGTGGATTCTTTACCATCTGAGCCACCAGGCAATTCCCAGGTAATTGTAGTACTTATTACTGATTTCCTAGGGCATTTCTGAGGATGAAATGAGTTAATACATATCTAGGGCTTAGAGAGAGGCAGACACAGAAAAAGCCCTTGTTTGTTCCTAACTTTTCTTATTTTACACCCTGTTCATGAGAATATTATTTATTCCATAAAAACTGATTAACTCCTAATGTGTGCCTTGCACTCTGTTGGATTCTGAGGCTAAAACTTTCTGGAGAAAATTAAGACAAATTTCTTTTCTCAAGACGTTAACAGTTTAATAAGGAATTCAGATTTTAAATAATCATATAATGGACTTTGAGATATAATTTTTTACAAAGTGCATGGGATCTCAGAAGGGCCCACTAGCCCCTGGCTGTGGGTTGAAAAGGTTTAAGGGTACGAACCAAGAAGAAGGGAGGGTGTTTTAAGAATTCAGTTGAAATTCAGAGGCACTGTTTTCCCAGCAGTTCCTGGCTACAAAATGGCCAGTCATAGCCAATGCCAACAAGAGGATGTTGTTGACCTCAATGGACACTCTGCTAGTCCTAAAGCACAACAGAAGCAGAAAAGATGTATTTGTGTAGGTGGTTCTGAATGCAGAGCCAGCCCCTGCAGTGTTGTTGTTGTCCAGTGGCTCAGTTGTGTCCAACTCTGTGACCCCATGGACCAAGCACTCCAGGCTTCTGTGTCCTTCACCATCTTCTGGAGTTTCCTCAAACTCATGTCCATTGAGTCAGTGATGCCATCCAACCATCTCATCCTCTGTCGTCCCCTTCTCCTGCCTTCAATCTTTCTCAGCAGAAGAAAAAAAAAAATCACAGTCAAGTCCCCTTAAAAACAGATCCTTAAAATGTCTGTTGAAAATAATATGAAAAGTGATCAGCTCAATCTGGTAAATTGTTTATACTCATAAACCATTCTCCCACCTCCTACCCCACCCCCCCAGCATTCTTGAGGATTTATTCCTCACTCTGCATCCAGTTAATGGTCTTTCTAAGGCAAAATTTCTCTAATTATTCTGCTCCCTGTTAAGAAGGCAGAGAATCTTCACATTAAATACATCACCATAGCAGTATTATTTGTTTGTTTGAAGTCTGTGGGTTGCTAGGTAAGAAGATACAGAATACATATTTCTAGCGCTATGATTACTTCTGATTTTTTTTTTTTTAATGTCTTGGGGAGGGGGAGAGATGAGGAGGGAGGAGGTTGGCCAGCAGCTTCCCAAAGCTCAGTGAATGATTCTAAAGCAGTCATTTGGCTCCCTCTGGTGGAATTTTCCAGATTACTCATCCCCCCTACTAAAACCTTGTTAAAAAAACTCACACTTGTTTGGAAAATGGAAAGATGCAATGTAACAATCTACCAACCCAAACTCTCAGTTGTATGTCAAGGGGAAATTGGCTGATGTCTTTAGGTCAGTCTAGCCAGAGAAACAGAGAAGGCAATGGCACCCCACTCCAGTACTCTTGCCTGGAAAATCCCATGGATGGAGGAGCCTGGTGGGCTGCAGTCCATGGGGTCGCTAAGAGTCGGACACGACTGAGCGACTTCACTTTCACTTTTTCGCTTTCATGCATTGGAGAAGGAAATGGCAACCCACTCCAGTTTTCTTGCCTGGAGAATCCCAGGGGCAGGAGAGCCTGGTGGGCTGACGTCTATGGGGTCACACGGAGTTGGACACGACTGAAGTGACTTAGCAGCAGCAGCAGCAGCAGCAGCCAGAGAAAGAGCTTAATGGAAGACATAAAATTGATTCAACTTTGCCCCATGCATCAGAGATGTAGCATTTTAGCAATATTCATATATCAGTTTTCTAGTTACCAATCCTACCTATACCCTACCACCCTGCTGCTGCTGCTGCTGTGTCGCTTCAGTCGTGTCCAACCCTGTGCGACCCATAGACGGCAGCCCACTAGGCTTCTCTGTCCCTGGGATTCTCCAGGCAAGAATAATGGAGTGGGTTGCCATTTCCTTCTCCAATGCATGAAAGTGAAAAGTGAAAGGGAAGTCGCTCAGTCGTGCCCGACTCTCAGTGACCCCATGGACTGCAGCCCACCAGGCTCCTCCATCCATGGGATTTTCCAGGCAAGAGTACTGAAGTGGGGTGCCACTGCCTTATCCGCCCTAACACCCTAGTGTACAGCAAAAAGCCCATTCAGATTCAGTACATCTCAGGGTCTCACTACCCCTCAGCCCTCTTTGAAAAAAAAAAAAAAAAAGTGTTCAAGGGACTTGTAAAAGTGAATGACGCCCTCTATTGGCTCAGATAAGTAACATTTGTGAGATTTTTTTTTTTCCTTCATTTGGAATACTCAGAATCTATGCCTAAACAGAGCTGTTTCTGAGGCTTTTAGACTTCCAGGACCCCGCTCCGCCCCCTTCATTAGTTTTAGGTTTCTAATTGTTTGATAAAAGATATTTAATTATAACAGTCAGTGAAGTTCATGCACAATTTGCATTCTGTGCATTGTGTGTGCATTTAGCTTGTTGGTGGAAGATCACAGGGGTGCCAAGGCTTTCTGGGGCCCAAGGAACGCCCCCTGGAGGACAAAAGTGGGTCGGGTAAGACACTGCTCACCCTCTGGGTTTCCTTCTACCTGTGGGTCCTCTGAACTCCCTCCTCAGCCCCCAGGGCCAGGGCCATTTCCTGCTCACCTCTCTGTGATGCTCTGTAATTAGATGGGACCAGTTGGGACTGGAACCCATTGTGATGGCTGAGCCATGGGACTCCAGGGAAGGGGTGTTTGTCCTTGGTGGCGTTTCACTGTCCAGAGACCTTGGCTTCAGTCCACTGACTCAGGGCAAATTGGAGGCTAGTTCTCACGTGTTCTCTTCTCCTCAGCCCCACATGCATCTTCTCTAACCTCACCAGGGCTGCCCTCTACCCCCACCCCCATACAACTTCTAATTGCAGTAGGAGAAAGTACTGAAAACTTAAAGGAGACACACCAAGCACTTGGGCTGTTAAATATATTTTTAGCGATCAATTCTAAATTATAAAGTTGATCTCAGATCCAACAGAGAAAGAGAATGACCCAAGAGGAAGGAGGCGGGGTGAGAGAGATTTTAATTAAACAATTTATATACACACATATACATAGGTATAATAGGATCTATAAACAAAATGTACATATATATAAGAGATTTTAATTAAATATAAAACGATTAAACACATTTATATACACACATATACATAGGTATAATAGGATCTATAAACAAAATGTACAA
This sequence comes from Tragelaphus eurycerus, assembly GCA_935064755.1. NCBI lineage: Eukaryota > Metazoa > Chordata > Mammalia > Artiodactyla > Bovidae > Tragelaphus > Tragelaphus eurycerus. Next base: position 1,099,701 of record CAKXYN010000145.1, read on the forward strand.
TATATATATAAATATATATATATATATAAAAGGACTTCCCTGGTGGCTCAGATGGTAAAGTGTCTTCTACAATGCAGGAGACCTGGGTTCGATCCCTGGGTCAGGAAGATCCCCTGGAGAAGGAAATGGCAACCCACTCCAGTACTCTTGCCTAGAAAATCCCATGGACAGAGGAGCCTGGTGCAGGCTACTGTCCATGGGGTCGCAAAGAGTCAGACACGAGTGAGTGACTTGTACATTAAAAAAATGTATATATATATTCTCTTTTCCTCCAGAAAGGTCTTGAAAAGGGGAGACATTTTTCAATTTATCTAAATATGGGTTCCAGCACTTCTTATGATTGTAACCACAATGAAAAGTGTTGACAGTGATTAAGATGTCTAGGGGTTTACAGATGCTTAGGACACTTTCCTAAATTTCCTCAAACAGGGATACAGGGTTGAAAAGAATCTTCAGAAATCTTGTTGGCCAGATCCTGCTAATCTTCTGGATGCCCCAGTGATCTCCCCCTTAAAGGAAAACTGTATCTATTGCTTTTTTGAAAAGTCCTTGTTGTTCACGTGAATGACAAAACCCAGCTCTTATTCCAAAAATAGAGCAGAGTAAGTAAAAGGAGTAGGAGATAGCCCCGTGCTCGTGCAGAGGAAAGACCCCCAGCCCAGGTTCTCCACCTGACTGCTGGCAATGTCCCGGGCTGGGAGTGGGCTGACTGCGCCTGCTTGGGGCATGGCCCAGGCTGACCAGGTACCCAGTCAGGTGCAACCCAGCCCGCTCTGGGCCACATGGTACGTCATCTGAACAAGATGTTGGGGGTCACACAGGTTGCATGCTGTCTGACAACTTGCATGTCTTAATGGTGTCCACCCTCCACCCCTTAGGATTCTCTGACAGATAGTTAGAGCTTTTGATTAGTCAGTGGCCTGAGTCACAGACCAGGCTCTCCTGTTACCCTGCCGTGAGCAGAACACATGGCCTTTGCACCTCCACCGCCCTGGCACCTGGGCTTGGCAATGAAAAGTTCGATAAAACCTCAGGTTGACACCTACCAGTCGTGCCTGGAGCACATCTGCATCCAGAAAGGGGTGACTGGGGAACCAGCAAAGGCGGCCCAGCCACCCACAGAGAACTGCAGTGTGGACTTCAGGGAATGGAGCGTGCTGAAGGGACAGGACTTCTTGTTTACCACTTTTCGAGATGCCAGTTATCCCATCTCAAAATGGCTTGAGGCGCCAACCAGCGCACACCTGTGGCCTCCTTTGTTTTGCTTCCACAGATCAAGCTGACTGGCATCTAGTTGTGTGACCTGGGACCAATTGCTAACTCCTCTGAGCTGCGTTTCCTCCTTCAGGGCAAATCGAACTTGACTGTGCAGATGCACTTGGGTACCCACATTCTATTTGGTTTCAGTTAGACTTCAATTATAGGTATATACCAAATGCTAGTTACTCATATATGCCACACGGTACAGAAGCCCTCTGCTATGTTGCACCCTCCTTCCAACAGCCTTCTGAGTTAGGTCCTATTATTGTGTCTAATTTTACAGGTGAGGAAACTGCCACAGAGAAGTTAAAGGACTTTATTAAGGCCACACAGCTGTTGAGTGTTAGAATCAGGATTCAAATAGTAGCTGGCTTTGGAGGCTGAACTTCAGCCACCTGCTGTGCCATGAGATCCTGCAGGGACCTGCCCTGGGCTGCACAGCGGGCAGGTGATAGATTCCGAATGAAAGCCAGATTTCGTCTGAATCTAAGAGAGTTCATCCTTTCACCACTCTGCTGGACTAGCTCTCAAATGCTGTTTCTAGTAGCAAACTCTTGTAAACATAAAGGCAAACGTCTAAGGGCAGGGCATTTGTTCATTAAATAAACAGTGGCATAGCCATGCAAAACAATACACTTTAACATTACATGGGAGAAGATTTATTTACATGGGAAGGTGTTTATGATATATTAAGTGCAGCAAGCAGTTACAAAACAGTGTGTGGCTTAGATTTACGTGCAATCCTGGAAAGGGTCATGAAAAAAATCATGAAAATATGATTTCTAGCCTATTAGCTTGTAAACATGTAAACGTTCTGGCAATACTGATCCTGGTGGTATGAGGACGTTGCTGCTGTTGCTCAGCTGCTAAGTCGTGCCCATCTGTTTGTGGCCCCGCGGTGACCCCGTGGACCGCAGCACGCGTGGCTTCCCTGTGCTTCACCGTCTCCCGGGGTTTGCTCAGATTCACGCCCGTTGAGTCGGTGATGCCATCTAACCATCTTACCCTCTGCCCTCCCTTTCCTTTTGCTTTCAGTCTTTCCCAGAATCAGGGTCTTTTCCAATGCTTTGGCTGTTTGCATCAAGTGGCCAAAATATTGGAGCTTCAGCATCAGTCCTTCCAGTGAATATTCAGGGTTGATACTGAAAGGCTGTTGCTGAGCCATGAAAGACGCCAGGATTCTTGGCCTCCAGAGGAGAGGAATTCAATCTGGGACCAGTGACAAGGCTTGATCACTCAGAGCTTTTGTGTAATAAAGTTTTATTAAAGTATAAAGAGACAGAGAAAGCTTCTGACATACACATCAGAAGGAGGCAGAAAGAGTGCCCCCCTGCTAGCCTTTAGCAATATGTTATATACCTATCAGCAAGCTGTTAGAGAAAGGAGATGTCCCAAAACTCAGAATGGCACCAGGCCCCTCACCCACAACATGCATTTTGAGGTAACATTGGCAGCAGGTGAGTCATCCTGGGCCATAAAACGATTGACATGAATCTTGAAGAAAGGCAGGTTTCCAAGTAAATATATAGTTTCATTAACGTAGATTAGGAGAACAATGTATGAGTAAAACATACAGATTTGTTGAGCCCTTATTGGTTCTGAGTCTTAAGTGAACCCACTTGAAGAAAGACAGAGTCTAGGGTAAATACATAGTTGATTAACATACCTTAAGAAAAACATTTCCATAAGAAAAAGGCATTGGTTAGCTCAAAGTTTGAGAAAAATTAAGTTCAGGTGGAGCGAGGTATTGTCATGGCAACACAAAAAAAAATTTTTTTTTACATTAAAAAAATTTTTAATTGGAGGCTAATTACTTTACAATATTGTGGTGGTTTTTGCCATACATTGACATGAATCAGCCACGGGTGTACATGAGTTCCCCATCCTGACCCTCCCTCCCACCTCCCTCCCCATCCCAACCCTCAGGATCATCCCAGTGCACCAGCCTGAGCACCCTGTCTCATGCATCGAACCTGGACTGGTGATCTATTTCACATATGGTAATATACATGTTTCAATGTTATTCTCCCAAATCATCCCACCCTCGCCTTCTCCCACAGAGTCCAAAAGTCTGTTCTTTACATTGGTGTCTCTTTTGGTGTCTCGCATTTGGGGTCGTCATTACCACCTTTCTAAATTCCATATATATGCGTTAATATACTGGATTGGTGCAACACAGAATTTTAAGAGAAACCTCTTTTAATTTATATACAAAGGATCATGTGAAGTCGTGTCCGACTCTTTATGTCCCCGTGGACTGTATGTAGCCCGGCAGAGTCCTCTGTCCACGGGATTTTCCAGCCAAGAATACCAGGGAAGGCCTTTAGTTTTGTATAGAGAAGGGAAAAAAAAATCTGACACTTGCAGTGTTTCCTCCTGCAGCTTAAGAGAGAGATAAGAAATGTCTGAAACTTGCAGCCTATTTCCTCTGTTTGGAGACCCTAGTCTTTCTGCCTGTTACCCTCTCAATATCCTTTAGGATTCACTGGTTTAATCTTGCAGTCCAAGGGACTCTCCACAGTCTTCTCTAGCACCATAATTTGAAAGCATCGATTCTTCTGTGTTCAGTCTTCTTTATGGTCCAACTGTCACATTCATACATGACTACTGGGGAAAAAACACAGCTTTGACTATAGGAACCTTTGTCAGCAAAGTGATGTCCCTGCTTTTAAATATGCTGTCTAGGTTTGTAATAGCTTTCCTTCTAAGAAGCAAGCAGGAAATGTCTTTTAATTTCATGGCTGCAATCACCATCCACAGTGATATTGGAGCCCAGAAAAATATCTGTCACTGCTGCCACTTTTTCCCCTTTCACTTGTCGAAAAATGATGGGACCAGATGTCATGATCTTGGTTTTTTTAATGTTGAGTTTTAAGCCAGATTTTTCATTCTCCTGTTTCACCCTCATCAAGTGACTCTTCGCTTTCTCCCATTAGAATGGTATCATCTGTATATCTGAGGTTGTTGATATTTCTCCTGGCAATCTTGATTCCAGCTTGTCATTCATCCATCCCAGCATTACACATGATATACTCTGTATATAAGTTAAACAAGCAGGGTGACAATATATAGCCTTGATATGCTCCTTTCACAATTTGGAACCAGTCTGTTGTTCCATGTCTGGTTTTAACTGTTACTTCTTGACCTGCATACAGGTTTCACAGGAGACAGGTAAGGTAGTCTGGTATTCCATCTCTTTAAGCATTTTCCACAGTTTGTTGTGATCCACACAGTTAAGGGCTTTAAGTGTAGTCAATGACGCAGAAGTAGATGTGTGGGAACTCTTATGTATTACGGGAGGGAGTGTATATTGGCAAAATTACTTTGAAAGTCAGCTTGTCAGTCTTGAAATATTTATACCCTTCAACTCAGAAACTCCAGTTTTAAATACATATCTTAAGAAACACTTGAAGAAGTGCAGGAGGCAGTTTGTGCATGGGATTTCCTGCACCATCAATTGTAAGAGTAAAATGTTGGGAACAACCTAAATGTTAATAATAGAGGAAGAAGTAAGGTGCTGTATTCATACAGCAGTACTACACAGACCTGCCGTTAACCTGCATAAAAGTTAGTTCACAAATGTGAACACGTTGAAAAGATTTTCATGTCTTTATTAAGATGTTTTTATTTAATAGGAAGAAGATGCTGACTTGACTGACACTTCTGCAGAGTAGTCCAAATATATTGTCATCCAAACTAGGACAGTCTTAGGAGGGAAGGGACAACTGACAGATCAGTACAGCCCAGCACATGGGACATCAGGTCATCCTAAGGACAACAACCAGAAGTACTTTGTGCGGCCATGACCCAGACAGCCAGCGACCCAACATGCATTGTCATCCAGTGGGGTACTTACTGGGCACCTACTGTGAATCAGACACATGTAGGTCCCGAAAAAACTGCAGTGACCTTGACAGCCTTGGTGGCCCCTCTGAGCTAATACCTTCACTGAGCGGACTGGCCCTGCCTAGGGCCCACTGCTCCAAGGCAGGACAACGGCAGACTGTGGCTTTTCAGGCTACAAGTGAGACTGGCTATTTACACCAGCGAAGGGCAGGGGGTGGGGAGGGACTGCAGCTGAATGGAAGCCAGGAAACCCTTATGGGGATGTTTGCAGCCCATCATTGTGACAGGAAAAATAAAAACATTCTTTTTTTTTCTACTGATATTTACTTTAACATTTTTAAATAATTTTTATTAGAGTAAATTGCTTTACAATGTTGTGTTAGTTTCTGCTGTACAGCAAAGTAAATCAGCTATCAGATCAGATCAGTCGCTCAGTCGTGTCCGACTCTTTGCGACCCCATGAATCGCAGCACGCCAGGCCTCCCTGTCTATCACCAATTCCATCAGCTATACATATACATATATCCTAAGAGGGGAAGAATGTTAGATAAGTAATTATATAATTTATGAACTGCAAATGTAATAAGTGATTTCAGAGAGTCCAGGGTGCATGAATGGGAGGATCTGACCCTGCCCAGGACCTCACAGGTTTTCCTAAGGAAGTGACTGGAAGCTGAGACTTAAGAGAGAGATAGGAATGAGGCCAGTGGAAGGGACAAAGGGGATTCTATGAAGAGGCCCTTCTCATGTTGAAAAGAAGGAGCACGCAGCATGTCTGTGGATTCAAACGAGAAGTTCATGTGCTTGGTTTATTTTTTATTTTCCTACATTATTAGGGAAAAAAAAATCCCATCCTGTTCTTGAAAGCTGCTCTTCATTGTGAATATTTGACTCGGCAATAAAAGGCAACAAAGGGGACTTCCCTGGTGGTCCAATGGCTAAGACTTCATGCTCCCAGTGCAGGGGGCCTAGATTCAATCCCTGGTCAGGGAACTAGATCCCACATGCTGCAACTAACACCCAGTGCAGCCAAATAATAAATATTAAAAAAAAAAAAAAAGGCAACAAGGATAAACCCTAAGCAAGCATAGGGAATCATCCCCAGTGTCTTGTAATAACCTATAGCAGAATATAATCTGCAAAAATACCAAATTACTATGCTTACCTGAAACTGACACAATATTGTAAATCAAATGCACATCAATAAAACATAAAAGGCTTCCTGGCGGTTTTGAGTAAAGCAGTCTGCAGAGTCACTGGTTTCCTGGGATGTGCCCAGAGTTCCATGGCAGCCAGAGAGTGGGGAGAATCCCTTCCAGATGCTGACCCTGGGGACAGACCCACCCCTGCTCCAGCACCGCGTGGCCAGGCGTCCTGGGATGTGTGCTGCTGGTGGCCCCGTGCCGCCGCGGGCCAGCAGCTGTGTTCTGTCAGGGCCCCTCTGCGTGTTTTTATGAGCTGACTGGTTTTGATGTCCCCAACTCCTGCTTGCTGCTTCCTGTGTTAGGGTTTTATCTTTCAAGTGGCCCCAGAATTCTGTATGTGGAGGAGCCCACAGTGATGGGACCCAGCTGGGATCATCATGAGATGAGCAAATCCAGTGCTGATGAAAACAGTCTTCTTGGCTCTGCCGGGCTGGCTCTGCCCTTTCCTCTGGGGCAGTAGTTTCACTGCCACGATCTTCCTGGGAATCAACCTGGGACATTTGATGCAGGATTCATGACTGACCAGGGACGCTGGGAGCTTACCTTCTATCTCTGGAGTGCTCCTTATTTCTAAGGCTGTTTGTGGACAAATAGGGAATTAATTTTCCTTAAGATAAAAAATGAGGCTTTTTAAAAAAAAAACAAATTAACTCTTTTGACTGCCCTGGGTCTTAGTTACAGCATGTGGGATTTAATTCCCTAACCGAGAATTGAACCCAGGCCCCCTGCATTGGGAACATGGAGTCTTAGCCACTGGACCACCAGGGAAGTCCCAAGTCTCCTTAACTTTAAAGATCTTTTTACAATGTTTATTTATTTATAAATAAATTGGGTTGGGCCTCAGTTGCAGCACGCCTTCCGTTGGATCTTTTATTACAGCGCACAGACTATTTGCCACCCAGGCTTAGTTTCTCCGTAGCATGTGGGATCTTAGTTCCTCCACCAGGGATAGAACCCATGTCCCCCACATTGTGTGGCAGATTCTTAACCACTGGACCCAGTGAAGTCCCTCTCTTAACTTTTAATGCCCAAATTACAATAATTCGAGGTTCTCTGGTGCCTTTCCTGGTGGCGCAGACAGTAAAGAATCTGCCTGGGATGCAGGAGACCTGGATACAATCCCTGGATTGGGAAGATACCCTGGAGAAGCAAATGGCAACCGACTTCAGCATTCGTGCCTGGGGAAAAAAATCCCATGGACAGAGGAGCCTGGTAGGCTACAATCCATGGGGTTGCAAAGAGTCAGACATGACTGAGCGACTAACACTTAAATACACCTTAAAAGGGACATAGGCTATCTTTATGTCTCCCAGTCGTTCTGGGGAGTCTCTGAAAGGGATCGTGGAGGCAGCGCCCAGCCAGTCTCTGGTGCAGTCACCAAGCCGGCTGCTGACCCACCCTCCCCTCTGCTGTGCAGCTCCTGGTACAGGGTCTTGGGGTGCAGGGTGTGGTGATTTATCAGTGGTGGCTGCTGTGGGGACACCAACACTGACCGCTTCCTCACCCCACCACTGACCTGGGAGGGAACGAGACACCGCTGGGATACCTGAAGAGGCTGGTGTAAAGGCTGCACCCCAACACTGTGCTGGACTATCTCCTCCCCTCTCTCCTAGTCTGTACTATTCTCCTTAACTCTCTCCAGAAGACCTGCTTCTGATCCTTGGCCAAAATCTTTCAGAGATTTTCATGAAAAGAGTTCCTTCCCTGGATGGTTCAAACCCCATCCAGGAGGCCTTCCTCTGTAACACAAATGCTCTCCTGCATATGGATGAACGCAAGCAGATAGGGGAACATGAGTTCCCTATACCGACAGCATCTATTTTTGCCGCACCTCAAATCTCAAATTCCAGGGGCACCTCTGTGCGTCTCATGAGTGCACAGCAGAATACACAATTAGCTGGCTCTGATTTATAACAGGCAGGAATTAGTGATTGGAAACCAATTTACATCAGCTTATTTATTGATTAAAGGTAAACTGAATCACCCATATCTTTTTTTCCATATTTATTTAGTTGGCCGAGTCAGGTCTTCATTGCGTCACGCAGGATCTTTTGTTGTGGTGTGTGGACTCTCTAGTTCTGGTGGGCAGGCTTTGGTAGCTGCAGCACGCAGGCTTAGTTGGCCCAGGGCATGTGGGATCTTAATTCCCAGACCAGGTATGGACGGAACCCGAGTCCCCTGCATTGCAAGGCGTATTCTGAAAACTGGACCACCAGGGAAGTCCCACATCAGTTAAAAAGGCAAAATAATTGACAAAAGTGGACAAAATTACTGGAAAATACATTTAAATGTAGATTATTCTGGAGTGCACAAACATTAATAATAGAAAATACTAGTGATCTGAAAGATTCATTTTGATCAACAGTCTTTCAGAGGTTTACTTAGAACCAAGGAGGAAATTTTAAATTCATTCATGGAAAACAGTGTTAAGCAAGCAGAGTAAGCACAATGATTCAAAAGCATTAGGAAAAATATCCCCCAATTTGGAAACAATTTTCTTAAAAAATACAGAAAATTCATAGGACTTGTAAATGTTATCATCCTCATCCAAACTCTTACATTTAAAAAAAAAAACAAACAAACATGGTAAGTAAAAAAAATGCTTAAAGGCTCATAAAAGTTTTCCAGAATTTTGTTTGCATTGACAATTTTTAATTTATTTACTGGTTGCACTGGGTCTGGATTGCTCTACATGGGTGTTCTCTAGTTGTGGCAAGCGGGGGCCCTTAGTTGCAGTTCGAGGGCTTCTCGTTGTGGAGCACAGGTTCTAGGGGTGCTCGGGCTTCAGTAGTTGCCTCCCACAGGCTCTGTAGTTGTGGCTCAAGGGTTTATTTGCTTTGCCACATGGGGACTCTTCCCAGACCAGGGATTGCACCTATGTCCTCTGCATCAGTAGGCAGAGTCTTACCCACTGTGCCACCAGGGAAGTCCCTGTATTTGTTTATTTATTTATTTTACTATTTTTTACTTCTCTAGCTTTTACAATTGGTTATTCAGTGTCATAAAGCTATCATGTATTTGATTTGGAGGTGGAGCCACTTTTGTTAAGTGGAGACCACCATGGGGGTTCCCTGGGCTCCGGGCCGCTTCCTGTCTATGGCAAAACATGTGACACGTTGCTCAGCCATTCTAGAAGCATGGCTGAACTTATATTGAGCCACGGTCTAGGTTTCACTGAAGCCATTTTGGAGGGGGTGTGATCGCCGTGGGTGTCATGGGGGCCAGGACCCCTCAGGGTGCTCTTGCCCATCCTCCCTGCTTGTGGATTTCCTGAGGGTCTCTGGCCTGGGCAGGAGACCTCAGGGAGCAGCTCCACCCCTGCAGTCATTGTTCCCGTCCTGGGACCACGTGTTAGCCTAGGATCTGGGGAGGCGGCGTGTCTCGTGCTCAGTGGAAATGGCCACCCCAAGGACCTCTCAAAGGGGCTCCTCCTCCCAGTCCTGGCTCAGGCCCCAGACCCAGGTGAGGGAGGCTCCACTCCTGCTGGGGACGATTCTTCTCTGCTGCCCCTTCTCTTAGTGGCCCTCCTCAGTGCCCACCCCCAGTGCAGGTCACCCTGCCCCTTGTCCTTTTCACACCCCTGTTCCTACACCCTCTGGGGTGCCTGCAGGAACAGGCATGAGGCCAGAAAGGCACCTGGAGGCAGAATTTCAGGATGGGCTGCCTCTCATGGCCTCCTCCCCAGGGCAGGGCCTCTCCCATCTCATACTGTCCTGGAGCTGAGGCAGATCTTGCCTCAGTCCTCAGGGTTTGGGCTCCAGGAAGGCGGGTCTGAGGAGGTGCAGGATGGCCACCCATTTATGTGGTGGAACACTGCTGAAAATGAAGCACAAAGCTTGAAGCTCTCAGAGACTCCTGGTGACCCCTGACGGTGGCCTTGCAAAGTCCTCAAGTCCATTCTTCTGCCCAAAATCAGGATCATACCTGAGTCATTATGCAAATTTAACATCCTAGAGAAGCCACATAATACAGTTTCCACCCATGAAGATCACCTTGGGAGAGGCTGTGAGGTGTGAGGACTCAGGAACCTTGGGTATCCCAATCATCATGAGCTAGTTCAGTCTCTCTGGGATTCAGTTTGCTTAATGGAAAGACGCTTGCTCCTTGGAAGAAAAGTTATGACCAACCTAGACAGAATATTAAAAAGCAGAGACATTACTTTTCCAACAAAGGTCTGTCTAGTCAAAGCTACGGTTTTTCCAGTAGTTATGTATGGATGTGAGAGTTGGACTATAAAGAAAGCTGAGCACCAAAGAATTGATGCTTTTGAATTGTGGTGTTGGAGAAGACACTTGAGAGTCCCTTGGACTGCAAGGAGATCCAACCAGTCTATTCTAAAGGAAATCAGTCCTGAATATTCATTGGAAGGACTGGTGCTAAAGCTGAAACTCCAATACTTTGGCCATCTGATGCAAAGAACTGACTCATTGGGAAAGACCCTGATGCTGGGCAAGATTGAAGGTGGAAAGAGAAAGGGACGACAGAGGATGAGACGGTTGGATGGCATCACTGACTTGATGGATGTTGAGTTTGAGTAAGCTCCAGGAGTTGGTGAAGGACAGGCAAGCCTGGTGTGCTGCAGTCCATGGGGTTGCAAAGAGTCAGACATGACTGAGCAACTGAACTGAACTAAAAATGTACAGGGATTGGACCTAGTGCCTTCTTATTCTCTTCTCTCAGTGGCATTTTACAGTGTTTGGAGTCTGTTGGTGTCTGGGGGAACAGTCCTGATGATGGGATACTCTGTGTAGGCAAAGGAAGGGCTTTGCAGGTGATGGTCAGGGACCAGGGAGAACATGGAACCCCTGGCCTTCTGCCAGCACTCACTCTGGCAGGTGGTTTCTTACCAAGACATCAGTCCCCAGCATTGGAGATCAGAGGGGAGTCTGGTGACCCCTAGAAGCACGTCAGGAAAAGGCATCAAGTCTGGTTCTCAAGCTAATGATGTGCCAAGAGATTCACAGACAAGAGCATCCTCATCATTTGAGATGCCTTCAGTGATTCTGAGAACTGGGCCATTGATGAAGATGCTGATCCTCAGCAAAGCCTGAGACTGAAATCAATCAAGCAGCCGTGTTTATAGAGTAACATGTAGAAAATAGATGCTTTTAATTGCTAATTGTTCTTAAGACCCCTACTAAGATTTTTTTTTTTTTTTTAATGTGGCCTAAATGTTCTCCTCACAGGCATGGGTGAAGGAATTACAGTTTATTCAGAGGCTGACATGCTGCTGATTGAAGTACAAAGCAGGGTAATCAGGTTGGTTTTGTTTTTTTGCATATGGCTTTTAACATTTACAAAGAAAATGATTTCAAGGGGTACATGCTAGAAAGAAATAAGCTGTAAACAGTTACCAATCAGTCAAATACTCCAATTACTAAGAATATCTCCCCCTCCCACCCTCATTTCTTACCACCCCTCCATAATCAGCATATAAATGCAACAGGAATTATTCTTTTGTTCATGACTCTCTGTGGGGGAGGGGATAAAGGGTCACACTTAAGGGTGTCCCGAGCTCTGAGACTCCAGTTCCCTGGCTTGGATACCTTCACACACACAAACCACCTCCCTGACCAGGGCAGGGAGGCAGCCTCATGGGATTACCTCCAATTCAGGTGAAAAGAACAGAAGCCTCTTTGTCTTCCATCCCTGCTCCCCAGAACTAGACTCGGGGGCTCCTCAATGGTGCATTTTAATATAGGAGAAAGGTCAGAGAGCATGAGGAAATTGAGCTGACATAGATAGCAAGTCTGCAGAATGCCTATTCTTGGAAGAATTCCTCTCTTGCTGGAGTATTGAAAAAATAGCGTTTTCCTGGAGTCCTGCAGCCCCAGGAGTATCTTGCAGGACACCTTACAATGTCAGTGGGTTGACAGGCCTGGGAACCTCAAGGTCACTGGTAATATAATGTGCTCAGATCGCCCTTGCACTATGGGGGATGGATAATGCTGTTCACCCACCTACACTAGGGCAGAATCAAGCCATGGTGACCCTTGAGAAACATCTTTGGGCTATTTCTCAGGATAGGTGGTCTTAAAACCCCTCAGAGCAATGGGGTTTTCCAACATACAGAAAGAACCCCTCCAGTCATCAACCAGCCTTCAGACTGAGGTCTACACCTTTTTAAGGCATGAGTGCCTTGTTGTTCAGTTGCTAAGTTGTGACCTCATGGACTGCAGCGTACCAGGCTCCTCTGTCCTCCATTGTCTCCTGGAGTTTGCGCAAATTGATGACCATTGAGTCAGTGATGCCATCCAACCATCTCATCCTCTGCTACCCACTTCTCCTCTTGCCCTCAGTCTTTCCCAGCATCAGGGTCTTTTCCAATGAGTCAGCTCTTCGCAGCAGGTGGCCCAAGTGTCGGAGCTTCAGCATCAGTCCTTCCAATGAATATGCAGGTTTGATTTCCTTTAGGATTGACTGGTTTGATCTCCTTGCAGTCCAAGGGACTCTCAAACTGGGTTACTTTCTAAGCTCAGTTTTTTAGCCAAGCCTAACTTCAGGACAAAATGTGTACACAGGTGGCAATGTGACTTGTGTCTGTTCCCTCCTTTCCTAAGTCCAATATTAGCCCACAGAACTATTCAGGTCTTCCATTGCCTCAAAGGAAACCACAGTTCAGAGGAACATACACAGGGCAAAAAGTATGTCAGAGACAGGCAAACGGAGCTTTGTCTACAAAAAGCAGCCCCTTCCTCCTGGGCTTCACTGCTGCTTTATTTTTTGCTTTAATTATTTGTTTCCAAGTGTAATGGATCTTTGCCATTTTCCCTGGGAGGTAGTATTCTTCTGGTTTACTGTCTTGGTTGGGATGAGATGGGGGCACAGTTTGAACCTTCCTATTATGGTTGCCGTTGCTCCACAGATGGGGTCCTGCCAGCTGGGAGGTACATGCATCCTGAGTAAGTAAGGACCGGCAATGACTGCAAGGTGGGCCTGTGGGCTCAGTGATCCCCTGTTGAATGAATCTGGACCAGGCCCACGTGCTTTGTATACCCTGTGATAACGGTGCTTCTGGGGTCCCTGGAATCAGTGATGGCTCAGATCCCATATCCAACAGACCTCAAAAGTTCGAGGTTTTCTCCTCCTCAGTGTTCAGTGACCACAGCACGTGACTCTATTTCTCTCTGGGGAAAGATTAGGGGAATTACTACCACCCTCAGAGACTTGTCTCAGATAATAAAGAATCTGCTTGCAATGTGGGAGATCCAGGTTTGATCCCTGGGTCTGGAAGATCCCCTGGAGAAGGGAATGGTCACCTACTCCAGTATTCTTGCCTGGAGAATTCCAGGGGCAGAGGAGCCTGGTGGGCTATAGTCCATGGGGTTGCAAAGAGTCAGACATGACTGAGTGATGAACGTTTTCACTTTTATCAGAGACTTAAAAGATGTGGGGTGGTGTCCCCAGTTCATCTCCATTTAATATGGCCTATTGAAAAGGGCTTCTCTGATGGCTCAGCTGATAAAGAATCTGCCTGCAATGTGAGAGGCCTGGGTTTGATCCCTGGGTTGGGAAGATCCCCTGGAGAAGGGAAAGGCTACCCACTCCAGTGTTCTGGCCTGGAGAATTCCAGGGACTGTATAGTCCATGGGGTCGCAAAGAGTTAGACATGACTGATCAACTTTCACTTTTTTCACTGAAAAGAGCAGATACCACTGTGTATTCAGCCTCGAAGCCATTCTTCTCCTGGCTCCTCTTCAGTCACACAAGTCTCCTCTGTTTCTAAAGAACATACCTCCATGCAGCCTTTACACGGTGCGGCTCCCTCTGCCTGAAATGGCTGCCCTCAGCTCCAGGCCTTTTCATGGTAGTTCTTAGTGATGCATCTCCCGACTATGCTATCTAAAACTATAATCTAGTGCCGGGAGCCGGCGAGAGGACCTCCGCCCATGGCAAAGGTCATGAGGAAAGAGGCTTGACATACGAAAATCAGGGTCGAGCCTCAGGAGTCCCCCTGGAAATCCTCGAGCATCTACCCCCATAACCAGAGCCTGCCTACTTTACTACTTTGTGCTCTCACCTACACCTCTGACTTTGCGGGGGGCTGTCCTCCACTACCTCTCTCTGAAAAAAGAGTTAACTTAGAGCTCCAGTTAATAAAAATTCCTGGGCGTGACAGGAGTGTTTTAACCTACAAACTCCTCTGAAGGTTCTCTAGCCCACCTGACAGGCTTGTCCGGCCACATGTGATTACTCACAGCCTCCCAACAGTGGGAGGCACGAAATGCTTTTAACTTTCTAAAAACAGGTTCTTTAGAGAAGTGAGAAAACTATTAGTGGGCTGATTAGAAATTGTATTGGTGAAGGGTTTTTCATTTGTTGAGCCAATGTTTGCTGCTAAGTCTCCACATCGTCTACCCTTACACACATTAATGAATATTTAAAAGAAATAGGTATTTACCTTTGATACTACTCATGTTAGACCTTAGGCTAAGTAAGTTCTTTCTTTAATTAAAACCCACTACACCCTCACCCTATAGGAATGTAAATTTATTTGGTGGAGTCTGTTTTAAGAATAATCACCCCTGGAGATATAAATGTCCTGGATTGACCACTGTCACAAGGAGAGGGTCATAAATTGTCAGCAGGCCCCCTGGCCAGAAGATAATGTAACACCCCTAAGGCCTCTGTATACATTTGTATGAAGCACCTGACTTTGATAAAAGTCAGGACTGCTGACCCCGCGTGACTTTTGTATACCATCTCAGTGTATAAAAGTAGACCATGGAAAATAAAGAATTGGGATCAGTTCCTCGAAAGACTGGTCTCCCCATGTCCTCTCTCTCTCAAATTCTGGTTGAGTTTCCATGTGGAGCGCGGAACCCACCATGCTTACTAATTATGCCTGGGCTTCTAAGATCCGACCAGGGAGGCCTCAGTGTGTCCTCTCCTTCGGGAGAACGGAAGGACGCCTGTGGCCTACGCAAGTGGTGCAAACTTCTTGTCTTGAAGTTTTATTGGTCTCCCGAGTAAACCAAGCCACTCAGCCTCTTTTCTCCACTGAATTTTTCTACTGAGCTATCTTCATTCTATTACTCTTTATATCCTTATTTAATATTTATTTAAGCAATTGTGTCCTGACCCCCGCCAACGCTGTCCTCACTTCGAAATCCCTGGATCAGCCAGGGCTGGACCCCGGCAACCTAGGACTTCCTCGCTGGTCCAGTGGGTAAGAACCAGCCTTGCAATGCAGGGGATGTGGGTTTGATTCCTAATCAAGGAACTAAGATCCCATATGCCTTGGAACTACTGAGCCCATGCACTTTGGAGCCCTCCATGCATCACAAGGAAAGAGCATGACACAATTGAGACCAGAGGGAGCCAAATAAATATTAATTAAAAACACAAACCTGTAATCCACCCAACCCATCCTATCCTCTTTCTAGGCTTTTCTTTATAGCACTTAGAACCACCTAAAATTTTGTTGTATTTATTAACCGATTCTGTTGCCTGTCTCCTTTATTAGAATTGATGCTCCAAATGAGGGCAGGGATCAGTTACCGTGTTGGTGATGGCTGGGTCTCCAGTGCTCAGAAAGAGCCCAGCACAGGGCAGGTACCCTTTGGTGGTGGTGGTAGGTTAGTTGCCAAGTCATGTCTGACTCTTGGGACCCCATGGACTGTAGCCTGACAGATTCCTCTGTCCATGGGATTCTTCAGGCAAGAACACTGGAGTGGGTTGCCATTTCCTTCTCCAGGGGATCTTCCTGACCCAGAGATTGAACCCGCATCTCCTGCACTGCAGGCAGTTTCTTTAACGACTAGGTTACCAGGGAAGCCCAGGTACCCTTTAAATATTAGTTAAATAAATGATTGAATGATGAGTGATATGGGCTTAATTACTCTCCACCCCCAGGAGACCCAGCCTTTTCTGAATGGTCACTGTCTCACTTCCTGTTAGAGCCCCACCCCACCAGTCCCAATGTGCCTTCTGGTAGGTCCTGGAGGCCAAGCAATGTAATTCGAGACACGACTGTTTCATGCAAGTTCTATTTTTGTTTTGTTTAGTCTTGAACTGGAAGGGACATCCAAAGAATCTAATTTTTCATACTGATCAGAGTAAAAGCTGAATGATTCTTTTAATACCCTTTGAAATCATCTTGTTAGAAATTTGCTTCATGTTTTCACACCCATTTTCCTGGATGTGAAATGGGCTTTAGATCTCCTTCCTTTGTGCTATACTCTACCTGTGACATGATTTAAAGCTTATTGTTATGTTATTTTTCCCAAACATTAAATTGACTTTCTCTCCCTCTGCCCCACTTCCAGGATCTATGTTATGACACAGGAATTACTGGATGTTTGAAAGAACTCACTCAGGAAACTCCAGGCCCAGTCATTTTTGCAGGCAACTGTGAATAATTTCTAGTCTCCTTCATGCACAGTAGTCTGTTCTGGTATTATAGAGTTTATTGCAGTAATTTTGATAATGTAATATTTTCTGCTAAAATTATCTATTTCACCTACATTTTTCATTTGAGCTCTACAGAGCATATGTTAACAATTTTAAAATTTGCTGTATCTGTTTTAATACATTTCATATCTAATTTTAGTTCAGATATTCTTTTCTTCTAGATTAACTACTAGAAGTTTGTTTTATACTGTTGTGTTTCATTGATATTTTACTCTACATTTCTTTAGTTTACTCTGCTGTGTTTCTCTCCTAATTCATTACTGTCTCCTTTTAATTTGTTATTTCTTTATCCTATTTTCCTTAAGGTTACCTTATTCTTTTCTTCTAACTTCTTTATATGCACTTTTAACTTCATTTATTTTCTCTTATAAATAAAAAAAGCATTTAAGTCTATGAATATAGTATTTAAAAATCTATGTATTTTTTATATGTAAAAATAGTAACAGTAGTGTTACTGCCTAAAAGTCCTATAATAAAGAACTTGTCTGATCTTTGTCCTGGGTTTCTGGGCTGGAGCTCCTAAACTCTTGGAAATTCCCAAGTGATGTCTGAATCTTTGTTATTCATGATGAGCACTGGATTCTACCTTAGTTTGTGCCAAAGAGGTGACTCAGGTTGGGGCTGGTCTTGCTGGACAGACAACCATGTGATTAGCGGGTTTCTGTTTTAAGCCATGAGATACAAGCCAGCCCAGCCTCCTGCCCTCTAGGTAGGGAAGGTGGAAGAGAGACTGAGTTCAATCACATGAGCAATGCAATCAGTCATGCCAGGGAGTGAAACCCCAATAAAAACTCTGAAGACTGAAGCTTGGGTGAGATGTGCCAGGATGGCAGTGCATCCTGACTGCACAGGGAGAGGGCGCCGAAGCTCTGTGTTGGGACCTCCCCTATTGTCTCTTCACTGACTGGTCTTGGTTTGTGTCGTTGAGAATAAAGCTGTAACAATAAGCATAGCACGTTCCTGAATTCAGTGAGTGTGGCTAGTGTTTATTGAAGCCGAGTGTGACGACATAAGAGCACTCCTGGATTGTAGCCAGTTGGTCAGAAGTGCAGCTGGCCTAGGGATCCCCAAAATTTGCCACTGGAATCTGACAGGAGGGCGGCCTTGTTAGAGATCAGGCCCAGAAACTGTGGAGAGGGTGCTAACTCTGGATGGTTGGCGTCAGAGCCGCACTGCAGAGTTGCAGTCTATGCATCATTTAATATTTTATTTTTTAACACGAGTATATATTTTAACCTCTTTGCTCTAGGAGTTGTTTGATATTCCTTTCAGATTCTCGATATAATTCGGTAGCCATGGGGTGTTTTGTTTTTCATTTTTTTGCTGTTTTGTGAACAGAGGAGCAGAGGTGTAACCAGCCCACCAGTCCAATGGCCATTTCATCAGTCAGAAGTCTCTGAAGCTATTCAAATGAGTCATAGTTTCCACTTCTTTAGGACCCTTTCTTCTATTCTTCCACACTGTGTGTATATATGCTGATTGGATGGTGACGGGTAGGCATGTTCCTGGATATGAGGTTAATCTATAAAGTTGCTAATCCAACAAAAAAAATCATTGAGGTTCTCTTCAGTGACCAAAGAAAAACATGCCTGGAGAGGAGATGAAAACGACTTTCTATTAAATTGCTATTATTCCTTTGCATGCACGACTCAGTGCTTCAGTGGGAGAACGCTCACACAATTAGTACTTGGTTGGAATGAGTGTCAGAGGCCTTCGGAAAGCAAAGTAGACTAGGGCAGCAATCACTATTTCTAGTTTTCAAATTTATTTTACTTAAAAAAATTTTTTGGCCATGCTACATGGCATGTGGGATCTTAGTTCACCCACGGGGGATCAAACCCACACAACCCCTGCACTGGATGCATGAAATCTTAACCACTGTTTCTATTTTTTAGTAAAGGTCTTAAATGAAAATATGGTCAGAGTGGAAACATTAACAATATGTGGCAAACATGCCTGAAATCAGGGAAATCATCTGGAAAAAAAGTGCTGCAATGGTGGGCTTTGAATGAGGCAAAGGATCTTTTCTGATGAGTCATTATTTTCTAATGGGTCTTTCCCACCCTCCTGGTCCAGGAGATTCTATCTGAAATGCTATGAGAGCCCAAGAGCTTGAATCAGTCTCTGACAATTAGAGCAACTTTAATTTCTTTCAGTTGAGAGATGCAAAGAAAAAGAGAAGGAGCAGAGATAAGCAGAATGGGCCCCCTGGAAGTAAAAAGAAAATGGAAATAAACATTTAATATCAAGGAAAAATGGCCACCAGATAAATATACAACTCGTCTTCCTGGACTTCCTTCTTTTCTAAAATAAATACATTTCCTCAAACTCTTACATAGAGACAAAAAAGTAAAATATTAGAATCCAACTGACAGAGGCACAATGAAATTGGCACCAGGGATTCTTTTTCAACTGACAACATAGTATCTAGCAAATGTAATCTGTGATCCTTAACAATGATTTATATTTTTTATATAATAGCCAGCTGTTAATGGTGATTTATATTTTTGTAACATGATCTCAACTGGCTGTAATATAATGAAAATATTTTAAAACCCACAAAAAATTTAGGAGCCAGAATACAGCACATAAATTGTATTCATAGCCAGCATCTAGCACAAAATATCTTGATTCATCAGACACCACAGGAGGAGTTGAAAGGCCTTTGGCTGGAACCTCCACCTGCCAGTAATTCACCAAAATGATGAGCTCAAGCAAAAGAGAGAAGGAACCTGCTGTATGTTCTTTAGACCTTTAGAAAGCATGGAGTTGTTTCCTTGGCCATGTACACGTAAATCTGCCAGAAAGGTGATACTGCAGAGGTCAGGGGAGTTGGGACTGTTAAAAATGCATGTCTGCAACTTCCCTGGTGGTTCAGAGATTAGGACTCTGAGATTCCACGGTAGTGGGCTCAGTTTCGATCCCTGGTTGTGAAAATAAGATTCTGCATGCCATGTTGTTGCTGTTGCTAAGTCGCTTCAGTCGTGTCTGACTCTGTGTGACCCCATAGATGGCAGCCCACCAGGCTCTGCTGTCCCTGGTACTCTCCATGCAAGAACACTGGAGTGGGTTGCCATTTCCTTCTCCAATGCATGAAAGTGAGAAGTGAAAACGAAGTCGTTCAGTCGTGTCCAATTGTTCGCAACCCCATGGACTGCAACCTACCAGGTTCCTCCACCCATGGGATTTTCCAGGCAAGAGTACTGGAGTGGGGTGCCATTGCCTTCTCCTGATGCATGCCATGAGATGTGGCCAAAAAATTAAACAAACAACACATTCTTTTTTGTTTGTGAATGTGTGTGTTCATCCACCAGTGCTCCCATTGCAAAACTGGAAGATTCTACAGTGTTACTAGCACGCCTTTAGTGTTGAAAACCAACAAGGGCAAGATTCTTGCCAAGAGAATCAATGTACATGCTGCTGCTGCTGCTAAGTGGCTTCAGTCGTGTCCGACTCTGTGCAACCCCATAGATGGCAGCCCACCAGGCTCCCCCGTCCCTGGGATTCTCCAGGCAAGAACACTGGAGTGAGTTGCCATTTCCCTCTCCAGTGCATGAAAGTGAAAAGTGAAAGTGAAGTCGCTCAAGTCATGTCCGACCCTCAGCGACCCCATGGACTGCAGCCTACCAGGCTCCACTGTCCATGGGATTTTCCAGGCATGCATTCCCAGACCTGAGACACCTTCCTGAGACACATGAAGGAAAATGATCAGAAAAAGAAGAAAGCTAAAAACAAAGGCAACTGGTTTACCTGAAGCCCATGCTACTCTACCCAGGAAGCCCACTTCATGAGAACCAGTGGAAAGGAGGCTGAGCTGCTAGAACCCATTTCCTAAGAATTTAGGAGAAAAATGATCCTAGGTTAAGAAGTGAAGCCACAAAGCATAGCCATGAAGAGTTTATAGGCTGGAAAATATTTAAATTAACAACCTTTGGCTTTAGAAAAATTTCTCAATGATGAGCCTCTAAAACATCGATTTTGAATCTGTGTAGCTTTCTGGCAAATTCCCCAGGACATATCAGCTGAAGAATGGATAACATCATTGAAAAAAAATCCAATTAAAGTTCTGGAGACTATGCCAGAAAGAGGATACCCCACTAAGAAAAGTACTGGCAACCGAGAGTCTTACGTCTCCCACAAATAATGACTAAAATGGTTCAGCCGATTGTGCTTCTGCAGAAAACTATGAAACTGGACATCATACAAAGAGCAACTACCTGGAGGAACCAGAGTAAAAGGAAGCAAATGACCTCCAGTGAAGAGTGCCAGCTGGCTTGAAGGAGGCACAGTGGAACAACACCAGCGAGTCTTATCTGCCCAGATTTTAGCCTGAGGCTACGAAAAGCCTGTGGTGCACCCTAGTCGGGGCAGGGAATAGTGGGTGTCCAAGAGGAGTCATGGGAATATTAGAAAGTATGTTGATAGTATATCATATAAATATGATAATTAAAATACGCATATCAAAATTTGTGAGATGGCAAAAATAAGGTAAACAGGGAAATTGATTTTTTAATTTTTAAAATATTTATTTGACTGTGTTGGGTCTTAGTTGAGGCACTCGGGCTCAGTAGGTGCAGTGAATGGACTTAGTCGCTTTGAGGTATGTGGGGTCTTGGGCTTCCCAGGTGGCTCAGTGGTAAAGAATCCGCCTGCCAATGCAGGAGACACAGGTTCAATCCCTGGGTCAGGCAGATCCACTGGAGGAGGAAATGGCAACCCACTCCAGTATTCTTTCCTGGAAACTTCCATAGACAGAGGAGCCTGGTGGGCTACAGGCCATGGGGTTGCAAAGAGTCAGACACGACTGAGCACACACACACACGTGGGCTCTTAGTTCCCCATTCAGGGATAGAACCCGGGTCCCCTGCATTGCAAGGCGGACTCTAACCCCCTGAACTGTAGGTGAGTCCCACAGGGAAATTTGGAATTTTAAATACCTATGTGGGAAAAGAAAAGTCTAAAACTCAATGATGTAAGCGTCTACTTTAAGAAACTACAAGAAGAAAAATAAATTATACCCAAAGCAAAGTTAAAAGGCTTTGGAGACCAAAATTGTGAGCTGTTATCCATGGGCAATGAGCAGCTAGCAGCATACCAGCACTCCCATCCAGGACAACAAGAACAGCCAGGCAGAACAGGAATTATTTATTAATTTATAAATAGGTATTAAATCTATTAGATTATAAATTATTAATGATAAATTATTATCTCCATAGGCAGCAGAAAATTTCTGAGGTGACTAGAACTAAAGGGGATAAGATTCTTGTATTAGTTTCCTGTTGCTGCTGTACCAACCAACCACAAGCTGGGTGGTTTAAGACAACACATTTATTATCTTGCAATTACACAGAAGTTTGAAGAGCATCTCACTGGGTTATAAAATAGATGTTGGTGGGGCTGCATTCCTTTGGAACGCTCTAGGGGAGAAGCCATTTTCTGGCCTTTTCCATCTCCTCAAAGCTGTTTCCATTCTTGAGCTCATGGTTCTCTTCCTTCATCTTTCAAACCAGGAAAGCAGCATCTCTCTGACCCATATTCCATCACCACCTCTCTCTCTGACCCCAGCCAGGAAAGGTTCTCTACTTCTAAGGACTCATGATTAGAATGGACCCATCAGAGAATCCAGAATAATCTATTTCCCTGCATCAAGGTTTTTAATTCATTCACACCTGCACAGTAATACAGAGAAAAATGGAACACTTAAGCTTCCTTTCTGTCCATAAAGTCTCAAAGAAAATGATGTAAATGTTTTCAGTAACAAATCATTAAAAACTCAGTTCATAAAAAACATTTGATTTGCTATTACCATTGATGTAACCAATAGCTACTACCAGGTGATTTAATTATTTTTTGGCATTTGATTTAGTCACTTTTGTAAGAGAGAAAATTCACAGATTTAGACAAAAAGAAAACTAAAGTAAATATTTTATTTGGACATTTTAAAGTTTAACTTTGTAGCCATTTGTATTCATTATCACTGAAATCTAGCAGATTTCCATTGAAATTTAGTTGCAGGTAGAGAGGTTGGAACTAGAATGTTCAAGACAGTTTATTAACGTTTTGGGAAAAAAAGTCATGCATCCCATGGATCTCCAGGCGTGCTCCCGAAACCCACCTTGTCCACAGCCCTCCTCCTCCTTCTCCTCAATGCCTCCTTCCGTGCTGGAACTGTGGAGCGATATTTTCCTTCCTTCCTTTTCACTTGATCTCTCACCTGTATATGTCTGGGAAGAACTTAACTGTGATGGAAAGTTCAGGGTCGTTTTGTAGGAATTTTTTTTGGTTTATCCATCTGCCTCCAAGCGTCTATAGAGAGTCATGTCCTCTGGTCCAGGCAAAGCCCACAGAAGTCGATTTAATGGAAACAGTTTTCCCTCTGTCATCTTGTGAAATTCTAGTCAAAGCCAGAGCCAGGGCTGAGTTGACACCAGGTAGTAAATTAGAGAAGGTATGGTTTGCGTGGTGCCAGCAGTGAACTTAGCCTTGGTTTGGTAGTTAATAAACTACCATTCACAACGGGTAGTCATTCACATCGGGCTTCCCTGGTGGCTCAGACAGTAAAGGATCTGACTGCAATGCAAGAGATCTGGGTTTGATCCCTGGGTTGGGAAGATCTAGAGAAGGAAATAGCTACCCACTCCAGTATTCTTGCCTGGAGAATTCCATGGGCAAGGAGGCTGGCAGGTTACACCTCATGGGGTCACAAAAAGTCATTCACATAAGTTCTGCAAATTGAATTTGGAAGTGAGGGAGTGGCGAGGGAGGGAAGGGAACGCGGAGGTGGTCAGTGTTTCCTTGGCTTGAACGTGAGCGCCACACTGTTGATGCAGAACCTCTGCCCAGCAGCCCCAGGTCCATCGGGGAACACATGGCCGAGGTGAGCTTCGCACTGCAAGGAGAGCAGCCTCTGTCATCTCTCACCAGGGACAAGGCTCTTTAAGTAAAACCCAGACAGATGAACCCCACAAGGCAGGCCCACTCACGTCTTTGACCTCGGTGTTGGGGGAAAGTCTATTGTATCAGAATTTGATTCAGAAATGAAAGGATGTAGAGCACATGGGGTGGTAAATAGCTCTCTACTTGATCAGTGAGAATGTGAGCAAGTGATTTAACTTAGGCCTTGATTTACTCATCTATGAAATGGGGATGATGATTATACCTACATAACAGAGCTGTTATTATGATTCATTGATACAATGTATTGGGACTTCCCTGGTCCCAATGCAGGGGGCCTGGATTCGATCCCTGGTCAGGGAACTAGATCCCACATGCCAAAACTAAGACCAGGGGCAGCCAAATAGATAAATATTAAAAAAAAAAAAAAAAAAAAGCAGTAGCACAGTTCCTGAGTGAGTGAATCATGTAGGCAGTATATTATTATTGTTTTTTTTTCACTGAAGACAAGACTAAGCTACATTTATCTGCTTACAACACCAGAACATTTGAGCACCCAAAGATATCAAGTTGAATCTGCTGTCTGGATTTAAGCCACTCTCTCCTACCAGGCTCCCAGGAGAAATAAGCCCTGATGTCACCTTTGGTACTGCTCTGCTCTGCTTGTAGGTGACATGCTGCAGAGCGGGAAGGGAGCAGAGAGATGCCATCCACCCTGGACCTTCCTGCCACTCTCCCTGCACAACAGAATGTGAAGGGCCAGCTCTTCCTTTCAGACCCTCACTCACTCCTATCTCTGCAAGGCTAGAACCAGGCAAGGCTCCTTCTTTGGTCTGCAGTGCCGGGAGTGATGGGAGAGAGGAACCAGTAGCAGCTCAGGAGAAACCCAAAGTGCTTCCATGACAAAAGTGCTCCTGTCCATAACACCAGCTGTGCAAGGACAAGTGAGTTCTCCACTGCACTCAGGAGGCACAGGGGAAAACAAAACACACAAAATAGAGACACCCACCTGCTTACAGACTACCTCTGTGCGAGCTAGTCCCAAAGAGGTGTCTGCACATCTCAGGATCCCCGTGTTACTCTCATCAGAGCCAGACGTCCGATGAGCCTCAGAGAACGAAGGCCATCCCGTGCCAGAGCAGAACTTCTTCTCAGAGCTGTGTTAGAAATCACGACACCTACAGCTGTGAAAACCGCTATGAACAAACAAAAAGCACTGTGTGCCCCAACCCACGTCTCTACAGAGCACAAATTGATTCCCTTCTTCTCTGCCAGATCTCAAGGCCAGTTCTCTGAACAGGGGTCTGCCAACTGCACCTCCACTATTCAAGATGCTGTCTCATCACGTCAAAGATTTCTTGTTCCTTTAATGTTGAAGGCATCCCTCCCAAGCTTCGACAAGGACCAAAGACAAGAGGAGCTTTGTGAACTGCTCCATGTTAGGAAACAGATTAAATGTGCATGTTCAAAACGTAGGGAAGGGGGAAATCGAAATGAAATGAGTGGCCAAAGGGTTTAGCGTATCGCAGGTTCAGTGAATCAGAGAAACGTGAGAACTGATCAAACGGCCATGTTCAGCCACAGGAACTTTTGGTTATCTGAACACAGCCTGACTGTCTTTGGGAATTCAAGAATGAGTTCCTCTGTCACTTCTTAGCTGTGTGAAACTGGAGTCACAGTGTTCTTACCTGTAACATGGGGACAGTAACATCTACGTTATAGAGATGCTCTGAGGGCTTAGGGAGCTATACAGTGGAGCACGTAGTGATTAATAAGCCTGTGCACCCAGACTCATGACTGCAGTGCAGTGACCTTCCTGGGAAAGTCCCACAAGAATGAATGATGCTGGGGGTAGGGGGTGGGGAGAAAAGAGGTGCCAACAAAAGAGGGAGGAGGGCAACAAGCAAATCTACTCATCAGAGACCCACCCTAAATACTTTGTTACGTGAACTCCTTTTCTTTCTTTTTAAAACAATTTTTGGCCACACTTTGCAGCATGTGGGATCCTAGTTTCCCTAACTAGGGACTGAACCTGCATCCCCTGCGTTGGAAGCAGAGTCTCAACCACTGGACCACCAGGGAAGTCCCCAAAGATGAACTCCTTTACATCATGCTGGAAAAACAAATTTCAGAAATTTAAACGGCAGGGAAATGGCTCTCTCTGTCTGGGGGAGAGACAAGAAATGAATTGTAAATTCTGCAAGACAAAAACAAAAACTGAGTGAAAAGAGGGGCAAAGTGGCAAATAATCAAACCCCTAGACTACGAGCACAGGAGGAAGCTCAGTTTAGAGCACAAACCCAGCAGAACGAGTCTTGGGGAAAGTCAGTGACTCAGACACTCTGGTCTTGGGACCCATCTGTTACTAAAAAATTATCAAGGATCTCTGAGATCTTGGTTTACATGAGTTGTGCCTATTAGCACTTAACAAATTAGAAATTATGAGTTAGAGTTTTAAAGACATTTATGCATTGAATTATTTTTAAAAATAATAAGTTCATTATAGGCTAACACAACCTATTGTTATAACAGATAATTCTGTTTTCCAAACTGAAACAAACATTTAGGGGGACGAGTTGCACTGTTTCATAACTTTGCAAATCTCTTTTTAAAACATTAATTTGTATTGGAGTGTAGTTGCTTTATAGTGTTGTGTTAGTCTCCACTGTACAGCAAAACAAATTGGCCACACATATACAAACGTTCTTTCTGTTTTTGGATTTCCGTCCCATTTAGGTCACCACAGAGCACTGGATAAAGTTCCCTGTGCTGTACAGTAGGTTCTCACTGGTTATTTGTTTTACACACAGTATCAATAGTGTATATATGTCAACCCCAATCTCCCAATTCGTCCCAACCCCCCTTTCCCCCTTGGTATCCATGTGTTTGATCTCTGTGTCTGTCTCTATTTCTACTTTTTGCAAATCTCTTTAAGGCCTTAAAGACAATTGAATGACAAAAATGACAATTGAATCTCCAGATGTGCTCATGCATTCAATCTGCTGCAGCATTGTTTTGACTGAAGCGTAGGAAGAGGATGTAGTCTCTTGGACGTGTGGGTGTGTAAGTTGCTTCAGTCGTGTCCGACTCTGTGCGACCCTATGGACTATAGCCCGCCAGGTTCCTCTGTCCATGGGACTCTCCAGGCACCCACCTACTAGAGTGGGTTGCCATGCCTTTTTCCAGGGGATCTTCCCAACACAGAGATCGAACCCAGGTCTCCTGCGTTGCCAGCAAATTCTTTACCGTCTGAGCCACTAGGGAAGCCCCAGTCTCCTGGATACACAGAAAAGAAAGCACCTCAAAGAGCCCTGGAAAGATCTCAGGAACTCAGGTACAGCTCTGAGGTTGCCTTCTGAGAGCCTGGGGTGTGAATCCGGGCTCTGGTATGTCATAGGACCTTGGCAAGTTATTTAACTTCATACAGTCTCTGTTCCCTCGTCCACAGAATAGTAACAGCATTGTTACCTCACAGGGTCGAGGAGGACTGACTGAGATGCTTTCTTCATTTAGCGTTTTTATCATCATGGGACATTGGACACATGGTACCTAAGTTAGTGGTTATGATTTTAAAAATATCATTATTAGTAGTAGTAACAGGTATCCATGAAATTTGTGCAGTTGTGGGTCCAATTAGAAGTGTCTGCACATTCAGACTGGGGCTTCCTAGGTGGCTCAATGGTAAAGAATCTCTGCCTGCCAGTGCAGGAGATGCGGGTTCGAGCCCTGGGTCAGGAAGATCCCCTGGAGAAGGAGACAGCAACCACTCGAGTATTCTAGCCTGGAGAATCCTGTGGACAGAGCAGCCTGGCGGGCTACAGTCCACAGGGTTGCAAAGAGTTGGATACAACTGAGCATGTGTGCACACACCTATTCAGACTGGGTTCTCTGCAACCCCTTTTCTTTTCAAAGGGTTCAAAAATATTCATCTGAGCCACTTTGGTCCAGAAAAAAACATTTTAAATATCCTTTAATCATAGCTTTTCCATCTGCAACATTATATATAAACTAGTGATCATTAAAGCAAATCTGATAGAGAATTATGAATATAATAATTTTTTTAATGAATGAATCTAAGACTAATAAAAAGTCATTTAAAACGTTTTATGGGAAACAATAAACTTTTATGGATGCAATTAACAGAATCTGGAAATTTTACCAGGTAATATGAGAGGCCCATCATATATCATTTAAGAGGGAAAACTTAAATATTAAGGGCAATTAGAAATTGCAATATATATATTTAAATGATTAGCAGATTGTAAGGCCCACCCTTGAGAAACTAAAACCATTCTGGACCATCTTTACTCTTAAAGGGAGTAAAGATGTATATCATGTATACTTTTTATGGGATTCCTTTTATTTAGTTTTGCTATATATTTATTTGCTTTGTTTTTGTCATTGTTTCTAGAAACTCCATGGCCCCCAAACCAGCAGCAGAGGCATTTAGTGATAATTGACAATCCTCATGGTAGAAGAATTCCCATTCATTTCAAGGAACAGGAGCACAGAAAAGGTTAACAATATTACCTAGTTCCTACAACACGTGGGATGCCAGGATATTCTGTAAAAAGGGAACTAACATCAGGCTCTCAGTTTCCTTCTATTTTAAAAAGATTTATGACTGTGAAACATGTGATCTCACAGTAGATTTTAATAAACACATCCAGAATTGGAGAGGAGGAAGGAAGGGGAATAGAGGAAGGGGTCAAAGTCACGTAATTCCAAGGTTAATGAAGTGACAGTCTGGAGTCCAGTGCTCTTGACCTGGAAACCCTGGATCAAATAAATGACTCTGAGTTGGAGAGTCAGCAGCTCCCCTGAACCATAGTGGTTCAGCTCAAAGGGAAGTCTGCAGGCAGCAAGGAGCCCAGTGGCCAAGTGGCTGTGATCCCTCATCCACTTGATTTCTTAACTGTTTAGTTTTGGTTGACTTTTCACCTCCTTTCAACTGTATGCGAGTATTTGAAGGGATGTTCATATCTTCTCTACCCCTGCTCTCTATTACTGAGGATGGAGACTGGGGATGGGAAGAGAGGGAAAACGAGAGGTCCAACAGGAATCCTAACAGTTATCTACCCTCTTGAATGGGAAGCACTGTCAGGAATATAGTCTTCATTTATAGATTCTCATTAATTAGAAGAGATTTCTTAGGAGTTCCTCATTATCAAAAACACTTTCATGTATAAGGCCCTAAGAAGGCTCTGTAAGAATCTCAGTGCTAACATGTATCTGGTGTTTGGCACGTGTCAGGCATTGCTCTGCTGCTTTCATGTGTATTAACGCATAACTCAGTTACTCCTCCCAATAGCTTTATGAGTTCAGTACTACTAACATGCTCATTTTACCTATGGGGAAATCAAGGCACAGAGGGGTTAAGAAAGTTGCCCAAGGTCACACAGCAATTAAGCCAGGATGTATATCTACAGACTTCACCACTCTACTACCTTGTCTCTCTTATAAACAAATGCATCTTTAATAGCACAGAAGATTCTAGAACATAAAAGATTCTTATGAATATATTCTTATTTTTCTCAGACTAAGCTGCAGGAGGAAAAAAACAGAACAAACTCAAAAGTCCTTAAGAAATGAAAATGGAAACTGCAACTAAAACTAAATGATTAAAAAGAAACAAATAGGCTGGCAGATTGGCAGGTCAGTAAACTAGCCACTTGCTGAAAGGGCTTTTGGAGACCTTTTGGATGGTTTTATTAGTCTTGGCTCCTGTGAAGATGGTCACTCAACTTCCTTAATTTGGACTAGCATTGGTCTTTCAAGTTTAAATGACCTTAAATGAAATAAGATAAAAAATTCAATTTTTTAGTCACATCAGCCACATTTCAGGTGTTCAATACCCACATGTGATTGCTGCTGCTGCTTAGTGGCCACCAAAGTGGATGGAGCAGATATAGAACATTTCCATCACTGCAGAAAGTTCTACTGGACAGAGCTTTTTGCTCTGGTCTCTCCAGTCCCTCCCTGCCCCAACACTCTGATTCCCCAACAGAGCCTGCGAGGTGCCCATGCTGGGCACTGGGTAGGAAGAAAGTGTCATCTTCACAGGTGCAGAAAGTGGAACAACAATGAAGTCAAAACAACAAAGACTAAAATGGAGGAACATGTTCTCACAAGGATGATGGTCAGAAGCTAGAAACAGAAACTCTGGCTGCTTACTGCAGTCACAAAGCCATCTTTTATATGTTCACAACATGGTTGTTTGGCTAAAAGCAGGTTAGCCATCTCAGGGTCCCACCTCTCCCCCTTTAAACAGAACCAAAGGTCAAACAGTAACTAGTAGTTCAGAAATCTGCGTGCTTTTTACCATTTCCAGCTTCTCCCAGGCCATCTTCTCAGCCTGACTGCCATCTTTGCTGTCTCTTCACCAGCCACTGACAGAGTGAATGAATCCCAGCAAAGGCCTGCCCTTCTGTGAGCATGAAGGAAAATCAATCCTGATTGTTGCTCATCTTTGCAGGCGGGGTTTGGCTTTCCAAATTCAGTCCCCATTAGCAGCCAGCAGCCCAGGAAAGCCCAGTCTGCTGAAAGCCCAGAGCACATAATGAAGCACTGCCTAATGGAAGATTCACAGAGCTGGCTTGATTTTTATTTTATTCTAAACCAATTTAGGGTTGATGCAAAAGAAATAAAAAACATCTTTGAACTTCTGAAAAATGGGACTTCAAAGATGTTTTCCTTTCTTCTTCATCGAATCTACTTCTTTTAGACTGTTTCCTGCATGTCTAAACAAAAATGCCTTTGTTGAGAGATTTCAGATCCTGATTGACTTAAAAGAGGCTTTGAAATCAAGGGACAATTAAATTTACTTTTAGCTACATAGAAAAGGCATGGTATTCACTACTGTCAAGCACTGTGGGGAATCTATCCTCATAAAATTCTACATTTCCTAAATTAAATTATAAACCCATTTTTTCCCTGGGAGAGATATAGTTTTAATCACATGGGTCAAGCAAATACCATTATGGTTTAGATGTCTTTAAATACTTTCCCAGGGAAAAAACTAATAGCTTTATCTTAAGGTGCCCACCAAGTTTTTTTTTGGTTTGCTTTTTGCTATTTCTTGCAGATACAGAAAGAAAGAATATAGGCTAAAGATGTTAATGCTATAAATAATAATAAGACAGGCAAGAATCTTAAATGAACAGCCCTCCTTATGGTAACCAAGTTAATCAGGAAGGGCAATGAACACCATGGTATGTATTGGGTTGGTCAAGAAGTTTGTAAGATCCTATGGAAAAACCCAAGTGAATTTTCTAGCCAATCCAATATTTATCCAAGGCCCCAAAAGACAAAGCGGTATGAATTTTGAGGCTCACTCTCCTTTGGTACCTCTTGGTCTTTATCTCACCTGAAGAGTGGGCTGTCGCAACACACACAGTGATACATCCCTGGTTCCTTGTTATTCAGGTAGATCCCACTAAAAGGCTGAAAAGTAAATGAGGTATATCACTGTTCAGGTTTCCCATAACACCAGCAGGACATGATACAGCAGATATAAACCCAAGATTAAATTCTCCAATAAAGGAATTTTTGTACTAATTTCACAAAGTGCAAGTATCACTGGAGAGAAAATTACAACATGCCCAGTGGAGCAGTCTGCAGGCTTGTTTATGACCGGCCTTTACTGTGCCAAATATTCAAATTATGACATTAATAATGCTTTGCATTTATATAGCACTTTTCATCCAAGAACATCAAAGCTTGTGAAAAGGCAAGAGAATGGGCCTCTGGATTGTGTTAGATCTCAGCCTCCATTTCAAAAGTTATTACAACAGGAATCTAGTCCACTGACTAAAGCACTCTGAAATCTCCAATTAAAGACAGGATATAGATACATTAAAAAGCAAAGCTCAGTGAGATTGGGGTTGTGCCTTTAATATGCTTTACGTGGTTTTTAGGCTACTTCATACTGAATAAACGCTAAATAATGAGCGAGATTCTCCCAGTGCCTAAGTTACTACTTAGATGAAATTACCACATTAAATTGTGGCTTAAGGGGTTTGCAGGTTCCGAGTTTGAATCAATGAGTGAGCCAAGACTATTATATATATTTTTAAATGTTATTTGGAAAACTGATCTCATTGTTTGGAACAAACAAAGACCATTTTTACCCAATTCCATCTTCTCTATCAAAGAAATTTCAAGAAAGAGAAACTGTTGCATCAGCCTCCTGTGAAAATCCACAAGCAGTGGCTGGTGGCAGGCACTGTCCTACTCTTTGGAAGAGAAACTGAAAACGGGATGGGTCACTGAGTCCCAGAGCTGATTCAGGAAACAAGTGGCCCCTTTAGCCCTCTCTAGACAAATCCCCATTCCAACGTTCACATTCCCTGTGGTAGGAGTAACAGCACATTTTCAGGGAGCAGCATAACAGTCAATTTCAAATTAACCTACTGAGCCAACCATCTGGGCACACTTGGATGTTTTCCCTCTCTAGAATCCCTAAACTTGGCTGCAGACATCAAACAGTGGTGAGCTGGTCTTTTTCTGGCCTGTCCCCTTGAGGGCTTGCACCTCACGCTGGCACAAAGGGGTACCTGGGATGAAAAGGAAGTTTCGCCTCCGTCCCACCTGGGCTGAAGAGACAAACATGCCAAAGGGCTACCCAGATGTGAAGCTGATCTAGAAATGCCTACTTATGGGATCCGGACAGCATGCTAATATTCACAATATAACGTTTGCTATTGCAGGGACAGTTGGAGAGAGGAGGTGACAGGGAACTGGTAACCACAATAAGTTAAAAAATCAGAGATAAAAGAATTCTTCGCTGACATATTTTATGAAATGACATCTCTCCTCTGCCTCCTTGCCTGATTTCCTACTGTCTACCTTCTCACCCTTTCTCCTTAATTTTTTAAAATTTAAATTTATTTATTTTAATTAAAGGCTAATTACTTTACAATATTGTATTGGTTTTGCCATACATCAGCATGAATCCACCACAGGTGTACACATGTTCCCAATCCTGAACCCCCTTCCACCTCCCTCCCCATACCATCCCTCTGGGTCATCCCAGTGCACCAGCCCCAAGCATCCTGTATCCTGCATTGAACCTGGACTGGCAATTCATTTCTTACATGATATTATACATGTTTCAATGCCATTCTCCCAAATCATCTCCCCCTTCCCACAGAGTCCAAAAGACATATTATTTAGGGCCACACTCAGCTTCTATTTCACTCGCTCATTCCAGGATTACTTGAAAACCAAGTGTGTAGCCAATGCTGCACTGGGTACTAAGGTTGCTACTGCTGCTGCTGCTGCTAAATCACTTCAGTCATGTCCGACTCTGTGTGACCCCATAGACGGCAGCTCACCAGGCCCTGCTGTTCCTGGGATTCTCCAGGCAAGAGCACTGGAGTGGGTTGCCATTTCCTTCTCCAATGCGTGAAAGTGAAAAGGGAAAGTGAAGTCACTCAGTCATGTCAGACTCTTAGTGACACCATGGACTGCAGCCCACCAGGCTCCTCCATCCATGGGATTTTTCAGGCAAGAGTACTGGAGTGGGGTGCCATTGCCTTCTCCAGGGCACTAAGGTTGCAGAGATGGAAAAACAAAACAGAATTACACTAACCATGGTTCCTGCACTAGGAATTTGCTAACAAGTCGGGAAGAGATGTGAGCTGGCAGTGGTCACACCATGTGACCGCAGTTCTGATGGGGAGGTTAGCAGGGAGTGGCAGGTACCACTAGTCCCTTTACTACTAGGGAAGTCTTCATGAAACCTTTCTGGACCAGGTCATATATGAGATGTGTGAAATCAGGGTTTTCTTTTTCTTTGACCTTTTATCATCATTATTTTTCATTGCATGGCTGACTAGTGTTTATTACAGGAAAATGCCAAGACACTAAAGTGAATTTTGAAGGATGAGAAGGAATTAATCAGATAAAGGAGTTAATCAGATAAAGAAATTGCAGACAGAGCAGCCTGGGCTGGGCTCACGTCACAAAACAGAGCAATGTGGAGGAGGAAGAAGAGGTTGCTGGATAGGCAGGGAGGGCCAGATGATAGCAGCTTTAATCAGACCATGCTTGTTGTTGTTCAGGCACTCAGTCATGTCTGACTTTTTGCCACCCCATGGGCTGCAGCACATCAGGCTGCTCTGCCCTTCACTATCTCCTGCAGTTTGCCCAAATTCATGTCCATTGAGTCGATGATGCTAAAAAGTTAAAGTGCCAGCTTATTGAAAATGCAAAGCCACTGGAAACTTTTAAACTGGGTGCACACACAATCAGAGCTGGTTTTTAGAAGGAGCACTCAAAGGACAGTCAAACGGCCACCAGTTCAGGCCTGGGTTTAACTATGGCAAGAATAGTGGAAATAAAAAGATGAGGACAGATTTAAGAATTGTTTTGAAGAGAGAACTGAAATGAGTGACTGTACAGGAAGGTGGTCAGAGACAGAGACAGAAAGATACCCCCATCCCTGGGTTTTCAGAATCTATCCTATGCACTAAATGTTCTGCATTGCCATGGACTGTAGCCCACTAGGCTCCTCTGTCCATGGAATTTTCCAGGCAAGAATACTGGAGTGGGTTGCCATTTCCTCCTCCAGGGGATCTTCCTGACCCAGGGATTGAACCTGTGTCTCCTGCACTGCAGATGGATTCTTTACTGCTTTACCACAGGGAAGCCCCTAAATGTTTGTGTATCCCCCCCACCAAATTCATGTTTAATCCCTAACCCCCAAGGTGATGGTATTGGAGGTGGGGCCTTTGGGAGGTGATTAGTTCATGAGGGTGGAACCCTCAAGAGTGGGATTAGTGCCCTGGGAAGAAAAGACATGGAAGGGATGACCTATTTCTCTCCCACACTGGAACACAGCAAGAAGGTGACCATCTGCAAACCAAGAAGAGAGTCCTTATCAGAACCAAATTTTTTGGCACCTTGATTTCGGACTTCTCAGCCCCCAGGACTGTGAGCAACAAATGTTTGTTGTTTAAGCCTCCTCATCTGTGACATCCTGCTGTTGCTGCTGCTGGACTGCTGGTAAGTCGCTTCAGTCATGTCCAACTCTGTGCAACCCCATAGATGGGAGCCCACCAGGCTCCCCCGTCCCTGGGATTCTCCAGGCAAGAACATTGGAGTAGGTTGCCATTTCCTTCTCCAATGTATGAAAGTGAAAAGGAAAAGTGGAGTCGCTCAGTCATGTCCGACTCTTAGCCACCCCATGGACTGCAGCCCACCAGGCCCCTCCGTCCATGGGATTTTCCAGGCAAGAGTACTGGAGTGGGGTGCCATTGCCTTCTCCGTCATCCTGCTAGAGAACCCAAACTAAGACTATGTGAGCACCAACTCAGCCTTTCCTTTCTTTGATCTTATCAATACTACACACCTGTTGGAAACGGATGATACACTAAAATGATCTGCAGGTTATTTCACAGAGAACTATTTATAAAGATGGGGATAGGGCCGATGGATACCAGCCAAGGAAGGTGAAGCATCTCTGGGCCAGTGACTGAGAACACACTGCCCTACTGTCCTGTGGGGCACAGAGTGGTTAGAACCCATGAGGCTGAAGCTGGAGGGGTGGGACGCCTGTGGGAGTTGGGGGGCAGGGAGGCTGCAAGCTGCGTGGGAGGAACACAGCCCCAGGGGACCCTCAATGCCTGTTTTTCTACTGTGTCCTCTCATCTTGCTGGCATCTTGCAGGGGCCAAACTCAATCAGGAGTCAAGAGGGCAAGGGAGCTGCTGTTAAGCCTTCCCAGAGGTCGCAGCTGAGTGAAGCACGTGGATGGCAGATCTGAAAGACAAACAGTAGCCTGCACAAAACCTAGCTTCTGCTGACATTCGAGATGGGCTTGATAAAGGACAGAAACAGTATGGACTGAACAGAAGCAGAAGATATTAACAAGAGGTGGCAAGAATACACAGGAGAACTGTACAAAAAAGATCTTCATGACCCAGGTAATCATGATGGTGTGATCACTCACTCTAGAGCCAGACATCCTGGAATGTGAAGTCAAGTGGGCCTTAGAAAGCATCACTACGAACAAAGCTAGTGAAGGTGATGGAATTCCAGTTGACCTATTTCAAATCCTGAAAGAGGATGCTGTGAAAGTGCTGCACTCAATATGCCAGCAAATTTGGAAGACTCAGCAGTGGCCACAGGACTGGAAAAGGTCAGTTTTCATTCCAATCCCAAAGAAAGGCAAGGCCAAAGAGTGCTCAAACTACCGCACAATTGCACTCATCTCACTCGCTAGTAAAGTAACGATCCAAATTCTCCAAGCGAGGCTTCAACAGTATGTGAACCATGAACTTCTGGATGTTCAAGCTGGTTTTAGAAAAGGCAGAGGAACCAGAAATCAAATTGCCAACATCCACTGGATCATGGAAAAAGCAAAAGAGTTCCAGAGAAAACATCTAGTTCTGCTTTATTGACTACACCAAAGCCTTTGACTGTGTGGATCACAATAAACTGTGGAAAATTCTGAAAGAGATGGGAATACCAGACCACCTGACCTACCTCTTGAGAAACCTATATGCAGGTCAGGAAGCAACAGTTAGAACTGGACATGGAACAACAGACTGGTTCCAAATAGGAAAAGGAGTACGTCAAGGCTGTATATTGTCACCCTGCTTATTTAACTTCTATGCAGAGTACATCATGAGAAACGCTGGGCTGGAAGAAGCACAAGCTGGAATCAAGATTGCCAGGAGAAATATCAATAACCTCAGATATGCAGATGACACCACCCTTATGGCAGAAAGTGAAGAGGAACTAAAAAGCCTCTTGATGAAAGTGAAAGAAGACAGTGAAAAAGTTGGCTTAAAGCTGAACATTCAGGAAACTAAGATCATGGCATCTGGTCCCATCACTTCATGGGAAATAGATGGGGAAACAGTGGAAACAGTGTCAGACTTTATTTTGGGGGCTCCAAAATCACTACAGATGGTGACTGCAGCCATGAAATTTAAAGATGCTTACTCCTTGGAAGGAAAGTTATGACCAACCTAGAGAGCATATTCAAAAGCAGAGACATTACTTTGCCAACAAAGGTCCATCTAGTCAAGGCTATGGTTTTTCCAGTGGTCATATATGGATGTGAGAGTTGGACTGTGAAGAAAGCTGGGCGCTGAAGAATTGATGCTTTTGAACTGTGGTGTTGGAGAAGACTCTTGAGAGTCCCTTGGACTGCAAGGAGATCCAACCAGTCCATTCTAAAGGAGATCAGTCCTGGGTGTTCATTGGCAGGACTGATGATAAAGCTGAAACTCCAGTATTTTGGCCACCTCATGTGAAGAGTTGACTCATTGGAAAAGACCCTGATGCTGGGAGGGATTGGGGGCAGGAGGAGAAGTGGACGACAGAGAATGAGATGGCTGGATGGCATTACCAACTCAATGGACATGAGTTTGAGTAAACTCTGGGAGTTGGTGACGGACAAGGAGGCCTGGTATGCTCTGATTCATGGGGTCACGAAGAGTCAGACACGACTGAGTGACTGAACTGAACTGACATTTGACTTTAAAAAAATATTTATTTGACTGCACTGGATCTTAGTTATGGCACGTGAGATTTTTAGCTGTGACATGTGAACTCAGTTGCAGCATATGGGATCTAGTTCCCTGACCAGGGATCGAACCTGAGCCCCCTACATTGGTTGTGTGGAGCCACAGCCACTGGACCACTGGGGAAGTCCCTGATGTTTGATTTTTAGTTACTGCTCAACTAGTCTGTGAACCCCCTTGTCGCACGTGGCAGAGGGCTAGCAGGTTACTGCTGCCCAAGAAAAAGCACATGCAACTGAATTTTAATTTTGAGTCACCAAATAGAAGGCTGAGGTGTTTCCCTTCTCTTTTCTTAGCCTCATGGAGCTTATGGAGGGTTATCGTTCTGCAGCATTCTAAAAAGTTACATGTGGAAATGAATCAACTGAAAGGGATTTATAACATTACTTAAAATAATGGATGTTGCTCATTTTGTAAAATGGCCAAATGCAGAGTATAACACACCATCTGTCTGAGAATCCCACGTATTTATTCTCCTAAACATCTGGCAGCTTATCTTCAGGCTGCCATTTCCAACTCCAAACCCTGTGTGGTTTTGCCCTGCAGAATAGGGCTGACTTACAATCCTCTGGGAAGACACACAACTGCTCCGGGAATCACAGGTAGCTCTCTTGTGCTATCTGCATAATGGCTAGTGTAAGTGTCTTTCCTGGGCTTACCTGGTGGCTCAGTGGTAAAGAATCCATCTGCCAATGCAGGAGCTGCTAAGTCACTTCAGTCGTGTCCGACTCTGTGCAACCCCACAGGAGGCAGCCCACCAGGCTTCCCTGTCCCTGGGATTCTCCAGGCAAGAACACTGGAGTGGGTTGCCATTTCCTTCTCCAATGCAGGAAAGTGAAAAATGAAAGTCGCTCAGTCGTGTTCGACTCCTAGCGACCCCATGGACTGCAGCCCACCAGGCTCCTCCGTCCACGGGATTTGCCAGGCAAGAGTACTGGAGTGGGGTGCCATTGCCTTCTCTGCAACTGCAGGAGATTCGGGTTCAAATCCTAGGTCAGGAAGATCCCATGGAGGAGGAAGTTGCTCCAGTACTTTGCCTGGAGAATCCCATGGACAGAGGAGCCTGGTGGGCTACAGTCCATGGGGTTGCAAAGAGTCGGACACGACTGAGCACACACACATAAGGAGTACCTGCTCTATGCTGGGCTCTTTTCCAGGCACTGGAGACCCAGCCGTCAACAACACAACGACCAGCAAAAAACAGTCTCCCCAAGGAAGCCATTAAAACCCACCCACAGGAAGTCAAAAAACCAGACACAGAACATGGACCTGGCACAATGACTGGATGGCAGAAAGCAAGGTGAGACCAGAAAGGCCCAGCACATGGAAGCAACCTGAATTTGCAGGGACCGCCAACTCAAAGATATAAATATCCTACAATATTCAAAACCGCTGTGCTGGGGTCCAGGGGTCTCTCACAAATGAAAATATCTACTAACCTGGCTCAATAGCTGTTTCCAGTGGATTGGCAGAAAATGACTGCTGTGAAATGCAACGTGGTAAAAATGGACAACTGAGTAACCACAGGGCTGCTTCTCAGGAAAGGAAAGAGGGAAGCAGTAAATGTCCCCCCGGCCGCAGTGGTTCAACAGTCCCAACGCTCGATTTTTGAGCACCCACTACCGGCAGGACATGTCATGTGCTAGGATGGCAGATCGGAGAAGGCAATGGCACCCCACTCCAGTACTCTTGCCTGGAAAATCCCATGGACGGAGGAGCCTAGTAGGCTGCAGTCCATGGGGTTGCTAAGAGTTGGACACGACTGAGCGACTTCACTTTCACTTTTCACTTTCATGCACTGGAGAAGGAAATGGCAACCCACTCAGTGTTCTTGCCTGGAGAATCCCAGGGACGGGGGAGCCTGGTAGGCTACGTCTATGGGGTCACACAGAGTCGGACACGACTGAAGTGAGTTAGCATAGCCTAGCATAGCATAGGATGGCAGGTACTGAGCAGGAAAAACCCAGCTTGGGGCTGGGGAAAGGCTTTCCTTTGCGGGTGAGATTGGGGCCAAGAGCTGAAAGGTGGGTTTGAATGGGTTGGAGTTGGGGGAGGACACAGGGTGAAAGGGCCTGAAGTGGGGAAAGCCCAGGGTCTTGGAGCTGAACGAGGAAAAGTGGCCAGATCTGAGGATAGGGGTGGGAGGTAGGGACCAGAGCTTCAGGGCCTTATTAGCCACTTTAAACTTTTTTCTTTTACTTTGAAAACAAGAATTTAGAGTAGGGGGTGATGTGGTCATATCCATTTTCAAATAATCTCTTTGGCGGCCGGGAGGAGAATGGCGAGGTGAGGAGCAAGGACAGAGGTGAGGAGCACAGCTGAGGCAGCTGCTTTTGAGCCAGGAATGGTGGGGCCTGGACCAGCCTACAGGGGCAAGCAGTGGAGAGAAGCAGGGGGATGAGACGGAGGCTTATCAGGAGGCTGAGTGGGGGGGCCCGCCTGCCAGAGGGCAGTGTGTCCAGAGAGAGGTTTCTGGCTTGCATAACCAGATGGATATTCATGGCCAGAGGAGAACAGTGGAAGGTGCCAGATTAGTAGATAAAATGATTTTTTTTTTTAATTTTAATTGGAGGGTAATTACCTTGTAATATCGTGATGGCTTTTACCACACATCAACATGCATCAGCCATAAGCACACATGTGTTCCCTCTTGCCTGAGCCCCCCTCCAGGCTGTCCCAGAGCACTGGCTTTGGGTGCCCTGCTTCATACGTCAAACTCCCTCTGGCTGTCCATTTTACATACGGGAAGGAGAAGGTGGGGTGATCCGAGAGAAGAGCACCAGATTAGGTTTTGTAGTGAGATCAACTCCAGTTTGTCCTGCGCCACACCCAACATACCTACTCAGAAACGGTAAACAAGTGTAGCTTACCGGCTCCGTCCCTTTTTCTCTCGTGACATGGAACTGCTCTGGTGTCAGCTTCTTCTGCCACTCACTCTTGGAGAGAGCCGGCTGACGTTTTGTAAGAGACCCTGTATTGTTAAACAGGAATTTCAAAAAAATGAAAAAAGCAAGGAACACTGAGGTTGACTTCCTTGGATTTGTCTAAGAAAATTTAGTTATTTCCCCCAAAGAATTAGAGTCATGCCTTCACTACAGATATCTGTATTTTAATTGTTTCTTTGTATTTCATTGCATTGTTTAGACTCTCAAAATAACTACTCTATAAGAATGTATTTAATAGCAGTGGTTGACAAATTGCAAATTATTAGATGGGTGCTACTGGCTTCAAATGATGTCTTTGATCAAGTTACAGATTTTTATATATTTCTATGTTATTAAAATATATTTTGCTTCAAGAAAAAAGCCAGGAAGGCACAATGACCTTTTCTTACTAAGCCTCTCTCCTGAAGTGCACCAGTTCCCAACAGAACACACCATAACATCCCCTCTGCTCCCAACCTTTCCTTCTTCACAGAGACCAGAAAGTTCAGGTACAAAATGCTTTAATTGACTCATTAGTTCAGTAAGAGATGAGTAATAAGCAGAGAACCAGTTTTCCAGTTGTACTGTGGCACAGAAGTTAAAGAGGCGGCTGAAATATGAAATAAAGCAGAATAAATTCTCCTTGGTTTGCTGAGGGTAGAAATCAATCCCTCTTCCATTACTACACTCAAAGGAGTATTTCCTGTCAGGATACAGCTGGGAGTAGCTGTGAGACTAGAGAGAAAAGATCGTTGAGCCAGTGGGTTATTAACACCCTCTTCTTTGCTGGTTTATAAAGATATCTCTGACTTTGTTCATCAAAGGAGGTCTCTATTAAAAATTCTTCTTGTGTGACAAATAGAAGACTCCTACAGCACACATTCCTGAAAGGGAAACTGAGACCTACCATAGTCTATGTTTGGGCTTCATGGTTTTTATTCACTTGTGTCTTCCTTTCTTCTGCTTCCTACAGCTTCTATGTTACTTTTCTTCCAGTGAGTATAAACAAAGTAACTAGGATAATACTCTCAAAGGGTTGGGGGGTGGGAGGAGGTGGGAAGTCTAACGTCTATTATAATGTTCTAATCATCCAGTGTTAAGAATATGAAAGGAACGTATCATCTGCACACCTCAACTTACACAAGAGAAAACAGAGTAGTGATCGAAGGCTTTATTAGGAAGGTGGCCTTTCAGCACAGAGTTGAAGGAAATGTAAACAGACACATCAGATGAATACCTGGAAGACCACTGCAGGCAAGAGAAGCAACAGGCTGGGTGTGCCTGGCATGTCCTGTGAACAGCAAAGAGGCCCGAGCAACTCGGGTGGAGGCAGCAGGGAAGGATAATACAAGTGAGAACAGACAAGCAATGGGGGCCAGATCACTTAGAGCCTTGAAGACTATTATTTCAATCAATTAGTTAAGGCTGCACTGGGTCTTCTCTAATTGCGGTGAGTGGAGGCTATGTTTCATTATTGTGCATGGGTTTCTCATGGCAGTTGCAGAGCACGGGCTCTAGATGCGTGGGCTTCAGTGGTTGCAGCACGTGGGCTCAGAAGTTGTGGTGCATGGGCTTAGCTGCTCCCAGGCATGTGGGATCTTCCCAGACTAGGGATCAAACCCATGTCCC
The DNA here is from genome assembly GCA_935064755.1 of Tragelaphus eurycerus. NCBI lineage: Eukaryota > Metazoa > Chordata > Mammalia > Artiodactyla > Bovidae > Tragelaphus > Tragelaphus eurycerus. The sequence continues at coordinate 1,141,406 of CAKXYN010000145.1, forward strand.
CTGCACTGGCAGGTGGATTCTTAATCACTGGCCCACCAGGGATGTTCAGGCCTTGAAGGCTTTTTTAAGAACGCTGGCTTTTGTTCTCAATGAGTTTGGAAGGCAGTGGAAGGTTAGCAGAGGCATGGAATGATCTAACATATTTTAAAAGAATTAGTGGCAGACGTTCCAAAAAAAAGAAAAATGAAGCAAGGTGAAGGCTGAAGCAGGAGAACCATCACAGAGGCAGGCCAGCTGTGAGAACGGTGGCAGCGTAAGTCATGGCTACAGTCTGATCATCATGTTTACTTCTTCCACCTGGTGAGGGTTTCAGTATCTATAAGACAGCTCACAGGCTATGGCTCAGAATATTATCTGTATCCCTTGCTGAAAGGCAGAGACCTGGACTGGGGCTGCAGCAGTGTAGTGGCTTAGAAGGGATCAGTTGGTGGACACAGTCTGATGGCGGAGTGGGGGGATCTGCCAATGGGCCAGTTGTGGAGGTGAGAGAAAGCAAAGGTCAAGAGTCATAACCCACAGCTTCTGGGCGCTAGAAGTTGGGGAAGACTTCAGGAGGAGTAGGTTTAGAACCATGGTTTTGAATGTTAACTTTTAAAATGCCAATCAGGTATTCAGGTGCAGGTGTCAAGTATGGCTGTATGGATACAGAGAGGGAGAGGTCTAAGGTAGAAAGGTGAACTTTAGGATTCCTCAGCCTGAAGCTGACTTTCATCTTGGGGGCTGAAAGATCCTCAAGTCAGTGAGTATAGACAAAACAGAAACGCCTGAGGATTGTACTCTGAGGCTCTCCTCGATATACAGGTTGAAGATACATGGAGGCAAGCAGGGAGGTGGGAAGGAAACAGAGATGCAGTGCCCTAGTGAAATGGAGCAGGATCCTATGGTCCTTCCCCAACATGTCCTCAGTCTGCCTATTGTCTGTGAAATAACTAGCCAAAGAATAAGTTTAATCAGGAACTTCCCTGGTGGTGCAGTGGCTAAGACTCTGAGCTCCTAGTGCAGGGAGCCTGGGTTCAATCCCTGGTCAGGGAACTAGATCCTACCTGTCACAACTAAGACCCCAGAATAGTGAAATAAATAAGTATATTAAAAAAAAAATCATCAGAGAAGTGAGAAAATACAGAAGCAAAAGGAAACAGTCAAATGAGACAAAATAATAATAATTTAGTCATTAAGCAAAGTCAATGACTTTTAGTTCCTTCTCAAGGGATACAGATAATATTCTGAGCCATATAGCCTGTGAGCTGTCTTATACTGAAACCCCCACCAGGTGGAAAACGTAAACATGATGACCAGACTGCTGCCGTGACATAAACTACCGCAGTTCTCAGAGCTGGCCTGGAAATAGGAACAGACCTACCCTGGAACTGAAGATGAACTTGAAACAATGACACTGACTAGATCACCGCATAAGCAATTTCAAGATGACTGTCAGAGCTGACTGTGCTGTTTCTGCATGTAGCCCCCTCCCTTCACCTACAAAAGCTCTTGCCCACTGAAGGGGGGCAGGGGAGTCAACCTTCGGACAGGAGTCTTCCTCACCCCTGCCCCGCCAAGCCCAGGTTGCAGGCCTCTGAAATTAGGCAAACTTTCCACCATTCTCGCCTCTATTAGCTTTTGAGCAGCGAGCAGCGGGACCCTACTTTCAGTTAGACTTTTCGGCTTTCACCATGGGACCGCTGCGCTCTCGCAACACCTGGCTCGCGGGATTTTCCTGAGCAGTGCTGCGGCCATGACGACGCGCCAGGGTGGCTGTGAGGAACTGCTGCTCCTGGCTTGCTGGCCCCAAGAGGCGGGTATGAGGGGACGTTCCTAGCAGCTGCCGAATCCGTTTTGTTTTGGGGATCCTCCCCATTTCTCCGCTGCTGGGCACTGGCTGTCAACGTACACTTTTCCTCTGTGGAATGGAAAATGTGTCTGGATGAGCTGATGAGACCCCAAGTCCCAGTAAGTCAGTCCACCGGTGTGCAGCTGGGCTAACTTCTCTTTGAGCACAAAATACTATTTGGGCATTTCGCCAGTTGGTTCTGACATGGGTATGATGTCGAGGAGCATTTGTGTTGGGGATTCTGTATTGGTTATTGTCTTGAAGGATTTGTGACAGTTCTGTCTTCTGGTGTGTGAGTGTATATTCCACTTGTGTGATTGGTATCTTTCTTGTCTTTTATAAAATGGGAGATTTGGTTCAATTTATTTGAAAAATTTTAGCTATGAGATTATGATTAAAGAAAAAGAAAGATAATTTTTTCAACAACATATGGCAACAGTATTCTTTAGACTCCAAGAAAAAAATGGGTTAAGATGAAACTCTTCTGAAATTCCCAAACTGGTTCTTTTTGCATATGCAGTTATGAAATATGTACATAAGTCTGCCTTACATAAGTGTTGGTATAACAGTTCAATTACTTTTGGGGTCACAAAGAGTTGGACACGACTGAGCAACTGATCTGATCTGATCTGAAGGCTTTAAAGGGTTAAAAACGATAATATGTAATTAAAGTTACTAAAAATGATGAGGGAGCACTTCAGTGTGTAAAGCAAGTGGGATACATGTTGTTGGTGAGAGGAGGTATAAAAAATGGAGGTATTTTTTGTTGAGGAAAAATGATGATAGTAATTTTGTCCTGGAGCTGGTTGTGATCTCAGAGAGGAGAGCAGTGAGTGGTTCTGAAGAGAAAGCTTAGTTTCCTGACCAGGAATTGAACCTGGGTAACCTGGATGGACGGAGAAGGCAATGGCACCCCACTCCAGTACTCCTGCCTGGAAAATCCCATGGATGGAGGAGCCTGGAAGGCTGCAGTCCATGGGGTCGCTGAGAGTCGTACTCGACTGAGCAACTTCACTTTTGCTTTTCACTTTCATGCGTTGGAGAAGGAAATGGCAACGCACTCCAATGTTCTTGCCTGGAGAATCCCGGGGACGGGGGAGCCTGGTGGGCTGCCATCTGTGGGGTCGCACAGAGTCGGACACGACTGAAGTGACTTAGGAGAGCAGCAGCAGCAGCAACCTGGATGGAAGCCAGGAATCCTAGCCAGCAGCCCACCAGGGGCAAGAGGTTAGAAGCAAAGTGGTCCTGGCTCTTTCCCTCATTTGAAAGCAAGAATGTTTCAATGAGGCAGAAACTGTAAAAACAGGTACAAAGTTTATCACTAGGGTACACAGCACAGTAAGTGGGAGGGCATACAGATAAATCATTTGTTATTTAAGACAGAAGAAGAAATACACAGCTGGAGAGAAGGGGCATGGGCATCCTCTCTAAGTAGGAGGAGGGCATAAGAAGTAAGGCAGAAAATACACACCCAGAGAGGAGTGTGGGTGTCCTAAATGAGAAGCCAGTAAAAAGGTGATTTAAATCCCTTAATTGGATAGTCCTTCCCCATCTTTGTTTACATTTGGCAAATTATTTTTTTTCCACAACTGACTGGTCCTTGGACCCTCCCCATGATGAGTGCACAACTTTTTGCTAAGATGGATCCCATCACAGAGGCCTGAGGGTACCTGCCCTTACTTATTATAGGGTGGGGCCCTCTCCCTTTTCGACCCCCAAGAAGCCTTCCTGCGCATGTGTAGACAGGGAAGTTTTCTTTGACCTCAGGAGTCGACACCGTATCTCTTTAGCCAAGCTCAGTTTTTGCCACTAGCTTTGTCACTGGAGGGTTTGGCTGAGAATAAAGCTTGAATTTTATTCCACTTGACAAACACCAGCTGTGCAACCCAGGGGCCTATGTATCTCCCACCTCAGTTGTTTCTGGATGGGGACAACTCATATGGATACAAAAAATGACAAAAGGTTTGTGAAAAAGGGAACTTTGAGAAGAGTTTTATATGTTGTCAGGAGTGATTAAGATTCAGTTCAGTTCAGTCGCTCAGTCGTGTCCGACTCTTTGCGACCCCATGAATCGCAGCATGCCAGGCCTCCCTGTCCATCACCATCTCCCGGAGTTCACTCAGACTAACATCCATCGAGTCAGTGATTAAGATTAGACTAGATTTAATTAGGTAAATATACTTTGTTATTAATAGTAAGCTGGTATAAAAGTAGAATTTGGTTTTCTTTCTCCATGTTAAGAGATAAAAACTTTCCTGGAATATTGAGGTGCTCTGACAACAGATTGTAAGTTTCTTTCTCTAGCTAACTTTGAGTATCCCAAAGGGCCTATAGACATCTCAGAAGAAATGTTAAAGTAACTAGGATTATTTGGTATGTTAAATTATATGGAAAACATTTGATTAACTTTCAGGTTATAATGATGAACTGGGTGAGAAATTTAAAGAATTCTAATGGAAAGCTATTGTTTTGCTTCAAAGCATATTTTTGACCCCAACGTTTGGGATGGAAGTTATCACAGAGTATAATTACTTATGATGTGTACCACTGCTGGTTTTAAGTTTACTGCTAAAAGTACATGTACAATGCTTGAGTGACAGCTGTATATAAGTGATAAAATGTATAGACTATAAAATGTCTCCCTGTCAGCATCTCTCTGTACTTGTTATGTCTGATTAATTTTCCCTCAAAGTGGATAATTAACTACACAGCATAGGGTTAAATATAGCTACACTTTTATCCTTTCTATTCATTTATGTAATTATAACTAATGCTTATTGTATACCTACTAAGCACCAATATTGTGATAAAACATGTTTAGTTTTTTTCACTTATTCTGTATAATAACCCTATTATCATTATCCTTATTTTACAAAGAAAAAAAAAACAGGCTTATGCTTACCAAGTTCAAGACATGCTCAAAGACACACAGCCAGTGGGTGTGGCACTGTCAACACTGAAACCCCTTAACCACAGAAATATTAGCTGCCTATCATTTTCAATGGTTGCCTACTAGTTTGCTGAATTGAACTTTCACGGTTTACTTAAGCATTCCTTAACTGATAGACATTTGGGTTATAGCCAGTTTCTCCTTCTTAAGAGTAGTGCTGTTAAAAGCATCTCTGCACATATAACTTTGTTCTTCTTTTGAATTATTTCCTTAGAATAAATTCCCAAGAGTGGGTGTCTGATAAGTGAGCAGTTCCTGTTAAGTATTGGTGTCTGGCCAAATTTTAATGTTGCTGAAGAACCTCAGATTCCAGGGCAATTTATTAGGCTGTTTCCGACAGCACTAAGTACAAACATAAAGGGCAAATTTCCGCTGAAACCACCACCCTCTAAAGGGGAATGAGAAGGGCTCCAGCCCAGAACTGTGATGCCTGAACCACCACCTGTGGTTCTCAGGAAATCAACACTCAGCACTGAGGGGCCAAAGAACAAATAGGAGATTGGCTGACTAGAGACGCCTGGAGCGGTCTGAAGTCCTGATCCCAAGTCATATTTGATCAGCTCCCATTGCACCCTGCCAGGGCTTTTATTTATTTAAAACTACATTTTGAAATTTTCAGGGGATAAAAAGAATTCCGAGTGACTGGGTACATTTATAGCACAGATATTTATCTTTAAATATCTTCAATGGACACATAACAAATGGATTCCAAGATGGGCTAGCTGGGGCAGCTGCCCAGAAAGGCAATCAACACACGGCACTGTTTCCCCCAAACTGGACATGAAATACAGTGCCAGCTGACCCAAGATCCCACTAGAGTCCCCTGTAGTGACTCTGTACTAAAGGATGAGGTGTCAGCGTGCACCAATCCCACAGAGCAGCCAAAGCCATGTCGTAGAAGAAACGCACACTTTCCCCCGGTCTGTGTCACAGCCACTGACTAACGATGGTTATCAGGTTAGAGGAGGGAAGGGATTACGAGTCCCCACGTTCCCCCTGGGTCCTGGAAACATACATATAGAGGTCAGGGAGCAGATCCACAGGCATGCAAAGTTAGAACTGCCTGCTTTTGAGACGCAGAAAGCAGCAGGCATAACTGGACGAGAGGGACAGTGTAGTTAACAGAGCAAGGGGTGGCTGCAGCAGAGAGCGCTCTGGGCGGGCTGCTCAACCAACACCGCCGTCCTTCGCCTGGAAGCCCGACTCCAGAGTACATTTTATACAAAACAAACAAACAAATATGTGTGCACGTGGGAGGAGAGGACCTATACTTTCCCACAAACCCTCATAGGGGTCAGGGACTCCCCCGCCCACGCCCCTTCAAGTTTACAGCTCACAGTTCTTAGATGGCAGGGGGTGGGCGGGCAGGAACCCCGACGGAGCTTCCGGAGAATGGACGAGTCAGGTCCAGGACCAGCCGGCTGGGGCCCCCCGAGACCCGGCAAGCGAACAAAAATCGAAAGCCGGGAGGTGAGGGCGGGGCCTGCGAGGCCTACCTGCTTGCGGGGATCCAGCAAGTGCGCGGAGGCCGCCGCAGTCCGCTCGGCCCCGCGCAGCCCACCCGGGCGCCTCGCGGAGGGGCAGGCCTCGCAGAGCCTGCAGGAGGCGCGCCATGACGCTGAGCGCGGTCGGGCGGAGCCCACGCCACGGCCCGCCCACTCGCGTAGAACCCGCCCCCGTCTTCGAGACTCGGCTCCGCCTCCTTCCCCTTTCGGCTTCTGTCTGCACCACAGCCACCGCGACGCTCTGCGTATTTTTACTTTCCTGAGCTCCTGCCCCCGCACTCCTCGTCTTCCTCCATCCCTCCTCCTAATCCTTTCTGATCCTGTCCCTACCTGCCTCCCCTTTGGCCTTCTCTGATACCCTCTACTCATGTACCACCCCCCACCTCCCTGCGTTCCTCCCCCACACCCTTCCCTGCCTCTACCCTTGCCGCTCCTCCTCTGGACCCACCTAGCTGCGTGCATTCCCACTCTGCTCCCCACCCCCAGCCCACTAATCTGTTTTAGTTGTTTTGCATTTTCTAGCATTGCTTATAAATGGAACCATTTTTTTGGGGGGGGGGGGGGCGTCTAGTTTCTTTCATGCAGAATAAATGTCTTGACACTCCTTCCAGTTTTTGCATGTAGCAAAACATTCCTTGTTAGTGCTGAGTACTCTTCCATTTGTAGCCGTACCACATGTATTTATCTAGTCACTTGTTGATAGATATGTATATAGTTACCAATTTTTCCTTATTAGAGGAAATATTTCTGTACTATATTAAAGGGAATATTTCTATACAAATCTTTGTATTACCAACCACAGTTTTTGGACTAGAAATTGATAAAGAGGCCAGATAAGAAATTCAGACAAGGCTTAACTGGGACTTGTGCTGCAACTGAAGAGAGGGAAAACAAGTAACAGGTGCCCTTGATCCCTCTCTGAGCAGGGGTAAGCTGCTTCCTTATATGGAGTGAGGGTAGGGGCGGGTCCAGGGGTCATGCTGGAGGGGTTCTTTGGGTGGTTTGCCCACCCTCTTGATGGTGCTGTGTGCAGGGTGTATGCGCAGTACCCTGGTTTTGCTCCTGGCTCCTCAGCAGTGGGAGTTGTGTTTTTGGTCTTTTTGGACCTTGTTGTTCATAATTTGTGCCAATTGCATGCACTTATTTATTAATCCCTTATAGTTTCTTTGTATTTTGTTGCTGGAGGAGACATTTGTCTAGGTGCAAGCACTATAGCAAAGCCTTCGGAGTTCCAGGTCCCAGCCTGTCTCATTTGTATAAACATGTGATTTCCTTTCTCTTGGGTAGATAACTGGGAATGGAATGACTAGGTCATAAGATAAGTGTAACTTTTAAAAACTACTAAAATGTTTTCCAAAGTGATTGTTTCACCTTCCATTCTAGGGAGGGCCGCTAGTCTTACAGACTCCACCAAGGCTCCTGTCTTCCAGAAACACCCTCACAGATACACCCAAATTATATTTAACCCATTGCTGGAGAAGGCAATGGCACCCCACTCCAGTACTCTTGCCTGGAAAATCCCATGGACGGAAGAGCCTGGAAGGCTGCAGTCCCTGGGGTTGCTAAGAGTTGGACACGACTGAGCGACTTCACTTTCACTTTTCACTTTCATGCATTGGAGAAGGAAATGGCAACCCACTCCAGTGTTCTTGCCTGGAGAATCTCAGGGATGGCGGAGCCCGGTGAGCTGCTGCCTATGGGGTTGCACAGAGTCGGACATGACTTAAGCGACTTAGCAGCAGCAGCCTTCTTTATGGTCCAACTGTCACATCCATGCACGATTACTGGAAAAACTATACCTGTGACTATATGGACCTTTGCAGGCAAAGTAATGTCTTTGCTTTTTAATATGCTGTCTAGGTTTGTCATAGCTTTTCTTCCAAGGAACAAGTGTCTTTTAATTACTTGTATGGGTTTTTAAAATCTATTTTACTTCTTTTAACAGATCTTACATAATAATGATACTCTCTTATCTTCTAAAGCTTACAGTTTTGTTTTCATATTTAAGTCCACCTGAAATTAATTTTTGTGTCTGGTGTGAGGTAAGGATCTAATTTTGTCTTTTTCTGTATGGAGAGACAATTGTCAGAACCATTTTATTAAATGTCCGTTTATTAAACAGTCTATTCTGTTCCATTATCCTATTTGTCTTTTTCTATGCCAATACCCACTGTTTGAATCCTATAATTTTATGTTAAACCTTACTATCTAGTGAATATATGTCTCCCTTCTTCAAAAGCTCTTCTCGGCTCTGCATTCATCCAAATGAAATATACGATTACCTTTCACGTGAAATTTAGTTGCATAAAAACAATGTTATTGAAGTGTTCATTGAAATTGCATTGAATTTACAAGTTAAAGGGTAGACAACTGCTATTTTTGATAGTATTTATTAAAGTAATATGGCTCATTTATTTAGGTTTTACTTTTATTTTTCTATAGGTTTATTTTATTGAGGAGGGAGTTGATAAAGTTTATTGATAAAGGACTTTCCTATCTTTTGTTAGATTTATTCATAGAAAATTGGTAACTTCTGTTGCTATTTTGTTTCATTTCATGTTCTAATTTCTAATTATTTGTTGTTTGTGATTTTGAATGCAATTCTAATACATTGTTATTTTATCTAGTCATCTTGACAAATTCTCTCCTTATATTCCACAGTTTTTCTTGAAGAGTTTCTTGAATTGTCTATGAAAACAATCTTATTTTTAGATCATCTTTCTTTCTTTCCAGCTTTTATATCTTTTGTTTCTTATTGAACTGGCTTGGACTTCCAATAAACGTGGAATAGATGTAGTAAAAGCAGGCACCTTTGTTTTGTTCCTGACTTAAGAAAATGCTTCTAAAGTTTCTCCAATGCACATGATATTTTTTGTAGATTTTTGGTAAACTTTACTAAGATGTGGATATTCCCTTCTGTTCTTAGTTTACTAAGAGATTTTGCTTCAGTGAGTGTAGAATTTTATTTGCTGGTTTTCCAGTATCTAGTGATATGGCCTTTCTCTTTTACTGTGTTAATGTAGAGCATTACATCAATAAACTTCCTCCTAATGTTAAGTCATCACTGAAATCTTGAGATCAACCCAGTTTAGTCATGTATTGAATTGGCCAAAAAGTTCATTTGGGTTTTTCCATAACATCTTGCAGAAGAACCCAAATGAACTTTTTGGCCAACTCAATATTTTTTTTACACATTTTTAGACAGTTTGCCAATATTTACTTAAGGATTTTCACATCTGTATTCAAAACTGAGTTGACTTTATAAGTTTCTTTTCTCATTGTGCCACTGCATGGTCTAAATATAAATTTATGTTACCAAATGAGTCTAGAGGCTTATGGATATTGTTCACAATCAATCAATGTATCTTAATTTTAATGGCTTCAGTATTGTTTATATCATAGTTGACTTACAAATTGAAGACAATACCTTGTGTCTAATTTGTTTATAATTTTAATAGTGAAGATGTTAAATATTTAATAAAACCTATTTTTAAATAATCTGTTATTTTCCTGATTGATCTGACTCTGCCTCCATATCACAGCAGTTTTCAGGTCAAATTGGTATGGCTGGCACTTACTTTTTTTTATTGAGGTTCAGTTCTTCTTCCAGAAGACTGACATATTTCTGCTCTGAAGACTGGCATCATTTCAGATGATCTGGGTTGGCCCAGGGAACTTGAGGTTGGTCTTTGACCTCCTAGGACATCTTCTCTCTATCTCCAGATTATGCTAATTCATTTTCTTCCATTAAAATGTGAAGGCTTTCTCTGACTTCCATACTCCTTTGGGTCCTCTGCTTTCTAAGACTAGTCTAAATTTGTTTCTGTGTTCTTTTTTAAAAAAATTAATTTATTTTTAATTGAAGGATAATTGTTTTCTGTCAAACCTCAACATATATCAGCCATAGGTATACTGGTGATAGAAGTAAAGTCCGATGCTGTAAAGAACAATATTGCAAGGAACCTGGAATGTCAGGTCCATGAATCAAGGCAAATTGGAAGTGGTCAAACAAGAGATGCAAGAGTGAATGTTGACATTCTAGGAATTAGCGAACTAAAATGGACTGGAATGGGTGAATTTAACTCAGAGGACCATTATATCTACTACTGTGGGCAGAATCCTCAGAAGAAATGGAGGCCACATGGTCAACAAAAAGTCCGAAATGCAGTACTTGGATGCAATCTCAAAACGACAGAATGATCTCTGTTCGTTTCAAGGCAAACCACAAATCACAGTAATCCAAGTCTATGCCCCAACCAGTAACGCTGAAGAAGCTAAGTTGAACGGTTCTATAACCTACAAGACCTATAGAACTAACACCCAAAAAAGATGTCCTATATAGGGGACGGAAGCAAAAGTAGGAAGTCAAGAAACACCTGAGTAAAGGCAATTGGCCTTGGAATACGGATGAAGCAGGGAAAGACTAACAGAGTTTGCCAAGAAAATGCACTGTCAAGCAAATACCTCTCAGAGAAGACCACAGACACACCAGATGGTCAACACCGAAACAGATCGAATACGCAGAAAGAGGAGAAGCCAGAAAAGACAGGAGGGTGCCAGACATGAACTCCTAGCAAACAGATGAAATTGAAGAAGTAGAAAACCACGACCACAGGAGACCTAACAAATCCCTATGATAAGTGGAGGTGAGAAATAGATTAAGGGAGACGAGTAGAGTGGGAAAGGATGAGGTCGTGAACAGGAGAAGGGACAAGACCACCCCAAGAAAAAGAAATGAAAAAAGAAAATGGCTGTTGGGGAGGCCTTGCAAAAGCTGCAAAAAGAAGACAAGGAAAAGCAAAGGAGAAAAGGAAAGATTTAAGCATTGAATGCAGAGTTCCAAAGAAAGCAAAAGAGATAAGAAAGCCTCTTCAGCGAAAGAAAGAAAAGAGGAAAAAACAGAATGGGAAAGACTAAGGATCTATTAAGAAAATCAGAGATACCAAAGGAACATTTCATGCAAAGATGGGCTCGATAAAGGACAGAAATGGTGTGGACCTAACGGAAGAGAAGATATTAAGAAGAGGTGGAAGAAAAAGAAGAATGAAAAAAGAGCCACGACCAGATATATGATGTGAATGACAGAGCCAGACACGAGAAAGACATAGGAACAAAGCTATGGAGGTGATGGAAAGTGGAGTACAAATGAAAGATGATGTTGGGCACCAAATGAGAAATTTGGAAAAAAGGCAAAATTAAAGGTCAGTTTTCATCCCGATCCCAAAGAAAGGTTCCGACGCCAACTACCGCATGCACCACCACACGATAAGCCAAATCAAGCCAGGCAAGTGAAGAATCTATTAAGCTGATAGAAAAGGAGAGGAAAAGAAAGCCAACACCGGAATCGAAAAGAGAGTTAGAAATTTCATGACTATGCCAAAGGATAGATCAAAAGAAAATGGAAGACCACCTGATCTGCGAAATGGCAGAGAAGAGTAATAGAAAGAGTTCAAATAGGAAAGAGCGTAAGGTTATTTCAATAGAGAGAAGTGAGGAAGAAAAAGGACAAATGTGGATACCAGATCAGATGACACCACCCAGGAGAAGTGAAGAGAACCAAAGCCTCTGATGAAAGGAAAGGTTGAAAAAAAGGCACATAATGAAAGAGGAGAAAAGTGGAAAGTGTAGATTATTTTTGCTCCAAAATCACTGAGATGTGACTGCAGCAGAATAAAAGACCCTGAGGAGTTTGCCAATAATAGCATATCAAAAGAGAGACATCACTTGCCAACAGGTTCGCCTAGTAAGGTATGTTTCTGTGTATAGAGTGAGAGTGGAGGGAAAGGAGCGAAAATAGATGTTTTGAATGTGTGTTGGAGAAGACGAGAGTCCTGACTGCAAGGAGATCCAACCGTCACTGAAGGAGATCAGACCTGGATTTTTTGGAGGGAAGATGCTAAGCTGAAACTCCAGTTTTGCCACCAGGAAGAGTTGACTCATTGGAGAAGACGATGTGGGAGGATGAGGAAGGAGGAGAGGGGACGACAGAGGATGAGATGGCTGGATGGCATCACTGACTCGATGAATGTGAGTCTGAGTGACCTCCGGGAGCTGGTGATGGATAGGGAGGCCTGGCGTGCTGCGGTTCATGGGGTCGCAAAGAGTCGGACACGACTGAGCGACTGATCTGATCTGATATCCCCTCCGTCTTGAACCTCCCTCCCATCTCCCTCCAATCCCAGCCCTCTAGATTGATACAGAGCCCCTGTTTGAGTTTCCTGAGCCATACAGCAAATTCCCATTGGCTATCTATTTTATGTATGGTAATGTAAGTTTCCATGTTACTCTTTCCATATATCTCACCCTCTCCCTCCCCCTCCCTGTGTCCATAAGTCTATTCTCAATGTCTGTTTTTCCATTGCTGTCCTGTGAATAAATTCTTCAGTACCATTTTTCTAGGTTCTGTATGTATGCATTAGAATATGATATTTATCTTTCTCTTTCTGGCTTACTTCACTCTGTAGAATAGATTCTAGGTTCATCCACCTCCTTAGAACTGACTCAAATGAGTTCCTTTTTATGGCTGAGTAATATTCCATTGTGTATATGTACCACAACTTCTTTATCCATGCATCTGCCAGTGAACATCTGGATTGCTTCCATATTCTAGCTATTGTAAATAGTGCTGCAATGAAAATGGGATACATGTGTCTTTTTCAATTTTGGTTTCCTCAGGGTATATGCCTAGGAGTGGGATTTCTGGGTCATATGGTGGTTTTATTCCTAGTTTTTTAAGGCATCTCCATACCATCTTCCATAGTGGCTGTGTCAATTTACATTCCCACCAACAGTACAAGAATGCTCCCTTTTCTCCACACCCTCTCCAGCATTTATTGTTTGTAGACTTTTTGTTGGTGGCCATTCTGACTGATGTGAGGTAATATCTCATTATAGTTTTGATTTGCATTTCTCTAATAATGAGCAATGTTGAGCATCTTTTCATGTGTTTATTCACCATCTGTATGTCCTCTTTGGAGAAATGTCTGTTTAGGTCTTTTTCCCACTTTTTGCTTGGATTGTTTGTTTTTCTGGTGTTGAGTTGAATGAGATGCTTGTATATTTTGGAAATTAATCCTTTATCAGTTGTTTCATTTGCTATTATTTTCTCCCATTCTGAGGTCTATCTTTTCACCTTGCTTATAGTTTCCTTTGCTGTGCATGCAAAAGCTTTTAAGTTTAATCAGGTCCCACTTGTTTACTTTTGCTTTTATTTCCATTACTCTAGGAGGTAGGTCATAGAGGATCTTGCTTTGATTTATGTCATCGAGCATTCTGCCTATGTTTTCCTCTAAGAGTTTTATAGTTTCTGGCCTTACATTTAGGTTTTTAGTCCATTTTGAGTTTATCTTTGTGTATGGTGTTAGGAAGTGTTCTATTTTCATTCTTTTACATGTAGCTGTCCAATTTTTCCAACACCATTTATTGAAGAGGCTGTCTTTGCCCCATTGTATATTCTTGCCTCCTTTGTCAAAAATAAGGTACCCATAGGTGCATGGGTTTATTTCTGAGCTCTCTATCTTGTTCCATTGATCTATATTTCTGTTTTTGTGCCAATATCATACTGTCTTGATAACTGTAGCTTTATGATATAATCTGAAGTCAGAAAGGTTGATTCATCCAGCTCCATTCTTCTTTTTCAAGACTGCTTTGGCTACTTGGGGTCTTTTGTGTTTCCATATGAATTGTGAAATTTTTTGTTCTAGTTCTGTGAAAAATGCCATTGGTAATTTGATAGGGATCACATTGACTCTGTAGACCGCATTTGGTAGTATATTCATTTTCACAATATTGATTCTTCCCACCCAGGAACATGGAATATCTCTCCATCTATTTATGTTGTCTTTGATTTCTTTCATTAGTGTCGTATAATTTTCTGTGTACAGTTCTTTTGTCTCCTTAGGTAAGTTTATTCCTAGATATTTTATTCTTTTTGTTGCAGTAGTGAATGGGATTGATTCCTTAATTTCTCTTTCTGATTTTTCATTGTTAGTATATAGAAATGCAAGTGATTTCTGTGTATTGATTGCTAAATTCACTGATTAGTAATTTTCTGATACTATCTTTAGGGTTTCCTATGTACAGTATCATGTCATCTGCAAACAGTGAGAGCTTTACTTCTTTTCTGATCTGGATTCCTTTTATTTCTTTTTCTTCTTTGAGTCCTGTAGCTAGGACTTCCAGAACTATGTTGAATAATAGTGGTGAAAGTGGACACCCTTGTCTTGTTCCTGATCTTAGGGAGAATGCTTTCAGTTTTTCACCATTGAGAATGTTTGCTGCTGCTGCTAAGTCATTTCAGTCGTGTCCGACTCTGTGCCACCCCGTAGACGGCAGCCCATCAGGCTCCCCCATCCCTGGGATTCTCCAGGCAAGAACATTGGAGTGGGTTGCCATTTCCTTCTCCAATGCATGAAAGTGAAAAGTGAAAGTGAAGTTGCTCAGCCGTGTCTGACTCTTAGCGACCCCATGGACTGCAGCCTACCAGACCCCTCCATCCATGGGATTTTCCAGGCAAGAGTACTGGAGTGGAGTGCTATTTAGAATGTTTGCTGTAGGCTTATTGTATATGGCCTTTACTATGTTGAGGTAGGTTCCTTCTATGCCCATTTTTTGAAGACTTTTAATCATAAATGGGTGCTGAATTTTGTCAAAGGTTTTTATCTGCATCTATTGAGATTATCATATGACTTTTATCTTTCAATTTGTTAATATGGTGTATCACATTGATTGATTTCTGTATATTGAAGAATCCTTGCATCCCTGGAATAAACCCAACTTGATTATGGTGTATGAGCTTTTTGATGTGCTGCTGAATTCTGTTTGCTAAAATTTTGTCGAGGATTTTTGCATCTATGTTCATCAGTGATATTGGCCTGTAGTTTTCTTTTTTTGTGTGTTGTCTTTGTCTGGTTTTGGTGTCAGGGTATTGGTGGCCTCATAGAATGAGTTTGGAAGTGTTCCTTCCTCTACAATTTTTTGTAAGAGTTTTAGAATGATAGGCATTGCTGCTGCTGCTGCTAAGTCACTTCAGTCGTGTCCAACTCTGTGTGACCCCATAGATGGCAGCCCACCAGGCTCCACCATCCCTGGGATTCTCCATGCAAGAACACTGGAGTGGGTTGCCATTTCCTTCTCCAATGCATGAAAGTGAAAAGTGAAAGTGAAGTCGCTCAGTCATATTCGACTGTTAGCGACCCCATGGACTGCAGCCTACCAGGCTCCTCCATCCATGGGATTTTCCAGGCAAGAGTATTGGAGTGGGGTGCCATTGCCTTCTCCGAAGGATAGGCATTAGCTCCTCTCTAAATGTTTGATAGAATTCTTGTCTCCATGTCTACAAGAAACTCACCTCAAACCTAAAGACACATATAGACTGAAAGTGAGAGGATGGAAAAATATATTGCATCCAAATGGGAAGCAAAAGAAAGCTGGAGTAGCAATCCTCTTATCAGACAAAATAGACCTTAAAATAAAGGATATTACAAGAGATAAGGAAGGACAGTACATAATGATCAAGGGATCAATCCAAAAGGAAGACATACAATTGTTTCTGTGCTCTTCAAGGGAGTCAGCCCTTATCTGACAGACTAGCATGATCCTGAGAGCTGAATTCTGACTCATAGTAATTTCCCTGTTAGTCTCTCCCTCTGCTCACTGTTCCACTTCATAAGCCTTTCTCTTTATCTATGCAGTATAGTTTCAGGACAGTTTTCCACTGGCTTTTTATCACATCTTTGCAAGAACTCAGGTTGATCCATGAAACCCTGATACCACCCTCCTGTAGCAGAGGAATATTAAAACACAAAAGAAAGACTAAATTTTCCTTCAGTTGCATTTTAATTTCACTGGGTCAACTGAACAAAGTTTTCAGAGGAAATATCATTTGTACCTTGTACCTTTGAGCAACTTCAGCAACTTCTTCAGAACCATGGTGGCAAATCTCTGAGCGTATTTACAGGGGAAGGTGAATCTTCTCCCTCCAGATGGCTCTCTACAAGTTAATCCCGCTTCGTGTTGCTGGTGATTGAATTCTCCCCTGAGAAGGAAATTGTATGAGATCCACGAACATTTGATGTATGGATATTTCTAAACAGCCTGACTTGGAAAAGATTAAAACAGCCTTGTATTCCCAATCCCTCAAACCTCCTCACCGACAGGACCCAGATTTTAATCTGCTCCAGGTGGCTAAACTCAGGAAGGCTTATAGCTCTCAGCATCTTCAATTAATGCCAAGTGTAATCACTGTTGGCAGAGTGCAGGGTGTTCTGGCACATCTCGGGTATGGGCATAGAACTTCTCTGCTAAGTCCTCAGACTACTATCTTTTGGATTGCACTTTTCATAATCAAAAGCTACCATGATTAATGAGCTGCAGGCAATCGGTAATCCCATACACTTAAAAATCAGAACCATGGGATGGGGGGGGGGGGGGTGGGGTGGGAAATAAGAGCAAATTATTCTACATAGCCCTGGGTTTCTCAACCTCTAAAGCTTCGTGCAGAGCCCTTTTTAGGGCCTTTGCCATGCAGACAGCTGAGTCTGATTGAGTTTTGTTATATCTGAGTGTGAGAGAGGTTGCTCTCTGTTCTGCATCAGTGTGTGTATTTATTTTGATTTTGCTCATAAGTCCAGAGGCATTTGGAACTGGAATGTTTAAAGTAAAGCAGAGCATCAAAACATTGTATATGGGAAGTGATCATGTAACTGGATTCGCCTTTGCCTGCTTGATTGGCTTCTGGTCCGAGGCAATCTGAGGCAAGATGTTTCCAGAGCTCATTATAGGGACAACTCTGCAATGGAAACTGGAGACAACCTTCAGCAAGTCATAGAAGTACAATTTATACTCAAGTACAAAAAAGGAAGTTCTACCTCAAAAAAAATTAGGGGGCTTCCCTGGTGGTCCAGTGGTTAAGAATCCACCTTGCAATGCAAGGGACACCGGTTTAACCCCTGGTCCTGGAAGATCCTACATGCTATGGAGCAACTAAATCTGTGTGCCACAACTACTGAGCCTGTGCTCGACAGCCTGAGAGCTGCACCTACTAAAGCCTGGGTACCTAAAGCCTGTGCTCTGCAACAAGAGGCGCCACTGCAATGAGAGGCCTGAGAAACAAAAACGAAGAGTAGCCCCTGCTCACCACAACTAGAGAAAGCCCACGTGTGGCAACAAAGACCCACCACAGCCAAAAAATAAATACATCTTTTAAAAAATTAGGTATTGAATGTTTTTCTTTCATTTGATGGCTGCTGCAAGGTTAAAAAAGTGAAGCATCCTAAATTCCACTGGAAAAACAAAGATCTCAGAGTTACAAAGCAGATGAAGGAGAGAATAGTCCTTGTATAAATGCCTCCTTAGATACACTACCAAGATGATGGAGTTTAAAAATCACCTCTGGACACTATTAAAATTGTACATTTTTTATGTAGGTCATAACTTGGCTTGGCTTTTAATGACTATCAACAATTATGAGAGAACAAGAAAGCAGTGTTAGTGTATTTGAACTGAAGTAGAAAAAAAGTAGTCCTTGGCA
Organism: Tragelaphus eurycerus; assembly: GCA_935064755.1. Classification (NCBI taxonomy): domain Eukaryota; kingdom Metazoa; phylum Chordata; class Mammalia; order Artiodactyla; family Bovidae; genus Tragelaphus; species Tragelaphus eurycerus. The sequence goes on from CAKXYN010000145.1 coordinate 1,159,219, forward strand.
TCTCTCTCAATTTTATAAATTACTAAAGTTTGTATTTAAATTAGATTTTATTAGTCATTGTAAAATGGTGCATTGACTTTATTACATGTTGTTTTTAAATGCTGGAGAAATGAAATTCTAATTCTGTTTTATCACACATGACATAAAAGTGTTTGTAATGACTTTGTTTCACCAGACTCCCTACCAGTTGGGAATGTTGTCAGCCTCCTATTCCACGGTTTATAGATGGAGATAGCAAAGCATGTGAATGTTAAGTTGCTCTTGTTCACATTACGGTAACAGTCATGGGATTAAATTGCAGACATTATCTGTAAAGGAAAAATTTGCCTCGATATGTGAAACCTGGAGCCCTCCAGTGTTTGGACAGAGAAGAGCTGTAGAAAGGATATCTTCCAGCCTACAGAGAGTTCACACATAGGCCTTTATTTTATCCCATTGGATGCATCCTACCCCTTTGTCTTGCTCTGCTGTAAATAACAACAATAAAAGACTGTATTGGGTTCCCCTGAGCACAGCACAGGTGGGAGGGCAATTTCTAAAGAGTTTGAGAAAATGCAAAAGGAAAATCAGAAGGAAACAAATTAATTTCCATTCACCTGTGTCTCCCACAGTCCAGTTTCATGGTACCCAGGTTCTCTCTTCTTCCCCTGGATTCCTTTCCACATAGGCTCTTCTGATGTGCCCTGTGGAACTCTTTCTACCACAGACAAACCCCTGCTTTGAGGCTCTCCAGTTGCCTATGCCTACAGTGCCTGGGACCTGGTCCTCTGTCCTGCCATCTGTCAACCTTCAGGTCACTCTCCCACATTCACTGAGGACATCCGCACCTGGCCCTTTTCCATCTCTCCAGCCTCACTGTGGGGCAACCTGAGTTCACATAAGGGGACTGTTCAACACGCTAACTGTGGGTCTGTTTGGCTACAAAGTTTAACATCTTGCTCATCACAATCACTAAGCCTGACAGCTTAAGTAAAAGATAATACCCCAAATTTTTTGTTCAAGCAGCAACTGGAACACCCAAACATAGAATCAGAAATACCTCAATGATGGGGGAAATTGTTCTTAGTCCTAAAATGTATTATCTGAGGTAAATCCCTTATGATTATACAGTAGAAGTGACAAACAGATTCAAGGGATTATATCTGACAGACAGAGTGCCTAAAGAACTGTGGACGGAAGTTTGTGACATTGTACAGGAGGCGGTGATCAAGACCATCCCCAGAAAAAAAGAAATGCAAAAAGGAAAAATGGTTGTCTGAGGAGGCCTTAAAAATAACTGAGAAAAGAAGAGAAGCTAAAGGCAAAGGAGAAAAGGAAAGATATACCCATCTGAATACAGAATTCCAAAGAATAGCAAGGAGAGCCATGAAAATCTTCCTAAGTGATGAATGATCAATGCAAAGAAATAGAGGGAAGCAATAGAATGGGAAAGACTAGAGATCTCTTCAAGAAAATCAGGGATATCAAGGGAACATTTCATGCAAAAATGGGCACAATAAAGAACAGAAATGGAATGGACCTAACAGAAGCAGAGGATATTAAGAACAGGTGGCAAGAATACACAGAAGAATTATACGATAAAGATCTTCACGACCCAGATAATCATGATAGTGTGATCACTCACCTAAAGCCAGGCATCCTGGAATGTGAAGTCAAGTGGGCCTTAGGAAGTATCACTACGAACAAAGCTAGTGGAGGTGATGGAATTCCAGTTGAGCTGTTTCAAGTTCTAAAAGATGATGCTGTGAAAGTGCTGCACTTAATATGCCAACAAATTTGGAAAACTCAGCAGTGGCCACAGGACTGGAAAAGGTCAGTTTTCATTCCAGTCCCAAAGAAAGGCAATGCCAAAGGATGCTCAAACTACCTCTCAACTGCACTCATCTCGCACACTAGCAAAGTAATGCTCAAAATTCTCCAAGTGAGGCTTCAACAGTACATGAACCAAGAACTTCCAGATGTTCAAGCTGCATTTAGAAAAGGCAGAGGAACCAGTCAAAATGTGGTCCACTGGAGAAGGGAATGGCAAACCACTTCAGTATTCTTGCCTGGAGAACCGCATGAACAGTATGAAAAGGCAAAAAGATAGGACGTTGAAAAATGAACTCCCTAGGTTAGTAGGTACCCAATATGCTACTGGAGATCAGTGGAGAAATAACTCCAGAAAGAATGAAGAGATGGAGCCAAAGCAAAAACAACACCCCGTTGTGGATGTGACAGGTGATGGAAGTAAAGTCTGTTGCTGTAAAGAGCAATATTGCATAGGAACCTGGAATGTTAGGTCCATGCATCAACGTAAATTGGAAGTGGTCAAACAGGAGATGGCAAGAGTGAACGTCGACATTCTAGGAATCAGCGAACTAAAATGGACTGGAATGGGTGAATTTAACTCAGATGACCATTATATCTACTACTACTACTATTATATCTTCTAAGGCAACAATCCCTTAGAAGAAATGGACTAGCCATCATGGTCAACAAAAGAGTCCGAAATGCAGTACTGGAATGCAATCTCAAAAATGACAGAATGATCTCTATTCGTTTCCAAGGCAAACCATTCAGTGTCACAGTAATTCAAGTCTATGCCTCTATAAGTAATGCTGAAGAAGCTAAAGTTGAACGGTTCTATGAAGACCTACAAGACCTTCTAGAACTAACACCCAAAAAATATATCCTTTTAATTATACGGGACTGGAATGCAAAAGTAGGAAGTCAAGAAACACCTGGAGTAACAGGCAAATTTGGCCTTGGTATACAGAATGAAGCAGGGCAAAGGCTAATAGAGTTTTTCCAAGAGAACGCACTGATCATAGCAAACACTATCTTCCAACAACACAAGAGAAGACTTTACACATGGACATCACCAGATGGTCAATACCGAAATAAGATTGATTATATTCTTTGAGCCAAAGAAGTATAAGCTCTATACAGTCAGCAAAAACAAGACTGGAGCTGACTGTGGCTCAGATATGAACTCCTTCTTGCCAAATTCAGATTTATATTGAAGAAGGTTGGGGAAACCATTAGACCATTCAGGTATGACCTAAGTCAAATCCCTTACGATTATGCAGTGGAAGTGACAAATAGATTCCAGGGATTAGATCTGATAGACAGAATGCCTGATGAACTATGGACAGAGGTTCGTGACATTGTACAGGAGACAGGGATAAAGACCATCCCCAAGAAAAAGAAATGCAAAAAGGCAAAATGGCTATCTGAGGAGGCCTTACAAATATCTGTGAAGAGAAGAGAAAAGCAAAGGAGAAAAGGAAAGCTAATAAGCATCTGAATGCAGTGTTCCAAAGAATAGCAAGGAGAGATCAGAAAGCCTTCCTCAGTGATCAATGCAAAGAAATAGAAGAAAACAATAGAATGGGAAAGACTAACGATTTCTTCAAGAAAATTAGAGATACCAAGGGAACACTTCATGCAAAGATGGGCACAATAAAGGACAGAAGTGGTATGGACCTAACAGAAGCAGAAGATATTAAGAAGAGATGGCAAGAATACAGAGAACTATACAAAAAAGACCTTTATGACCCAGATAATCACGAGGGTATGATCACTGACCTAGAGCCAGACATCCTAGAATAAGAAGTCAAATGCGCCTTAGGAAGCATCACTACAAACAAAGCTAGTGGAGGTGATGGAATTCCAGTTGAGCTGTTTCACACCCTAAAAGATGATGCTGTGAAAGTGCTGCACTTAATATGCCAGCAAATTTGGAAAACTCAGCAGTGGCCACAGGACTGGAAAAGGTCAGTTTTCATTCCAATCCCAAAGAAAGGCAATGTCAAAGAATGCTCAAATTACCACACAATTGTACTCATCTCACACTCTAGTAAAGTAATGCTCAAAATTCTCCAAGTGAGGCTTCAACAGTACATGAACCGTGAATTTCCAGATGTTCAAGCTGATTTTAGAAAAAGCAGAGGAACCAGAGATCAAATTGCCAACATCTGTTGGGTCATCAAAAAAGCAAGAGAGTTCCAGAAAAACATCTATTTCTGCTTTATTGACTATGCCAAAGCCTTTGACTGTGTGGATCACAACAAACTGTGGAAAATTCTGAAAGAGATGGGAATACCAGACCACTTGATCTGCCTCTTGAGAAATCTGTATGCAGATAAGGAAGCAACAGTTAGACTGGACATGGAACAACAGACTGGTTCCAAATAGGAAAAGGAGTATGTCAAGGCTGTATATTATCACCCTGTTTATTTAAGTTATATGCAGAGCACATTATGAGAAACGCTGGGCTGGAAGAAGCACAAGCTGGAATCAAGATTGCCGGGAGAAATATCAATAACCTCAGATATGCAGATGACACCACCCTTATGGCAGAAAGCGAAGAAGAACTAAAGAGCCTCTTGATGAAATTGAGAGAGGAGAGTGAAAAAGTTGGCTTAAAACTCAACATTCAGAAAACTAAGATCATGGCATTTGGGCCCATCACTTCATGGCAAATAAATGAGGAAACAGCGAAAACAGTGACAGACTTTATTTTGGGGGGGGGGGGCTCCAAAATCACTGCAGATGGTGACTGCAGCCATGAAATTAAAAGACGCTTGCTCCTTGGAAGGAAAGTTATGACCAACCTAGACAGCATATTCAAAAGCAGAGACATTACTTTGCCAACAAGTTCCATCTAGTCAAGGGTATGGTTTTTCCAGTGGTCATGTATGGATGTGAGAGTTGGACTATAAAGAAAGCTGAGTGCCGAAGAATTGATGCTTTTGAACTGTGGTGTTGGAGAATACTGAGAGTCCCTTGGGCTGCAAGGAGATCCAACCAGTCCAACCTAAAGGAGATCAGTCCTGAATGTTCATTGGAAGGACTGATGCTGAAGCAGAAACTCCAATACATTGGCCACCTGATGTGAAAAACTGATTCATTTGCAAAGACCCTGATGCCTGGGAAAGATTGAAGATGGGAGGAGAAGGGGACGACAGAGGATGAGATGGCTGGATGGCATCATTGACTCAATGGACATGAGCTTGAGTAAGCTCCAGGGGTTGGTGATGGACAGGGAGCCCTGGCATGGTGCAGTCCATGGGGTCACAAAGAGTCAGACACTGAACTGAACTGAGGCAAGGCAGATTTTCAAGCTTTTTGTTTAAAGTGCTAGGAAAGAAAGTCCTAAAAATTTATCTTGAGTGAAACATAGTCAATGGGAATTACTAAGAACCTATTCATACTAATTTAATATATTAACTTATTAAAGTTAATAAGTTAGCACAGTTAGCATGGGCTTCCACCGTGGCTTGGCAGTAAAGAAATCACTGCAATGCAGGAGATGTGGGTTAGAGCCCTAGATCAGGGACATCCCCAGATCAGGAAGATCCTCTGGAGAAGGAAATGGCAAACCACTGCCATATTCTTGCCTGGGTTATCCCATGAACAGAGAAGCCTGTTGGGCTACAGTCCATGAGGTCACAAAGAATCGGGTGAGACTTTGTGACTAAAACTTAAGTTTGCGTAGACACCACTGTTGATTTTGTGTGCCACTATGCTAACAAGATTTAGTGAATATAATGATATTTGTAAGATCTTTTTCCACAGGAAGTGAGCTACCACCAGGCACTATTACACTTGGCCTGGGCATTATTTACTTTTGTTTTCTAATTGCTCCATCTGTTTTTTGTTTCTTTTTAAATCTCATTTCTTGAATTTTTTTGGATTGAGATTTTTTTTTTTTTTTGGATTGAGATTCCATTTCTCCCCTTCTGTTGGCTTTTTAAGGTTTTTATTTTTATTTTTTTGCTAAAAGCTGTGCTAATTTCATTGTTAGCTCATGCTTTAAACAATATTTAGATTTAGATATTTGACCTTTTAAGTGTTACCTCTTTATTTTTTTTAATGGTCGCCCTGCTGCTGCTGCTGCTGCTGCATCGCTTTAGTCATGTCCAACTCTGTGCAACCCCATAGACGTCAGCCTACCAGGCTTCCCATCCCTAGGGATTACCATATATATCCTAACTTATCACAGCTCGTTATACCATGTCCCAGATAAACTCTTAAACCATATGCATCCACTTACTACCATCTCACTTTGTGCTGTTGTTGTTATGCATCTTCAGCATACACTATAAACTCCACAGCACATTGTTTTATTTTTGCTTTATACAGTCAATTAACCTGTAAAGAAAATTTTTAAAAACAACCAAAAAAGATTTTTTTAAGTTGATCATTTCTGGTTTTCTTCATTCTTTTGTGCAGATTAGAGTTTCCAACTGATATTAATTTCCCCTTTAGCTTGAAGAACATCCTTTAGTATTTATTGTGAAACAGACATGCTAGCAACAAAGTCTCTCTCTTTTTAATTTCTTTTTTTCACCTTCATTTTTTTGAAGAATTAGATTTTTTTATAACAATTAAAAAAATTACTCTATAGTTAATTTACAATGTTTTTTTAAGTTTCTGGTGAACAGCAGAGTGATTCAGTTATATATATATATATGTATAGCTTTTTCATATTCTTTTCCATTATAGTTTATTATAAGATACAAATATAGCTGCATGTGCTATACAATAGGGCCTTATTGTTTATCTCTTTTTGGTTCAGTTCAGTTCAGTTCAGTCGCTCAGGACTCTTTGCGACCCCATGAATCACAGCACGCCAGGCCTCCCTGTCCATCACCAACTCCCAGAGTTCACCCAGACTCATGTCCATCGAGTCAGTGATGCCATCCAGCCATCTCATCCTCTGTCATCCCCTTCTCCTCTTGCCCCCAATCCCTCCCAGCATCAGAGTCTTTTCCAATGAGTCAACTCTTCGCATGAGGTGGCCAAAGCATTGGAGTTTCAGCTTTAGCATCATTCCCTCCAAAGAAATCCCAGGATTGATCTCCTTCAGAATGGACTGGTTGGATCTCCTTGCAGTCCAAGGGACTCTCAAGAGTCTTCTCCAATACCACAGTTCAAAAGCATCAATTCTTCAGCGCTCAGCCTTCTTCACAGTCCAACTCTCAGACCCATACATGACCACAGGAAAAACCATAGCCTTGACTAGACGGACCTTTGTTGGGAAAGTAATGGCTCTGCTTTTGAATATGCTATCTAGGTTGGTCATACCTTTCCTTCCAAGGAGTAAGCGTGTTTTAATTTCATGGGTGCAGTCACCAATCTGTAGTGATTTTGGAGCCCAGAAAAATAAAGTCTGACACTGTTTCCGCTGTTTCCCTATCTATTTCCCATGAAGTGATGGGACCGGATGCCATGATCTTCGTTTTCTGAATGTTGAGCTTTAAGCCAACTTTTTCACTCTCCACTTTCACTTTCATCAAGAGGCTTTTGAGTTCCTCTTCACTTTCTGCCATAAGGGTGGTGTCATCTGCATATCTGAGGTTATTGATATTTCTCCCAGCAATCTTGATTCCAGCTTGTGTTTCTTCCAGTCCAGCGTTTCTCATGATGTACTCTGCATATAAGTTAAATAAGCAGGGTGATAACATACAGCCTTGATGTACTCCTTTTCCTATTTGGAACCAGTCTGTTATTCCATGTCCAGTTCTAACTGTTGCTTCCTGACTTACATATAGATTTCTCAAGATTTAGAGATAGTAATTTGTATCTGCTAGTCCCAAACTTCTAATTTGTCCCTGCCCCGTTCACTTCACTTTTAATATACATGTATATATTTATAAATATATAAATATAAATAGATATATTTACTTTGGCTTTGCTGGGTCTTCATTGTTGGGTGTGGGCATTCTCTAGGTGGGTGTGCGGGCTTCTCCTTGGGGTGGCTTCTCTTGTTGCAGTGCTCAGGCTCAAGAGTAGCTGTGTCCCACCAGTTGAGTTGACCCTGGGCAAGTAGAATCTTCCTGGACCAGGGATCCAACCCGTGTCCCCTGCACTGGCAGGCGGATTCTTAGCCACTGGACCACCAGGGAGGTCCTCACCTTCAGTTTTGAAAAATATTTCTGCTAGTTAGAGAATTCTAGGTTGACAGACCCTCCCCGTCCCCCAACTAAACACCAGCACATTAAAAATGTCACTCCATGGACTTCTGGCTCCACTGTGTCTTAGAAGTCGATGGTGATTTTTAGTCTCCTTCCTCTAACGTGATTTTCCTGTGCCGCAATTTGGAAAGTGTCCTGAGGGAGATTGCAGGGTCGATGTGCCATTTCCTTTCTTTCAGAAATCACAGCCTCAAGCTGCCTGTTTGTCTACCGCCTGAGAACAGTTTTGTAGTTTTTGTTCAGTTTTTGTAGTTTTTTTATGTGGGGAGGGTGAATCTGATTCTTGTTACTTCTTCATGACCAGACCCAAAAGTCAGCTCAAGCGTTTTTAGAAATATAAACCTTCATGTATTGGGGGAAGGAACACTATATTTTCATTTGTCCATTTATTTTCCTAAGGTAGTACTGAAAATATATCTGCTGATCTTTAATTTTTCTCTCCTTTCCTTTTCTCTATATCCAGTCCTTTCTTTTTCTCTGATTCTCCATAATAGGAGTGCCACAAGGTTTGCTTATAGGCAAACTCGAATTCTGGCAGCTACAGAAAAATTTTATACAACCGTAAGTCTGTATATATTAGAGTTTTACCTAAAAAGGAATTGGGGAGGAATTTAGGTATATGCAGTATATAAACAGCTAGTTTCAGAAAGACCAGGAACACACAGCTGGCAGAAAACTAGTCTGCCTGATCTTCCTCCCATTCTCCTGTCCAAATGAACACATTCTTATTTCTCACTGTTAAGAGTGGTCTCAAAACCCTGTCTTTTCTTCAGACAAAGCCATGGGAACCCGATTCAAGCTTCCTAACTTCCCTGAGCCTTTTGATTCATTTTCTGGTCTAGGAAAGTGCCTTGATCCTAAGAGAATAGTAGGACTTTAATGGTCTAGACTCTGAATTTGGTCATGGTTAAAGTGAAGCTCCACTCCAGAAAATCTATCCACACCACCACCAAGCTAGAGAGCAGTCAACCCATTACAGTTCATGAAATAATGTTTTAAAAGATGTAGTAATCTTAGCATTTATAATTAGGAACTTGAGTATAATACATAGCATAGTAGGAGTTTATCTGCCTAAGATAATTCAAGAATTGTGCATTATATCAGAGGTATGCAAGAATTGTGTTGAATATCAGAGTAGAAGGGTGCTTAGGAGTCATCAGATTCAATCTTTTCATTTGCGTTTTAGTCAAACGGGGTCCAAAGAGGATGACATTTTCCCCAATCTCACACACTTAAAGGATCAGAGGCAGATTGACAGCATGTGTTATCTGACATACAGTGTGCTGCTGCTGCTAAGTCGCTTCAGTCGTGTCCGACTCTGTGCGACCCCATAGACAGCAGCCCACCAGGCTCCCCCATTCCTGGGATTCTCCAGGCAAGAACACTGGAGTGGGTTGCCATTTCCTTCTCCAATGCATGAAAGTCCGACTCTGTGCAACCCCATGGACTGCAGCCTACCAGGCTCTTCCGTCCATGGGAGTTTCCAGGCAAGAGTACTGGAGTAGGGTGCCATTGCCTTCTACAGACCTATAGTGTAGATTATGTTTTATTGTGCAAATGGAAGATTCATCTCTTCTGGTTGCCTTATCAGAGATAGATCTGATTTTTCAGTAAGTTCTGTTCACTGGTGAACTCTGTAGACAGCCATGGTGAGACAGAAATGACTAATGATCATATCTATTTTGCCTTGAGTCTTGATGCATTCTAACCTCCTTATTCTTGGTTTACTGCTCTAAAGGCCTATGTTTTAATGAACATATTCATTTTTGTTGTAATGAATGCATATATTTTATTTAAAATATCCACTTTACAGCTGAATAAGCAGGCCGTTTCAGGTTATTTTCACTATATTTTACCTGGCTTTACTTACCCAGCTCTGTCTGGGCTTTTGAATGACTGAATAGCAAACTAAAAAGCAGAACTTCACACACCATTTCTCTGAAAGCTAAGTTCACACAAATTTGATAATTATCTACACAGGGTGTCATGTATGTTTATGCCTTTGTAAATAAATAATCTTGAATAAAAATCATTTACTTCTTCATTCTGTAGTATTTATAATTTTCTAGAACTTTACATGTTCACATTGGAGAAGGAAATGGCCCCCCACTCCAGTACTCTTGCCTAGAAAATCGCATGGACGGAGGGAGCCTGGAGCCTGGTAGGCTGCAGTTCATGGGGTTGCGAAGAGTCGGACAGGACTGAAGCGACTTAGCAGCAGCAGCAGCATATGTTCACATTATGATATAATAGACATCATCTGTAGACACTCAGCACTGTAACTGCTACCTCACTGAAGGACTAAGTCAACAAGTCTTTAGTAAACACTCATGACGATTCAGAAAATAAAGGACACGATAGTATCTCTGTCTTCATAATGTCTCTAACCAAGCTGGGTGGTCAAGATGCACAGCTGCATGAGCAGAAACGTCCCTGTGGAGAAGCTGGGAGAGTCAGGGATGGTTTCACAGTAGTGAGATTGGAGTAAGTATGGAGAGAGACCCTTGAAGTTGGAAGGAAAGCATTCAAAGCAAGAGTAGCACAGCAAACAGACGCAGAGCAGAGGAGGCAGGCTGTCTGTGAGAACTACATTGGTTGAGAACATCAAGAAGAACCAATGCTAGCCTTCCTTGAAACCCAGGTACTCTACGCATTCCAGTACATGCTAATCTTGTTTAACGTCCCCAAGAATGTGGTTTCTATTAGAAATAGATATTATCCCTGGCACTCTATCATAGATGAAGAAATTGAAGTTCACAAATGGAAGTGATGTGCCCCAGGCTCCACAGCCAGGGGGGGATGGAGAGGAGGGATGTGGGAATTTGATGGTCCAGCTGCCTGGCTCTGCTTTCTGTTCTCTTAACCATCGTGCTCTCATGCGGCTTCCACAAGGGGGATCGGATATAACAGGAGTGAAATATCTATTCTTATTAACTGTGGGATACTATGGGACTGATCCAGATTTAGGATTTTGCAAATAGCACCAACACTATCCCTATATGCTTTCGCCTGCCTTGCAAACCAGAAGGCTGAAAAGATTTATACCCATTTAATATTATATTTTGGGAAGTGACTTAAATTCAGCTTTACTACACTTTTCAGCCTCAGGTCTGCCCTCTGCCCAATACTATTTTAAGATCACTATTTAGTTGTGGATGAAATTTTATCATAACTGTGATTATTATAGCTTCCAATTTTGAATTTCTAACTTCCATTTCATAGAAGAGGTGAGACTTGGAAAAGGTCTTGAAGAAGTCAAGTTGAAGGAGTGATTGATAAGCTTTACAGGCATGAAGGAAAATTCTCACCAAATCCCACTGGTTGTAAAAATATTGAATTACTATGTTGTACACCTGAAACTAATATAATACTGTAAATCAACTGTACTTCAATTTAAAAAAGCTTTGGTTGGAACTGCTGTATGAAAAATCTTTTTGCTGGCATTAAATTTTTGTTTTGCTGTACAAATTTACATCCAGGTTAATATATGCTGGAAATCATTCCTTCTGATTAGGTGGTCAGAACTACTTGCAGCCAAAGTTTAATGTGGGTTTAGTAGGATTCTACTATCCTGCTTTACTTTGTTATGATAAAGAATAAAACCTGAGAGGTGATCACATCTGAATTTCTACCTATATTTTGCAGATGTGTCACATTATATACAAAGAACACCGAACTCTCAGATGGATATCTGAGGATAATAAGATTGCCAACAAATAATATCATCATACTAGCCAGTATTTAATTAGTCTCCAAAGGATAATACATTATTTAATACTTTAATCTACCAAAACTGTGGATATTTACTCATGGATGTAAAAATTATCCTAGCACTTAGGAAACAAATACATGCAAGAGTAAGAAGACTTTTTCTATAAGAAAGTATAGGGTAAGAGTATCCATGTGGACTAATAATGAGTCAGCAGCATTTTTTGAGGGTACCACACTATGCTGGGAGGTATCTATATATTTAATAGTTGATATGAAATTCTTGTGTAAACTCTGCTTTGTTAGGCCATCTCTTCAATCGAAAGTTCTGTTACTTAGTTTTCTAATTAGACTTGAGTCATTGACCGAACTGTATAAGTCAAAGTATTTAACCCACCACACACACACACACACACACACACACACACACACACACACTACTAATGAAAAGTTTTAGTCACGTATGCATATTAATTAATTTCCCCCTGAGGAACACTCCATCAATCCTGACATATCAGTGCCAGACAAGTCAAGGTAGTTGAAGGTTGTCTTTTGGCCATGAGGCAATATTTCCCTGTATCATATGACATGATGCATAAGGAACTTTCTTCTCTAGGGTTAAGAGACAATGAAAGAGAAAACCATAGCACATACCTCATTGATCACTAGAGGAAATCTGAAGATCACATATGTCTCTTTTTCTTCTGCATAGTGAACTTTTTAGGAGTTACTCTTTCCAAGAGAAGTGAAACAGTATTGTAGTTCTTTCCCTGAGGACTTTGATTCTATTCCCTTTTTCGATCAAGCCAAATATATTCCAGAAAAGGAGTTAAGCAAACTCTGCCTTCTTTATCTGTTTTTTAACTGAACTCTCTCTTTTTCCTCAAGATAATTATTTATAGAACTTGCCGTGCTTGCAATAGACTTGATTCTGATCCCCTCGCTGGAGGCTTAACAAGTTAGAGCAAAGGATGTGGAGAGAATTCATAAGAATACTCAGCGTGCATTCTCTGGAGTTTGGGGTGTACAAGCACAAGAGGGCTGTTGTCAGTTTTAGGTCAGGGGTGCCCAGTAGAGTACTCTGTACTGGCAAGTCTTGAACCATGGTGGTGGCCTGGAAGAAGTAGGGTGCAACCCTACCCCAACCAACTTCTCTGTGCTTCTTGAGAGAAGGGGGAAAGTATTCTAGTTATTCCCATGGCTCCACATGAAGGAATTTGGAACCTGGAGGAAGGGTAAGGGCTGTGAGGCTTCCCAGGAGGTCCTCAAGCCAAATGATGGACGGTCCATTCTGAGAAGGGGCCGGACATGTGGACTGCTAGAGAGGCAGAGAGGGAGCTTAGCTGTTGCTCTGAGGGGTCTTCTGTAACAGAGGGGCTGAGATGGAGTGAACACCATCCATCTAAAGGGGAGAAGCCCCCTGTGAGGAGTCTACCCCATCAACCCAAGTCACTAACTATCAGACTAAACCAAAGGCAAGTCAGAGAGCTGCCTTTCTGAGTTCTATAAAACGACATGTCAAACCCATCTGTTCATTTGCAATTGGGTGAATATCCAGCTATATATGGGCTTCCCTGGTGGCTCAGGTGGTTACGAATCTGACTGCAATGTGGGACACCTCAGTTCGATCCCTGGGTTTGGAAGATCCCCTGGAGGAGGGCATGGCAACCCACTCCAGTATTCTTGCCTGGAGAACTCCACGGACAGAAGAGCACCTGGCAGGCTACATAGCCCATGCAGTCGCAAAGAGTCAGACACAACCGAGTGACTAAGCACACAGCACAGCCCCAGCTATATTTCGGTTTATTGCAAGGCATTGAAACATCAGTTCCTAAAAAACATTTTAGGAACTGCTGTTTATTAACCACAACAACTGCTGCTTATTAAGTGCTGTGAGCACAGGGCTGCAGTGGTACTTTCCCTACCTCTCCTCCCCTTCCCGCCCGGAAGCCGCTGGACCCAGAAGTGGGGCCGCTACTCAAATCCACCTTGCTAGGGTGGGAGAAAGAGAGAATAAGCAAACCATGGTCCAGACCCCACTCCTAGCTCTTGGCCCTCAAACATCTAGCCTGTGTTAGGTGCAGGGAGGAACTTTGAATTTAGCTATGTTCTAACGACTGAAAGTAACCAGCAATGATAGATTGTGCCAAAGGACATCATTAGAGGGGAAAAGCTCAGCTGACGTAGCACCACTGAAATTGGTGGTTGAGGGGAAAATACTGTCCTTGTATTCTCCAAGAATCGAAATTCTTTGGTAAATCATTTACACATATACTTCATTTTAGAAAGATTGCCATCCAAGTTGGCAGATTTTTTTTTTCTAAGTTTGGGATTTTAAAGCAGCAAGATTACTCTATCTAGAAAGTTAATTTTTAAGTTATCAATCTTTTTTTCAGAGAAAGTATTAATACAGTTCCTACTTCATCACTTGTCTTAAAAAATAAAATACAGAGAAATTACTGGGAAAGGAGTACGTCAAGGCTGTATATTGTCACCCTGTTTATTTAACTTATATGCAGAGTACATCATGAGAAATGCTGGACTGGAAGAAACACAAGCTGGAATCAAGATTGGCGGGAGAAATATCAATAACCTCAGATATGCAGATGACACCACCCTTATGGCAGAAAGTGAAGAGGAACTCAAAAGCCTCTTGATGAAAGTGAAAGAGGAGAGTTAAAAAGTTGGCTTAAAGCTCAACATTCAGAAAACGAAGATCATGGCATCCGGTCCCATCACTTCATGGGAAATAGATGGGGAAACAGCGGAAACAGTGTCAGACTTTATTTTGGGGGGCTCCAAAATCACTGCAGATGGTGACTGCAGCCATGAAATTAAAACATGCTTACTCCTTGGAAGGAAAGTTATGACCAACCTGGATAGCATATTCAAGAGCAGAGACATTACTTTGCCAACAAGTTCCGTCTAGTCAAAGCTATGGTTTTTCCTGTGGTCATGTATGGGTGTGAGAGTTGGACTGTGAAGAAGGCTGAGCGCTGAAGAATTGATGCTTTTGAACTGTGGTGTTGGAGAAGACTCTTGAGAGTCCCTTGGACTGCAAGGAGATCCAACCAGTCCATTCTGAAGGAGATCAGCCCTGGGATTTCTTTGGAAGGAATGATGCTAAAGCTGAAACTCCAGTACTTTGGCCACCTCATGCAAAGAGTTGACTCATTGGAGAAGACTCTGATGCTGGGAGGGATTGGGGGCAGGAGGAGAAGGGGACGACAGAGGATGAGATGGCTGGATGGTATCACTGACTCGATGGATGTGAGTCTGAGTGACCTCTGGGAGTTGGTGATGGACAGGGAGGCCTGGCGTGCTGCGATTCATGGGGTCGCAAAGAGTCAGACACGACTGAGCGACTGATCTAATCTGATCTGATCTGGGATGGATAGTATCCTATTAATAAGTGAAGTAGATTCTTCAAATAGAAGACATCTTATCGCTTTAAATATGAAGAAAGTACCACTTATATTCATTCACCTATGGTCAGTGTCTTGAAACAGCAGTTTTCTATATGATGATCTCATGGATGAAATGCACTCATGTATCTTATCAACTTGGGCCATTGAGCCCCCTTTCACCTGGAGGACCTGTCCCCATGTGTCATGAAAAATACGAAGTAGAGCTGATGAAAAATTACAGAACAAGAAATGGATAACCCCTTCTTCTTTTCTTTTGTGTGAATTCCTTTGCTTTGAGTAAAGAGATTTTATTATCTTAAATGGTCCAGTCACCACCAACAGTATCAAAGTAAATATAGACAAATTCCCATAATGTTAGCATATTACTTACAAGTTGGAGCCTCTGTTTTCAATGGTCTTTTGGTAAAATTTTCACCTTGGCTTTGTAGCACTTTTCTTATAGTTTGTATTTTATCTCTGGTATTTGAAAATTGGAGAGTAAAAACAATCTTTCATTATATTGAACATTTCACATTAAGCAACTGATATCATTTCTACATAGCTTTAGGAACAACGTGTAATGGCTTTTAAAGAATTGAATATACAAAATAAAATTGAATTCATTGCCCGTGTTCTGCCCTCAATTGTGGATACATGCAGGGGTTTTCTGGGATGTGTCAGGCTCCACTGTGAAGAAAGGATGGTGAGAAAGGACGATGGAGTGAACTGGGCAAAAAGTAGAAATTGTGACAAATGAACACAGACTGGGTTTCTCAGATTAATCTCTGACTTGGTGGTGAAGAGATTGAATTTGAGAAGGGCTGTAATAAATCAGGGGCTGTTCACAGTTACTGATTACTGAGAGCAAGCCCCCAAAGTAAATCAGGTCTCCAGGATGTTGGCTAGTTTTGAAACCAGAGTTGCACCTGTAGATCTCAGGGACCCAGGAGGATGCATGGGAGGGCATGCTTGAGCTCATAGCAAGGAAAGCTAGAAGAGTAATATAACATGATTTTAAAATGCTTTCCCCTTGAACAGCACTTAGTGATTTTTGTTGATCTCATCTTAATTCTCATGCCAGCTGTGGAGTATGTGTTTCTGCTTTATAAGAGGCAAGTGACTAACCCTAGATCAGTTGGAACCACCACTCAGATGCACATCTTCTGACATCAATTACATTTGTTATTTTCCCTGACAGGCTTGACTGGAAGGGTGAGGTTAACCCACCATGGCCAGGCCATCTCCCATAGATATGTACTTTCATCCCCAAAATTGGGGGAAAGCCTTCCTTCTGATGAGTTGGTATACTTTTGTTTGATAGACAGTATGAATTTTCCATTAATAGTATGGCTGCTGAAAAGCCCAGGGCCCAATTTCTGGTCTAGTCTCCAATTTTGGAGATTGCATAAGGCCTTTTGATCATGTCTTTCCATTCTATCCACGTTGTTCCTCATTCTTTTCATTCACATTTTCTTATTTTAAGGTGGCATGCATATTATGAACCTCTTCAAATTATTTGAGGGACAAAGTAGGATATAAAATACCAATTAAAAAAGGCAAATTTGTGGCATTTGACAGCTTTAGGTTCCTGGAGGCAGAGCTATTGTTCTGAGTCTTAGAAAACAAAATCTACATCTATCGTTTCACCTGTGCTTGGATGAATATCCAGCTATGTTTAGTGATGTTGTAAAGCACTGGAGTGTCAGTTCCTGGAAAAATTTCATTATAACAACTGCTTTATTGAGTGCTGTGAACACAGTGCTGCTGGAGGTGCCAAGAGATGGGCTCATAGTCTTTGGGTTCAGATGGAAAAGATCTTTCCCTTTAGTGTTGAGGGAATTCCTGCTGGGAACAGGTTTAAGTCTGGACTTTGCATGTAATCACCTTAAGTGGCAGGAACACCAGAGTTGTTTCCTCTGTGGATTTCCATGCTCTTCCATCTTCTGCCCAGCCTGCACCCATGAGAACCCCCAGCTTGGAGCTCCACGCTCTTCCTGGAATCTGACAATTTCTTCTTTCCTCTTCCTCCTTTCAGTTCCGAAGAGCAGGACCCCAGACTTCATGACCTTACTAGACCATGACATACACAGTCTTGAGATTCAAGGAAAACATGGCCATTCCTCTCTAAAAACCCCATCTCACCATATGAATTGATATAATTGAATATGTAGAACAGTATAATGTGTTTTACTGTGAAGTAGTTTGACAGAATTTTTAACAGACACTGGAACTTGAATTTGGATGTGTTCGTTCTGTCATTTTTAAAAAAATGATCCAATCACGAAGCCCCATGTAGATATTTATAGGGGTGGCCTTTGGTGTATTGTCACCATCATTAACTGTGACAATGGAAATTGTCAATGAATGAACACAGATGTGGGCTAAGCTCTCTGCTGAGGTTGTCAAACCTGCAGAACCCTGACTGCAGAGTTCATGATTGAGGACATCTTCCTGATGCAAAGGACTCAGCATACAGTTACTCATTACTTACACATATAATTAAACAGTCTTTCCAGGGCATGAAGAAGGCTAAAATGTAGGTCCCTATGGGTTATTAGCAAAGAGACTTTAGAAATTCTCAAAACTGCCTGTATCCTTCAGTTATGAGTCAAAATGGTAGTTAACATTTTAGAATTGAGTAGTATCTGCTATTACCATATGCTGGGAAAGAAAGAGCTTAGCCTAAGTGAGAGATAGCATCCAGTTCTAGGTCACTGGTTTCCAAAGGGTGGCTCCAGACCAGCAGAATCAGTACAGCCTGGAGCTTGTTGCCACCACAGATCCTCTGGTTTTACCCCAAACCTACTAAATGAGGAACTCTGAGAGTGAGGCCCAGTAATCACAAGAGGATACATGATTCTGGTGCTGCTAATATTTGATACCACTGCTCTGAGTCTAGTATGAGAACAAGTGCCCAGAGTTGAATCCTGGTATGAGAGTGAACTCACTTCCCCTTCTGGTACTGGAGTATGTCCAAGTTTAGTGAATGCAAAGTAGTAGTTAATGAATGGAACATAAAGGATTACTTTTCCTTTAAAGTGCCTTGTGGTTTTGGGGCCACAACTCCTTGGCCTAAGTTAATGGCATCCATAATTACTTAACTGTTTACAGTTAGATAATGATGTCAACAATTGAGTGGTTAGTGGCCAATATTCTGGAGACACGCCTGAACCTGAGCAGAGCCCAGAGCTGATTCCTCAGTCATAACCAAGGGCACATCAGAGAAAAATGACAAGATCTTTTTTTTAAAATTGAAGTATAATTGCTGTATAATATTTTATAAGTTATGGGTATACTGTATAGTGATTCATAATATTTAAAGTTAATAGTCCACTTATAGTTATTATAAAATATTGGCTATATTCCTTGTGTTGTACAACATATATTTGTAGCTCACTTTATACCTAATAGTTGTACCTCTTAATCCCCTACCCCTATATTGCCCTTCTCCCCTCCCCTCTCCTCTCTCACCACTGGTAATGACTATTTTTTTCTCTGTATCTGTGAGTAAGCTTCTTTTTTGTTATATTGTCTAGTTTGTTATTTTTTTAGATGCCACATATGTGATAACATATAGTATTTGTCTTTCTCTGTCTGACTTATTTCATTAGCATAAGGCCCTCCAAGTCCATCCATGTTACTGCAAATGGTAACATTTCATTCTTTTCTACTACTGAGTAGCATTCCAAGTGTGTGTTTGTGTGTGTGTGTGTGTGTGTGTGTGTGTGTGTGTGTGTTTATCTATTCATTTGTTCTGTTGATGGACATTTAGGTTGCTTCCATACCTTGGCTGTTGTAAATAGTGCTGTTAAAAACATTGGGGTGCAGATTTTTTTGAAACAGTGGTTTTGTATCTTTCAGATATGAATCTGGAAATGGAATTACTGAGTCTTACAGTGGTTCTGGTTTTAATTTTTTGAAAAACTTTCATACTGTTTTCTACAATAGTTGTACTGATTTATATTCCCATCAACAGTGTTGGAGGATTCTCTTTTCTCCACATCCTTTCCAACACTTCTTTTTGATGAGAGCCACTCTGACAGGTGACAAAGAACCAGATCTTATAGGGTAAATTCTCTTTTTTAAAAAAAGAATTTTTTTTTCCTTGCAAAATTCCTTGAACTGCAGTAAATTTGATACTGCAGACAGAAGTAGTTTAGTACTTGAATCACTCAGTCTCTCTGACTCCTGTCTGTTCTAACAGACTTCCTGACCCTCATTTTAAACGTATGTCCATTTCTGCATTTTACAATGCAATGGTTCCTATAACATTTTGACAAGAACTTTACATCAAATGTGCAATTGAAAGATAAGTGCTGGCATCAGCATACTTAATAGATCTTCCTGGGCCTTCTCCTTTAGGAATAGTCAGAAGAGTGTCTAGGGACTTCTCTGGTGGTCCAGTGGTTAAGACTTCGCCTTCTGATGCAGAGGGTGCCAGTTCAATCCCTGGTCAGGGAACTGGATCCCACATGCCTTGTGGCAAAAACAACAACAACAACAAAAAAACAGAACATAAACAGCAGAAGCAATATTGCAGCAAAGACTTTAAAAATGGTCCACATCAAAAAAAATCTTAAAAAAAAAAAAAAGTCTATACCCAGCAGAGGGTCTTTCCCACTCCATGAGCTTTCTCCTATTAATGAAATGGGCAATGCCAAGGAGAAGATTGTGGCCAGGATATTCCAGCCCCTGACCACCTGCCCTAGGTTTCTCCCTGTGTCTGCAACAGAGCAGCCACCACCTGGCCCCAGCAGCAGCCTCTTCATGTGGGAATTGTTATTCTTTCTCAGGAAATGTCACCTTTCCTCTTAGTTGCCCTGTTGTCACTAAGAGACCCAGGGACCTCAGATCAATTTGGAAAAGGTGGGAATTAGCATACATCAAGTAAGACCGAGGAGAAATGACTGCCTGCATGAATGGGTTAAAAACAATCATACTGGGTAACATATTTATGTCCTGCCATTTGTCAGACACTTTCAAGCCTCTACTAATGTTACTTTAAAAATGTCTAAGTGGAAATACTATTCCCAGCCTGCCTGGAACTTGAGCCTGTAGCCGAGAAGAGGTCTTCCCATTCTCCCAGAACAAGCAGACAATTATTAATGGGCATGCTCACCCAGCTCATGTACATACTAACAGCTGTTAAAATTGCATTTGTATGGGATTGCATGAATGATTGATATAAGAACATACCCCACTTTGGCTAAACACAGGCTCTTATGATTTCATGACTATGCTTCCCAGATTTCTAACTTATAACAACCTGACTTTGAAAGCAGTCTACTCTCATCCTGAGCTGACTGTACAGAAGAGGTTTTCCATCGAAACAATCTAACATTTGAAAAGAGTGGGGGGTCTCTGGCAGTGGAAGGAGCCAGAATTTGTGGCTGGGATTTCTTCGGCACCTCCTGAGGCAGCTGTAGCCTGAAAGACAGGGTGCTATACTCAGAAACATTTTCTCTTCTAGTCTGGAGGTGGTTAGTTTTACTGCCTGAGGAGAGCAACTACAGAAAAGCAGAGTATAGAGGAAATCCTGATTGTCCTGCTTGTGCATCTCTCCAAAGAGCATTCTTAATGCTCTTGAACTTCCATTCACTGATCTTGAACTCATGTTCAAATATTCAACAGCAGCTCAAAGTGCCAGAGCCGGGTCAAGCCTCTGCTATTGTTGAATCCACATGTCTCCTGCCTTTGCTTTTTCCAGTACCATCTCTGCATCCCTATTTACTCCATAGTCTGTTTCACTCTGTCCTTGTGTTAGGGAATCTTACTAGAACTCTAGACAAATTGAGGGGCTTCCTGGGTGGTGCCTGTGGTAAAGAACCTGCAGGAGACGCGAGAGATTCAGGTTCGATCCTTGGGTTGGGAAGATCCCCTGGAGAAGGAAATGGCAACCCACTCCAGTATCCTTGCCTGGAAAATTCCATGGACAGAGGAGCCTGGTGGGCTATAGCTTATGGGGTCGCCAAGAGTTGGACAAGACTGAGTGACTGAGCACACTGGACAAATTGAACACTGTTGTAGAATGAGGTGACTCTTAACAACTTTCTCTTCTTACCTACTTAGAAAAATATTTTGGAGAGGGAGCAGAGATTTCGAGGGCTTTGTTCTATTATTGAGACAGAATTATCATTTTGTAACCTTCTTGCTTCTGCTGCTGCTGCTAAGTCGCTTCAGTCGTGTCCGACTCTGTGTGACCCCATAGACGGCAGCCCACCAGGCTCCCCCGTCCCTGGGATTCTCCAGGCAAGAACACTGGAGTGGGTTGCCATTTCCTTCTCCAATGCATGAAAGTGAAAAGTGAAAACGAAGTCGCTCAGTCGTGTCCGATTGTTCGCGACCCCATGGACTGCAGCCCACTAGGCTCCCCCGTCCATGGGATTTTCCAGGCAGGAGTACTGGAGTGGGGTGCCATTATCTTGCTCCTAAGGAAAGGCATCTTAGCTGTTGAGTAAAGAATTGTGTCTGTGGGATTTGGTGCAAGGAAGGGCCCACTAGGGGGCGCTGAGAGCCTCAGGATAGTTCCTCTCTGTGCAGAGAAGGCCAGTTGCCAGCCGGGGTGCTGGAGAGGCCTCTTAACTCCAGAGGCTCTGGAGCTGCTCCTGGAAGGCCTTCATCTGTCTGTTAATGGGTTTGACAGAGAAGAGCCCTGCCAGCCCCGAGATGGGAGGGTGAGGAGGGGGATTCAGAGAGGGGGGAAGGAAGGGAGGATGGGCAGGGGGAAGCATGATTTTTGTAGGACTGGGGTGCTCCAGAGACCTTGGGATGGGTATTTTGGTGGACCATATTGGGAAGAGGGGAGGAGATAGGGAAGGAACCAGGTATGAGCTGAATTAGGAGACCAGGAAGTGTGTCCCATGTGCAGGAGGTCTCAGGCATCCTGTGGGCCTGGCTGTCCGGATCTCTCCAGGGTCCTTCCAGGCCCCTGTGTCAACCTGCAACCTCCCTGATTTTTCTGTCGCTTTAGAGTCACAACTTGCCTTGCTTACGTCCTCCTCTTGGAAAATAACAATGACCATTTTGACTTCCATGCGTGCCTGACAGAAGCAGGATGTGAGGATGGAGAAGGGCATTCTTACCGCTTCCAGCCCTTGAGAATCACATGTAGTTATTAATATTATGGACAGTTTTGAGCCACAAGATGAAGAACAAGGAAGGAATTTTATTTTCCTATTTTAAAATGTTTAAGGACTCCTTGTGGTCCAGTGGTTAAGACTCCATGCTTCCATTGCAGGGGGCATGGGCTAAAAAAAAAAGTCTGAGACTCGTAACAGTTGCTCTTTCTCTGCTGCAGGAACAGTTGTTAGCATCTATAAAGGATGATGCCAGTTAATCCTGGCAGCAACCAGATGAAGGTGTATTATAGTCATTCATATTTACAAAAGTAAAATGACTTACCTGGATTGACACGACTAGCAGGCAGTGGAGCCAAAGTTATGACCCCAGGTACTCTGACTTTGGAGCCTGCCCTTATGTAACTTACCAAAAATCAAAGTCAGTTTGGTGATGGAATTTGAATTGGAATTTAGAACTTTGAATTTGAATTGAATTGAATTTGAATTTAGAACTTCCTGTTGTATCCTATCCACCACCATTCCGCAGAAGTTTTTGCCTCAGAACCTCTTTACACTCTAATTACTGAAGGTTTTAAGGAGTAGCTGTTTCTGTAGGTTATATTAGTCACCATTTACTGCACTAGAAATTACAACTGAAATTCAATTATTTATTGGTTCATTAAAAATAATAGTAACAAACCCAATCATGTGTATAAAGAAACATTTTTACCAAAAATATCTAGTTTTTGAAATAATTTTAAATATTAATAAAAAATTTGTAACTATGTGAGGTGATGAATGTTAACAAACTTACTGTACTGATCATTATATATGTATGTATGTATTACATTATACTTCTAAAACTAATAGAAAATTCCATGCCAGATATATCTATTTAAAAATTAGGAGGAAATTTCAATTTTCTATTCAATATAAAGGTAATATTATTGATACAGAAAACTTTGTGATAATAGAAAAGCACAAAGAAAAGGAAAAAAGGAAAAATCCCTTGAAACCCCACCACCTAAAAGTGAACTACGGTGAATATCTTTTGTATATTGTTCCAGTCTCCCTTAAAGACTGTAAATTCCAGACATTGTGTCTTCCAGACACTAAAATAGTAACTTAAATTGCACCAATTAAGAAATTCATACAAAATCAGAGGGGGATCATACAAAATAGAGTGGGATATCTCAAGGCTAAGACCTATAGGGGAAAGTGAATGACTTTTGACCACATATTTCTCCATAAGCAGGTTGGAATCACAGACCCATCATTTACAATCTAACTGACCCTGAATTGGACAGGTTATCTAAATTTCCAGCCTCAGGTTTCATTTCTACAGGGAAGATAATAATAGTACCTTCAAAGAATTGTAACTGTAATTAAATAAGGAATGTATACAAATGCCTAGAACAGTATCTGGAATGTAAGTATTCAAAATGTTAGTATTATCACCATGTTAAATGATTCTGACACCCTATATATTCCCTATTAAATCATATGTTCCCTTTGGCTTTAATATCTGTTGTATGTTGGTATTGTTGTTGTTGTTGTTTCTTAGTTGCTAAGTAGTGTCCAACTCTTTTTGCAACCCCATGGACTGTAGCCCGCCAGTTTCCTTTTTCCACAAGATTTCCCAGGCAAGAATGCTGGAGTGAGTTACCATTTCCTCCTCCAGGGGATCTTCCTGACCCAGGGGTCAAATCCACATCTCCTGCATCTCAGGCAGATTCTTTTACCACTGAGCCACGAGAAAAGTATATTGGTATGTTTATTGGCATGCTTCATCTTAAATAATCAGGCAATTCTAGAGACAGAGATAACCCCCATCTTGGTATAATATTTAACTCCAGAAGATCATGTCTGTTCTAAGCATTATCATTTGCAGTTTTCTTCCCATACCAGAGTCTCTGAGGAAGACATAGGTGTTGTGGATCCTCAAGTTGGGCAGAAAAAGATCTGTATTCCTCCTATCATTAACCTGATATATGGAGGTGAGGACAGAATATGTGATCTGTGTGTGAGGAAGGGACTGACACTCTTTATTACTGCATGTCCATTAAATGGACAGGTCAGGGGAGCACAGTCTAGCTTTTCAAGTGGCCTCCTTCACAGTCTGGACGCTGGAAATCCTCCAAGGGTGGGCGACCAGAGCAGAGGCTGGGAGGACAGCCCTGTAGAGAAGTGGTTTTCTCTTTGTAAGGTATTCATTTAGCAGGGACAGTACTGGGAGAGTGAACCACCTTTCGTAAACAATTGTACACCTTGGCAGGCTGGTGAAGACTCCCACTTGTAACCTGCCAGCAAGATGAGGAAGAAAACAGGAATGTTGCCCAAAGATCAGTTGATCTACCTAGTGGGTCAAGTAACCATGGATTGTTGGCAGCAGCGTACAGACAAAAGTAATGAATCTAGTATTTAAAAGTTTTTTCAAATGTATTTTTAATGGGAGGATCGTTGCTTTACAATGTTGTGTTGATTCATAACAACGTCAATCAGCCATAAGGTACATATATCCCCTCCCTCTTGAACCTCCCTCCCACTTCCCTATGCCTCTGGGCCATCCCAGAGCAGCAGGCTGAGTTCCCTGCGTTATATAGCAACTTTTCTCTAGCTGTTTCACACGTGGTACTGTGTATATGTCAATGCTAGTCTTTTACTACCCTCTTCGTCCCCCACTGCATTCACAATTCCATTCTCTACGTCTGCATCTCTATTCCTGCAAGTAGGTTCATCAGTACCATTTTCTAGATTCCATATATATGTGGTAATGCATATTTGTTTTTTTCTTTCTGACTTCACTCTGTATAACAGTCTCTTGTGGATCTAATATTTCTGAAAGAATTCCTAAATTATATTCCATTGTTAGCAAGCCAGTTTCTCCCTTCCCTGTACCATGACAGGGTCTGTCATTGCCCCCAGATCTTTCCCTTTCTCTGTATTCATTCCTTTGGCCCTGTGACTTTGCAGTTTCTCCCACCAAAGGGGCAGAGTGTATTTCCCAAACCTATCATCTTGTGTTCAGCCATGTGACTTGCCTTAGCCAAAAGAATAAGGTACAAGTAAGAGGATGCACCTAGGTCTTAAGAAGACGTGTGTTTTCACTTGCTGTCTTGTGATTCAGCCATTTCCATGAGAGCATGGCTCAGGCACGCCCTCTAGTCTGAGAAGGGGGATGAGAGACACATTGATCAGTCAGCTACCTTCCTGCCCGCCCACAAACATGTGAGCTAAATAAATGCTCACAAGTTTGATGCCCCTAACATATACCATTGTTTGCTACACAGCAAGAGCTGATGCCCTGACCCATCATGAGGCTGCAGTAAGGAAGCAGGCAGATATGATGACAAAAGAAAAGCCTGTTCCCTTCACTGGTTGAACGTGGGCAGTCAGAGAAGTAAGATGGAAAGGTCAATGTCAAGCTTCTTACTTTCTCCTTGTTCTTGAGAATGAGGGTTTGGAAGGGTGAGATTTTGGAAAACCTAAGGATGTCAGGACCCAGAGGTCTTTTTTTGCTGGGTATGATATGGAAGAATCTGTCATACCAGACACCAGGGAGTTGTCACCCAGCTTTGGCAGAGGGAGATGTCTGGGCCACTGGCTGTAGCCTGTGGTGCTCCTGGCTCTTCCAGTCTTCATAAGTGTTTAATGAGGTTCTAGAACTTACTGCATGCCCCAGCAAGAGGCTGAAGTCCATGGGCTGACTGAAGACAGAACAGAGGAACCAGAGAGCACAAGAAATTTGTGACCAGAGACAAATAGCTGGGACCATGGTGCCAGCATAATATTCTCTCCCTCCTTAAAGCCAGATGCCAGCAGCTCCCCAACTGTGGTCCCCTGCAGACCTGTGATCACCCAGGTGTAATCCTGGGGAGAAATGAGATGGGAGGCAATGCAGGGGCAAAATTTGCCACCTTGGGCATTTACCTAAAAGATGCTGGATCATCCTAAAAGAAATATCCAACCATGAGTGGCAAACCTTAAGTTTTCTCCTTGCTACTCTGGGTATTGTGGGCAGTGCACTTAAGAAGTTTAAGCCAGGGGATTCCCTGGCGGTCCAGTGGTTATGGCTCCATACTTTCACTGCTGAGGGCCCAGTTTCGACCCCATAACTGCAGCATAACAAAAAAAAAAAAAAAGTTTAAGCCATACATCAACGATGTATGTGTTAGTCACTCAGTTGTGTCCAACTCTGCGACCCCAATGGACTGTGGCCTGCCAGGCTCCTCTGTCCATGGAGTTCTCCAGGCAAGAATACTAAAGTAGGTAGGCATTCCCTTCTCTAGGGGATTTTCTGACCCAGGGACTGAATCCGAGTGTCCCGCATTGCAGGCAGATTCTTTACCATCTGAACCATGGGTAGCTCGCATGTCAACTATATTTCAATTTAAAAACTAAAAAAAGAAAAATAGTTTAAACCAATTCCTGAGCACAGTTTATTCTTTCTTAGAACTCCCTTCTTTATAATTCTCTGTTTTCTCCAAATGGTAACACATGGAGGGTTTTAGTTTGCAAAGCAAGCCTAAAATGCCATAACCCATCCAAGACTTCGGCATACAAACATTTGCTCACCGCTACTAGTTAAAAAGTCTTCCTTCAGCTGTTGGCTGTCAGCAGCTCTTTGCAGGCTGGTTTAAGTTGGACAGGACCGATTGTAAGGGAGGGCTGTGCGGTATTACCCATATGCTGTATAACCGAAATTGCATTTTCACGGTGGAGGGAACAGGAGCGGGATCTCAAGTGGATTTCAGGTCAGTTCCTGATTCTCAGGCCAATGTCCTGTATCCAGTTTCCCCTCCCTCGTTTTACATTTCAACAAAAGGCAGCAGCGCCTTGCGATCCCGGAGTTTATTTGGCCAATGTCATCTGAGTATGCGACAGGGTGATTTGTGGTGGGAGAGATGTGTTAACTGGGCCCAAACTGCTATCCAATACCCCAGACGTAAACCGCTTCCTGCGGGGTTGAAAAAGAGACTGAGGCTTTCGGAAAGTTTACCTTTCATTCTCTGAGGCCTTCCAATTTCTTGGTTGCAGCTGGATGTGCTCTCAGGTCAGAGGAGATACCCTGGGAAAGAATAGGGAAGGCTGGCCCAGCTGGGGGCAGTGGGAGCAGGGGCCTGCCTGGCTCCCAGCTCTGGGGCAGCTCATGGGATGCAGGAGCTCAGCCCTGGATGGGGGAGGAATCCTTCCTTCAGGAAGAGCCTTGAACAGCAAAAGGACCTTCCAGTTCCTGTATATTTTATCTCCCCAGCAAGCATCCTTTCACTAGTAGTTATCACAGACCGCCCACATGGCAGCCACCAAGTCACACAAGACACTCAGGAGCCTTTGGCATTATTTCCTTGGAATTCATTTTCTAGGCAAAACATGTTTATATACGGCAGAGTTGCTCTGCTGTGCACCTGAAACTGTCAGAGCATAGTTAATCGGCTATACTCCAACGTCAAATAAGAAGTTAAAAAATAAAAAAAATTAAAAGTCACCTATAATTAAAAAACAAAGTAAAAGACATCAGCAATATTAATAATGATACCAAATAAAATGAGAAGAAGGAAAATTCAGACATTGGAGATGAGTAGAGACCCCTACTTCCTTCCCCTGTGCTTCTTGACTTATGATCAGCTCTTGTTCTAAAATGCTTAGCTCTGTGACTTTGAAACCAGTGTCCTGGGTTTACATGGAATGGATAGAGTCCTTGTGACTTGCTCTGAATCCAGTTGAGAGCTGAAGGGATTTGTGAGAAACGCAGATTCTACTTTGAAGGATTCCCCTCGGGGATTGGGAAGGTGCCCTCATTGGCAGACAGGACTCTCCCCTGATGGGGAGAGAGTTGCTGGTGGTGGGGATGTGAGGGAGTTGCACTGGGAAGCATTTGGGTGACTTGCAGGGAGGAAATCCTGCACAGCCGTTGCACGCCTGCAAATTTATCTCTCTGAACTACGGCCTCCCCATCTGTTCCAGCCTCTAATTACAAATGCAAGAAATAGCTAATTTGCAATGGCATCATAAAAAGGGGAAATATAAGTGATTTAAGAGCTGCTCTATGCTATGTTGTTCATGTTTTACACACTCCAGGCAAAGAGAAATTGTGCTCTCCCTGTGTTAAGAGAGTTCCCTCACATCAGCCAGTTTCTTATTTGGCTGAACTGTGGGAGAATTTCTATGAAGGTCTCAGGGTAGAGGACCTGGCCCCCAGGACAGGACACGCCCAATGTGATTCTGCCTAGAAGAGGAGGCTGGCCACTGTGGTTACTGTTTAAGGCCAGTCATCTGCCATGATTTCTGGATTAGTTGAGGTCCCTGGGGAAATATATAATGTAGACGTAGTGCTGTGAGTCTATGTAGGATCACTATAAATTATTTTCTTTTCAACTGTGCCAGTGATGAAATAAGGACGGTTTCTCATGAATCATCTCAGTAAGGAGATGTGGAAAGGTACGTGCCCACACAAAGTCATAGATGCAATTCCCTTTTCTTTCCTCCTCCCTCCCCTCCTCCTCGTTCTCCCCTATCTTCTGTCTCTGACGTTAGAAGACCTTGGAAGTCACCTAGAGTGGCATCCATGTAGGAAAGAGGGAAGAGCACATACATGGTTTGGAGTCAGGGCCTGTTGTGCTCCCGGCTTCCAGTGGTTATGGAAAAAGGGGGCCAGTGACAACCTTGCTGAACCTCACCTTCTTTTAGGTGTGGATGGAATGAGCAGCATCTGCTGTGCTTCCCAGGTCTCTGCAACCATCAGGTGAATCCTTAGGTGACAGAGCTTGATAAACCAGGAAGTACATGGAGCGGTGTGCCCACTGAGCTAGCCCTTTTATTAGGGAAGTGAGGAACTCAGTCTCCTGCAGTGTTCAGATGAGGGTCTCAGTCTTGCACTTGGTGCCTATACTCACCCCTCACCCAGAGTGCAGAACACCCAGAACGGTGCTGACTCCTGGGGGAGGAGGCCGGGTGTGTGAAGGCAACAGGCTCTGGTGAAGGCCACCAACACAAAGGCACAGTTTCTGAATGTGGCATTACTGACACCCGTGTTCAGAAGCAGCATTGCCAAGGGCTTAGGAACTTTGAACAAATCAGCTTGCTTTTCTGGTTCTCAGTTTGTCTCTGCTGTCAAATGAGAAGTTTGAACAAGATGCTTTCTAGGAATTCTTCAAGCTTTAAAATTCTATCTTTGTATTGATACTATATCAATATTATTGAATGTCATGCACTAGTCTTTGATTTATTAACTGTAAATCTGAAACACACATTTGCTCTGGGATCCTTTGATTTCTCTAAGCATATTATGAATGTCATCTCCATCTTTAATGGTAGTATATCTGCAATGAGGAAAATAGTATGAAAAAACTCTTTCTGAAGAAGTAAAAACAAAATATCCAGAGGATAATTCATATAGTGTATGTCAGTTGCTCAGTCATGTCCTACTCTTTGCGACCCTGTGGACTGTAGCTCACCAGGCTCCTCTGTCCATGGGATTTTCCAGGCAAGAATACTGGAGTGCGTTGCTATTCCCTTCTCCAGGGGATCTTCCCAATTCAGGGATTGAACCCAGGTCTCCTGCATTGCAGGCAGACTCTTTACCATCTGAACCACCAGGGACACTAGTTCATATAGATGTGCTCTAAATAATAATATTTGGGAGATGGTGTGGGGAGGAAAGAATTATTTTGACATTTGTTAAAGGAGTGAGGAAGACTTTATTTTAAAATTTCTTTTTTAAGTTAATTTTGTTTATTTATTTTGGCTGTGCTGGGTCTTTGTGGCCTTTTTCTAGTTGTGATGAGGAGGGGCTGCTCTCCTGTTGCAGAGCTTGGGCTCTAGGTATGCAGGCTTCAGCAGCTGTGGTTCCCAGGCTCTAGAGCACAGACTCAGTCGTTGTGGTGCACAGGCTCTGTTGCTCAAAGGCATTAAGGGATCCTCCAAGGCCAGGGATCAAACTCCTGTCTCCTGCATTGGCAGGCAGATTCTTTACCACTAAGCACCAGGGAAGCCCTAAGGAAAATTTTATTCAGGACTATTGCAATAGAGGAGGGATATTGGGCTTAACTGCAAATGCAGTAATGGTTGCTGGGGGGTTATAGTTAAGTAAAGTGAGTGGATCAATGGATAGAAAGTCACTAAGAGGAGATAAATCAAGGGAGATTCTCGCTCAGTGCAGTTCAGTTCAGTCCCTCAGTCATGTTTGAATCTTTGCGACCCCATGGACTGCAGCGTGCCAGGCTTCCCTGTCCTTCACCATCTCCCAGAGCTTACTCAAACTCATGTCCATTGAATTGGTGATGCTATCCAACCATCTCATCCTCTGTCCTCCCCTTCTCCTCCTGCCTTCAATCTTTCCCAGTATCAGGGTCTTTTCCAATGACTCAGTTCTTCGCATCAGGTGGCCAGAGTGTTGGAGTTTCAGCTTCAGCATTGGCTCTTCCAATGAATGTTCACAACTGATTTCCTTTAGGATGGACTGGTTGGATCTCCTTGCAGTCCAAGGGACTCTCAAGAGCCTTTTCCAACACCTCAGTTCAAAAGCATCAATTTTTCGGTGCTCAGCTTTCTTTATAGCCCAACTCTCACATCCATACATGACTACTGGAAAATCCATAGCTTTGACTAGATGGACCTTTGTTGGCAAAGTTATGTCTCTGCTTTTTTATGTGCTGTCTAGGTTGGTCATAACTTTCCTTCCAAGGAGTAAGAGTCTTTTAATTTCATGGCTGCAGTCACCATCTGCAGTGATTTTGGAGCCCCCCAAAATAAAGTCTGACACTGTTTCCACTGTTTTCCCATCTATTTGCCAGGAAGTGATGGAACCAGATGCCATGATCTTCGTTTTCTGAATGTTGAGCTTTAAGCCAACTTTTTCTCTCTCTTTCACTTTCATCAAGAGGCTTTTGAGTTCCTCTTCACTTTCTGCCATAAGGGTGGTGTCATCTGCATATCTGAGGTTATTGATAATGTCTCCCGGCAATCTGGATTCCAGACTGTGCTTCATCCAGTCCAGCGTTTCTCATGATGTACTCTGCATATAAGTTAAATAAGCAGGGTGACAATATACAGCCTTGATATACTCCTTTCCCTATTTGGAACCAGTCTGTTGTTCCATGTCCAGTTTTAATTGTTGCTTCTTGACCTGCATACAGATTTCTCAAGAGGCAGGTCAGGTGGTCTGGTATTCCCATCTCTTTCAGAATTTTCCACAGTTTGTTGTGATCCACACAGTCAAAGGCTTTGGTGTAGTCAATAAAGCAGAACTAGATGTTTTTCTGGAACTCTTGCTTTTTCGGTGATCCAACAGATGTTTGCAATTTGATCTCTGGTTCCTATGCCTTTTCTAAATCCAGCTTGAATATCTGGAAGTTCTTGGGTCACATACTGTTGAAGCCTGGCTTGGAGAATTTTGAGCATTACTTTACTAGCATGTGAGATGAGTGCAATTGTGCAGTAGTTTGAGCATTCTTTGGCATTGCCTTTCTTTGGGACTGGAATGAAAACTGACCTTTTCCAGTTCTGTGGCCACTGCTGAGTTTTCCAAATTTGTTGGCATATTGAGCACAGCACTTTCATAGCATCATCTTTTAGGATTTGAAAAAACAACTGGAATTCCATCACCTCCACTAGCTTTGTTCATAGTGATGCTTCCTAAGGCCCACTTGACTTCACATTCCAGGATGTCTGGCTCTAGGTGAGTGATCACACCATTGTGATTATCTGGGTCATGAAGATCTTCTTTGTATAGTTCTTCTGTTTATTCTTGCCACCTCTTCTTAATATCTTCTGCTTTTGTTAGGTCCATACCATTTCTGTCATTTTTTTGTGCCCATTTTTGCATGAAATATTCCCTTGGTATCTCTAATTTTCTTGAAGAGATCTCTAGTCTTTCCCATTCTATTGTTTTCCTCTATTTCTTTGCATTGATCACTGAGGAAGGCTTTTTTATCTCTCCTTGCTATTTTTTAGAACTCTGCATTCAAAGGGGTATATCTTTCTTTCTCTCCTTTGCTTTTCTCTTCTCTTCTTTTCACAGCTATTTGTAAGGCCTCCTCAGACAGCCATTTTGCCTTTTTGCATTTCTTTTTCTTGGGGATGGTGTTGATCCCTGTCTTCTGTACAATGCCACGAACCTCCATCCATAGTTCTTCAGGCACTGTGTCTATGAGATCTAATCCCTGGAATCTATTTGTCACTTCCACTGTATGTAAGGGATTTGATTTAGGTCATACCTGAATGGCCTAGTGGTTTTCCCTACTGTCTTCAATTTAAGTCTGAATTTGGCAATAAGGAGTTCATGATCTGAGCCACAGTCAGCTCCGGTCTTGTTTTTGCTGACTGTATAGAGCTTCTCCATCTTTGGCTGCAAAGAATATAATCAATCTGATTTCAGTATTGACCATCTGGTGATGTCCATGTGTAGAGTCTTCTTTTATGTTGTTGGAAGAGGGTGTTTGCTATGGTGTGTTCTCTTGGCCAAACTCTATTATCCTTTGCCCTGCTTCATTCTGTATACCAAGGCCAAATTTGCCTGTTACTCCAGGTGTTTCTTGACTTCCTACTTTTGCATTGCAGTCCCCTATAATGAAAAGGGCATCTGTTTTTGGTGTTAGTTCTAGAAAGTCTTGTAGGTCTTCACAGAACCATTCAACTTCAGCTTCTTCAACATTACTGGTAGGGGCATAGACTTGGATTACTGTGATACTGAATGGTCTGCCTTGGAAAGGAATAGAGATTATTCTGTTGAGATATCGAGGGATATTCTCACTAAACCCACCCAACAGATATCTTGCCAAAAGCAGGCTGGGTGATGAGATGTCAAGGATGGGGAATGAGGAATTTGATTAGATTTCAAGGGTGAGGGGATTCTCGCTGAACTTAGTAGGATTTTGGCTACAACTAGAGTCAGACATGACTGAAGTGACTTAGCAGCAGCAGCAGCAGACTAGGCTAAAGTTTGATTAAGGAAAATAATCTTTGTCAGTAGGAAGAAATAATCTAATTTCTAGGACAGTGTAATCTTTTTTAGGTGACTGTTCCAAATAATTATCCAATAATAAGTTCTCCATGGTTGTTTTACAAATAAATAATAGAGGAGGGGATGAATGTTTAGTGAAAGGATAAATTCCTGTTTGGTTAATAAGACACAATCCTCAGATCCCTAGTTTGATGAGTACTCATAGTTGTAAGTGATTTGGAATCCTGGATGGCAAGACATGGGGTGAAACTAAATCTGAATCAACCCCCAGGACTAGCCCAAACTCTACACTTCTGTGAAAATAGTGGCCATTACACAATGTTTACTATGCAAAGACAACTGCCAGAATATTGTCTTGCTCATGTTTCCATCATTTTGTAGAGGAAAAAAATTTGAATAACCCTGTATACTATTGACGGGTGTTCAGAAAGTGCTAAGTGAATATCTCAGTATAGACATATGTCACACGGTCTACACTGCATGTTTCAATACCCTACCTTCTTCATTACTGATCCAGCTCCATGCACACACTTAGGATCCTTGGTTTTGGGAGTTCAATGACATTGCTTATGAAACCAGAGAAGGCAATGGCACCCCACTCCAGTACTCTTGCCTGGAAAATTTCATGGACGGAGGAGCCTGGTAGGCTGCAGTCCATGGGATCACTGAGAGTCGGACACGACTGAGCAACTTCACTTTGACTTTTCACTTTCATGCATTGGAGAAGGAAATGGCAACCCACCCCAGTGTTCTTGCCTGGAGAATCCCAGGGATGGCGGAGCCCGGTGGGCTGCTGCCTTTGGGGTTGCACAGAGTCGGACACGACTGAAGTGACTTAGCAGCAGCAGCAGTACCTTATGAAACAGTTCAAAACAGGGAACATGTTTTCTTGGAACTTAATCCACTATTTTAATTCAAGATTTGAAATGCAGACAAAATGAGACAGATTTTGAACTGGAGGGCATCAGTACAGTGGGTATCTGTTATTGCCTGTGCCCTCCATCAGGCCTCTAGTTCCAGGAGAGTTGGGCTGGGCTCATTTTGGATCCAGTAAGGATGAGAAGGCAGGCACACTGTCCCTGCCTTCTAGAAGTTTCTGGTTAAGGGAACGCTGCTCTGAGAGATAATCTCACAAGTCTGTGAAAGAACATTCAGAACAGATGAAAGGTTAGCACCAATGGAGAGAAGTCAGAACATAAATCACCAACAGTCAAAGTCTAAGAAATAGTATGAAAAACATCCACTTCCCTCGGCATCCTCAGGGTGGCAAAACCTTCCAGAGGCAAAACAGAAAAATCACAGAACAAAAGAAACAACTTCCTCCTGAAAAGGAAAATAATGTTGCCCATCACCTGCAAATATAGAGGAAGGGGAAAAGAAAACAAAAGAGCCTTTTACTTCTCATTTATATGCATGAGTAAAAGTAGGTCCCCCATCTTTCCCTTGTTTTCCTCCAAAGAAAGCAGTTTTCAAATTGTATTCAGAGATTGACTTTGCTGCAGAGATGCAGCTTCGTTTATTCCATCGAAAAATAATTCTTTTTGATTATAACCCTATTTGAAGACAATGTCTTTTTAGCTATTGAACAGAGCTTTTGGGTTGTGGTGGTTCTGTGGCTCTGTGGAGCAGTCTGCCAGTTTTGATGTTTGTATTTTCTTCTATTGGCGTTCAGAGTGAAAGG
Organism: Tragelaphus eurycerus; assembly: GCA_935064755.1. NCBI lineage: Eukaryota > Metazoa > Chordata > Mammalia > Artiodactyla > Bovidae > Tragelaphus > Tragelaphus eurycerus. The sequence continues at coordinate 1,193,997 of CAKXYN010000145.1, forward strand.
GCCTCCTTAAGCTGTAAATGACGGGAAAAAGAATAAGCTGTCTGCTCTGATCCACAATCAGCATAACTCCAAGAGCGCGTTCTCTGCTTAATCTGGACATGATTAATTCAGCTAAAGTGGATTTTTTTTTAAATGACTAAAAATAAAATGTATTCCAGTTGCTTCCTGCTAAACCATCCTCAGTTCGTGCTCCTCTCCATGGACAGCAAAATGGGGGACTTCTAGAATTCTGACCTAGCATTTCCATAACACCTCAGTGAATTGGAGGAGCTTTCTGCATAATTAGCATGCAAATGTGCATTTCCATGCAGAATGGCAGACAAGCTCTCACTCTCCTGCTGAGGGACTGATTTTGTTAGAGGGCCCCAGGAAGGTGTGTTTTTCATTAAGACATGCTTACGTGACTATGAACACAGGGGTAAATTCCATCTCGGCTGTAATTGGGAAGGAACCTTATGAGAAATGAGTTCTGGCCCCACAGCAAGTCAAAATGTCTGTGCCCTGGATTGGTCTAACATAGACTGGCTGAAAGATGCACACTTCTCAAGGAGTGTTCATCTGGGGGCAATTCTTGCTTTTTGCGTATTTAAAATTTTGTCTAAAGGAATTTTTTTGAAAACTTTCAGTGATTATCTGCAAAATAACTATATTAGGGGACTTTATTAAATCATGCAATCTCACTTCATTTATTATTTCTAAGTGGCTCCCATAGGGCAGAGGGAATAGGGCCTTTGTTCTGTCTTCTTTTTGTCCCAGGAAGGAGGTTCCCTGGAGACAGGACTGTCAAGGTTTTCTCTGGCGACATTCTCTTCTGTAAACAGTTCTGCTTGGAGCTTCTGAAATGTATATCTTTAAGACCAGATGTCTAGCTTTCTGGTTTTGTTTGTGGGGAAGACATTTTTCCTGTCGGGTGTGGGGACAGTCTGTGGCTGGGGTGACACATTCTGTCATACCTGAATAAGACTAGTAGGGAGGACTTCCCTGGTGTCTCAGACGGTAAAGAATCTGCCTGCAATGCAGGAGAGCTGGGTTGGATCCTTGGGTTGGGAAGATCCCCTGGAGAAGGAAATGGCCACCCACTCCAGTAATCATGTCTGGAGAATCCCCATGGACAGAGGAACCTGGCAGGCTACAGTCCAGGAAGTCTCAAAGAGTCAGACACAATTGAGCGACTAAGCACAGCATAGGGAGGACTTAGCTTCTTAGGCATCAGGGCATCTAGAAACTTCTGGGCAAGAAAGTGGCTGCCTGAAACTGAGTTCTGTGACTTTTGAGCAAGGGAAAGCTGAGTTGGCTCTGAGATGAGGGTAGGGGTTAGGGGAAAAGCTTTGTCCTTGAGGGATGTCCTTGGGTGGGGGAGGAGGATGAAAATGTACTACTTCTTAGCATCCAGGATGATGGGTAGCATAATTATTTTTTAAAATCTTTGAGGGGACAAGAGGTTTTCCAGAGGGCACAGTGGTAAAGAAACCACCTGTCAATACAGGAGACACAGGAGATGTGGGTTTGATCCCTCGATTAGGAAGATCCCCGGGAGGAGGAAATGGCAACCCACTCCAGTATTTCTTGCCTGGAAAATTCCATGGACCGAAAAGCCTTGTGGGCTGCAGTCCATGAGGCTGCAAAGAGTTGGACAATGTGAGCGACTAAGCGCACACATGAGGGGACAACAAGCTAACAGTGATTAGTTACCTCTAGTCATGGGACTGTGGTGACAGTAGCTTCTTTTTATATTTGTCTACATTTTTAAAGTTCTCTACATTTTCTACAGTGATAATGTATTACTTTCAGAATCCTAAACACTATTTTTAAGGCTCTCAGTCCTGGCAGAGGTCAGGAGGAATGGAGCTGGCAGTTGCAGGAAGGTGCAGAGGCAGGCGTGCAGAGCTGGAGCCCTGCCAGTGACTCCCCACACCCTGGCACTGCAGCACAGCAGGGGTGGGGCCATCTGCTCCCCACTGAGCAAATCTCCCATCCTCCGCAAGGTGCTCAGAAAGCCGCCTCTGCTCCTCAGCCAACCCATGCAGGGCTGTGGGGCCTGCCTTCACTGAGAGCTGCCCTTGACTGTGGTACCAGCTTCCAGCACATTGATTTATGGAGCTATTTGGTGTCAGGTAATTGCCCATCAATATCCTATTTATCACCCAGCTTGTCACGGGTTGTGGCTGCTATTCCATAAAGCCAAGGCCTCTGAGAAAGGGCCAGTGACTCAGAGCACAGGGAGAGGATGCAAGAAATGTAGCACTTTTAAGTTCTTTTCCCCACACTTGTTTCTTGCTGCTCAGCCCTCCCTTGAACGGGTGCAGGGAGGGGGAGGGGGGACAGAGGCGGGGAGGAGGGCACAGCAGCTGCACCCAGGGCAGGGAGCTGGGGGTTGTGGGGAGACTTCTGAACGCCCAAGGCTACCTTCTGCTGGGAGGAGCTCCCTTGTCCCCACCCTTCTCCCCAATATCCTTCCTAAATAAGTGTGCTCTGTGTGTGTGTGTGGTGGGGGGAGAGGGGCAGATTAGGAACAAAATCTGCATATTCAGCAGGTCATTACATTTTTTAAAGTCCAGATTAATAGAATGGAAAGGAATATATCAAAACACAAATACTCTAGCTTGATAGAAAAATGCTTTTCTTCTTTGCAGTAGTTTCCATACTGTGTAGAATGAGCGGATATCTCTTAAAAACAAAATAATACATCTTATATATGTTCATGGATACTTAAAATTCCACAATTCAAGAGTCATTCATTCAGTTTCAAGTTTTTTATGATTTTAAAAATGCAGGTTCTCCTAGAAGGTGTCTTTTACAGCCTGGATGAGGAGTTCATTATTCTGGGAAGAAGGCTTCAGAATTGACAGGCCCTGGAGAGCAGGCTCTGATGAGGGGTGGGGGTGAGGGGCTGGGAGGGAAGAGTGGAAGGAAAGCAGCTTTCCTACCAGAGGGTTTGCCAGAGGTGCAGCTGGAGGTGTCAAGTATGATGGTGGAGATGCTCCCCACTTTGCAGGCAGTGCTGAATTTCTGGGAAGCCCAGCTGTTGTCTGGAGCCCTAGAGGTCAGGAAACACTGGACTTTCTGGGCTCTTCCCCTGCCCTTGAGTTTCACGGGTTCTGTCAAGGCTCTTGCCTCCTCCAGTCCTTACTCTGCAGGGGGTAGAAAAGGGAGCCAGAGTCTCCAGGTGTCTGACACCAGAGTCCTATCTCCTGACACTGAGTGATTAAAAGGGATTTTTCTTTTTAAGAAAAGAGAAACCTTTTATCATACTCCTGGGGCTGTCAGAAACCGCTGGAGGTTTTGCTAGTCTTGCTTTCAGATGCAAAAGCGAGAGGGCGTGCCTGTCCTCACCCTAGCTCACCCTTAAAGCCTGGGTGAGGAGAGGAAGGAGGTTTTCTGGTTGGTCTGGGAGGTGTTTTGATGGACTGTTCTCATTATATCCAGGGCAGCCCTCACTGAATGGAAGCAGGCTGCGAATCATTTCTCCCCGCAGATTCCCCTTTCTATTGATTATGTCTGGAAATCTGGGTCCCTGGGCATGGCCTGAACCAGCCAAAAAGGGTGAACTTTCATCTGGTGCTTTCTCTGTGGCAGGCACTGTTTTCTTTTCTTTGTTTGTTTTTTTTTTTTAACTGCTTTACGATTATGCATCCATATAATTCTCTCTGCACCCCAATGAGAATGGAGCCATTATGATTGCCATTTTCCAGGCAAAGAAACTCTGGGCCAGGGAGTCGCTTGCCTGAAACCATCCGATCAATGAGTGGCGGGGCCAGGCTAAGAACCTGGACGTTCAGTGATGGCCTTTGGTTATAACATGACACACACTCTCCCACTATTCTGTCTGCAGATGGTCATTTCAAATTTTGCTTACATCTGTGTGTAAAGTCTTAAAAAATAATTATAATGGAATACCCTTTCCAGGCATTATGCTAATTATAATGTGCCAACAATTTACATCAGTAATTAGGAGACTGGGGAGTGAGTGATTCAGTTGCTTGAGGAGAGGTACAAATATTACTCCCTGTGGAAACCATATTCCCAAATCCCAAGAATAAAAATAGCATACCAACAAATACTGGTGCCCACTGGAAGCCCGTCATCTAAATATTTTCAAGGTCCAAGTATTTTAGTGATTAAATATCCCAATGGCATAAATCTATAAAGACAAGAAAGTGGGAAAACCCACTCAAGTCAGCCCACTTCAGTGCAGGGGAAGAAAAAGCCTTTTCACACTACCTTCCTGGGTCCTCCAGCTCGGTCCCTATAAATTGGACTGACAAATGCCGATTAACGAAAGAAAGACATAGACATTTATTTTTTATTTTTTGTGCGCATGTTTCTTGGAATACTTTTTTCTGACAGCTCCAGTTATTGTGACAACTGTGTAAATCTTAATTGATAATTAAATTGAAATACTTGCTAAGTATTTTAATTATAATACAATGGAATTATTTTTTAGTATAAAAATAAATATGGACAAATTTTAAAAACTTAAAAGCAGACTACTGATCCTGAATTGAGTGGAGATGGCAAAACTAATATTAAGATCAAATAGAAAAGAAAAGCAGAGACTGGAAAACAAATATTTTAAACTTCACTGTGAATGGCAATTGCAATTTGCTGCAGAATAAAACAAGGAAGTTTTCTGTTTTGTTTTTAAAAAAGATAATAGAAAAACAGAAATTTTTATCAAATATGATAAGTTCCTCCTCAAGCCAAAAAATAATTGACTAAATTTGTCACCTGATATCAGAATTGAACATCAATCAATACAAATTTTAAAGATTTTTAACAGAATCTGATTGTAATTTTGGCCAGCTATGAGATGGCTCAGATTCTTACACATACATACACAGAACCATTTCTTGATAGATAATAAAATGAATTATGATTTCACTTATTGAAAATTTAAAGAAACGTGTGAGAAACTACTAAGTGGTAATTTACAAAAAGTGGAAGATTTTCAATTAAGCTGGAAAACAATTGCCCATAGACTGAAAGACCTTTCTAACAACATCAAGGATCAGTTCATACACAATTGAAAATTTGCAAGGATTTTTTCCCCAGCTTTTAATGGGTTGGGAAATCTAAGAGACACTTGCCAATAAATATTTGAGTATATGTTGTCTCAAATTTGCAACAAATGTCAACCCCTGACCTAAAGTATGGAACGTGTGGCATAGATAGTTTTTAATCTTTCATACACATTTATTTAATATAAACCTTATGTTACAAAAGAGCTTTCATAAAGAAATGAAGACACCAAGACAGGTGAAACCTGAGAGTGTTCATACAGGTTTGGTGGAGACTAGAAGTTGTGGGGAAAAACTGATGAGAGGAAAGGGTCTGAGCTAATTGAGGGAAACTGAAAGTCATTCAGTCACTCAGTTGTGTCCAACTCTTTGCGACCCCATGGACTGTAGCCCACCAGGCGCCTCTGTCCAGTGGGATTTCCCAGGCAAGAATACTGGAGTGGGTTGTCATTTCCTTCTCTAGAGGATCTTCCCCCCAGGGGTCGAACTTGCATCTCATGGATTGCAGGCAGATTCTTTACCACTGAGCCACCAGAGAAGCCCGAGGGAAAGTTATCAAGGTCTGTTTGTTCAGAGTCCTGTGAGTCCCTTGATCTGGGGAGATAAGGACTCTCCTTTCCTCTTGGTATAAGGAGGTTGCCTCTCACATGAGGTTCTCATGACCCCTTCAGGGTGATGGAGAAGGTCAGGGAGACCTGCCTGTACCTGCCATTTCTCGGGTTCCTTCAGCTAAAAATATTCAGTTTGCCAAGTTGCTGTATTTTGGAATCACATGTTCTCAAGCCCTGCTTTCAGCAAACAATAAAGGTGAAATAATAAAACTTTAAAGCTGAAGGCATTCACAACCAAGACATTCTCAAATTTCCTAAACAATTTAGTTCATGTATTTTTAATTGTCTTTTCATAGACATGAACACACATTAAAACAAAAGTGTAGTTCCAATTTTTTAAAAAATTGAATCACAGTTGCTTTCAAGTATCCTGCTTGGATTAAGGTCTTAATATCCACACGTAGCCTTGGATGTGAAAACATGAGCTGAAGGAACACTTTGAGGCGCTCATCAGAGACTGACAGGTCTTCTCTGTGCAGGTTCTGATTCATAGCTGAGTTCTGTGTTTTTGCATCCTTCCTTCGTGGCCTCTTTGACAGTGGTGCCAACTGTACATGGTGCACATGTGCATGGTGCCAACTGAAAAATGAGAACAGAACATGTCCTTGGAGGAGTCATTTTCCAAGACCTCTGACTCCAAGGGACCTGAAGTTCAGTCAGAGGCAGGCTGAAGGCAGACCTGGCTTCTCTCCTAGGGTGATTTATGTTAAGGCTCTGGACCAGGTTCTCAGCCAGATGCCATCCCCCCACTCTCACCCAGCCCAGGCCGCTGGGACTGTGCCAGTAACTCAGTGGTGAACCTGAAACTAAGCAGACAGTCTGTATTAAGAGATTTTCCATGACTCTCTTCATTACTTCCTTTCCTTTCTGTGGGATTTCACATTTGTGAGCATATCCTCTGAACGTGATGTTGTAACAGCATCAGACTCGGCGATTCTGAGTCCCAGGGTACTCATTTCATAAAGAACATGCGTCAGAAGAGGGCATTTGAGTTATCCTGTAAGTGTTTTTAATTCACCAATAATGTTTAGTTAGCAATCATGGATCCTGGGCCCAGGAGAGAGTTTTCCTGTTGCTAAATTTTATGCCACTCATTTTTAAAAAATGTTTTTTAATGTGGATCTTTTCTAAAAGTCTTTATTGAATTTCTTACAATATTACTTCTGTTTTATGTTTCGGTTTTTTGGCCGTGAGGCCTGTAGTATCTTAATTCCCCAACCAGGGATTGAACCCACACCCCTTGCCTTGGAAGGTTAAGTCTTAGCCACTGAACCACCAAGGAAGTCCCTGTGCTACTGCTTAAAGCCAGCTAGGATGCATGTGTGTGTTAAGTCGCTTCAGTTGTGTCTGAGTCTACACAACCTTATGGACTAGCCCACAGGGTCCTCTGTCCATGGGATTCTCCAGGCAAGAACACTGGAGTGGGTTGCCATGTCCTTCTCCAGGGTCAGCTAGTATGGGTTCCATATTGTTACTTCTGAGAGGGAGCCTACAGTCCATTTCAAGAAATTCTTAGCTTCCTTTTTATTTATTTTTTATTCTATTAGCTAGGGAAAGTTAAAAACTGCACAAGGAAAGTCTCCCTATCTCATTCAGCAGTTCATTTTTTTCCCTTTCATCCTAATTCTCAAAGAAGTAAATAATTACATACAAAGGATACAAACCAAGCTTTCTATTCTATAAGCATCTAAGGACCCAGCATATTTATCTTTCTTCCTATCTGTCTCTCTTTTATTTGTATTGATAAAAAGAGATTAATTTTTTTCTAGAAAGCCATACAAATGAAATCATACAGCTAGAAAATTCTGTATGCAAGATAATGACTATCATTGATTTAGCAGATACATGACCTTGATAATATAGATATAAATGCATTCATCTGGATTTTTCAAAGTTTTTCTAAAAGTAAAGACTATGAAATGAAAGGAAAAGATAGGCACTAATTCAGATTTTTCAAAGAAAGGAACCCATAAATAGACTAATTGGACTATCACTCGATTTGTATGTCAGATATGTAAGTACTTAGGGAACACTGTTTGTTTCAGCTGTTCTCATCACTGTGATTAATGACTACTTAAAAGTGCTCGATTCCATTTGTATGCCAGCTGTTCTTGTGTAAAACAAACTGGGACTTTCTCAAGATAGAGTCAGACTGTCTGCAGAGCTTGGGAGCTGATACCTACCAGTTAGAAAAGGAAACGGGTGGCTCTTAGCTCATCCTGATGAGATCAGACCCAGATGCTTGTGACTGAAATATATTCCTAAAGTGGATGCTTGTTTCTGGGGACTTGTAAAATTTAGGGCCTGCCCCATGTGTCCGTTCAGCTTAGTGGAAAGGTTGAGCCAATCGGGAGCTTTATGCATGGTTAGCAAGTTAAAAAGACACAAAGTAGTCTTAACCGTACAAACCAGTAGTATTTTCAAAGGGGAATATGCAAGATGAGTCTTTCACAGACAAGCTGGACCAAGAAGCAGTAAGAAGTCATCAAGCTGTGGAAGTAATGTTATGTCCTTTCCCAGAGAAGCGGCCACACACAGATCACATCCTGCGGGTAGGCAAGGTGCTGGTGATGGGGGCATGACTTCACAATTAGAAGATTGTATATGCAGGATCATGACCATCAACAATTTAGCAGATAAATGACTTGAGAGTATAGGTATAAATGGATTCATCTGGGATTTTAAACATTCTTCTCAAAGTAAAGACTATGCAATCAAAAGAAAAGAGAGGCAGGGCTTCCCTGGTGGCTCAGTGGTAAAGAATCAGCCTGCCAATGCAGAAGACGTGGGTTTGACCCCTGGTCTGGGAAGATCCCACATGCCACAACGGAGCAACTCAGCCCTTGCACCACAACTATTGAGCCTGTGGCTCTAGAGCCGGGGAGCCACAACTACTGAGCCCACACAAAGCAGCTAGTGAAACCCACAAGCTCTAGAGCCTGTGCTCTCAACAAGAGAAGCCAATGCAATGAAAAGCCTGCAAACCACAACTAGAGAGTAGCCCCTACTTGCCGCAACTAGAGAAAAGCCCATGCAGCAAAAAAGACCCAGCACAGCCAAAAAGATATAAATAAAATTACTTTAAAAAAAAAATGAAAAGAGAGGCATCGTAGGGAATTTCAACCATGAACTTCAAAGACAGTGAGCAGAAATGCTCACTGCATATTCACTTCCTGTAGAGCGAGTTCAAAAGTAGCTGTGTGATCACTGACTGTACCCTCTGTACTGAAACGCAAAAGGGAGTCTGCGATGGGAGTGATTTTCTTTACCACACGACGACTTTCAAAAGGGTCCATGTGAAAATGAAAACCCTATTGTAGTCTTTAAGGTGAGTTAGTTTAAGACACAAAGACAGTCAGCAAGTATTGTTCAGGCTGTCTCTGTGCTGGTCACTCTGCCTGTAAGGTGGATGCCAGACCTTTTGCCAGATGCTTTTTGTCTCATTGGGAGAGAACATTTAATAGCTAACAGTTGTCAAATGCTTCCTATGTTTAGAGCTATACTGAATATGTCCATCCTCTTATTTATTCCTCAGAGCAACCTTATGATAGTATTATTATAACTACATCCCCATTTTAGAGACAAGGATGCCAAGATATTTGCTCAACAACTTTTAGGAATGGCAGAAGCAGGATTCTTGCACCCAAGTCTCTCTGATTCCAAAGACCAGGTGTGGTCTCAGCTACTATGTGGTAGCCATGTGTATGAGGAAAGTGGCAGTGCCAGGCAGTAAGCATGAGGGAAAATGTTAAGATGAGTGTCAATTACAGTGTCATGGCAGGTCATCAGAAGAGCGAAGAGCATCTTGAGGAAGCTTAGGGGAAAAGGTGAGGCTTAATCTCAATTTGGATTTGAATTTGTAGTCCAAAGATTAGTAGGGTGATTTGAGGATGACTACCACACATGGAACAACAGACTGGTTCCAGATAGGGAAAGGAGTACGTCAGGTCTATATACTGTCACCCTGCTTATTTAACTTATATGCAGAGTACATCATGAGAAATGCTGGACTGGAAGAAACACAAGTTGGAATCAAGATTGCTGGGAGAAATATCAATAACCTCAGATATGCAGATGACACCACCCTTATGGCAGAAAGTGAAGAGGAACTCAAAAGCCTCTTGATGAAAGTGAAAGTGGAGAGTGAAAAAGTTGGCTTAAAGCTCAACATTCAGAAAACGATCCCATCACTTCATGGGAAATAGATGGGGAAACAGTGGAAACAGTGTCAGACTTTATTTTTCTGGGCTCCAAAATCACTACAGATGGTGACTGCAGCCATGAAATTAAAAGATGCTTACTCCTTGGAAGGAAAGTTATGACCAACCTAGATAGCATATTCAAAAGCAGAGACATTACTTTGCCAACAAAGGTTTGTCTAGTCAAGGCTATGGTTTTTCCAGTGGTCATGTATGGATGTGAGAATTGGACTGTGAAGAAAGCTGAGTGCAGAAGAACTGATGTTTTTGAACTGTGGTATTGGAAAAGATCTCTTGAGAGTCCCTTGGACTGCAAGGAGATCCAACCAGTCCATTCTGAAGGAGATCAGCCCTGGGATTTCTTTGAAAGGAATGATGCTAAAGCTGGAACTCCAGTACTTTGGCCACCTCATACGAAGAGCTGACTCATTGGAAAAGACTCTGATGCTGGGAGGGTGTTGGGGGCAGGAGGAGAAGGGGACGACAGAGGATGAGATGGCTGGATGGCATCACCGACTCGATGGACATGAGTTTGAGTGAACTCAAACTCGGGAGTTGGTGATGGACAGGGAGGCCTGGCCTGCTGTGATTCATGGGGTGGCAAAGAGTCGGACACGACTGAGCGACTAAACTGACTGACTGACCACTTTCTCACTAATGCTCTTTTCATGCTGCCAAAGAAAATAAAAAGTTGGCTCATGAGTAACTGAGTTGATCTATTGTCACTTTTCTTGAAATAACATAGTTATAAATAGAATTGACTTTATACATGTTCATAAAATTTTTAAAATTTTGTATCAAAATGTATCAATATCTCTATTTTATAGATGAGAAATTCCATAAAGCCTCACATACTGGAAGAAGTGATGTAGCTATTCGGAGACAATTATCCCTGGATCTCCCTCTTTTCTGTCTTATGAAAAGAGGTTTCCTGACTGCCCTTTGCTCTAGACTCTGTCTTCAAGGATGCTAATGAACAAGCCTGGTAAAGATAGTGAAAAGGGTAGATGCTTCCTGCCCACATAAAAATTAGGTTCTCTGAACTCAGGGTTCCTCTCCTGGGATACACCCACTGTGCTTGCAGGCATCCACCTGGGTCTGTCCATGGGACTGGGAGCAAGGGTGCCTGATATTGCTTGCTGTGCATGAAGAACAAAGCCCTTTGTCTCTGACCCGGGCATCTGATGTTCATGCCAACAAAAATGGCGGCACTTAGCTTGTAATTGGGGTGAAACCTCAGACACTTCACACAGCAAAGAGAGGGAAATATACTTTTTCAGATAGGTCAAATTTATCCTCACCCTTATTTTTTTCTCTTTTTTTCCCCCTCATTGCATAGCATGTGGGATCTTCATTTTGGACTAGGGTTTGAACTCATGCCCCCCTGCAGTGGAAGCATGGTTTCTTATCCAGTGGACTGCTATGGAAGTTCCTGTCCTCATCCTTATTGAAAAATAAGGCAGCTGCTTTGGCATCCGTCAGATTACTATCAAGTAGATCCATCTTAGAACCCAGAGAAACCAAAAAAGACAAAATGCCCTTGTGAATGTCTCTCTTTAACACTCATTCAAGGTGCCCAGTGCTTAGTCGCTTGGTCGTGTCCGACTCTTTGTGACCCTATGGACTGTAGCCCACCAGGCTCCTCTGTCCGTGGGGATTCTCCAGGCAAGAATACTGGAGTGGGTTGCCATGCCCTCCTCCAGGGAATCTTCCTGACTCAGGGATCAAACCCAGGTCTCTGCATTGCAGGCGGATTCTTTACCATCTGAGCCACTGGGGAAGCCCAGGGACTAGGTTAAATACAGTTCTCTCCATGTCCTTACCCTCAAAGTGGTCATCATCTAAAGCAAGGGTTGACAAGCTGGCCTGTGAGCCAAGTCTGGCCCACATCTGTTTTATTAAATCAGATTTATTGTCTAAGTATGATTGACTGGCTCATTCTGTGCTACAATAGCAGAGTTGAGTTGTAATAGAAACTATATGGCTTGCAAAGCCTAAAATATTTACTCTGTGATTCTTTAAGGAAAATATTTGCTAACCTCTGATCTAAAAGAAGAGATACATGAAGAATAAAGAATGCCCTCAAATCACACTAAAGACAGAGGTGTGAACAGAACATTGTGAGAATAGAATACAAAGCTATAAGCACCCACATGTACTCACATGACCTCTCTATTCCTCCATGCACACACACACACATGTCATTTACATGCATGGTCTTACTTCATCCTTGCAGTAGCTTTATTAGATTAGTAGCTTTATAGATTGGGAGCATCTCCTCTACAGACAAACTAGGTTCAGATTTAAAGCTTTGCCAATTACTACCTGAATGAACTAGAGGTAAGTTACTTCTCTGTGCCTCACTTGCCAAACATGGGTAATATCACTTATATATCAAAGGGTTCCTGGAAGGATTCAGTGAAGGCTTAGAAGAGCCTCTGGTACATAGTAAACAACATGTAACTATTCATTATCACTTATCTCCATTTTCCAGATGAGTAAATTGAGAGACAGAGAAGTTGAGTAATTTTTTCAAAACCACATAAGTAGAAAAAGGTAGATGCAGAGCTTATCCCCAACTCTCACTCACAAACCTGGGCTTTTTGCCACTATTATTATATGGCTTCTCAATAATAAAGGCTTATTAAATTTATAAGGAAAATCACCACAGTAACATTTCTTTACCTTTTCCAACAATGCTATTTTTCAAATTGTAATTTTTGGTTTGTTGGCTTATCCTACAGGTCCTTTGTACTGTGTGAGTTCTACCAGAGCCTTACTTGAATTTGCTATATTAATATATTCATTCCTGACACTTCAATGGCTGTCCTTTGAAGTCAAGTCTACTTTTATTATTAAAATAATGATGTTTCTGGCTTTAAAAGTATAAGCCTAAGCAAAGCTTTTGCTAGTGATCTATCTAAAAATATTCAGGTAATTTTAGATTAAGAATAGTACTTTTAAATACTAAGCTCAAGTAATTTGATACTATTGTATTGCTCTAAAACACATTCCCCCAAAATATGCCCAATGGGGATATTCTCCATATAGTTTTCATAGTGTCAGTTTATCTTATCCGTATTATTCAACTGGGTTAAAACAAAAAAGCAAATAAACCACCAGTAAGTGGTTTATAGCCTTTCTGGGAATGGTTCTAAAGGGAAATGTATTTCCTGAAACTCCTTACCTCTTATCTCCAGGTATCTTCAGATTACTGCCTTTGGCAGACAAATAGTATGAGGAAATCTTGTTGAGAAATATGTTACTATTTAAATAATTTTATGTCAATAAAAAGCCAATATCCACTTGATTTGACACATCATTTTGAGCTTCTGGAAAATATTTTCCATCATTGACAGTGCTGCTTCTTTGACAAGGAAATAATATATCTGAAACCTACTCACTAAAAGTGGAGGACAATTATTACCTAGAACCTAAGTGAGAGAGATAGTGTACCAAAATCATCTCTAAGATAAAAAAAAAGAATGTGTTTGGTCTGTACCAGACTAACATATGTCGTGTCTACCTGAACATCATCACAGTGGCTCAGCATGGAACTTTTCCCTCATTCCATTTTGATGTTTGGCCATTGGCTTATGAAAACTCTTTCCAGAACTTGCTGGGAGGTTGTTTTTCAAAGATGTTATTTTCTATATTACATTTGTCATCTGTATGAAGCTCCCAAAGAAGAATTCCCCTGGTCTTTGTTCCTCTTGAGAAGCTGCTCTGTGTTTTTATCTAGTGGACCCTGTCATCAGTCATGTAACTGACAGCATTCCGGCTGCTAGACAGTCAAATTTTCACTTACCTCTAACAAGTATGCAGGATTTTCACAGAATGCGTTTTGAATTCTAAACTTAGTCTCAGCCTTGTTGAACTTTCTTTTCTATACTTAGGCCTGTTGCTCATTTGTTTTTTATCTTGTTACATCTTACATATCTTTGTAATCCATCAAGAGAGACTTGGAAATGCACTGATGGGTATGTATCCTATAATCTGTGCTCTGGTTCATGAAATTGGGTAATAAATATAATCACCACACCATTTGATGTAAGCAACTTTATTTTGAAATAAAGAATTACACATTCTTTGAAATTATACATTGGTTCACACAGAATAATCTTCACCTTAATTCCTAAAATCAAAGTCACTTTTAAAAGCCTTCTAGTAAAATGATTAGACGGGTTAGCTTTAGACTTAAAGGCATGATGAGGAAAATGTTTATACTATATCAGATCCATTTTCTCTTGCCATTTGGAATGCATGCTTGCTCCCCATTTTGTGCTCAGTACTGACAAAACAATCTCTCCCCAAAGATATAGCCTATTCTTATATTACAAAACTTTTCAGAAAAGAAGAATTTTTAAGTCATGTAAATTTGAAATCATATTTTTGTAACCCAGCATTAAAATGTACAAAAAGCAAATCAGAATTTTTAACTGAAGGTATGTTTCCAAGTCAACATAAACAAGTACCATGTATAAAAATAGTTTTTAGGAATGTTATCAGTTCAATGAAGTATACTAAACAGTGTTCTTAATGATAAATTTGGAAAAATATAAACCAAAAACTTTAGAAAGGAATTTGTGATACTAAAATAGATCTACAAATGTTCAAAATATTAATACTCTTACTTTATGGTAGTGAGAGGAGGTGACCAGACATGAAAGACCCCGGACTTTATTTAACCAGGTCTTCCTGGAGTGTCCTGAACATGAAGCACAGCAGTCACAGGGCACTCACTTTCTGGGAACAGCAATTGTGGGCTTTTTACATAGGATTACCAAAGGGCAGAGAAGCTCCTCAGGAAATGGAAGGGGTGGGCTGGGTTAATTTCAAGAATAAAAAGCTTTCCTTGAGCATAATATGATCTCATCAGACTGACTGCTTGCCAAAAGCCTGAAATCAGAAGCACAACTGAGTCCAATCCAAGTGACCTCATTTCTACACAGGGAGAGCATTTCTAAGATTTTTATTTAAAGAAATAAAATCCACTGGTGAACTCCATAGAAAGGTATATAATGCATTTCTTGTTTGAACCCCTTCTGTGTTCATTTGGAAGTTCAGAGAAACCTGTAATGATCTGCCTCGCGACTTCTTAACTTTATCAGGGACCCTGGATGGAACATGAGGTCGACTATGTAAACTTCCAGGGGAGGGAGTGCCCCCATCACTCCCTTTCGGGATTCACTCATCAGTTTAACTTCATTCCAGGCTCTACCGTACTCCCCACGAACAAGAGAGCAGCCTACACCAATTTTATCAGCCAGAGCCTGTGGAAGAAAACACGAGATCAACCAAGAGTGAGGAGGGGAGGGGCAGAGAAAAAGGCTTGGTTGAAAAACCCACCTTGCTTGAAGGTGAAATATACTTTTGCAAAGGAAAAAAAAAAAAGTGCTTAGAAAGGAGGCTGGAAAAATGTACAGGATTGTGACAGGAGTCTGTAAAATGTGTTAAGTTTCCTTGTTCCTCAGGATTCTGTGGACTCGAAATTTGTGTGTAGGTCCTGCTGGGAAGGGACATTTTTCAGGCAGGTATGCTGCATTGTATCAGCATGAGATTGATAATGTAATTGGAGAAAAGCTGTTCCACGGGCTTTCAGCACTACTGTGTCTATCAATCTTTCCATGCTCCTGGGCTGTTCTTTGGGTGTGAAATGCAGTGGGATTGAAGAGAGGGATAAGATTGGGGTGGGGTGGGAGGGACCTGTTTGTTCTGTGTGGTGTAGACTGGTGCAGCCGGACCAGCAGACCTGTGAGCAGCTGGTCCTTGGGCTGCCTGCTGCCCAGTCCTCAGGGGTTGCTTATGTTCCTTGAAAGCTGTCTCTTCCTTCAATTTGTCTGATTTTAAAAGCACTTTTTAAATAATCTGGAAAGTTCCTAGTCCCATCATAGGGAATAAGAGAGCTGGCTGGGTTTGAGTTTTAGTTCAGTCACTGACTAGCATCACCTTAAGGACATGACTCACTTCTTTATGCTTCTGTGTCTCCATCTGTGGGATAACAATGGTGGAACCACCTTCCTTGTCAGGTGGGTGTGAAGATCAACTGAACTCATGCTGTGAATGCTGGCACAGAGTATGGGCTCAATAAACATTCCTAGTACCAGAAGGCAACACTTGCGTTGATTCGATCATCTCTATATTTCTACATGCGTGTCATTACTGATTGCTTACTATGTAAAGACTGCTACCAGGGAGTCTTGGGTGAACCCAGATGATGGAGGCATGGTTGTTATTTTTAGGGCCTTACATTCCATCTAGTCTGATCAACAGTCAATGGTAGCATAACAGTATCTGGATGTTTGGTACTCCTGTGATATGTAATAAGAAATATATATTTGA
The DNA here is from genome assembly GCA_935064755.1 of Tragelaphus eurycerus. Lineage (NCBI taxonomy): Eukaryota > Metazoa > Chordata > Mammalia > Artiodactyla > Bovidae > Tragelaphus > Tragelaphus eurycerus. The sequence goes on from CAKXYN010000145.1 coordinate 1,210,167, forward strand.
TCTTGTCCAGTTTCTGGCAGAGGGCTCCTAAAACTCTTGGAATTTCCTAAGTGATAACACCATAAGGTGTCTTTTGTTTTGTGAGTGAGGTGACTTTTGGACCCTGTCTAAGGATGGGAGCTGGTTGCCAGGAGAATCAATTCTGTGAGTGAAGGGTTGAAACTTTCACTCCTGCCCCCATGACCTCTAGGGAGGGCAGAGGGTTTGGAGGTTGAATCAATAGCCAATGGCCAATGATTTAGTTAATCACACCTATGCTATACATCATTCATTAAAAAACCCAAACTCTTGGAGAGCTTCTGGGTTAATGAGCAGTGTCTTCAGAGAGCATGGAAGCCCAAAGCCTTTTTCTCTCAGCCTGCCCTATGTGTCTCTCCTACCTGCCTGTCCCTGAGTTATACTCTTTTATAATAAAGAGTTATACTCTTTGATAATAAACCACTGCTCTAATAATAATAATATTTCTCTACTTTCTGTGAGCCACTCTAGCAAATTAATTGAACACAAGGAGGAGGTTACTGGAACCTTCAATCTACAGCCTGGTCACTCAGATGCACAGGTGACAACTTGGGCTTGTGACTGTCACCTGAAGTAGGCAGTGGTGAGGGGGGAAGCAGTCTTTTAGAACTGAGCCCTTAACCTGTGGGTTCTGACCCCATCTCCGGGTAAAGAGTATCCAAATTGAGTTGAATTGTAGGACACCCAGCTGGTAGCAAATAATTGCTTGGATGTGTGGAACAAGTCCCTGATCCCCTTGAAATTGGTCCTAGAATCATTTTACACTCACAGTAGGGGGTACACACACACACACACACACACACACACACACACATATAATCATCTTTTCCAAAATAGTATTTAGTGATCTTTTGTTTCATATCAAGGCACTTTAAATCACCAAAACACCCCTGTGGAATACTATCATATTCCCCATCTTTCAGAGAGTAAGACTAAAGTCAGACAATTTTCCCAAGGTCACCGTAAGGGTTGACCTAACATGAAAGCCATGGAATCTATCTCCAGACTCTGAGTTCTTGTAGGACCTTAGTTCTCCAACCAGGGATCGAAGCCGGGGCCCCAGCAGTGAGTGTACCAAGTCCTAACCACTGAACTGCCAGGGAATTCCCAGAGTCTGAGTTCTTAACCTCAGCTGAGTTGAACCTGGAAGTTTCTGTTTACTTCATAAAATGGGAAAAAAGGTCATTTGCTCATAGGAAGAGGTGAAGATGGAAAGGCTTAGGAAGGAG